>OY728156.1:1361987797-1363237797 GCA_963277665.1 Viscum album | reverse complement strand
TTTTGGTTCGCTCGTACTATAGAAGTTAGTTTGGATTAGTTGGGAGTTCACGCGTCGCCCCCCCCCCCCTAGGGTGGTATTTTTGGGTGTTAAATTTTTTCACTAGTTGATTTCTTATGGTGGGGAAAACCCTCTCATGTTCTCCCTTTCAATTGGGTTGTGGTTTCTTTTGGTTTCAATCGGTTTCAAACAGTCATGGATTCTTGTTTTGTCTATCATTTAACTAGGTCACTTTCTGGGGGAAGAAAGTGTCTGTGGTGGGTATAATTGTCACTCCCCAACCTAGTTGATGTGATAATTTCATGTGAGTTATAAAACTACATGGAAAGCATGCAACTTAACTCTATATGTGATCAGTGCCACGTGGCACAGTTTGATCACAGTTCGCTCAACCACGCGCTTAGCGGCCCATGAGTCGTGCAGTTGAATAACGTTTAAAATAAATAATTCTAAATAAAATAATGTTAATATGTATACCATAATAGTAATATTATTATTGAAATAAGATAACATTATTATTATTAAATTTTTTAATTAAACTATTGTTCTTAAAATTTTTATTAATGATATTATTGTTAAAAAATAATATTTTTAATTTCTTTTTAACAAAATGAATGAAATTATTATTATTAGTATTATAATTATATTATTATTAAAATTTATAAATTATTATTATTATCTCTATTATCATTATTATTATTTTTATTTTTATAATTATTAATTTAATAATTTTATTATTATTAAAAAAAGGGACAACCTAAGGGGGAGTTGCTCCCTTCTCGTACTTCTACACGTGGCACACCCGACCCCCCCCCCTCTTTCGCGATCTGTTGCCCCGCCCCTCCCTACCTTTCTCCTCTTGCGCAACCCACCCCCTCATCAACCTCCATCATCTGCCTCTCGCCCTCGATACTCCCTGATTCACCCTATCCACTTTAGTTGGCCTCACCCTCGACCCCCAGTGTCGGCCTCACCCTCGACCACTCCAACCAGCCTCTCCCTTGACCACCAGCATCGACCTCACCCTCTCCCACTCCATACAACCTATATCCTCACCTCATCTAACTTTTTCCCCACTGGTTCTTCCCAGGCTACCTCGGCCCTTGCCCCACCACCTATCAATCAACACCCAACCAACACCTGACCCCCTTGCTCTTCCTTGCTCTGGTTAGCGATGCACCCAAACCCCCTGCCCTCTCTTTCTACTAGCACTGGGGAAATCGCTCCACCCTAATCCGACCAACTTCCCTTTGTGCATGCCAAACCCCATGCTCTAGTATATTTATTTATTTATTTATTTATTTCTATTTCCTTTCATCATTGGTTTTTTTATTTAATTTGGCTAAATCCTACTATTGTTGGTTGTGTGTCGTGTATTTTTTCTCATTGTTTAAGTTGTGTTGTTAGTCCTCAGGGTATGGTTCTACCTTTCTTGAAGATTCATCACTTTCTTACATGTTTTAGGTAGGTGGATTCACTATTACCTTTCCAAAGCTCTCTGTTGATACTTGAATTCAATTAAATAATTTTCATTTCATGAATCACATTTTTAGGACACCTCTTCCTATCTTATAAGGATTTTTTATAATTGATATATTTTTTTAATATTATGTTTTGAAGCAATTAATCATTAATCCTATTTTGTTGTTCACCAAACGATGCTTGGGTGTTATTTTAAATTTCAAAATATGATTTTCACCCCTTGTTTATTTTTTTAATTAATATGAAAATGTTATTCGCATAATTGACACTTATTTATTTTGGTTTATGTGATGTTTCTATGAAGGAAGATATTAGTGGAAGTGTTTTTTAAGGGATTATGCCTATATGATATAAATTGCTACAAATGAGGTATTTGATTTAATTGAAAATTGATTCCTTTAAAAGTTCTTCTTCTTATCAAACAAGGTTTCAAGATGGTTTTTAAGGTCATGGTGCAATTATTGTCTAATTGGGATTTTAAAAGTTCTGGAAATTTCTTTTTGTGTTTTTAAAACTTATTAGTGGTTTAGTTGTTTCAATTCCCTTACTCTAGTTTTTTTAATCCATTTAATGATTGTATTTTCTTAATTAAATCTTACAATATGTTTCTCACATTTATTTTGTAATAGTTAACTTTTGGTAGTATTTTTTTCGTGAAATATTTGATTAAAAATGGACTTTATGATGATTCATTGTTTATGCACTTGTTTATTCCCTTCCATCTTTGTTGGAACCAAATGTCTATAACTTCAAATGGTTTTGTTGGTTGTCATGAGTGATGGTTTCTTGTAGAAGCATTTTATGGAACTTTTTTCTATTGTATTGGTTGGTTTTATGGAACTTAGTGTTTTTTTGGAAATTATTTTGTATGGATCTTTGGGGGTTAGATGTGCCATTAGAAGTTGGCACATCCATGGGTGCACTAGGTTCACACATGGACGTTCCCTCAAATAAATATGGTTCTTGGAATCAGAATTTTTCTCAAAATCTTGGGTTCTTTGAGGTTATAGTTTTCTAATTATTGTTGGTCGCTTCATGTGGCTCTCTAAATTAGTTTGAATTGAAATCCCTGGGTATATTATCATTTTTCTCATGGGGTGTGTTTTGTAGAGTGTGTGTGGTGTAAGGATTTGTTTAGTTGTTTTTATGAAATTGTACAGAGTATTTCTAAATAACATTATCATAAGGTTATTGAAAGTTTAATCCTAGAGGCAAGTTTTACTTTTTATACACAAAAGTGGTGTTTCGAGTTGTTTTAAAAGAATTTCTACAATACTTTCGTAAAGTAAATTCATTATGTAAAACTAAAGGCCTTGTTGACAACTTCAAGTGTTCTATAAAGCGGTATTGATTGTAAAATTATGTGATGGCCTAGTTGGAAATTTGTATGTTTGAAATGTATATATATATATATAAGTATATGGGGTTCTCCTATTTAGGGTAACCATGTATTAGTGATTTCATAAGAAGTATCTGTGTTTGGGGTAGGCAAGTTTGGTGACATCATGGTAAGGTGAGTCATGCATGTGGGGGCCTCCAACTTACATGGAATTATCATTATAACCACAATGGGTTCCTGGGCGTCTTTTAGTTTATTAAGTGATGGTTGCTTATCTGCCCTGATTAGACGGGTTGGTACCCACTAGTAGGTATATAGGTCATATAGGGAGTGTTGTTGGTTTCTTTTGTTGTGAGGGTGGCCAGTTGGTTATAGACTTAGGAGCTTCATCATACGCTGGAAGGTGGTTCTGAACTGAGTACATCTAGGGGTCTTCTAGGGATGTTTTGTATCACCCATGGTTGCTTGATTATTTTTTTTATTTAATGATTACTATATGTTTTATTAGTATAATTCCATCTTCACTACTATAAATAAATATTCTAAAAGTGCTAGAAACTACTTTTAACAGTACAAGAAAAGAGATGTTACTCACGGAGAATATAAAGGGGGTCCCCTTTAAAAGAACTAAAAAAGTGTTGATAAAGGGGTCCCTTTATCCTTGCTAAAAAATGTGCGGATAAAGGTCCCCCTTTGTCAGTGATTTTTTAGCACGGATAAAGGACCACCTTAATCAGAACTATTTTGAGCACTGATAAAGGCCCAATTTATCGGCACATTAATTAGCACTGAAAAATGGGCCTTTATCATCACTCAAAATAGTGCTCATAAAGACCTAGTTTCCTATAATGTTGTGTTTATTTAACAGCACACCTAGCACCAACACACTTGCACAAAATAACACCTACACATGAAAAAAGAACAGAAGAATGAAACAATGCACAGAAGGGTTTGGAAAACAATTATATATACATTTACTTGACATCATGAATACAAAAACACACAATGTTATATACATTACAAACACTGTTTTATATGGTTACAATTTCAATTATCCTACAAATAGTTAAAAAATTGATGTTTCATCCTTTAGCATCTGTGATCCCCTCTAAAAAATTGTCGTCCATGGAATTAGTTGTTGAACAAAGAATTCAAAATCATGAAATAATTTACATCTATATAAGAAAACAAATATTATATTAGTAATAAAATAATGAAATAAATTAATCATTAATATGAAAGAATACATTAATAAAATTTTAATTTTTAATAAAAAAGACACATTTGGAGTTATACCGGCCACACCATGGATTGAAATGAGGTTGGGTTGATTCCTACACATCAAAAATGAGTATTAGATCGTTGTTTAAAAATATTAAAACAATCTTAATGGGTTTGATCGGTTTTGACTATGTCACTTGTTCTTTTACTAAAATTAATATCAAATTTAAATGAAACGTTTGGATTTATATAAGTCACATCATTCATTAGATAGAGGTGTGTTTGATTCATATAGATCACAAATTACTAATGGATTGTTTTCCTAATGTATCAAAACAATCCGAATGTGTTTGCTCGGTTTGCAGTATGCCACTTATATTTTTTCTAAAATTAATGTAAATTTTAAATAAAAAGAGACACTTTGAGTCATACCTGTCACATTGTGCATTGAATTGAGATGTGGTGGATTCCAACATGTCATAAATGACTTACGAATCATTTTCCTAAAGTATTAAAACAATCTGAATGTGTTTGCTTAGTTTTTAGTATGCCAGTTGTGTTTTTTACTAAAATGTCATTTCAAAATTGAAACACACATTTTGAGTCATATCGATCACATGATGCATTGGTTTGATATGAAACTTCTTAATACCCATCACAAATAACTTTTAAATCATTATCATAAATCATGAAAACAATTGGAGTGGATTTTCTAGGTTTTCAATGAGTGACCCGTTTTGAGCTAAAATGTCAATTTTAAACTGATAACAGCCTCTTTTAGCCATATTGGTCCCACCGTGTGTCATATTGAGGTATAGTAGATTCCTAAATGTCACAAATTATTGATAGATTTTTTTCCTAAAGTATTAAAAAAACCCGAATCTGTTTTCTCAGTTTGGAGTATGTCGCTAGTTTTTTAAAAAAATTAATGTCACTTTTAAATAAAAAGAGACACATTGAATCATAACAGTCTCATTGTGTGTTGAATTGATGTTATATTGATTAATACATGTCAAAAATGATATATTGATCATTTTAATAATGTATACAAACAATCCAAATGTGTTTTCATAGTTTGTAGAATGTCAGTTGTTTTTTCTACTAAAATGTCATTTCAAACTAAAAACATGCATTTTGAGTCATACCTGCCATATAATTTATTGGTTTGATATGAGACTTCTCCATAAACGTCACAAAGAACATATTAATCATTATCCAAAATTATTAAGACAATTGGAATAGGTTTTCTTGGTTTTAAGTGAGTGACACATTTTGATCTAAAATGTGATTTTAAACAGATAACAAACACTTTTAGCCATACCAGTCACACTATGCATTGGATCGAGGTTAGGTTCCTTTTTTCACGTCAGAAAAGGCTCATGGATCATTTTCCTAATGTATCAAAATAATCTTAATGTGTTTTCTGGGTTTTCAGTATTTCACTTGTGTTTTTTTCTTAAAATTAAGGTCAATTTTAAATAAAAAGATGCACTTTGAGTCATGCATGTCATAATGTGCGTTGAATTGAGGTTTGGTCAATTTTTACTTGTCAAAAATTACATATGGATCATTTTACAAAAGTATCATAACAATTGGAATGTTTTTTCTCAGTTTTTAGTATGTTAGTTGTGTTTTTTTTTCAAAAATGTCATTTCTAACTAGAAACACACATTTTGAGTCATATCGGTCGCATTGTGCGTTGGTTTGACATGAGAGTGATTTATACACATCAAAAATAACATGTGAATCATTTTCCTAAATTATAAAGTCAATTGGAGCAGGTATTCATGGTTTTCAGTGAGTGATATGTTTTGAGTTAAAATGTCAATATTAAACTGATATCATACACTTTTAGCCATACTGGCCACCCCATGTATCGAATTAAGGTGAGGTTAATTTGTACACATCAAAAATGAATCATGGATAGTTTTTTTAAAGTATCAATACAATATGAATGTGTTTTATCAGTTTTCAGTATGTCACTTATGTTTTTTTCTAAAATTATTGTCAGCTTTAAATAAAAATATACACTTTGAGTCATACCAGTCGCATTGTGCATTGAATTGAAGTGTGGTTGGTTACTACAGGTCATAAATTTCTTATGTATTGTTTACCTAAAGTATTAAAACAATAGGAATGGATTTGATCAGTTTTCAGTATGACACGTGTTCTTTTTATGAAAAATAATGTCAATTTTAAATAAGAAAGACACTTTGAGTCACACCAGTCACATCGTGTGTCGTATTGATGTGGGGTAGATTCCTGCACATTTCAAATGACTTATGGATCACCTCCCTATAGTATAAAAACAACTGAACGCATTTTCTCAATTTTTAATAGGTCATTTACTCTGATAGCAACTATAATGACCTAAACATTTCATACATTGATATCACATATTAGTATATAAATATTCCTTAGATAAAATAATGAAATTAATCATAAATATGAAAAAATGCATTAATTCTATGGGTAATGATTTTACTATGTAAACATCATGATTACACTAGTAGAAAAATAGGCTATGTCCACATACTTTTAGCCACGATTTTAAAACTGTGGCAATAGGTGGCTACGGAGATGGTTATGTGGCATATAGCCATGATTTTAAAACAATGGATATAGGTCTTTTTTTCAAGGGATATAGCCACAGTTTTTGAAACTGTGTCTATATCCCACACCTATCTCTATTATTTTGAAAACTATGGCTATATGCCTTTTCTCGAAGATTTATAGCTACGGTTTGGAAAACCGTGGCTATAGGTCTCCCACCCATGCAGCAGAGAAAAAAATTCCCACCAAAACAATGATGGGAAGAACTATTTCCAAAGTTTTCAGGATATTCCCACTATTTTTAATAATATATATAATAAAAGTACATGGCCTTAAAACACTACTTAATCTTGAATTAAATGAATAATTCACATTGAGGATCTTTTTAGGTTTAGAGTTTTAGAGAATTAGGCCATAACTATTACATCTCAAAAGTTACAAAGTAGACACTTCTACTTAGTTGCAATTTTTTCATAAAATAAAAACTTTTGAATAAAAATTCATGTTCAGTTCCATGTTTTAGATAGCATGACTTTCCTTGATCACATCCTTGACCCTATTCCACTTTATGTCATGTGAAAAACAATTCAAAAACTTGGGATGAGCATAAAAAGCTCAGTAAGGGATACACAAAGAAGGAAAACTGTTAACATTTCAAAAAAACATGTAAACCATGAATACTTTATCATAAGTGATACTTTTCACATTTATGAAGTATTAAATACTCTTCACTAAATAAAAGATAATTGCTTACCCTTTTGTAACCAAAATATTACCATAAACCCTATATAAAGAACACAAAACATATAAAGGTAACTTGGGACATAAACATACTTAAATGGAATAACCATACGGTCGACTTCCACACATATCACTAAATGGAATAGCCATATGGCCGACTTACATACCCAATGCATTGGAGTTTTTAATGTAACAACCCGACCTGGTTTGCACAGCACCACCCGTCATTTGGTTTATCACGTAACCACCCGTCAAATGTCCAAGTACCATTATAAAATCATAACACATATAAAAATATAAAAGAAAGAAAACATTTACACATTTCAATCACAATATATAGACATATCAAATCCCTTATAAAAACTATTTTCAATACCAAAATACATAAAAGAGTATATGGAATTTATTTTCCTTTTCAAAACATTACGTCTTGTTATGGAAGCCAAAGATAAAATAATACTCATGGCAGCAGAAAGGTCGTTGTCACCACGTACATTAAAAAGAAACATACTTTTTGTCATTTAGTAAAATGCTTCGTAGAGAAAATATTCCTTTTGAATAAAAGTAAAATTCAAAGGGGTTTATCCACCATATAAAATAATGTTGTGTATAAAACAAAATATGCATCAACGAAAGTATATTGAGACGAAGTCCCATACCTCTTGTTCGACTTGACTCGATCGTTCTTTAATCTCATGAATAAAAAAGTAGAGTCAATTTATACTTGATTAATAACCTTTTTAAAGTTCATTTTTCCTTTTGTATCACTTATTTCCATGTTATAAACATTATGTAATCATTTAAGTTAATAATGTTCATTTAGTCGATATTTGGTAATTAAGTCAAAAATAGACTTCTTATAATTACGTGTTGTTCATGTGGTCAAAAGTTCATTATATCCAGAATATTATTCACGATTTTTATATCATATATATCATATATATCAATCATATACATGTATTTATAAATGTACATAACATTTAGAGGTAAGAAATTAAATGCACCGTTCATGGAGATGATAAGCCGTATGTACGCATGAACGCTACTTTCATTTCTATTTCATATTTAATGGAATGAAATCACAATTATATAAAGGTAAATTATAATTAAAGTATAATATCATATATAATATTATTAACTCCATCCTTTATATGTCCCACATATGGCATTAACAATTCAAATCACTTTGAGGGGGTGGTAGTCCGCACTTCCTAAAATGAAATTATCGCATTTATCCATAATGGAAACCATAAAGGTATGCCATAAATGAGAAATACATAATCCTAAGGAAAACATAAAAGTAATATATATCATATATAAAAATAGTGACATCTTAATGGCCACCATTAATGGTGTTAAAAGAATGTTGAACTATCATCGTTTCGTGAGGCAGTAATTCGCCACCCACAGAAATAGTATGTTCTTTAACAATTAGACGGAGGTGTGTGTAAGTGTAAATCAAATACTTCTCATAAAAGAATCCTAGTATATTGAAGATATTGGTTTTTTTACAAAATAAATAAATAAAAAGATTTTAGGGGGTTGGAGAAGAAAAATAAAACAAAAGGACATAAGAGAAGACATTACCTTTAAATCTGGTAACTCCCCTTGGTTTGAACCAAAAGGGTTACTTGAAGATTTTTATGCCTAAGGTTAGGCTTCTAGGATGAATAGAGGGATGTGGAGAGATAATATGAGTAGGGTTTGGATGATCCAAGGGCTTGAGAGGTGTGGGTAAGGGGGTAGAGGTGGGGGGCCTTTTATAAGAGGGAGGAGGGGCACTCTTGGAAGGTCATGAAATGTTACTTTATTATGAAATGATTTTTGGATTTTAAAGGTCCCACATTGATATATGTCGAGGATAAGGTGATAAGGGTTCGAAATCCACCCATCTAATAGGTTTCTGAAAAGTGTTATTCTTATATTGTACCTTATCTTTTCATTTTATTTAAATCGTTCATTACTGAGGTAATTGTTGCATCATCACTGTGTTATAAATAAATTTATTTATTTACTGTATAAAAATTATAAAAAAATTACCATGATGTAGGAAATATTTTTATATTTACAATTAATATTTATTGTATAAAAGATCATTTATATAAACAAAACTAAAATTGTTTTACATAGGTGATACATACTTTGGTTATACTTTCCTTTAAAGAAAGTAATATAATAAAAGGTAACTATCACACTAAAGTGATTCCATGGGGTCCCAAAGTTTGGCACAAGGAATCACATGGTCGTCCATGACTCAAAAAAAGCATTTGGACACATTTTGGGGTCATTTTATATTATTATGATATTATTTTATTACCCTTAACTACCCGATTACTAATTAGCCACAATTATTAAAGATAATTGACATCGTTACTATTCATAATGTCAAAAAACAAAAGAGTATTAATAACATAATTTTGACCTTCTGATTCCAAATAATTACTCCATTTTACCAAATTAGAAACACACAAATTACAGTAATTAATTTAAAAATAATTCCCGTTGTCAAAACAAATAGCGTGTTTTTAAAAAACAATATCTACAAAAGATTGACAATTGTTTATGTCCAATTTCAAAGTGAAATTAATTCTAATGATCACCATTGCATTAAATGGTAAAAATATATTATAATTAATCTTTAAAACAAATTAAAAATATAATCTATCCATATACTTAAATTAGATGAAAAAGCAATTTTAAAGTAAAATGCAATATTTTTTACTATTCATTAAAAAATGAACATTGTCAGAAAAATACCAAAAATTTATCCAAAGTAAATTTCAGTGTCCCAATTATAAAGAATAAGTATATTTTGGAAAATAGAGCTTATAAAATTTTCAAAATATATATTTAAAAATGGTTCTCCATCAAAAGGTGGTAAAACAATCTTTTAAAAATATTAGTGTATTTTATACTTATGATTGGATTTATTCTCATTTTAAGCCTCTAAAACACTATCTAATTAATAAATTGGCATAGATATGAAAATATATTATTCTTTACTTACATGGGATCTTACATCCTTCCCCCCTTTAGGATATTGTGTCCCCGCAATTTATTTACTTATCGAATAAGTGGGGGTATTTATCCCTCATTGCATTTTCAGATTCCCATGTTGCCTCTTCAACTATATGGTTTTTCCATAGAACTTTTACTTGATGAATCACCTTATTCCACAACACGTTCTCCCTGTGGTCAAGAATCTGGACCAGTTGTTCCTCATAAGTTAGATTCTCTTCCAGCTGAACTACCTCTGTACTGAAAACATGAGATGGATCTGGCATGTACTTCCTTAACATTGATACATGAAAAACATTATGTACCTAGGATTTACTTGGAGGTAAAGCCACTCTATATACAACTGGTCCAACTTTCTCTATGATCTCATAAGGTCCAATGAACCTCGGACTCAACTTTCCCGTCTTACCAAATCACATCACACTTTTCTATAGTGAAACTTTGAGGAAGACATGATCACCTACCTCAAAAGAAAGATCCTTCCTCTGGTTATCCACATAACTTTTATGCCTGCTCTAAGCTGTTCTCTTGTGATTTTGAATCAACTGAACTTTTTCTACCATCTCTTCTACCAATTATGGTCCCATCAGCTTCATTTCCCCTACTTCATCCCAAAAAGCTGGAGTTTGACATCGTTTACCATATAATGCCTCAAACGGAGCCATCTGTATACTAGAATGAAAACTGTTATTATAAGAAAATTCAATGAAAGAAAGATGTCGGTCCCAACTTCCCTGGTAATCCATCGTGCAAGCATGTAACATGTCCTCTATGGTCTGAATTGTTCATTCTGACTACCCATCAAATTGCAGATGAAAATTTGTACTAAAATATAATTCAGTACCCAATGACTTTTGAAGGCCTTTCCAAAACATAGAAGTAAACATGGGATCATGATCAGATACAATGGAGAGGGGAACTCCATGTAACTTGACTATCTCTTTAACATACAACAGAGAAAGTTGATCTAGAGATAAAGTATCTTGGATAGGAATAAAATGAGAAAATTTAGTTAATAGATCAATAATAATCCATATTTTATTATTACCTTGAGATGTCTTTGGTAATCCCACAACGAAGTCAATGGATATATTCTCCCATTGGAACTCTTTTACTGATAAAGACTGAAGTGTCCATTTCGGTAACTGCCGCTCTGCTTTAACCTGCTGACAAGTCAAACGCTTCACAGTAAAATCAGCGATATCCCTTTTCATTCCATCCCACCAGTAATACTCCCGCAAATCTCTGTACATCTTAGTACTTCCAGGATGAACTGAAAATGGAGAACTATGAGCTTCACATAAAAACGCTCTATTCAACTGTGAATCACAAGGCACACACAATCTCTTCCGAAATCTCAAAACAAAATCATTATCAATGTTAAATTCAGGCAACATACTCTTCTGAACCAGCTCTACCTTTTTCTGCAACCCATTTTCTTCCTTCTGTGCTTTCTTAATTCTGTCTGATAGAGATGATCTCACTGACAACTGAAACAAAACAGAAGAACTTCCTACACCGACAACTTCTATGCCAAAGTTCATCAAATCAAAAACCAAAGGATCTCGTTCAAAACGTAGGATGGTTAATGAAGCATTACTTTTTCGAATCAAATCATTAACCACTTTATTTGATTTTCCGAGATGGTAATGAATTGTACAATCATAATCCTTGATTAATTCCATCCATATCCTCTATCTCATGTTCAATTCTTTCTGAGTGAATATATACTTTAAACATTTATGATCAGTATATTTTTCACACTTTACTCCATACAAATTTTGCCTCCAAATTTTTAAAGACAAAACAACGAAAGCTAATTCCAAATCATGTGTAGGGTAATTTAACTCATGAGTTTTCAACTGACGTGAAGCATAAGCAATTACCTGATCATTCTGCATAAGGATGCAACCAATTCCTTTTAACGAATCATCACTGTAGATAACAAACTCCCCATTTCAGGAAGGATGTACCAAAACTATAGCATTCAACAATCTTCTTTTCAATTCTTGAAAACAATCATCACATTATTTTGTCCAGATGAACATAACACCTTTTTGATTTAACTTAATAATTGGACTCGATAACCATGAAAAATTCTCAAAAAACCTCCAATAATAATCTGCCGAACCAAGAGAACTATGGATCTCGGTTATATTTGTAGGTCTTGGCCATTCTTCAACAACTTTTGTTTTAGTATAATCAATAGTTATGCCATTTTTTGGAACAATGTGACCAAGGAAAGAAATTTTTTGTAACCAAAACTCACAATTACTAAATTTTCCATACAGTTTACTTTTTTTAAGGTTTTCAAGATAACCCTTAAATGACATTAATGCTCTTATTTACTTTTAGAAAACACAAAAATATCATCAATGAAAACAACCACAAACTTATCCAAGAACTCATGGAAAATTCTATTCATAAGGTCCATGAATACAACAGGTCCATTGGTCAACCCAAAAGGCATAACTAAAAATTTATAATGGGCATATCTAGTATGAAACATGATCTTTGGAACGTTTGCTTCTTTTACCTTCAACTGATGGTACCCCGACCTCAAGTGAATCTTTGAAAAATACAGTGCTCCCTGGAGCTGATCAAACAAATCATTGATATGAGGCAAAGGATGTTTGTTCTTAATAGTGATGTTATTCAATACTCTATAATCAATGCCAAGTCTCATTGAACCACCTTTCTTTTTAACAAATAAGATAGGATCACCCCATGTTGATGTTCTAGGTCGAATGAGACCTTTATCTAATAACTTCTGTAATTGCTTCTTTAACTCTAAAAGTTCAACTTGATCCATTTGATAAGGGGGTTTTGAAATTGGTTTAGCATCATGAACTAAGTCAATCGTAAATTCAAATTCCTGATTAGGTATAATACCAGGCAACTCATCAGGAAAAACATCAAGATACTCATTTACCACTGGAACATCATTAATCTGAACAGTTCCTTTGTTTACAACAATATGTGCAATGTAACATTCATTTCCTTAATTTACTAGCTTCTTAGCTTCCTGATATGTTATCAAAAGCAAGGGGTTCATTCTTGTACGCAAATTGGAAATCTTTCTGAAAAGAAACCTATTTAGCTCTGTATTCAATCTTAGCTTGATAAACATAAATCCAATACATTCTCAAAATAACATCAAACTCTACTAGAGACAAAACAATAAGGTTTGCAGGTAGATTATTTCCACACACAAGGACAGGAAGATTCTTATGATTTCTTTTTGTCTCAAAATTTCCTCCGGGTGTTTTTACCATAAGTTTAGGATTCATATCTTGAGATGGAATTCACAATTTACTAAAAAACTTCTCAGAAATAAAAGAATGTGTAGACCCTGAATCAAACAACACATTGGTATAATCTGAACAAACAAATAGTGTACTTGATACTACTTCATTCGATGGCCCAACATCTACTGAAGTAGTTGCAAACGATTTCACTACCCCTTTCTGCTTGTAGTCGAGCTGCTTTCCCTCAGTTGAGTTCTTCATTATATAATCATTTGCATAATGGCCCATTTCATTACACTTAAAACATCTTACCGCTGGCTTTTCATTACCTGCTTGACCATCTTCCTTACAGTTACAAGCAATATGACCAGACTTACCACACCGAAAGCACTTTCCAGACCTGGATAAACATTCTCCATGATGCATTTTACCATACTTCTCATAGGATGGATATTTTTTTCTTACCTCCCGGCTTCATTGATGAATTCTTTCCATTTTCCGGCCAACTAGACCTCTTATTCTGTTGTTTTTCAGAGAATACCTGATCAACGGCAAACTCCATTTCCACCTTCTCCACACATCGAACAATTTTTTCATAACTTTTGAACTCATGAGAAGCTAATACCCTTAAATATTTTGGTGTTACCCATGAGTAAAAATGGTTTATTTTACTATCAATATCTCATATGAAATTTGGAGCATACATTTCCAGTCGAGTGAACTTTGCTTCATAAGCAGCCACTGAGTCATCCTCCTGCCTTAATTATAGTAATTGTTTTTCCATCCTAAGATGAACCGCCTTTGGAAAATATTTCTCAATAAACATAACATTGAATTCATCCAAGTCAAGATCATCAATCTCCTCACTATCCCTGATATTTTTCACCATCGACCACCACTGATCAGCTTCACCTTCAAAATGGTAAACAGTGAGACTAACCTTTTGATGTTCTGAACACCCCATGACATCAAAAATATTATCCATTGCTTTAATCCACCCTTCTTCTAGCACAGGGTCAGATGATCCTCTGAATGATGGGAGATGTTGCCTCATGAAATTCTCCACAACTGACATGTTTCTCTGTAGTTGATCTGGCTATTCTTGTGTAGGGATACCACCACCATTTATAGCCTAATTTAACTATTTCATCACTACAACAAACTATTCAGTTCTGATTCTGACCGTCTCAGAATGCTGATTTGGAAGGTTGTTTTCCTCCTAATGTCGTCCCAACATAGCTTCCCTATTTCCTCTACGGAAAACCTTTTTAAACATAGAAATATCTTAGGTGAAGCAACATGGTATTATTTAAATGCTATATCATTTCAATCATACCATAAATTAATTTATGGACATGAATTTAACAATTTTCTAACTTCTAAAGTTGTCTAAACTGACCTTTGATACCAACTATAAGGACCCGGCATTAAAACATTACATAATCTTGAAATAAATGAATAATTTACATTAAGGATATTTTCAGGTTTACAGTTTTAGAGAGTTAGGCCATAACTATTACATCTCAAAAGTTACAAAGTAGACACTTCTACTCAGTTTCCATTTTTTCATAAAATAAAAACTTTTGAAAAAAATTCATGTCTGGTTCTATTTTTTAGACAGCATAACTTTCCATGATCCCATCCTTTACCCTATTCCACTTTAAGTCCTATGAAAAACATTTCAAAAACTTGGGATTAGCATAAAAATCTCAGTAAGGGATACACAAAGAAGGAAAACTATTAGTTTTTCAAAACAACAAGTAAACCATGAATACTTTATCATAAGTAATACATTTAACCTTTATGAAGTAGTAAATACTCTTCACTAAATAAAAGATAATTGCTTACCCTTTTGTAACCAAAATATTACCATAAACCCTATATAAAGAACAAAAAAACATATAAAGGTAACTTGGGACATAAACATACTTAAATGGAATAACCATACGGTCGACTTCCACACATATCACTAAATGGAATAGCCATACGACTGACTTCCATACCCAATGCATTGGAGGTTATAACATAACCACTTGTCCTAGTTTTCACGGCACCACCAATCATTTGGTTTATCACATAACCACCCGTCAAATGTCTAAGTACCATTATAAAATCATAACAGATACAAAAATATAAAGGAAAGAAAACACTTCCACATTTCAATCACAATATATTGACATATCAAATCCATTATAAAAACCATTTTCAATACCAAAATACATAAAAGAGTATGTGGAATTTATTTTCCATTTAAAAACATTACGACTTGTTAAGGAAGCCAACGATCAAATAATACACACGGCGACGGAAAGGTCATTGTCTCCACGTACGTTAAAAAGAAACATACTTTTTTGTCATTTAGTAAAACACTTCGTAGAGAAAAGATTCCTTTTGAATAAAAGTCAAATTCAAAGGGGTTTATATACCATATAAAAAAAAGCTGTGTATAAAACAAAATATGCTTCAATGAAAGTAGATTGAGATGAATTCCATTACCTCGTGTCCGACTTAAATCGATCGTTCTTTAATATCCTAAATAATAAACTAGAGTTAATTTCTACATGATTAAGAGCCTATTTCAAGTTAATTATTCCTTTTATATCACTCATTCACATGTTATAAACATTATGTAATCATTTAAGTTATTAAAGTTCTTTTTGTCGATATTTGGTACTTAAGGCAAAAATGGACTTCTTATGATTATGTGTTGTTCATGTGGTCAAAGGTTAATTATATCCAAAAAGATATTCATGATTTTGATATCATATATATCCAGCATATACATGTTTTTATAATAGTACATAACATTTAGAGGTATGAAATGAAATGCATCGTTCATGGAGACGGTAAGTCGTACGTACGCATGAATGCTACTTTCATTTCTATTTCGTATTTAATGGAATGAAATCACAATGATATAAAGGTACATTATAATTCTAGTAAAAAATAATATATAATATTATTAACTCCATCCTTTATACGTCCCGCATATGGCATTAACGATTCAAATCACTTTGAGGGGGTGGTAGTCTGCACTTCCTAAAATGAAATTATCGTGTTTACCCATAATAGAAACCATAAAGGTATTACATAAATTGAAAAATACAGAAGCCTAAGGAAAAAATAAACATAATATGTATCATATATAAATATAGTGACATCTTAAGGGACACTATGAAAGGTTTTAAAATAATATTGAACAATCATCATTTCGTGCGGTAGTAATTCGCCACCCATAGAAACATATGTTCATTAACCATTAGACAGAGGTGTGTGTAAGTGTAAAACAAATCCTTATCATAACAACATCTAGTGTATTGAATATATGGGTGTTGTTAAAAAATAATGGAATAAGAAGAGTTTAGGGGGATGGAGAAGCAAAATAAAACAAAAGGACATAAGAGAATTCCATACATGTAAATCTGGTAACTCTCCTTGGTTTGAACCAAAAGGTTTTATTGAAGATCTTTATGACTAAGGTAAGGATTCTAGGATGAAGAGAGGGATTTGGAGAGATAATATGAGTAGGGTTTAGATGATACAAGTGCTTTAGAGGTCTGGGTAAGGGGGTAGAGGTGGGGACCTTTTATAAGTGGGAGGAGGGGCACTCTTGGAAGGTCCTGAAATGTTACTTTATTATGGAATTATTTTCGCATTTTAAAGGTCCCAAAATGATATATTTAGAGGATAAGGTGATAAGGGTTCTAAATCCACCCATCCAATAGGTTTATGACAAGTTTTAGTCATATATTTTACCTTATCTTTTAATTTTATTTAAATCATTCATTTATGAGGTAATTGATGCATCGTCATGGTGTCATAAATAAATTTATTTATTTAATGTCTAAAAATTATAAAAAATACCATGATGTATTAAATCCTTTTAGCTTTCCAATGACTATTTATAGTCTAATATATCATTTATATAAGAAAAACTAAAAAAAAATTTACATAGGTGATACATACTTTGGTTTTACTTTTCTTAAAAAAATTAATATAATAAATGGTCACTATCACACTAAAGTAATTCCATGGGGTCCCAATGTTTGGAACAAGGCATTCCATGGTCAGACATGACTCAACAAAAGTATTTGGACACATTTTGGGTCATTTTATATTATTATGATATTATTTTCTTACCCTTAACTACATGATTACTAATTAACCACGATAATTGAAGATAATTGACATTGTTACTATTCATAATGTCTAAAAACAAAAGAGTCTTAATTACATAATTTGGAACTTATGATTCCAAATATGGACTCAATTTTACCAAATTCCAAACACAAAAATTTCAGTAATTAATTTAAAAATAATTCTCGTTGTCAAAACAAATAGCGTGTTTTTAAAAAACAATATCTATCAAAAGATTGACAATTTTTTGTGTCCAATTTCAAAGTGAAATTAATTATGGCCATATCTTATGGCCACGGGTTTGGTCCCTATTGGCATGGTTTTGAACGGGGGAAATATCCCATTTTTCTAGTTGTGTTAAATCTATGATTGAGCAGACACGATGTGGTTACTCTTCCTTTAAAGGCATGAAACATGGACAAATATCATCTAAAATAAATGAACCCTCCAAGGAATAATGAAAATCAAATCAATGTTTCATTATATAATTTTTTGTTAAAATAGAGTTGTTATATCGTAAAATTACCTTTAAATATTTCCAAAGGGTTTCTTGGTCTATATATAAGCTAATAACAAACTAATTATTCTTTGTGCACTACACTATTGTTAGTTAACTACCGATTAGCATAGAATCTAATCTGAAAATCTGATCTGACATCCTCATGATGCTCTCATCGGACACCATCTCTATGGTATCATCATTCATCGTTCAATTTTATTTCTCTTCCTGCACCCATTTACCTAGTAAATGGGTGTAGCAAGAGAAGTAAAATTGATCATTGAATGATGATAGCATAGAGATGGTGTGGGATGAGAGCATGATGGGGATATGGATGAGATGATATGTTATGTGGTAGTTAACCAACAGTAGTAAAGAATCATTAGTTTTTTTATTAAATTTGTGAGTGAGGCACAACCAATATTCTTCCCACACACAAAATTAGTATAAACAACATCATAAATGGCCAAAATAAATTATAAAAATGATCTGAGACATAATAGTTTTAGTCTAGTGCTTTTGGAAACATGGAAACATAAAGAACTAGTTCATGAGACTCTCTCATTATGTTATTCTTTACTAGAAAGGAAAATCATTTCTAAAACCATTCATCATAAACTAAGTATATGAAACATAAGAAAGGGTGATCGCAGATGCTCAATAAGTGTAAAAAAGGGAGATATCAATTATCATATAAGGATAACATAAGTAGTAGGAATTCACCTTCATCCTATTTGTTTACAATCTTCCATCAGGTGTGCTTTCCATTTGTTTCAAAACACATATATATCATATTGTGAATATGATTTTTTGTAAAATTCATGGCAGTAATGAAAAATATAAATACACAAAGGACTAATAAATATTTTTAATGAACTAGTAATTATTTTAGAAAATACCTCTTCAGGGATGCTAGTTTTTTGATGAAATATGATCTATTTCATAAATTTACAAACATAATAACTATATTACTTTCCATTTGTTTGTTTTAGACACTAAAGAAACATCGATAAAAATAAGTAATTTGTTTTGATATGTGTTTAGATAGTTCAATATTATTATATATACCCTGATACTAGTCCAGTTATAGATCTTGTTGGCGTTCTGGTCCTTAGGCCGTTGATTCATTCCAGGAAGTAGACGATATTGATGCACCGCCCTATCATAACAAAATCCCCATTAAAAGATAATATAAATTATATAACTATATGTTTAGTTCTAAAATGTTGGATCTAGTGTATTACAGATTGAAAAAATCCATCATGCATGGTATGTTTGATGGATATCCATGCATTGAATCCAAAAAATAAATCATTGGAGTATCCATATTGACCGTGATAGGAATCCAATTCTTTCTAAAAACACAAAAAGGATTAATTAATGAAAAAAATTAAAATATAGTTGATGTGATTAAATTGTAGTTTTACCCCTGCATCATTGGTATTAAAAGGAGTCTACCATCAGTAAAAAAAAATTCAAAAGATTTGACCAGGGATGACATTATTTCACCCCCTTTATTGGAATTTATTTCTTTTTTTGAAGAGGTGATGTGAGGACTAACGAGTCCAAATTTTTGTTCATGGGGAAACCCCTTTAATTATTTTTCATATATACGCCTACAAAAAATATGAAATTTATTTAGTCATTATTATCATAGTATATAAGCTTTTGTAAAGTCTAATCACAAAAACATACCTCAAGTATATATTTACAACTGAGTCACCTAGCCATTCATGGTTGTAGATTTCATTTACATTATTAGAACTAAATTATTCTAATTATTCCCCTCCATACATGTTTTTTCGAAAATATACTATGTGAGTATTTTCGTCTATCAACTTTATATCCACATGAGCCTATAATGATATCAAATGTGGATATAGAATTGGCGGGGTGAAGGTGCTCTCAGTATATGATTTCGATCGGTTAGTTAATCCTTGAATTTTTTTTGAGCAGATCTTTAATTTCACCCCTATACTTTTGTCCTTCTGTAATAACATTCATCAGTCCTGAACTTTTTTCATTAAATGTTAAAGTTGGAATTGAAAAATAAATTGAAAATGAATACCTCCTTGTCAACATGTTTTTACAAGAATTTATAGCCATGTGATGAATGTTCCAATTGCTTGTTTGATTGTATGAATGCCATATTCATCATTTAGAATAGGTATCTCGACGCTTGGATCATGAACTACGTTAATCGACACTCTAACATGACATGTTAGAAGTGGTCTATTATGTAGCATGTAATTATTCATATTGAACATTGTAGTCCTTTCTACAAAGAGATGGGTTGGAGTTTATAGATATAAATCATAGTCATTTTCACCCTGTAGAATATCAGTACAGGATACTTATCAGATTCTATGTGATTCAAATTTCATAGAAACAATTATTAGATCATTGATTACCTCATCTAAGTCAGGTTTTGAGGGGAATGGCTCGCCTCAAAGTTGGTGGGGGTGGGGCGGGATCTTCATACACTGGTTGTTCTTGAGTAGTTTATTCTCTTAGCCTCTCCCCCATATAAGTTTCTATCATCTCTATATGCCATTGGAATTGTTCTTTAACGGTAGCAAGTATTTCTTTTTTCATTTTCATATCTTCATTTTCATCCTCCTCTTGTTTTTTTCTATTATATGTTCGGGGTGTCAACCCAAAACCCACACTTCTGACGCGGACATACTGTTTTGGCTGCTTCAAGGCCGCTAAAAGTATTTCTACATCTACTGAGGGTGTTATTGATTCATGTGACTATGTTAGATATAAAATATACTAAAATAAGTAATAATTGTTATTTAATAGTGATTTAATGAAAAAAAAATTATATTATGTCATACTTACACACATTTCCTACACTTTTTGGATGTTTTCATTTATCAATATCCCCTCTTAATTTAAGAGATCCTCCTTCCACAGCACATGTCATGGGATGGAAGTGGATTTCAATTTCGATTCATCAATCTGAATATAAACATTGGAACATGGTTATGGGGTTTTTTTATGTCACATAAAATTATTACGGTAGATTTAAATTACATACCTGTTTTTTCTAAAGTGAAGTGTGCCCCATCCTTGCTCTATGGTAGTGGTATGCTGGTCTTTCTTCCCATTCCTTATTTTCAATACTTACTTGTTGTTTCATAAATAAAAAATTGTCAATCAATGTGATGAATACAAGTAATATCAAACAACATATTATTAGACACAATGTACCTGAAAATTATGCTCTGCACAACAGATGCTAAATGAATCCCACACTCCATGGGATATCAAGTGTCCAGAAAGAGGAGGTGGGAGCAGCTTGATTTACCTTTAACATCTTTAAGATGGTATTTCGTTAAAATTTTCTGGTAGTCTCTATGAATCCTTCCTACAACTATTAATACATATTCCTTGGGTGAGGAATCTACAATAAATGCAGTCTATAAGGGACGATTAAGAGTAAGTCAATGTTTTAGAATTTTATTTTATTTTAATAAATTAAAGAAATGATATCATAATGTTTCTTTAATCTCTTCCCACATTAGTGTCTTAATACTAGTGACAACATGGTGCCATGATTGTACATCAATTGGTACGCATAGTCCAGTTATGATTCCAATGTTGCTACTAAACATGGCTTTGTTGGGGTTAACATGCTAGCCTTGCTTATTCCATCTCGACTCAAATTTGATGCATTTTTTTACCTTAAGTATTTTGGTTAAAACTGTCAAAATATGCTGCTCTTGTTTTTTTATTCTACCAGGGGTTCATTGCCTACCATTTCTTCAGTTTCAGTATCATCATTATGTTACTCCAAGTGTTAGCATTAACACGGGATCCAAC
Source organism: Viscum album (assembly GCA_963277665.1). Lineage (NCBI taxonomy): Eukaryota > Viridiplantae > Streptophyta > Magnoliopsida > Santalales > Viscaceae > Viscum > Viscum album. The sequence goes on along the minus strand of OY728156.1, from coordinate 1,363,215,731 downwards.
ATAAATAGGTTAAGAGACCTATTATACCTCATCACAGGGACTAGTAGAAAAAGGTTGAGAAACATGTTGTTCCTCTGCACTGGTACCTACAATAGAAGGTTGAGAGACCTATTATGCCTCAGGATTGGGAACATTAGCGGGGGAAGAAGTAATTATCTACAGAAGTGGTTTAACATTTAATTTAGATTACATAAAAGAAGAATTAAAAAATAACATAAGGTAACTGAATGTATATTAAAATAAAAAAAATGACCTAATTATTGAACTCTCTTTTTTTAAGGGCTGAAGAGATTTTACCACTCTATCTTCTATCCATATCCCTTCATTGTGGTCTCTTTTGACATATAGAATGTCATCTACATTGGGACCACTACGATATGACTGTGAATTCCCAATTAAAGGGTCATCCTACTTTGAATTTTCATCTGATCCTTTAGTTATTTTGGTTGATAACAGAAAAATTGACCAGTTTCAGTTTTCTGGATGTGGAACATAAAATACTTGTACTTATTGTGATGCCATTATAAATGGTTATTTTATCTCCCATTCCTTTCTGAAATCAAATTTCATGAATCCCAATTCATTTATTTTAATAGAACTCCCTTTATCAAACTACTTGCATAGAAAAATAAGCACTTTAAATTTCTTATAATCCAACTCCCATATTTGTTTTATGATGCCAAAGTATGATATATTTGAATAAATTGGACTTATGTCTTTAACACCAGAAACAAGCATCTCTTAAGCCATAAGTGTAACCCCACTATTCTGCATGGTACTATCTTCATCATATTCATTAGTATAGAATTTATAACCATTAACTAGATAATAATTGTAAGATAATACATACACACTTGGTTATCCAACTATCCAACGAAGTCTTTCTGAAATTGAGTCTTGATTTTAATTTGACTTCTTGAAAATATGGTCCCAAAACCATCCTATAAACTGTCAATTATGTTTATTTGATATCCATATTTCATCCCTGGATGGATTGAAATTCCTAAGAATATATTTGTGGGTTTGAACATATGGGTCAACATAAAAAATGTTGTGAAAAACATAAAGGTGGGCCTGCACTCGATCTGTAATATTGATTGTGACAACCTCTCTTCCAGAAATTCATTTACCCTCATGCCACCTAGAGTGAAGAGATTTTGTTAGGCCAATGAATACAACACCAGACAGGTATTCGGTACAGAATTCAAAAACTTCCACAACAATATATCACTCCACAATACAATCCTCTAGCCAACTCGGATTTTTGTCATACCCATTCCATATATTCTTATATCATTCAATGGTGAACAACCATCTATAATGTACAGGACCACATAGTTGAATCTCTCTCACCATGTGAACCATCAAATGGACCATCATTATCAAATAATGTTGGAAGGAATAACATTTTCAATTCACATAATATGACGATAATTTCTCTTTCCATAGTTGGAAATTTTTTCAGGTCTATAACTTTGCTGTATGTAGCTTTGAAGAAGAAACATAGTTTCGTTAATGTTTGGCAGGCATTCTTGGTCAAAATGCAATGTAAAACTATAGGAATTTGATCATTCATCAAAACATGAAAGTCATGTGATTTCAGATCCTTTAAATTTAAATCACTCATTAACATGATGTTCTTGATATTTTTGGAATAACCCTCTGGAACCATTACTTCATTCAAGAAGTTGAAAAAATAATATCTCTCATGCCTTAAATAGTGTAAGCAGTAGGAGGAAGAATTATATGTTGTTCACCCATCACTAGTGCCAACTCTGCTCATATTACCATCCCAAAACTGTCTAACCTAGCCTTAATTCCATAATTTGATTTACTAGGTTCATTTTGCAATGTACTGATGACACTATCAGATACATATTTTTCAACATTCATAACATCAAGAAAATGTCTAACATTCAGACATTTCTAATATGGTAATTAAAAAAAATATTGATCTCTTTTTCCAACTGGTTTTTGTGTGGTTTTTCAAAAATGGTTTACCAAAAGTAGTGTCCACATATTTTAATTTCTCAAAACATTTTTCACTTGTTAGTGGATATGGTGTTGTAAATTCTTCTAAACTTCCATCTAATGATGTCATCCAAGATCGTTACTTATGCCGTCGGGGTAGAAATCGGCGATGTCTTAGAAACACAGTTTTTTTATGAATTTTTCAACTAAATTGATTGTATACCTTGTTCACAAATGTGACACTCTTGAGTTCCTTTAATTATATATTCTGAAAATTTTCCATAAGTAGGAAAGCCATTTATCATCCCGTAAAACATGGACCTCAAAAGGAAATCTTCATTTTTGTAAGCATCATACAATGTAACACTTGAATCCCACAATAATTTAGAACCCTCAATTGATGGAGCCAAATAAACATCAGTATTATTACCCAGTTGTTTTGGTCCTAATATAAGAATAGATAACATGATGTATTTTTGTTTCATGCATTACCACAGTGGTAAGTTATAATTTACCAACATAAACGGACATGTATAGTGAGTGCTGCTTTGAAAACCAAAAGAACTCACTCCATCTTTAGATAATTCAAGATGAATGTTTCTTAGTTCGTTTCCAAATTAGGGATAATCGTTATCAATATTATTCCATTTAGGAGAGTCTTCCAAGTGACTTATTTTCCCTTCTTTAATTCTTGTATCTGCATTCCATGTCAGTTTTCCTGTAGTCACCTCACTTCCATATAGGCTCTTAAACTTTGGATTGATTGGAAAGTACCTTACAACTTTCATAGGACTAGATTCATCTTTTTTGTATTGAGAATCACCACAATTTGGGCATTCTTAAAGTGATTTTTGGTCCTTTCAAAGCAGTATATAGTTATTCGGGTAGGCGGGTATTCTTTCAGAGATCCTACCCATTAAGCGCAGCATTTGTTTGGCATTGTATGTTTCGCTCGGGAGCTCAATATCATCAAGGAGAATGTCATTTAGGAGAGAAATTAATTTCATAAAACTAGAATCACTCTACCCATTTCCTACTTTAAAATTATACAACTTCAATATGGCTGACAATGCTATGTATTTAGTGAAACCATCATACACTGATGTCTTTGCACAACTCTTCAACTTCTCAAAAATATTTCGGAAATCACGAAGATCATCTTCAACTGTCCTTTTCATTTCCCCAATATGATCTTCATCATCATTCATATCTATAATCACATCCTCCATATGGTCATATTCATTTTCCATGGTTGTAATCATATCAATTGATCCATAAAATGCAGTGTTATCCCAGCCACTATGTAACCACCCAAACTTTTATTAATGAAAATTCCTTTTGATATGATTAAATGTATTATTATGTAAGATGGTTATATAACGTATGCACTATCATGGTTTTATGTTTTTGGATTTTAAAATACCATTACAAATTTTTAACATTGTTAATATAGTCATTGAACAGTGATCACATGATTAGTATAAATATAGGGCATTAACAAATCCAATTTACTCAGATAATGGAAGTGATGGCCTCATCCAGTAGACTTGCCACATACGAAGCCCAATTGTCAGAGCTCAAAAAGGAGGTGGTGGAATTGGTCTTCGCTCTTGACCAATCCCAATTATATCTTCAACATGTTAATCTTGAACGGAATCACCTACAAGATAAGTGGAAGTTGGTAGCGATTACCACCCGAGCGATGTTATCCGAGCCACCCCAAGAGTCTGTCACCATCGCACACCTTACCCATTTGTCTTATGTGGGTGTTATAAGGGATTATGTAACGAGAACTTATCACTATGATTATGTTCCTTATTTTTATATATAATAAAGAATAAACATTCATTTTATTATTGTTACTTTATAAATAGTTTTTAAAGCACAAGTAGTATTTTTTGTTAATATTCAACTAAGAAATTTATTTTGATAAGTTAATGGATTTTTTAATTAAATAATTTTTTAATAAAATATTATTATTATTAAATTAATTTTCATTAAGTACAAATGATCGTATATTTTTTATGAATACCATTATAATTTTTATTAAGGTTTGTAATCTGTTTTTGTCAAAACCCCTGAATTTTTGATAAATGTCAATTTTTATTTTAAAAGTGAAAAATCAAATATATAGAAAATTATTTGGATAAAATTAATAATAATTTTTTAATCAAGATTTCAAAATTATCCAACGGTGAATTTTTCATAATTTTCTGAGACGATCGAATTTTTAGGTAAAAATTAAATACTATTTAAATATATTATGTGTTTTATTACATCATAATGACCTGACAGTGATGTAATAAAATACTATAAACATTTTTTCAGCCAATATATGTCTTTCCATTAAAATAATTTGATTTTATGTTGTTTTATTTTTTTTACAAAGCCTTACTGAACCCTCCAAGACTTATAAAACATTTTAGCTTTTTAAATTGATTTCCTTGAGAGTGTGACTCAACTCCACATAAGAAACCCTATTATTTTAAGAATTATGGCCATTGGCCTTATAAAATATTTTTTTACACTCGCCTTTGGAAAAACCATGGGAAAACCATGGGTTGGTTTGTGGTTTTGATTAGTTTAATATGTGGTGTCCCAAACCTAAATAATAAATAATTCCCTCTCCTTTCCTATATAATCCCACCTAATCTCCCACTTCCTCTTCACTCAAAGACTTTGGAGTTTGACCAAACCATGTCATCCCCTCTCTATAATACTCTCAAGGAACCTTAATCTCTCATGAAGCATGTCTCAAGCCCCTCCCAAGCCTTTTGGATCACCCTTCCAAGTAAGGGATTCCTTCCATTCTCATTTTATCCAAGTTTCTTAATATTTTTATGACCTTTTATTTTTAATTTTCAATGTTGGGGTATGATTTCTAAACTCCCCCATACTTCCTTCCTTATGTTTGAATGATGATAGACCCATTTATCACTAATTAATGTCTCCCAAGTACACCAGTTACCGTGCCGAAATTCCATAAGGGGTCTCTCTCTCCTCATTTACATTCAAGAAATTCTTTTGTATTAAAAATATAAATTTCATTACATATGTTGGAACTTGTAAATATATAACACCCTTACTGTAAATTTCATTTAAATATGATGATACCTACCTTCCACTCTCATCAACAATTTTTATGAACTCTTATATCCCACCGTTATGCTGCCGAAATTGCACCACAATTTTCCAAGCCAAAGTCATTGTGTAGTGAATTACATTCCCATTTATCTAACAAGGTTATTCACATTTGTGCAAATTTACTTATTGATTATATTTTTTCATGTAAGAATTCAACATTCTTTTATCATGGAATAAATGATGATGTTTTATGAATCCATGTTATATGATCTATGTGGCACACTTATGCATGAAATGAAATGTTTAAAAAGGGTGTTCCCTGATAGTTCTCCAATGCATTGGGTAAATATTAGTATCATGATACATCAAGTGGAATGAGGATTTACTCATGATAATTCAAGTACAATGAGGTTTTACACATTCTCCAGGTGCAATGATCCTTTGCTCATTCTAATACCATGTTAAGTGTTGTTTCCACATTTCCATGTTATCATGCATTTATGTTCATGTTTCTTTTATGCTAAATTGGTATGTCTATTTCTTAAAATTATTGTATTCCACATGTTATGACTTGTTTACTCCCTTAATATGATTTATAACTAACTCTTTTCTTATGCATGTCCTCAGGTTACCCCATGCAATGCTAAGTACGAGAGAATAAAGTGGTCATGTAAAGGAATTTTTCAATAAAGATGTCGTGTTTCATGTTTTAAGTCATTATGTAATGTTTCTAATCCCCAAATACACTATACCTCTCGATATTATATGTTGTTTTATGTGATGATTTTATGTAATAAATCATTTCTATGTATGTAATAAATAGATGGGTTGTTATAGTTGGTATCACATGATAGGTTTAGTTATTTTTGGGATTAGGATTTGAAAACCCTAGTCAAAGCCTTAGGGATAAGAATAAGTATAATAAAAACATCCCTAAGTTTTGGTGAGTATTGAGTAAGTGGTTTATCAAGAAAATACATCCATGTTTGGATATGAGTAGGTTGAGGCGGATCAGGCATAGATGTACCTAGGATTGAAAATTCTGATAAGAAGTTTCGGGCATGACCCAGGGTATCCTGGTACACGACAACGAGCCTTACTGCACTCTAGGTTACAACACTCCCAGAGGATATTCTTTGGTAAATTCATAAGCTTAATATGAACCTTTATTAAGGGAATTAAAAAAAATTCCCATAAGAATATATGTTAGAAAGTAGATTATGAATAACATAGATTGAAGCCTATAGATTCATAAGTTAAGGAAATAAAAAAAATTATAATTCATCCATTTTGTCCTTGGTTTACCCTTTATGTGTAACCCAAAACTTTCCTTTTATTCCATCCATTGGATGGTAATAGGAAGACTCGGGCTAAAAACTGATTTAAAGACCAATGTGATGACTATTCTAATGAGATGCCCAATCTGATGGGTGCAAGAATTGTGAACTTTGTCATGATACTCTCTCAGTTAACTCATTATTTGAATAGAAACATGGTTCAATAGGAACATTCAACCCCCCCCCCCCCCCCCCAAGAAAGAACATGTTGATATCGGTAGCTTCATGAGACAAATGCCTCCTACTTTTAATGGATCATTTGATCCCTCAATCGTCGAACAGTGGATAAACTCCATTGAAAAGATCTTCTATATCCTTCAATGTTCCGAACAAGAGAAGGTTCTTCTGGCAGCTTATCATATGGAGGGTGAAGCCTTTAAATGGAGGACATTGATCAAAAATACGAAGCATGAGGTGGAGATAAAATCATTGTAATGGAAGGATTTCCAAAAAATATTTTTCGATAAATATTTTCCCCGCACCCTCCGGCTTAAGATGGAAAGGGATGTCTATTCCCTCAAGAACAAAGACGATGAATCCATCCGATCGTATGAGGAAAACATCACAAGGCTTGCATGATATGCCTCTAGATTTGTCGTTACCCTTGAATGAAAGGTTGGATGCTTCTTTGGTTGGCTGACACCTAGCTTACGGAAAGCCTTAGCGATCCATGACTTCAAAAGATACGGGGAAATTGTCTGACGTGACATCAAAGTAAAATGGAGATCGAAGAATCTCAGGGTTATGATGAGGATAAGAAGTGTAAGGTGGATTTCAATTCTGGTAGTTCGATGGATAAATCAAACAGCGCTAAGAAAATCAAGCACCCCACTTGCCAAAGGTGTGGAAAGAAGCACCCAAGAAATTTCCTAAAAGGGACAAGGAAATGCTTTTGGTTTGGAAGAGAAGGGAACCTAGTCGTTAACAATAGACTAGAGAAACTTGTGGCTATGAAAGAGGAGAGGAATTATCCATTCGACTCTCAACGTATTTTTCATTGCTTGAACATCAAATAACTAGGCCACCTTGGAAATCAGTCCCCTAAGCCAAGGGTTTTCAGAGGCAACCAAAAACATCCAATGCAGTAAGGGTGAGATTTTTCCATCACAACCGCCTAAGTGAACCCCAAATACTATGTGATGATAGGTACACAAGTTATTCATTCACAAATAGAAAACATACTTTTTTATTCTGGTTCTATGCATTCTTTTATAACCTTAATGTTTATTATAACAATCCCAACACCACCAAAAATCATGGAAGTAAATATATCAGTGAGTATTGCCAATGGGGAAATCATTTCATCCCATGAATATAACTCCTGCCCTATAATAATTTGTACATTGAACTTCATGGTGAACCTCATCGTACTCCCTCTGGTGGAATTTGATGCAATTCTCAGCATGGATTGGCTTTCCTTATATAGAGCCAACATATATTGTCGTGATAGGGAAATCACTCTCCATATGAAAAATCGACCCCCGATTCTATACAAATGCAAGGAAGAAGATGAATATTCTTTAGCACCATCATCTCAAGAGTGGATATTACTGCCCTAGGAAGAAACCATCCTTGAATACATGCCTATTGTGAGGGAATTAACAGAAGTGTTTATTGAGGAATTGTTTGGTATTCCTCTTAGAAGATATGTTGAAATATCAATTTACCTTATACCTGGGGCATTGCCAATATGCAAGACTCCATATATAATGGTTGTTGTGGAGCTTGAAGAGATGAAAAAACAACTATAGGCGAATTTGGATAAAGGTTTTATACTCCCAAGTGCATCACCATGGGGTGATCAAGTTCTCTTCATAAAAAAAAGGATGGGTCAATGGGCCTTCACATTGATTATCGTGAGCTCAACAAAATCTTGATAAGGAACAAATATCTTATGCCTCAAATTGATGACTTGTTCAATCTGCTATGTGGAGCACAATACTTCTCCAAGGTGGATCTGTGATCAGGATATTACCAAGTAAAGCTAAAGAAGGAAGATATCCCGAAGACTGCATTTCGTACAAGATATGGGCACTATGAATTCATATTAATGCCTTTTGGACTCACTAATGCTCTAAAAATCTTCATGGACTTGATTAATAGAGTATTTAGAGATTAAAATGACAAATTTTTAGTATTATTTATAGATTATGTTCTAATATACTTCAAAACCAAGGAGAATCATGAGGAGCATCAATGAATAGAACTAGAGACCTTGCGGAGGAATAATATTTATGAATGTATAAGAAGTGTGAGTTCTGGTTAAAGGAAGTCTCATTCTAGGGTCATATAATCACAAGCAATGGGATATATATGGATCCCTTCAAGACAACTGCAGTTGAGGGATGGTCGAGGCCTACATTGGTAACAAATACTTGTAGCTTCTTGGGGTTAGCTGGATATTATTGCCGATTTAGGATAAATTTATCACGATTTTCCAACCCTCTTACCAAGCTAACAAAGAAGGGAGTAAGGTTTTCATAGAGTGAAGAATGTGAAGAGAGCTTCAAGGAGTTTAAAAAGAGGCATATCACTGCGTCCATTATCACATTACCCATAAGTGGAGAACTTTTTTGGTATTTAGTGTTGTTTCAAAGAAGGTACTGGGCTGTGTGTTGATTCAAAATGATAAAGTGATAGCCTATGCCTCAAAGCAGTAGAAAATCCATGAGCAAAACTACAGCATGCATGATTTGGAGTTGGAAGCTGTGATCTTCACATTGAAATCCTGGCGTTATTATCTCTATAGGGAGATGTGTGAGAAATATACTGATCAAAAGAGCCTCAAATATATATTCACAAAAAAGGAGATTAATTTGTGCCAATGAAGATGGATAAAATTCATCAAGGATTATGACTTCTCAATCCATTACCACCTTGGGTAAGAGAACAAGGTGGAGGATGATTTAAGTAGAAAGGATCCAATATCTTTATTAATGATGAGAATTAAAAAGGATCCAATATTCTTTGATTTACAGAGGATAGACATGGGAATCATTAAGGGAGGAACATCATTAAATATTTCTCAAATGATTTCTCAACCATCCATCATGTAGAAAATAAAGGTTTCTCAAAGAAAGGATGTAGAAATTATGAAAAGGGAGGAAGCTATCAGAAATGAAAAATCCTCGTAGTTCATGGTTGACAAGGATGGAATTGTGAGATTTGGGTCATGATTATGTGTTTCAACTGATCCAGAGATAAATAAAGAGCTTTTTAATGATGCACATATCTCAACCTACTCTATTCACTGAGGGAGCATGAAGATGTATCGAGATCTCTGAGAAAAATTTTGTTGGGACAATATGAAAATGGAGATTACTAAATATACATCAAAGTTTCTGGTATGTTTGCAGGTGAGGGTTGAGAGGTATAAGTCTATGGGGATTATGAAACCACTCCCTATACCTACATGGAAGTGGGACAACATTACCATGGGCATTGTCACTGGACTTCCAAGGACATCCAGAGGAAACAATGCAATATGTGTCATTGTGGATCGTCTTACGAAGACTGGTCACTTTATTGCGATTCAAGAGGACTTATCATTGGATCAAATCACCCATATTTACATCAAAGAAGTGGTAAGGCTGTATGGAGTACCACTATTTATCATATCTAATCATGATTATAGATTCACCATAATGTTCTGGAAAAGTCTCCAATATTCTCTAAGCACTGAACTGAACTTCAGTACGGCCTATCATCCTCAAACTGATGGAAAATCTAAGAAAACTATTCAAACACTAGAAGATATGTTACGATCATGTTCTATGGACTTAAAAGGAGGATGGGACCAGCATATTCCACTGGTTGAATTCTCCTACAATGACAGTTTCCACTTGAGCATCTGAATGGAAACATATGAATCCCTTTATGGGAAAAGGTGTAGAACATCAACGTGTTGGGATGAAATTAGTGAGCCTAAGCTTCTAGGACCTAAAACAGTTGAAGGAATGGTGGAGAAGGATAAAATCATTCAGGAGCATTTCAATGAAGCCTAAAGTCAACATAAGAGTTATACATATAACCGTCGACAAGACCTTGAGTTAAAAGTTGGAGTCATGGTATTTTTAAGCATATCTCCATGGAAGAAGGACATGATGTTTTGAAAGAATGGGAAGTTAAGTCCTAGGTAAATCGTCCCCTTTGAGATTCTTGATCGTGTCGAGGCTGTGGCCTATCGATTTGCACTTCCACCCACCATGGACAAAGTACATGATGCCTTTTACGTATCCCTCTTATGGGAGTAAATACTAGGACCTCAACATGTACTCTCTTTAGAGGTAATACAGTTAGAGGATGATCCTTCTTACCAGGAGCTACCAGTGAAGATCTTAGATTGTGGAGAAACAAATTTATGAATTAAGACAATGCCCTTCATCATGGTGTTGTGGAACAACCAAAAGTTTGAAGAGGCAACGTTTCAATCAAAGTAAGTGATAAAGCATAGTTACCTGCTTCTATTTAGTTGTGGGAAAAAGAAATTTCGAAGGCAAAATTTCTTATGGGTGGAATATTGAAAGGACCCAAACTTTTATTAATGAAAATTAATCTTGATATAATTAAATTTCATATTATGTTAGATGGTTATATAATTTATGCACTTCATTTGTATTATGTTTTCTAATTTTATAATACTGTTAAGAATTGTGATCATTGCTAATATAGCTGTTGAAAAGTGATCACATGATTAGTATAAATATAGATATTTAAAAAATCCAATTTACTCAGAAAAAGGATGTGATGACCTCATATAGTAGACTTTCCCCATACGAAGCCCATTTATCGAAGCTCGGAAAGGAGGTGGCATCATTGGGCTTCACTCTTGACGAATCCCAAGATGAGCTTCCACATGTTAATCTCTAAAGGAACCGCGTATGGGGGAAGAGGAAGTTGATAGAAATTACCACTCGAGCAATGTTATCTGATCCAACACAAGATTCTATCACCATCACACAACATATCCTTCGGTCTTATGTGGGTGTTATAAGGGGTTATATAACAAGACCCTTGCACTATGATTATGTGAATTATTTTGGTATATAATAAAGAATATAGAATAATTATATTATTTTTACTTTTTAAATAGTTTTTAAAGCACAAATATAATTTTTAGTTAATATTCAACTAAAGAATATATTTTGATAAAATAATGGATTTTTGAATTAAATAATATTTCAATAAAATATTATTATTATTAAATTAATTTTTATTATGTATAAATGATAATATAATTTTTATGAATAAAATTTTAATTTTTATTAAGGATTGAAAGTTGTTTTTGTCAAAACCCGTGAATTTTCTATAGATATTGGTTTTTATTTTAAAAGTGAAAAATCACATATTTAGAAAATTAATATTATTTTTTAAATTATGATGCTGAAATTTTCCAATAGTGAATTTTTTATAATTTTCTGAGACAGTCAGATTTTTTGGTAATAATTAAACACCATTTAAATATATAATGTGTTTTATGACATCATAATGACCCAATAGTAATGTAATAAAATACTATAAAAATTATTTTTGGCCAATATATGTTTTACCATTTAAATAATGTGACTTTAGGTTCTTTATCTTATTTTACAATGCCATAGTGAACCCTCCAAGACATATAAAACATTTTATCTTTTTAAATTGATTTCCTTGAGAGGTTGACTCACCTACACATAAAAAACCCTATTATTTTATAAATTTAGACCATCGGAATTATAAAATATTGTTTCCACTCCTCTTTGGAAGAAACCATGGGTAAAAACCATGGGCTGTTTTGTGGTTTTGATTAGCTTAATATGTGGTGTCACGAACCTGAATAATAATGAATTCCCTCTCTTTTCCTATATAAACTCACCCAAGATCCCACATACTTTTCACTAAAATCCTTTGTAGTTTGACCAAATCCTTCACTCCTCTCTCTATAATCCTCCCAAGGTTCCACAATCCCTCAATAAGCCTCTCTCAAGCCCCTCCCAAGCCTTTGGGATCACACTTCCATGTAAAGGATTCCTTCCTTTCTCATTTTATCCAAGTTTCTTAATATTGTTATTCCCTTTTATTTTCAATTATAAATGATGGGGTATGATTTTTCACCTCCCCCATACTTCCCTCCTTATGTTTTAATGAAGAGAGACCCCCTTTTCTCTCATTAATTCCTCCCAAGTACACCTGTTACAAAGCCAAAATTCCATAAGGGATTTCTCTCTCCTCATTTACATTCAAGTAATATTTTGTATTAAAAATATAAATTCCATTACATATATTGGGAAATGTATATATATAACCCACTTACGGTCTGGTTCATGTAAATATTATGATACACTACTTCCACTCTCATCAACAATTTTTATGAACTCTTATGTCACGTTGTTATGTTGCTAAAATTGCACCGCGATTTTCCAAGCCAAAGTCATTGTGTAGTGAATACCATGCCCATTTATCTATAAAGGGTATTCACCTTTGTTCGAATTGAATTATTGATTATATAGTTTGATGTAAGAATTCCACATTTTTTTTTGTGGAACCAATGATTATGTTTTATGAATCTAAGTTATATGATCCATGTGGCACACTTATGCATGAAATGAATGGTTTAAAAATGGTCTGCCCTAATAGCGATCTAATGCATTGGGTAAAGTTTAGTATCATGATAAATCAAGTGCAATGAGTTTTTAATCATAAAAAATCAAATAAAATGAGGTTTTACTCATTCTCTATGTGCAATTATCCTTGTCTCATGCTAATATCATGTTAAGTATTGTTGCCACATTTCGATGTCATTGTGCCTTTATGTTCATGTTTCTTTTATGCTCCATTGATATGCATATTTCCTAACATGTATTGTATTATTCATGTTATGCCTTTTTTTACTCCCTTACTGAGCTTTATAGTTCACACTTTTCTTATGCATGTCTTGAGGTTACCCCATGCAATGATAAGTATGATGGAATGTATGGGTAATGTAAAGGATGTTTTCAATAAAGATGTCGTGTTTCATGTTTTAAGTCATTATGTAATGTTTCTAAGCCCCAAAGACACTAGACCTATTGATATTATATGTTGTTTCAAGTGAATATTTTATTTAATAAATCATTTCAAAGTGTGTAATAAAGGGTAGGTTTTTTATACACTTCCTAGATTCATTTTCCCTGTGTTTATTCCAACATGTATAGCTTTGTTCTATTCCATGACTAATCAAGTGTTATTCCAACTCCTCTAGACTAATTTGTTTTGAATAACAGTTGTGTAAACATGGAAAAAGGATTTGAGAAGGGTCATATGTATGTTCCTTTTCAAACCTGATGAACTCTTTCATGCCATATTCATACTCTTTTGTCAAACTATTTGAATCCATCCATTCTTTATTCATATTCATCCTATTTGATTTAGTAATATTAATATTTAACAAAATAGTTACACAAAAGATGTTCAACTAGGGTCATCATCCAACTATATTCAATGGAACTAGATATGTAAAACAATACGGTTACCTCTCCATGCATTACTTAGGACCAAAGTAGATCACACCCATCTTCCCAACCACCTGATCAATGGATCTATCTATGAGAATTCGTTGTACTAAAATGTTTTAGTATACCACATGATATCTAAATTCATTGTTGTAAAATTGTTTTTTAGATTTTCTATAGAAACATAATGTCTCGAGTCAAGAAATATTATACTAAACTAATAGATGGTATAATTTTCTATAGACTACATGTGGGTGGAAGGATTCATTACATGTGATATTAGGGTTATTTGAATAGTATGTCTATAAATTGTCCTATAAAGTCTTCTAGTGAAGTGGGTTTCTATGATTTGTTGTAATTTCACTAGTAACAAAGTGGTGGTTCCATTGAAATGGGTAAGGTTTGGATTGTTATTCAATGGTGTAGGAACTACAACATGGAAAATAAATGGCATACCAATAATTCCAACAAGTGCACCACCATACAAACACACAATCATGCTCACAATCACAACACAATACAAACAAAACAAACACAATTTTAGATTTTAAAAAGCATCCCTTACTCAGTCCCGATTGTTAATTCAGGGATTGTCACCAAAGTTTTATCATTCTAGGGAATTCATTCCGTATTCAACTATATGTAAATTACCAATTTATATATTCTAATTTTCGACAAGAACCAACCAATATGGAATTAATTTAGGGCATAAACAAGTACCACCAATGGCCATGATTTTCAGCAGGGCATTTAGCCCGTAAAATTTACAACATAACCATAAATATAAAACCGTAATAACATGTGAAAAAGAGGAAACTAATGAGTAAGTGGTGGAAACTCACCATGAAGGTGTGGTTCGATGCACGGAGGAGGTGCGTTCATGGCAGAGGAGAGGCACGCGATAGAAGAGATTTCAAACTGAAATGAAAACATAAAATGAGAACTCATTTGTTATTCCAATCCAAAATAGGTCCAATGAGATTTAGGAATGGGGCATGTCTGGTTAAATAGTTTAATTGGTCAATAGTGAGATTTTATTTTCCCTAAAGGACATCTGCTTCCGGTTTATTTTTTAGTTTTTTTGTATCTACTATTTTCCATGATGTTCAACTTATGAATGGGACATGTGTGGTTTATCAGAGAAATATCATTTTTAATTTACTCTAATTTAGGGGTAAATTATTCCACATTAATTTTATCTTTTTTGTAGTGGATTTTTTTATCCCATAGGGATCATAAATGAATCTTAGGTTAGTAAAAAGTCAGGTCAGTTGTTGGTTATGATACCAGCATGGGCCGTATGATTAAATTTATGATTGTAACTAACCCATATCCATTTAAATATAAGATTGGGGGGGTAAAACACAATTATATTCCAAACTCCATAGGGGTTCTTATTAGGGTGGGTCCTGATAGTATCATATCTGATAAATATTTTATAGATTGGACAATAGTGTAGTTACTACTAAGGAATTCCTTATTTCTATGGTAGTAATGTTTTTTAACCTTGTGTGTGAAGTAGACATCAGAAAATAATAGGTGATTAAAACTTATGTGATGAATTAATAACTAATGGAAAAATATATAGTAAATATCTTACAAACCTCATTAAATATTAATAGGTTTTTTATATTCATCATATAGTTACAAGTGATGTGGAATGTGTAAATGATAAGCTAGGGGGATAAATGATGTGGAGATATTGATGGAAATGATGATTTAGTAGTGCGTTTAAATATTCATTGTATATTTTTTAATTTTTTAAAGTTGGTTTTAGTAATTATATTTAGGCCGGTTGTGTTATTCCATCGTGAGGTTTAATAAGAAAAGGTGCATCAAGCATTCAAGCATGTACATCATATACTAAAACTAGAGGTTGGGAATGTAACAAAGTTATCCATAAGGAGGTTCTATATAAAGAATTTGTTGAAGTATGATGGTTTTGTTGTAAGTAATTTTACTTAGTGATGGTTATATAAAATTATATTGTATTTCATCAATTATAAACTACATATCTACTTCATGTTCCATTTGGGTTGAGTTTGTTTTGAGGTTCAATGTGATAAATGTTGATTCATTTCTGGGGTGTGTATGAAGGACCTTAAAGTTTATAGAGATATTGAATATATATTGATGATTGTTGGGTTGTTTATGTTTGTATATGTATGTCATTATATGAATTGAAATTGGAGATTTAAAAGTTGATCATAATAGAGATAAGATTAATATGAAATTTTTTTTACATCAATAATTAGAGTTATCTACAAATTAAATTTTATTCTATTGTGTGATATATAGATTACATCAATAATTGATACATCATATTAATAGTTTCTTAAAAAAATTCAATCATGGGTGTTGGTACTATTTTGTAGGTATTATTTCTATTAATGTACTCATGGATGAGTTGGATGATCTATGGGGTTGAGGGATATTTGAAAGTAAATGTGTTCTATCGAGTTAAAGTGAATCATGGTATGAAGAATATGATCCTTTTCATGATGGTAATGAAAAAGTGGATGAGTTTACTCATGCATATAGAATTCATATATGTTCATACCATGTTGAAAATGATCTCCCTAAGATGATTGGTGAGTCTAAGTGTTGCATATTTAGAACTACTGTCTTGATGATGTTAACCCCTTTTATTGGATATTTTTACCTCATTTAAAACAACTCATTAAGTCCTTCACTCTTAGTGGTTCACTCACCAAAACAAACACAAATGAATAGATATAAAGAAAAAAAATATTTTATATGGTTTATTATAAAAGGATACATCTAAGAAGAACACATCATTGATGATTCAATGTAAAACAATATAGTATACTCACCTTCAGTGGATTAAAATTTTACTGACAGTCATTTCATAACAAGGTTATTGTGAGGTGAAATGAATAGCCACAATGAGATGGATGCTTTCAGACAAAATGTAGAAGAAACACACAACCCTGAGGCATACAAAACCAAGAAAAAAAATCTAAACTTAGCTGTGGCATCCCCCCCCCCCAAATCCCTCTTGAAAAACCAAACACAGGTAGAAACCATTTCCAAAACCAAAAATGAAACTTTTTCATAAACATGGACAAATAGTCCTTTACACCAAGGATTTACCAAAAAGTTCCCAAGTACCTTTTTAATCCATGTTAAAATACAAAAAGGATATGAAATTTCCAAATGGCCCTTGAGTTTCAAATGCATACGCACCAAAACATTTCACAATTTCCAAAAGGCACATTATCCTTTCCAAACACACACCAAATAATTTCCATAAAAAATCCATTAAAACACTAATAATACAACACATTTATAAAACAAACCAAATAATTTATCAATAAATTTACAAAAAAAACTAAAAAATTTATAAGTAATTATATAAACAATACAACTTGTTTATAAACAATTTTATAACAAGTAAACCAATTTATGAACATTTTTTTGTAGTACAAAAAATTTATAAATAATTTTACAAGAAACCCAAATAGTTTACTATAAACAAATCAAACAATTTATACACAATTTCATAAATGGTTCAAAAAGTTTATAAATAATTTTTTATAAACAAATCGAACTGTTTATTAAAAAACCTATAAATAGATCAAAAAAATTACACAAACTAGAAAACACAATAATAAACTATTCAAGAGTAATACGAAGGTGACTATCATTATTGAAAACATTATCAAAACAACATTTGACATCCACTAAACACAATTTCAATAAGCACACATGAACATAACCAGGGGAAAATACTTCAAAACTATTTTTAACAAAACCAACTAACATAAAAACACTATAGCAGATTTACCATGTGTATTGCGAAGCTATTAATCAAGTCAAAGATTTACCTAAAAACATCCAAGAATCAAATGGACTTAATAGGAAAGGAAAATGTAGATTCTCCTACCTTATATGTGTCCAAATATGATAGTTCTTCAAAAGAAGGGAGAACAATATATCACAAACCCTATGCACACCCTAAAAACCAAAGGAAACCCATCACACTAAAATCCTACCCATAAGGTTCCAGCCAAACCCTACACACCCTATGGAAACAAGGGAAACCACAATAGAGACTCACTAGAGGTAATATGTGTGTTGTAGAGGAGGTTTTTGGGATGGTTGTTGGATGAGGAGGGCGCGCCGGAGTAGGTCAGATGGACAATGGGGCCGCGCAAGGAGGAGGAGGAGAAGGAGGCAAAGGAGGAGGAGGAGGATGATGATGAGGCAGCGAGAGCAGTAGAGCATGATGATTCTGCAGTTTTGAATGAGGAGGAGGAGGCAGCAGCGATGAAAGAGGAGGTGGAGGAGGGTCGCGGCGGAGGATGGCTCGACGGTGCTGGGGTCAGCTTCCGCAAAGTCATGAAAGGGTGCGAGGGAGGTGGAGCCTGTTAGGGTTCTTTTATTAAACCTGATTGAACCATTATCAGTGATAGTGAAAAGCACTGATAAAGGTATGTTTTATCCGCGCTAAAATAAAAAAACACTGATAAAACATACCTTTTTTAGTGCTCTGTTAGCACTGATAATGATAGGCATTTATCAGTGCTAAAAAAGTGCTGATAAAGGTATAATTTAAATAATTTAATAATATTTTTATATATTTATATAAAATGATATATAGGATTCATATATATTTATTTATAAATAATTATAATGATAAATAAATATTTATTTGTTTATACTTATAAAATTAAAATTTAAGTAATTATAAAATTATAATTAGTATACTTATTATATTTATAATCATATAAATATATAAAATAAATATATTAATTATATATATTTAAAATATTATAGATATATATTACATATTTCATCTATTTTTATAAATATTTATATGAAATATTTATGTATTTATAAATGTAATTATAAATAATTATTTATTTTTTTATTTAAATAATTCTAAAATTATAGAAAATTTATATATCTAATATTTATATTTTATTTAATATATATAATTAATATATTTATTATATTTCTAAAATTATTTAGATATATATGTATTTATTTATAACTATAAATGACATTTGTATTTATTTATTAATACTTGTATAAATATTTATAAATATATTTATAAATATATATTTAATTAATTACATATAACATAATATATATGAAATAATAAATATATTTTTTAGAAATTAATAACTCTATAAATATATATAAATTTATTTGTATTTATTTATAAATATTTGTATATTTTTTTAATTATATCTATTTAATTATATATTTATAACTTTATAAGTAGTATAAAAATATATTTATTATAATTTTACAATTATTTATATATATATATATATATTTGTATTTATAATTATAATTATAACTATAAATAGTATATATTTATAAATTTAGCATATAATTGATAATATATATATATTAATAAAATTATAATATTATATGTGTATTTTTATAATTAAATATATATAGTTATAATTATAATTACAAATATATTTGAAAAGAATTTATATATATCATTAAAAATATAATAATATATATTTAATGTAATTTTATAAGTAAATTTTTTTAGAAAATATATAGTTCATATGGGTAACATTATGAATTAATCAATATACCACATCAATAGAGAACATGATGTAATGTATAAATGAAAAATCATGCATGATACATAACATATACGCATGATCAATATATTTATTGACCAAATCATTGGGAAACACAAATATATTCAATAATTTTAATTATAAATATATATATTAAAATGGATTATATATTTAAAAATAATATAAATATATTAAATATAAAAAATATAATAAATATAAAGTATTAATCCAATAAATATAATAAATCAAATAAATTAATCTAATAAATCTAATAAATCTCTAATAAACATATTAAATCTAATAAATCTAATAAATCTAGTAAATATATTTATTATTTAATGTAATTAATTATAATCTTATAATTATTTAATTATATATATATTTATATTTATTATAATCCTAAAAATACCCTTTTCAATTTAAACTTTATAGATTTTTCTGAATTATTTAAAAATATATTAATTATAAACATGCATTTTTTATTTAATGTATACAAATAAAAAAAATCTAATATAAATATTATAATTTTATATAAATTAATAATATTTTTTATTAAAAACATTTATCAGTGCTAATAATAGCGCTCATAATGGGTACAACAATATCAGCGCTTTTAGCCAGTGCTGAAAATGACCACCCCTTTATCAGGGCTTTCTGCTTAGCACTAATAAAAGGAAGCACTTCTCGTGCCCTGTTTTGTGGTAGTGCTTTCACTGTTTACATGTTTTACTTTAGCACAGCTTTGGTATATTTTATTTTGGGTTTTGTTTATAAAATGACAAATGAATTTTGGAAATGGTATGTAGCATGTGTTGGATTTGTAATTGGGAAAGACATGTTGCTAATTTTAAAATATAAAAACCCTACTTTTATAATTGTATTTCAAATTTATGCCATTGGATTTTTTTTTGGAAATGAGGTTCTTAGATTCTGTGGTTTATCTTGGCAACCCTACTGAGTGTATTTAATTATCACACTTATTTTATCATTTCAATTATATGTTCCCTTCTCTCGGGTTCTCTTTGCTGAGTTTCTCATTATTGGAGTAAGGTCATCCTTTGGTTGGGTAGTGACCTGGAAGGTCACGTGGTGGTATCTACAGTTTTCTTTTCTTTCCGCTACTTGTTTCATTTTTATCGATAGTTTTTATTTATCTATTTATCATTTGTTCATTGGAAAAATCATTCCCAATGGTCACATTTTGGTTCCCAGTACTAGTTTTCATCATGTGGGGATTGACAACTCCCCTCGGGACATGTTGTGTACCAGCTTGCGCTACGTGTTCAGGGTTGACTCGGGTTGGTTCATGACATCAACACTTTTCCAAATTTAAATTCGATTGAATTATATTATAAAATGTTTTCAGAAAACATAAAATTCATTAAATACATAATTAACATGATTTGTGGGAATTAAAATATAGAAGTTCCAAAAATATCCCCTTTTATGATAACAAATCACAACATCTTAGAAACTATGTATAGAAAAAACTTTGGCATAAAATAGAAATATTTTAAAAAGACATGATATCTGCTTAAATGACTAAAAATTCATTTTTTTTTATATAACCTAAACCCATTTTATTGGGTAAGGGGGAACCAACCAGACTTCAAATACATAAGGACATAAACTGTGCCCTAGCATTCCACAAGCCATCATCAACTAGAACAAGGCTACAAAGAAAAGCTCCTCCTCAGCATAAAAATGTTAAGTTTAGCTTCCTCATTCTCGTCACTTCTGTTAATCTATCCAATGAAGTTGTACTGGAATTGTATCGATGACAAAAGTCATACCCTCTCAAACATCCAAATCCAAATAGCAATGATCAAGTAAAAAATTCCTGCTCTAAACCTCATCCGAAGCAGTTCCTTGAAGAAGTCCAATTGAAAAGTCCCTAGAGCGTGGGCCATAGGTCACAGCATTATCGATCACAAAACCACCATGAAAGACATTCACCAAGACATAAATAAAAACAAACAAAAAAGCATCAACACAAAACACTGCATCCCAAACACCAGATCTGTCATTGGAAGACTGCCTCGCTGCAACGAACCGACAAGACTACCTTCAAAACAGCAGCTGAAAATGAGCAACTCGAAGAAGCTAGATGGTCCAAGAAGAAAAAAATACATGCTAACACCACCCAGGGCTAGAAGGACCAACAAACACATCACATGAGCATCACCGAATATGGGGACCGTGTCGATCAGGATCAGAAGTTCCATTTTGGGCATGAATCCAATCATATCAAAGCTGAGGAGGCACACACACTAGAGGCCAAAACAATCAAGCATGAAGTCAAAGAGAGGACCCCACAAAGGCTGAAAATAAGGCCACCCCGGTGATGCTGATGTGCTAAGAACCTAAAATCACATATCCACCACCCAAACCACTCACAGCCTCCTAGATAGGCCACACCAACCATTAAAATCACAAACCTTGGTAGAGCATGTCGTCATAGAAGAAAGGACTGACCATCCTATCCACAGCAGATCAAGAACGCGGCACCTTCTCCATAGTATAGTGGACTATCCAACTCCATTAATTCTCTCCCCTTCACCACTTAAGCACAACCCCCCACCACACCAGATCCATGGCACAAACAAACTAATGCCACCCTAATATTATGTCGTGTAAGAAACATGTCGTCCCAAGACCCCAACCCTGAACCATGAACAAACCTTGTCTCCACCAGGAAGCTTCTCTGAGGAAGAAAAATAACCCACCACAAGGCTAGACCCAAACCATGACCAAAGCACACTGCCACCCAAAAACTCACCATGGAAGAACACACCCCGCCGCATCGCCAGAACCGAGCTGCAGAAGAACCATGCCGCCACCAGAGACCTTTCCAAGGAACATAACACCCCATCACTGCAGGATGAACCCCATGCTTTCAGACTTCATCCCACATGAACATAGTAGAGAGAAAATCTGTAGCACCACTTAAGAAACGCGCGACACCAGATATGAGCCTGAACATCAAGAGCGCGCATCCACTCAACCACTACTAGAAAACATGGCTATATCCACAGACCTAAAGGCACAATTATATAGGTTTGTGTCTATATCATAGTTTATAGACATGGTTATATTAAAATTGTGATTATATCATAATTTATATCCATTATTAGAAAAAATATAGATATGTTTTTTACTATCTATTGGGTTCTCCTCCCCACTGTCTGTGACGCTCTCCTACGCTCACCCCCTGATGTGTGACTACTTGAACCCTCGACCTAGACCTTCTTTCTGCACACTCATCCCCGATGTCGCTTCTACATTTACTAACGAATGGTGTTTCATGGCGGGCTCTCCACCCTCATGCTTGATTTTCACATCCCACTATGTCCCTCAACCCCGGCGAATACTCCTCCTCCATCACTATTCTTCCTCCCTCATTGTTCCTCCAAATACCGAATGGTCACAGATTCTATCTTGTAATTTGGTTGGACTTTTTTTTTCTTCCCTTGACTGCAAGCTTGGTTTCTCTAGGATATGTGAAATTTGTAGGAAATTTGAAAGGGATTTTAATGCTAAGATTCATATTTTAGGGGAAATTTTGAACATTAGTGCCCAGGCCAAGCTGTTTTTGACTCATCTTGCTCAATTGGTTCTGGGCATTGATAATATGTTTTGAAATTGATTTGATTTCACTTGATTCCTTGGATTTTTCAAATGCTTCATTTCCAGAATGTTGATGGGATTTAATGTAGTTTTTTGCAAATATTTTCCTTTCCATCCCACATGATTCTTACACCTTATTAACACAAATGACTTTCTATTCTAGTTTCCATATAAGGTTCAACCTTTAATTTATTTCTCTTACCCACTTTCATGATAGTTGTAATCAATGATCTTATAGTAGTGAAAGATATTGGTGAATGTAAGAGGGATTTAGTGGGATGTGGTTAATATTATATTGATAATAAGAGTAAAGATGAAAAAATAATTATGATAGTGAATGGCTAAAAACTTAGGAGAATAATTTTTCTTCTCCTCCATCTCGCTAAAAAATTTCATTGGAGTAATCTCAGTGTGTCTGGAGAGTTAATAACATGCCTATTTGTCCTAATAGGTTGAAAGTGTGACACAATTAGGAAGGGGTTTTAGGGGGGTTGTCGAGGGAAAGTGAGGGGGTTGCAGGGGGAGTGGGGGTGTCCAGGGGAGGGAGGGGCTGCAAGTTTGGGGGATGTCTAGGGGTGGGTGGGGGCTGTGTAGGGTGGGTGGGAGTTGTACCGGGGGAGGGTGGGGTTGCAGGTGGGGGGGATATCTGGGGGTTGTCCAGGGGAGGGTGGGAAATGCTGGTGGGGGGGGGGGCTATCCAGGGGCATGTGTGGGGTGGGGGACTACCCCAAGGGGAGTGGGGGGTTGTCCTGGGAAAGAGGGGGTAGGGGGAGGGTGCATGTGGGTCTATAGGGGAAGGAGGTCTGTGGGGGGGGGAAGAGAGGAGGGGACAGGGGAAGGAGGGGTCTGCAGAGGCAAGGGGTTTGTAGGAGTAGGGGGAGGGAGCAAGAGGGTCTATAGGGGCAGCTGGTCTTCAAGGTGTAGGGGGTATGTGGGGCCCGGGAGGAGTGGGAAGGGAGGGGGTCTATATGGGCAGGGGAGGGGAGGGGGGAGGGTGCAGGAGTAGGGTGTGGGGGTGGTGGTGCTGGTGTAGGGTGGGAGTGTGCAGGGGTAAGTTAGGGATTCATGTATTATTTATTAATTGTTGGTTATTGATTCATGTGTCATTTATCATGTACAGTTGACACACCAATCGCAGATATATAATAAGTCATTATATCTCATTTCTATTCCCACTATTTTCTTATATGTGGATTCTTATGGTGAGGCAGGTTCTATACACCACTATCATAGTTAGTCAGTTCAACATAGGATTTGGGTAAGGTTTTTCCCATTTTTATTCTTTGTCCCAATTTAAATTTGGGATTTTTTGATTTTTGGATTCCTTATATTTTTCTAGTGCATTTTGGATTTCGTTGAGGTGGATTGAATTTTCCATTGATGAAGGCTTAGATGTGTATACATAGGTAGGAATATACATATATATGTTCCTACTTTATATATAGTCACTCATGGAAGTATGAATATATATATTGGGGCTTGTTGTCCTTATATATAGGTTTGAAAAATTCATACATGTGTAAGTTTAAAGGGTTATATGCAAGTATAAACATATATATAAGGACCCACTTGTGCATATTTTGACATGAAAATATGTGAATAGGGGTTAGGTGTCCTTATATATATGCGAATTATCATATGCGCGCAAGTGGAAAAAAGAAAGATTTGAGTTGTCGTCGTCAAAAGGAAACACACCTTGAGGTTGAGGTAGGGTCCCTCTCCTATCCTCTTTAATTCAAGAATTTTTTAAATTGTATTTAGTTTACTTCTTAATTCATCCTGTTTATTTGAAATTGAAATTATTAAATAAGTGTTAGTTGAGATAATTGTTACATTTGATAAAAAAGTCATGGTTTTGTAATAAAACCCCTCTATTGGAGGTGAGCTGACTGCGAAAACTCACAGTGGTATACCTTTCTTGAAATTATCAAATCGATGTTTTCCTTATACTTGATGTCGTTGTTATTCGTAAATCGTAAATCATACTTGACCCTTTTTTTATCCATGTAGGGGGTTCCCATTTTTTATTGAAATGGTTGTGTGAACAAATACACCCTTTAAGTGTCGTTAAACTTTTAAGATCGAATTTCTCATAATGACCAAGTCACCACTAAGTGAATTTCATGATTTTGATGGAATGGCTTGTACATTGTTTTATTATGGTTTTAGTATGGTCAAACATATTCTTTTAATTCACATTTATTCTCTAAATATTTCTCCACAAAGAGATTTATGAATCTTATATTCATTTTTATTCATTCGAATATAGATTTAAAGATGACCATGAATCCACTATTTTGTAAACCTTTTAAATTAAACGTTACATCAATGAGTTTTACCATGACATGGTGAAAAAATACTATCCTTTTTCTATCCACTGTGTTCATGTTCCATATCCTTCATGGGGTGGTCTTCCTCTCTTTTTTGACACTATATTTCTGAGTCCCACGTTAGACTTCAGTGAAGACATCCACTATTTCACCACTCAATATGATACATATACCACCATTGAAGTCCTTTTCAACTAAAATATATCAAAACCACTAGTTCCTGAATAATACTTGGTTCCACCTCTCAATAGGTTCTTATTTCATCATCACAGAACCACTTTGTACTAGCATTGTGTTCCACATTAACCACCCAATGCTAGTTGCAGTTGAGACTAGTTGTTTCCTCATGGGGGAAATACTAGATCATGTGTATAACTACGGATGGATCCTTTTTCTCTGGTATCCATTCATTGTTTTACTTTTTAAAAATGAACCATATGCACACATGGATTTTTTCATTTTTCTCACTTCCCTCATCACTAACCACCATGACTTTCTCTACATAATTATATCATTGATATCTTAATCATTTACCATATATATGATGCAAGTTTTGGAACTTTGTCTAAAACACCCATAACCACTCCACATTAAACATTTCAATATCCATTGTGGATTATCCAAATTCACTATGGAGTGGTTCATTATATAGTGTATTTTCCATTATGGATTATCCTTTCATTATTCATGACCCATGGAACTTTCTTCTCCCCATATGAATTTTCCATCAATAATATTATGTAAATGAATTTAATAGTTACTATTAAGTCACTGAAAAATTCTATAACCATACCAAGAGAAAGATCATTGTTGGAAACCACAGTTTTATACAAAAATATAAAAATTTTAATATCATTAATATTTAAAAATTATATAATAGCTCTAAATTTTTAAAATCTCATATATATCTAAATATTATATCAATTGATACCAATCATTTGTGAAAACTTGTGATAGCACTTGATGTTCTTCGTATCGTTTTCACAATGAAACTCTATTTTCCTCAGATAAAGTTAAATAGCTATTAATTTCTCATATCTAACTCGGACAAAATCATATTTTGAAATAATAATGAACATAGGGAAACAATGCTTCATAATTATATATTTTTCTCTCCCAAAATATTCTCAATATCCTAAAAATAGTTACTAGATAAAACTAGTTATTATATAAATAAATAAACATGTAATACATGAATGTCATTGCTTCTCCACTAGAGCTATCTTAATATTTTTGGTAGTATAATACCACTTGAAATATGGTATTATATATCTTTTTAACTTCAATGATGGTTTAATACCATTGAAATTTTCAAATATAGATTTTACACCGCTTCAACTTTTGATCAGGCTCTTCTTCAATTTTTATTCAATATTCCAGCAAGAAACTCCCAATTTGGATTTGGAAATTTAATGTGGTTGTTTCAAACGACTTATTGAGTTAGATAAAATGTTACACCATTTTTTTATCCTTATAACAAATTATTATATTTTTAAATCCCTATTACCAATTATGATCATCAATATATCTGCATCATCTTGTTAAGGGTATCTCTTTTAGAGCACCCACATTGTTTTACAACGTCAAACATATGTGTATTTTTGTCATAGTCACACCAGGAATCCATCTATTTTGAATGTATATAGCCCATGTATTATACCTCCACCTTAATCTTTCACCATTTACAATATATATTTGACTGATTTAATACATGGGGTAGGTGGAGTTGGGAGGGGGAGGGGGAATGGGTGGGAGGGGGGAAGGAGGATGGGGAGGTCTGCAAGGGGAGTTGAAAGGGGTCACGGGATGGTTTGAAGGGTAGGGGTGGTTTGTAGGGAGTATTCATGGAAGGGGGGTTGTCTTCAGGGTAGGGGAAGGGGCAGAGGGCAGGGGGGAGGTCTTCAGGGGGGAGTGGGGAGGGGGCAAGGGGTGGGTGGTTTTTAGGGAAGGGGGTGGTCTGCTGGACAGGGCAGGTCTATAGGGTAGGGGATGGGGGAGGTCTATAGGGTAGGGTTGGTTTGTAGGGGGGTCTGCAGGGCAGGGGAGGGGGAGGGTTTAGGTGGGGTGTATGTGGGGGGAGGGGGAGTGGGTAAGGGGTGCAAGGGGGGAGTGGGTGGGACAGTGGGGCAGGGGTGCAAGGGGGCAGTGGGGGGAGGGAAAACAGGAAGGGGGTGAGGGTGGTGCAGGGGGGTCTCTAGGGTAGGGTGGTGTGGGTGGGGGTAGGGGGTGCAGGGGGTTTGGCATAGGGTTCATGGAGGCAATGGGGGGGATGGAAAACTTTCATGGGTGGTCCTGGTGTCTCCTTTAAGTAGTTCCATGAAATGATCAATTTTTAATTTTCCATCCGCCCCCACTTCTGTTATATAAGGTTTTTAATCCAATTTTATATTGATTTTCATGACCACATTCCTCTCTTTCACATAGTCCTAGAATAAGGACTTGTTCCAATCCCCATCATTAAGCCAAATTTTCCTTGATTTTTCCCTCTAAGATCATTCCATTTCTAGGATTCTTTCTGTAAGTGTAGTTTTTTTTTTATTTTCACTAGATATGAAAACATGTAATCATCCTAGCTATCATGAATCATCTCCCCAAAACATTAAATGTATTTGTTGATACCCTTCGGGCAATTTTACATACTCATTCTACCTTCCATCTATCTTATATTGTATTTCTTTAAATGTTGTAAGTGATGTGTTAAACCCACCTAAAAAGACCCTAACTTGTACAAGCTGAAGCAATACCTCCATCCCCATCCAATTCCTTAACTATACAAATTTCATACTCTTTATTTCATCCTTCTTCAGTTTAACTATGACCAGTGAGTGGTCTGAATGATCCCTTGTGTGATTATTAATAGATTTTTGTGTGTATGTGTCAATGCCTTAGAAGTTTAAAAAACATTGATCCAACCTACTCCATATTCTCTTACTTCCTTTCATGATGTTTCACCAAGTGAATTTTATTCCTAATAATTCATATGAATCATACACACATGTGTACAATGTATCATCCTTTTTCAAAGAACAAGGTTCTTTGCGAGTCTTCTACTTCTAGGCATCATTATGGAATTGACTGTGGTGTGGTATATTCTTTGCATTTTCCACATGTAGTTTATAATCACACCATAATCATCACTATGGAATGGTCATTACTACATCACTATTTTACATATACCAAAATATTCTTCTATATAGTGTTTCATTTTGATATCAGGATATTAAACATCCTTCAAATCAATCTTTTTAATGCATTAAAATACTCACATAAAAAATACTTTACATACTCTCATTTCCTAATCACCATAATCTTGTATAAAGAATTACTCAAATATTGAAGAGTTGTATCAATGATTGTAGTGAAAGCTTCCCCTTATACTTGATGTTGAAGACAATAAATATGACTTCATTTCATTAAAAACTTCCACTCATGTACATGTTTTAATAGGTTGATCGGTACCAATATAAGGATGTCCCTTATAAAAAAAATTCCACTCCATTAGCTACTAAATAAATTCCAATATGGCTTGGTAATCTCTCATGCCCCTCCGTGCTGACCCGCATATCTGAATACTAAGTACCCCTCACCCACCTGCACCCGGATACCTACACATACCTGTACAGGCTCTCTATATATTTACATATTCTAGTCTTAGCTAGAATCCATCCTTTGATCTTGGTTTTTGCCTCCTTGATTCTTTATTACTCGATTCAGGTGATGGTATAGAGACCTATCCAATTTTTTTAAACACATAAATTTCCATTTTCCAAATAGTAGTATGAGTAATATAGCATTGAGAAGAACATTAATAAACCATTTAGTTTGAAGTATCTCAACTTATTTTAAGAATATTTTTATGTAATCTTCTCTACTTATTATGATTATTAAAAAAGGATGGTAAAAACTATCTTTAACTTCAAATAATATTTCCATCAGTGAATGGATCTCAAGAACTCCAATGTTAAAACATTATTTAAGCTTTCACAAGAACCATAAAAAATTCAGTTTTGTATGAATTATTGACTATGAAGGATTCTCATGAAACTAGGAATCAAGGTATGATCTCCTCCTTTAGTTCATCAGGATAGATATTTTCACCAGATGTAATTTAGAATACCAGTTGATAAATCTTACAAAGACAGTTACATTTTTAGATCTTGCATTATTATTCTAGCTTAATTTTATTCATTTGTTATCTATTGGAGAATAATAATCACCTTTAATTCCCTACGTGGATAGCACAAAACTAAAGAAAAAACGATAAATGAATAAGGTGGAACCTATTTTAAATCCTTAGAGTGATTAAAAAGGCTAATAATTTCTTCTCAACCATGAAAATATTCCTTTTAGTACTATAATTTTATTTAAATTCATCCCACTAGATTTTATATTTTTCATAACATTCTTCGGTAGAATGAATACTCTTATTATTTATTTGTATGAGATCTTCTTTTTAACCTCTTCCATTAAATCACACACCTCGCATACTACATTCTTCATTGTTCTCAAGATTTTATCTTGGGTTGGTTAAATTTTCAAGAAACTCTTTGAGTTTTGACTAGACAGCTTAGACCTACGACATGACATTTCATGAGTTCTAGGATTGTTACGTTTTGATAATCCCTCACCAGGGTTGTATTTTCCATCTTCCTGAGGAATAAAATATTTTCCTTCAGCACTTTCTTTATCTTGTCCTTCTTTCATTTTTTTTCCATTTCCAAATCAGCTGGTGATGTAACTAAATAATCAATGGGTATATTGATAAATTATTTGGATTATTCATATGGATTATTAAGATTGATTTTTTCACATGAGTTTCAATAAATGTAACACTTATCTAGAACTTCTTGGACATACATTAAAGTTGATCTTTTTTCTATTTCTTTTCAAAGGCTGACTCACCATTATTTGTTGAATTTTTTGATCTTTTTTCATTATTTTATTTTGATACATACTTATATAATCATGGATCACACATGTGACCACTACCATTACACATACAATAGAGATATTCAAATGTTATAAACAGATTTATAGTATATAGGTTATTTCCTTTAACCTATAGTTATTTCCTTATCATAGGCTTACATCCTCTCATTGATGGATTTATATGAATTTCAACATGAGATATATTATGACTAAAATTTAATTCATTGTGTTGAAACCTATTATAATACTAGTAATGGAGTTTCAAACTTGTTTTTCTATTATGAACTCTATACTGCTAATATTTTTTTAGATCTTGTAGTATACCAAATTTGGGAATTATTGTCAACTGTTTGGGCTCAATATAAATAAAATCATTTCATACAATTACTTTTATACACCTTGGATAATGTGGTTGATTTCTCTTAATTTCTCTTTATCCAATTTTGCAATGGTTTTTATTTTATTCATACATTATCTACAAAAATATATTTATTAGCAATATAATTTTCCAATTTTTTTAGTAACTTTATTTTTATAGTTGTTGAATATTGATCATTAGATTATCTCAAGATGTTTTTGGAACCAGTTGTTGATCTTTCTTCCTAAGAGACTCCCTATAAACATTGTGTGGAACAAAAATTCTTCCAATGTCCAATAAATTCCAAGGTTGAGTTACTTCTATATTTTTATATTTAACTTCAAGCTATAAGAATTTGATATTGAATATTTTTCCCTCATCATTAATCATTTTTATCTTGTCTTCATGGGGATTCTGGATTTTATCAACTTCATTATATAGAATTTTATTTATTTTCATATAAAATATTTCCAAACAATTTAATCTTTTTTTGATCTCAATTTCATTATTCATGACAACAACTACTTATTTATATGTATGTTTCCATACATAAATCCTTTTCAAGGATTTTTCTTTATCTTCGGTTTCATTCATAAAATCCATCTCAAAAATGGAGTACTTTCCTCCAAGCATAAAACACCTTTTTGTGTCCTTTATTTGATTAGTAATATTTACACATTCAAGATCATGTTTGGATAAGGACATCACCTTCATCTATGATCCCTTTTCTAGACAATTAACTTATTCCATAAATTCTTTAAGCGGATAAAAATAAAATCAATAACACATTTGGGAAATCATTGTTATATTTACTCAATGTAAGCACATGAATCTCCATATTTTTTATTAAATATATCTTTCAATATATGGTCATCACCACTTGTTATTGATTTATCAGAGGAACTATCAGGATAATAATTTAGAATTAAATCATCTTCATAAAATAAATCTGATTCACAAAAAGTATAGGTTTTATCTATCTTCTTACCACTTTAATTCATAGAAAATTATTTAATATTCATGCTTTATTAGGTATCATCATGGTATTAGCATGATAAAGATGGATTTTTTCCTTTATTCACAAGAGGTAAATCTTCTTTATCATTATCATCTCTTTATTACTTTTGTTATTTTAGCATAATATTTATTTAAAATTAAGTACTTCTTTGGTTGGTACCTCTTTCATCTCAACTTGAATCATGGAACATACCTCAGGATTTTGGAATTTGAATGTGTAGCATAAGCATCATCATATTTATTCATTTGAATGGATGAATCAAATTCTCTAGCCAGTGAATCAAATGTTACTTTCAAGGAATCATATATAGTACCCGACTAATAACTCAAATGCACACACATACATAATATTTTTCATTTTTCATGGAATAAGGCTCTATATGAGTCTCCTACATCTAGGTTGGCGTAAGTGCATAGGGGTTGGGGGGAAGTGGGGGGTGTAGGTGGGGGTGAAGGTGGGTGGGGGTATTGGGGGTGCAGGTGGGGGGTAGTGGGGTGCATTTGGGGGAGGGGGAGTGGGGTGTAGGTGTGGGGGGGGTCAGTGGGTGGTGAAGTTTGTGGGGGTGTGAGTGTTCAAATGAAGTTGGGGTGAAGGGTGGGGGTAGTGGGGTGAAAGAGGGGGGAGTGGGGGTATAGGCGGGGGGAAGTGGGGGTGCGTGTGGGGGGCAGTGTAGGGGTGAAGGTTGGGGGATGTGGGGATCCAAATGAGTTGGGGTGTAGTGTGGGGGATATGGGGATGTGGGAGTTCATTTGGGGGGAGTGGGGGTACATGTTCGGGGTAGCTGTCTGAGGGGATATAGCCATGGTTTCATTACCATTATCAGCACGATAAATATTCACATGTTTTAATACTTGTTTGTAGTTAACAATCATGTACTCACAATATTATTTCAGGTATTAATAAACCTGATATTCACTTTGTGATTAACTATCCCATGACAAAGCCAATTGAAGGCTATCATCATGTTAGTTTTCTAAATTTATATTTATGTTTTTTTTTAATGATATGTCCATAAGGCTAGAGTTCAAAATTGCTTTTTTACATCTAATCCAAAATCTATAATAATCTTCACATTCTCTAGGAGTGTGGTCGTGATGGTAGGGATGGTCAACATTAATCTTGTGTTCGGTTTTATAATTATTGTGATTATGTACGTTAACCTATCCAATTTTGTATTTATGTTTAAGAATATTTTTGGGATTTAATGCTAAATATGGTATAGGGGAGAGGGGATTTTCCAGGTGGGGGATGTCCGGGGGGGACTGTCTCGGAGGGGGGATGTCCACATCAGAAGGTATTATTGTGGCATGTAATTATCTAAAATCATGACTGTAGTATAGCCTATGACATTGTGTCAATATATTTACCATTTTTCAATGAAACTCTTAGTTCCTAATACACTCACTTATTTTATTGCTTATAGTTCTTACACTGTTAATTCTACACATATTTCCTTCAAATATCATGAGGGGTTGAGGGGGGGTTCAAGGGGGGTGTCCAGGGGGTGTCTGGGGGCTGTATGGGGGGAGGGTGTCTAGGTGGGAGGGGGTGTCCATGAGGGGGGGAGGGATTTGTGGTGGGGGTTCTACTACAGGGGGGTGTAAGGGGGGTGTTCATGGGGGATGTCTAGGGGTGGACTACTGTAGGGGGTGCAAGGGGGTGTTTAAGGGGGCTATCTAGGGGGTGAAAGGGGGTTTCTAGTAGGGGCGAGGGGGTGTCTAGGATGGAGGGGGTGTCCAGGTTGGAGGGTGTGTCCAAGAGGGGGGGTCAGGGCATGGGTGTGCAGGGGGTGCTCAAGGGGGTTCAAGAGGGCTGTCTGGGGGGGTGACTAGGAGGGGGTGGAAAGGGGGATGGGTGTGCAGGGGGTGGTCAAGGGGATGTCCATGGGGGTGCAGAGGGGTTCAGGGGGGCTGTCTTGGGGGTGTCTAGGATGGGGTGTTCAGGAGGTAGGGGTGTCTGTGTGGGCGGGGGTGTCCAAGAGGGTAGTGTTCTACTGCAGGGGTGGGGGTCCAAGGGGGCTGTCCAGGGGGAGGGGGTGTCCATGAGGGGGGGGGGGGGGTTCAGGGGATGTCTAGGGGGCTTTACCCGGGATACTACAGGACTGGGGGTACAAGGGGGTTGTTCATGGGGTGGGATACTACAGGGGGAGATAGGGGTGTTCAAGGGGGGTGTAAGGGGTGGGGTGTTCAAGGGGGTTGTCTAGGGGGTGCAAGGGAGGGTGTCCAGGAGGGGGTGCAAGGGGTCCTGGGTGTGCAGGGGGTGTTCAAGGGGGTGCAAGGGGGCTGTCCATGGGGTGCAAGGGGGTGTTCAGGGTGGTGCAAGGGGGTGCAAGGGGGTGCAAGGGGGTTTTCCAGGGGTGTCCTAAAAGGGGGGTGTCCAGAAGCGAGGGGTTAAGGTGGGAGGGGGGGTCGATGGCATGTGGGTTTAGGGGGTGTTCCAGGGGGTGAAAGGGGGATATCTAGGGGGGAATTGGGGTAAAGGGGTGTTCAAGGGCGTTGTCCATGGGTGTGCAGGGGGAGTGTTCAAGGTGGTGTCCAGGGGGTGCAAGGGGGTTGTCCAGGGGGGTGTCCTGAAAGGGGGGGTGTCCATGAGGGTGGGGGTTACCAAGTGGTAGGGGTGTCCAACAGTGGCAGGGGTGCATGGGGGTTATCCTAGGGGATGGGCTACATTAGCGGGGGTGTTCACAGGGGGGAAGGAGGCTGTCTAATGGGTGCAAGGGGGTGTCCAAGAGGGGGTGCAAGGGGCATGGGTGTGAATGCGGGTGTCCAAGAGGGAGGGGTGTCCATGTTGGAGGGGGTCTGGGGCATGAGGTGCAGGGGTGTTCAAGGGGGTTCAATGGGGCAATCTAGGGGGTACAATGGGGCTGTCCTGGGGGGGAATGAGGCTATAGGGGGTGTTCAAGGGGTTGTTCAGGGGGTGCCAGGGGGTTGTCCAGGGGGTGTTCAAGGGGGTATAATGGGGTTTTCCATGAGGCATGGGGGTGTTAAAGGGGGTGTAAGGGGGTTTTCCAAGGGGTGTAAGGGGGTTGTCTAAGAGGGCATGAGGGTGTAGGGTGTGCAAGGGGCCTATCCATGGGGGCATGGGGTGCATAGAGGTGTTCAAGGGGGGATGTGGGGTTTTTTTTTAAGAAATGGGAAGGCCTATGGCCATAATATTAATCCCTGGATAAATAAATATAGCCACGGTTTTGAACTTTGGAAATAGGCCCTGTGTGTCTTAATGTTCTATGACAGTTTCAAACCGTGGATATAGGCCTTTATCCACGGTTCCAAACCATGGATATAGGCGTTTATCCATTGTTCCAAACCATGGCTATAGGTCCTACCCTATAGCCATGCTAATACCATCCATGGTCCATTGAACGGTGGTTATAACCTATAGCCACGGTTTTTTGGCCAATAGAAATGGTTTCAAACCATGGCTATAGCCTAAATTTCTAGCACTAAACCACCACACTGTGAGCTCGATGGAAGAGAACCGACAAGAAAAAAAATTAGAATATTTAAGAAAATGAAGAAAAATATGTAGAATAAAAGATATTCCATTAAGGAAAAAAGTGAGTGCATTACATCTAAAAAAGTACAATGAAGTCCCTATTAGAGACAATTTATAATGTTAGTGAATCTTACCCTGGGTTCTAAGTATAGGAGGTGTTTTTTCCTAATTAGAGGAATGGGTACAAATATATAGGCTAAGGGAATGGATGTAGTGGTTGTAGGGAAGGAAGTGTAAGGTGGTACTTATTTGATAATCACTATCCAAAAATGCTAA
Source organism: Viscum album (assembly GCA_963277665.1). NCBI lineage: Eukaryota > Viridiplantae > Streptophyta > Magnoliopsida > Santalales > Viscaceae > Viscum > Viscum album. The sequence continues at coordinate 1,363,180,270 of OY728156.1, read as the reverse complement.
ACTGGTTCCACTAAAGACAATATGAGAGGATGAAACTAAGAATGTAAAGGAGTATTTGGATTTTGGGAAACTTTGGGTCTAAAATACTCATGTTATGTAGACAGATAAGTGAGATGAGAATTCACTATAATAGCCTCATGATCCACTACTACTGTACCAGAAACATGCAACAAAAGCCTCATTGGATTGATGAAGTCCATTATAACACTTCCTCCCTCCATGGAAAAAAATTATTCATTTTTTCTTCTATAAACATATAAATAATTGGTTTTATCTCCTTCAAATGAGTGTCATAATCCATAAATGTTGTGGTAAGTGGTGTGATCTTATTATTTTCTTCTATTTACTTGAATTTTGAGTTTAATTCGTGATTGGTGTAGATCCTAGAAAGAAAATACATAATAGAATTGGAAATTGTTTCTCAGTCACCTTTGATTTCATTAAAACATTTTCTTACCATGTTATAACCATGATCATGATGTATTCTGGTCTACCTCAAATCCTCTTAATGGGCATCATGAGTATCTACCTTAACAGTATGAATTTTATCCCTGAAAAATGACAAAATCAAATTTGTGTAAATTGAAACTGAGGGAGATGAATCACTAAAAATAGTATCCATTATAAATAGCATCTCTAACCTTTCTCACAATGTAGACATACTCTAAAAAATATGTCCTCATTTCCTCCAATATAGATATCAAAGTCTCCAACTGACTAGATAACTGCCTTTTCTATATCTCAACCTTCTAAATATGATTAATCATCTTCAGTTGAATATTCATATCACTAGGTCAAAAGGGGTTCTAACATTTCTTTTACTAATTTGGGTGATTGGAGGTGCCTAACTACTCAAAATACTACAAAATTCATAAAGTATTCTCCCTATGAAAGGCTCCAGATAAACTTTAGAAATAGAATATATAGGCATAGAAGTACAAATAGACAATAAGGGTGAATCAACTCTCTTAGCAGTAGCCTCTAATAACACAGTTATATCAAGAAAAATTAAATAAATATATGATTCTATATTTTAAAATAAATATTATACACCATAGATTCCTTAGGATCCATCTCATCTTGAATTAGACCAGTAGGTCCATCATGATTTTGTGGGATTCTCTCATTATCATCTAAATCAGAATACTAGAATCCCAGACTCACATATCCTAGGAATCATTCCCAATCATCCAAATCTGAGACATCCAACCTAGAAAAAGACATAATTATAGGATCAACATGATGACTATCTATAGGTGCAACTCATTTACTAAAAAGACTAAGATTTTCCTCCTCGTAAATATATTCTCTCGTCTTATATCTACAAAATCATCATCAACATCTTGAAAAAAAATTGGTCTCTCCTTAGAACTAAAATCAATAAAATAACCTACAGAAAAATGTTGTTTATGAGACATCTCATGATCATTTGTACCACCATGGTCTGATCCACCATTAGTTTCATCTTCATCAAATCCTTCATATTTATCATATTCCTCAGTTATATCATCTATATTTTTCTTTATTATCATTTATTTAAACATTTCTATTATCTTTATCATGTCTTTTTTCATCATCAAAATAAATCAAGAACATCCTTAGAAGATTAAATGAAGAAATTGTAAACTGGTCTTCTCCTAAAACTTATGTTTCCTAATCATCATCATCCTTATCACTCAAAATAATTTCACTAATAGTTATATATCTAGGAGAAATAGTTGGACCAATAGAAACTAAAGGTCTCTTAGATATGTCTGGTTCACTACCCTCCTCAAAAGATAGCTCATCTTCATCACCATATACATCATACTCATTAGCTTCTTTCTCATCATCTAAGTACTCTACTACCTCATTTGGCTCTAATCCACGACCAGTAAAGCTCTTTGGTCTAGCAGGGTGATAAATATGACTCAAATCACCATATAACTTACCAATATCATCAACTCGTTTCTTTATCCGTGGGTTCCATCTTATCTTTATTAGTTTATATATGAATTTATTCATTAGAAACCCTCAAAACATCATCTCAGCTACCTCATCTTCATCAAATAACCCTTTGGCCTCAAGCATGGATGAATAAAACATTGGATAAATAAGGGAGTTGGACCTTGTTGAGTTCTTTCACATCTCCATCATATGAACCATCAGAGACCTAAACAAGTTGATTTCATATCCTCTTTCCATAATATATAGTAGATCCATATGTTGATATCTCATTGTGCTGAAGTATCATTTTCTCAGGTATAACATATGTTGTAAGAACATAAATATCAAAAGTCACTCACCATCTAATTCGGTTGTAATAGGTATTCATAAAGTTTCTTCTCCATTCATCTCTAAAAAGGATTTATCATACACAAAAGACACAATGTAGTTGGGAATCATCCACTAATATTCATTTGAAATTCCTTAAAGAGTTACTTTATGTCACTTATCCCACTTCTTTAATGAAAATATTACCTCACGTCCATCTATCAGGATTCGAATATGATATTTATTTCCCCAAATATAAACTCAAAATATTGATAAAACTAGTGAATAAACCTAGGATAAAATGGTTTCTTATCATTCAATAACCACTCTAATCATCCTGGGTTCTAAATAATAGTCATCACCATTGATTTTATTAACATCATCTATTATTCATTAACTTATTTATCAACAATAACTATATGGTTTACATGTTTTGGGTTTCATGGCATGAATATCAGTCTAATAAAACATTCTATATAATTATTTTATGGTAAAAACTCCTCAGGAGTCAACTCAGAAGTTCACTTCACTCTATCCATTACAATAGAGTGGAAGTTTGAGGAAAGGATGAGAGCTATAAAATTGTTAGGAGAGAAATGGGTAGTGGAGAATTATAAATGGAAAAAGGCATGAGGGTGAGAGTGTGTTTAAATTTGAATAAGGTCCAAATTTATATCTTTTAGGGATTCCAAAATAGAAATAAAATATTAAACCAATAAATTAAAAAGAAAATTAATTAACCTGAAAATAAAATAAAATTAGCAATGGTGGATTAATCACAACATCAGGTTATCCAATAGTGGGTTATCCAATGGTGTGTTACATAATGGTGGGAAATTTCAAGAGGTGGGTAATTTTTATTGGTGGGAAATTTCCAATGGTGGGTAATTTATAATGGTGGGTTATCCAATGTTGGGTAATTTACAATGGTGGGTTATCCAATGATGGGTTATCCAATGGTTTCTTCCCAAAATTTAAGTTTAACCAAAATTTATCATTTCTCATTTATTTTTTATGTAGTTTAATCTCTCATAATTAAATGTATTAGTAATAATATCAAAAATATGAAGTTTAATTCCTATGAATTCAAGTGTTATATAACTCTTTTGAAAAAAATATCTCTATAAGTGATGTCTTATATCAATAGGAATTGTTCTAGAGTGATTCACAGGATTCTTAGAAATGTTTATAGCACTTTTTTGTCATAATTTATTGGTATGTGTATGAATTAATAACTAAAGTCTAGAAAAGTGTGTTTCATTCAAAGAATTTGAGTATAGAAACTTCATGTAGCTATGTATTTTTCTTTAGCATTAGACAGTGCAACAAAATTGTACATCTTACCACACCAAGTAACTAGTGACTTTCCCAAAATATGACATGTTCTATAGGTGATTTTTATATATAACTTGCACCCCCAAAAGTTGGAATTTTAATTACTCACTAAGGAAAATTCCTGTCATCTATAGTAGAACAATCCTTAATATTTTGTGTAATTAAGGAATTTGAAAATTCATTTAACAACAAGTAAATGTTACTCATTAGGGTTTGTTTAAAAATGAGCACACATACACACACTAAACATAATGATAGGATGACTAGCTGTTAATTAAAGAAGGATTTCAACCGTACCTCAATAATTGGTTTGATCCACCATTTTTTCATCTTCATCGTGATCAAACTTACAAAAGGTACTCTTGGGAGCGTTAGTACTTTTAGTGCTATCCAAACCAAAAAGGTTTAATATATCTTTGGTGTAATAAATTTGATTTAAAATAACTTTTTATTTATTTTGAAAATTATTAAGACTAAGAAATAATTTTAGTTCACCCATTAAACACATTTCAAATTCATTTTTCATCATTATTGAAAAATCAGTACACAAATAATTTTTAGAAAATCCAAAAATAATATCTTCTACATAAATTTGAACAAAAAAATAATATTTCTATATTAATTATTTAAAAAGAGGAGGATCACAAAAACCTTTTTAAATTCCTTTATAAATTAGAAAAGATATGATATTATCATACAAATATCTGTAATCCTGTTTTAAATAATATAAATCTTATGTTAGTTTGAATACATTATTTGGAAAATGGGGATTCTGAAAACTATGGGTTTATTCTATAAAAAAAATCCCCAACTCTATAACCATTCAAGAATATAATTTTAACACTCATTTGATATAACTTGAAATATAGATGTTCAACATAAGAAATAAGTATTCTAATGGTTAATGTTTTTCTATATGTGGAAATATTTCCTCATAGTTTATACCATCTTTCTAGATATACCCATAAACAATCAATCTAAACTTATTTCTTACTATAGTGCCAGATTCATCAACATTGTTTCTAAATACCCATTTAGTTCCCATAGTCATGGTATATTTAGGTTTTTCTATGACTTCCCAAAAATTATTTCTTTCAAATCGGTTATTTCTTTTCTTACATGGACATTTCCTATAATTTATCATTAATTACATTAGTGATGCTCTTATATTCAAGTTGTGTCAAGAATACTTGATGTTCAATCTAATTCTTAAGAGAAGATCTAGTCTCTGTACATATGTCTAGTTCCCAAACTACAGAATATAGAGTATGGTATCTATGATTCCAAATAAATCTTTGAAAATAAGGTTTTTTAATCTTATAGTCTTCTATAGATTCTGGTTTATGTTGTAAAATTTCATGAGAACTCAATGATTTTTCTGATTTTTCCTATAAGTGTTAAAATATTTTTCATCTATATCCAGATTTGATAAATCATCATCAAGGGTTTACGAAGGGGTTTTAGACTCAAGTGGATTTTTTCTATCCAATTTGACATGAAATGACTCTTCCACAGTCTATGTTCCTTTATTAAATGCTCTATATGATTTACTAGATGATGAATTACCACGGAAAATTCTTTCATCACTATTAGAATCAATTTTATCAATATTATGCTTAGTGTTATGAATAAATAAGTTTCAATAAGAAACTCTAATGTAATTATCTTTAGGATTTATATTATTCCATAGTTCATAACATTTTTTCTTTAAGAGAGGTCCGATCAATACTCTATTATTTTTATAGTAAGATATATTCAAAACCTCTACCCAAAAGTAAACAGTAAGGTTATATTCATTATGTTTTTTTAGGGAAATTTCTTGAATTTTAATATTTCTTCTTTCTAAAACACTATACTTCTACGAGGTCCTAGGATCATAAAATTTATGAGTATAGATATTTTTTGAGAAAAAAGGATTCAAAGTCCTTATTTTGAAACTAACATCCATGATCTATTCATAAGGTGTTAATCATAATTCCACTAATATTTTATATAGATCTATCATCCTTGATAAAGTAATAATATAATTCACTTTTTTGAGATAAAAAAATAATACCCAAGTATACCTAGAAAATTTATCTACAATGATTGAGTAATAGTGCTTTCCATTTAAAAGAGAAACTATAGATGGTCTAAACAAATCCATGTGAACCAACTCTAGGGGTTGATAAGTTTAAACTTATTTATTTAATTTGAAAGATATTTTTTGTTTTTACCTTTTGGATATGGGTTTCCTACTTTATAATTTAGGAATAAAAGTCTAGATAGATATTTGACTAACCCTTTCCTAGTTTTCTTTATAAGTGAGTAAATATTACAGTGGCCTAGTATCTTATTCCAAATCCAAGATTCCATATGAAAACCACTTAGACAAGAATAATTTTGAGAATATAAAGAGTCTAAATTAATATCATAAACACTATCATTTCTCAAAGAAGTAAATACTAAATAATTTTAAAATCAAAAAGATTATAAGAATTGTTTTCAAATTTTAGATGAAAATCATAATCACATACCTGTGAGATTCTCGGAAGATTGTATTATAAACCATTAAAAAGTAAAACATCATAAATTAAAACATATTTAGAATTACCAAATATTCCATGTTAAATGATTTTCCCTTTAGTATTATCAGCAAAGGTCTCATGTCCACCATGAACCTTGATCAAATTCTTGAATAATGAGTATTATTGAGTCATAAATCTGTAATAGCCTCTATCCAGATACCATAAACTTTTACTAGATCTCTTCATTTCGGTTCCCTACAAAAAAAAATTATACCAAAAAATATTTTGGTTTCCGAATCATCTTGGGTCTAAAAATGTAGGTAATTAAGGCTTTGGAAACCCATATTTTCTTAATGGGTATCCAATATTAATATTGTAAATTTTTTTAAATAAAAACGTTTTGGGTATGGTTGAGTAAAAACTAACATCAATTTTTTAGAAATATAATATGGAATAAATGTGCTCATGATAATTATCTTTTGTAACAATTGATAACCTATGGCAGTGATGTACTAAGGTTTTATTTGTTTTAAAAGTATCTATGTAAGAATATCTCTACCATTATTGAATATCCTTATGTCCTTCTTCAATTTCTTAGTTGATAATTTCAGTTCAACACTTTCCATTAGTGGTTGAGCATTTTAACCTTTTTTACATCAATATTAGTTTTAAAATTAACAGTTAAAGCATGTTTTTTCTTTATAAATTTATAATTATCATTAATCTTATTTAAATTATCTTCCAACATGTTACAATATTAAAACACCTCCAAATTTGAAAATTTTTCATCATTACTCTCCTCTACTGAATGATTAGAAGTATTTGCAGGTGAAGAAGAAAATATATTTGATACCTTGGATGTGTTTGTCATGAAACACATATTTGTTCTGTCATGTTTTTCTTCATTGGGTGAGTCTGAACCAATATATTTATATTCACAATAACTCAAGGTTTATTTCATTACATTATTTTATTTTTTAACCTTGTCATAATATTTAATTTAATACTTCACCTTAGGATATTCATCTTTGGATTTCCCTTTCCTCTTACATCGATTACACACTATCTCATTTGATGTGTCATCCCTATTCTAATATTTCTTCCAATTTTCTATATTGAAGTATTTTTTTATAGCTTAGTTTCTTAAAGAATTGATTTTTATTATAGACCCATATATATTTTTTGGTTAAATGGGCCATCTCTTCATAGTTTTTAGCTAGTGATTCTCCATCAGTGGAACTTTTATTATGAACTTTTTCTTTCTATTTTGAATCAAGAGACATGAATGTTACAAACATTATTTTAGGTTAATCTACCTCTTCTTTATTAGCTTTATGTTCTTTCTCATAAATAATCAACATTCTAATTATCTCTTTGATAGTTATCTTACTAATATCACAATATTCTATAATTGAGATGGATGTTCCTCTCCATATTTTTTGTAAGCATCTTAATAGTGGCATGACATGGTATTTATCAAAAACTGAATTCCCCAAAGAATTAAATGTATTTACTATATCATTGAACCTAGGATATATTTAAAAAATAAAATCATCATGTTTCATCTTAAATTAATCAAATTTAATTTTATAATTATGTAATCTTTTTTATTTCATATTACCTAATCTTTCATGATAATCAGATAAAGTGCCCCAAATTTCATGAGTAGTTATGCATGAAGACATTTTATTGCATTATTCGTCACCTAAGGCACAATATAAGGAATTCATGTATTTATAGTTATTTTTATAAGAAGTTCTAGTAACTTTGAGCCATGTATTTCTAGAAATCTTAGGTATTTCATATTTATCTTCTATAGTGGTATATATTTCAAAACACATGCTTTTATTGTCAATTTTCAACTTGATTTTCCATTGATCATATTTATTTTCATTAAAGGAAATAATTTTTTCAGTATCATAACCTTCTTTCCTATTATGCATTAATTAAATAAATTTTTAACTAATAAAAATTTAGGATCATTAAAAAAAACTAAAATCACATTTTAAATTTTTTCGAAAAACCTTTGATAGCAAATGTTTTTCAAAGTTATTATCTCAAGAGGTGTCTAATTCAGTTCCCAATAAAAATTTCTATTAAAACAAGTTTAAATAAAACATCCCAATTAAAAAATTACCAAGTAAATCAAAAGATTAGTATAATATAAATTTTATCATTTAAAAGATTCTTAAAATATTGATTACTGCTTAGTTAAAAAAAATATTATCATTATTTTATCTTTTAAAATTGATTTATTCAATCAAAAAATTATATAAACAAAAGTTCAGATTAATTATCAATGTATCAGTTTTTTTACAGCTTTAAAGTAAATATATTTTAAATATTTAAAACGAAACAAAAAAACCCACAACAAAAGAAACCAAGGGGTTCAGTATCAAGCTGAGACCTAATCCACTCCACTTAAAAATCCCCTACTAACAAGTAAATTATATTAATATAGTCTAATCCATAGCATGTATTAGGTATACAGGCAACAACTTACAAGCTATCTAGGATACATAGGGACCTATTTCCAAATAACAATGGGAATAAATTTACTTAGGCCACACAACGAAATTTTCCACAATACTCATAGGTATAATGATTAAAAAAATATAGAATATAATATCCATTATTCTCCAATTCTAGCATAGGGGATAGCGTGTGTTGATAAGAAAAACAAACAAAACTCTACTCAAAAATAAATGCTTCAAACAAAAAGAGAAATCAATAAGATATAAAGAATATTGTGATGCTCAGTATGATGTCCTCTATATGTTTGAGTATTATCCCATGTGTCTTAGAGAGGATTTCAATCAATTTCATCGAATGTAGCTATGAAATAGAGCATCGAAAGTCTCTCTTTGTTATGATTATATGAAATTATCTGGATGATTGACATGCTTCACTCTTCCAAAGTAAAAAAATTTAGGTAAGTATATTGTGTGTAAGATATTGTAAAATTATCCTTCTTTTATTTAATAATATTATGTTTTCTCCAAATTATCTATCTTTTTCACATGATGGGGGCTACTTTGAATATAAAGAACTGTATGAGGGAGATCTTGTTTGAAGAACTATCATCATAATCCTCTGCATCCTCATACTAATATCTGACATAGACTTTAATGTTTCCCTATAAAATTTAATCACATAATAATAAAATAACTTTTATAGTTAATTTCATTAATATATACATTGATAGACGTTAATTCAAAAGTACCAGAATAGATATGGTGGCACAAGCTGACGATGACACATGTCTAACAGTGAGTCAGTTTTATGGTGAGTCATATTGGTGGTAGTTCATCTACCACATAATCATGCATAATGTTGGATCATCTCCAATGGTGTCTCATATAATGTTAGGTTATCTTCAGTGGTGACTCATGTTCAGTGGTGAATCATATTCAACGGTGACTCATCTGACATTAGGTCATGTGTGGTCGTAGGTAAATTCTAGTGATTACTCTTTTATAGTGGTGAGACTTTTCAGGTGATGACTCAACTATAGTGGTAGATAAAGTCTGGCAGTGACTACAATATAGATGTGGGTAAAATCTAGTAGAGAATATTTTCTAGAGGGGATTCTTTTCTAGCTGTGACTCAACTCTGGTAGTAGGTAAAGTGTGACGGTGAATCTTTTCTAGTGGTGATTCTTTTCTGGTGGTAGACTAACTTACATGGTGACTCAAGTTAAACTAACGGTGACTCATACCAACACTTTTCCAAATTATCATCACATTTACTTATATTATAAAATATTATAATAAATCATAAAATTCAATTGGGACATAATTAAGATGATTTTTGAGCATTAAAACAAGTAGGTTCTAATGTCATAGATGAGAGACATGATCTTATTATTCATTTAATCATCTTATTTATCTTATGAATCATTGAGGTCATCATTCTTAGCATATTGGATTTTTAAATTTATCAAAGCTTCATAATCCATTTCATCCTTGATCATCATTTTGAATATTGGATCACTTCTTATATTATAATTAATCATAATTTTATGAAATTAATTTACTAATAAATTATATTTATATTCTAAATAAAATATTTTAGAGTCAAACATGTCATTGATGTTTCTTATGTGTTTCATGGAAATTTTACAGTCTTCCAATATAACTATAAAAACTCAGATGTTACATAAGAGTTCATTGACTCTGGTGATGTACTTATCAATAGTTTCTTCATCTCTCATTCAAATATCTTCAAACTTTATTCACAAAATTTGTAATTTTTACTCATTTATTGTGGTCTTCACATTGAAGATACATTCGAGATTTTCCCAAATTTACATATCTATTTTTAGACATATCACATTCCTAAAACCATTTTCAAAAAAATACATAAAAATTTAATTTCTATATTTTTCATGTACCTTAATTTTTATCATTTTAAAAAAATCAGGGGAGAAATTTTCTGAACTAGATATTATATTTCATTTAAAAATAAATTTTATAAAGAAAGCATAAAACCTCAAAAAACATTACATAGGGTCATTAAACATAGAAAGAAAATACAAAGTCATTAAATAAAATACTGAGATTATTAGATCTAGCCACTCTATATAATTCACAAAGTGAATCTATTACCTTAGTGTCTGAGTCTTCCTTTATTACTTCTTTTATGTGTTGAGGTAGCTTATCCCAATTCTAAATTTATTTCTCAATATTAATCTTATTTCCACTGATTCCTCATGTTATAATGTGATCTTGCTTATTTCTATAACCTTTGGTTCTCATTGATTTCAATCTAGAACATTCTTTCATAGATACAGTCATCCACCTACTTTACAACATTTATATTAAAAGATCCATCAGTAGTTTATTCTGTGCAGTGTAGATTGATCTCTAGGAATCATTCTTCTCTTTTTACACTAGTTTATACTTTCCCATCGAGTATTTTATAGCATATGCTTGTTGTGACACGAATGTACTGGAAACTTTTTTCAGCTCTTATAACATCGAAACCGCACCCTCTATAAAAATTTTAACCTTCTATGAATTGATGTGCAGCTCTAGTGTCTTCTCCTACTCATTCATTTTATATTTGGTTTTCTTATTGTCTCCACATTGTTTATCTAACCTTGTATTCATCATCTTAGGAAAGTAAGAATAATCCTTACACCCTTTTGTTTTTTCCCCTTAATCACTATGTGACTCTCTGAGTCTCGGGTTCCTTTATTCCCCTTCTTCATAAAAAGGATATAAAGGCTTATTCCATATATCTATTAAACACATTCAACTGAGAGTGTTTGGATGTATCATCACTATCCATGTAATTATCCAGCTCTCCATTAGAATATGGTAAACAGTCTGATCCTAGGACACCTAAATCTAGACCAACCTAATCCTTGGAACTGTTAATAATCCTTTTATACATAGGGATAACCATTTGACAACCTTCCTATGAGAATCCTCAAAAACTAGTTCATCCAAGTCCTTGAAATGATTTTGAATTTGGCCGAAGCTAGGGGTCACACCGATCATAAGGCTCCCGTTCTAGAGCCACTTTGTCAACTGTGTGACTCTGTAAATGACTTGAGCTAGGGGAGTCACTGCGTGTAGAGTTTGGTTACAATGGATCCTATCTATTAACCACTTGTAACACACCTTGACCCACTATTTCAGATGGAGGAGGGATCAAATGAGTATGCCCATGAAAATTTCATCCTCCTAGAAAAATAATATTAGAGTATGAAGAATTAGTGGAAGATGAAATGAACCGAGGAAGATCCTCCCCCGAGACATGATTTATATTCCCCATCAATTTAGGCCTCAGTTAGGATGGATTCATAGTCTCTTTCAAGATAGAAATAGTTGACTCATCTCTCATCTGTATAGAAACCCTGATAACAACATGATCTAATAATCATGAAGATTTCTTCTCATAAAGAACAAAGAGACTTTCTACCATAGAAGAACTTTCCCTAATTGACAAATATAATTCTTGTTGATGATGTCCCAAGTAATAGCACGACACATAGAAATCAAACCAGTTCTCAAAATATACTTGTTTATGATAGAAGAGATCATTTTCATCCTTGATCCATACTTATTCAACAAGGGGCTTAGATATGTTGACTTCCATATAAATCGAAGGTGAAATAGGGTGTCCCAAAGACCTCAATCAGTCATCAAAGGCTATGAATCTCTTGATGAGGTTACCTAGATTCTAAAGAATTGAAGGATTTTTAAAATGGAGGGGAAGACCCAAGAATCACAACCAACTATCTACATTGGGATGATCCCACTACTAATGAAATTCATAACTCCATCAAAGAAGAAAGAAATGGTTCCCTTCATAGGAACAAAGACCATTGGACCATGCAGTAGAGAAGTCATCAGGATTAGAGAACCACAAAAGGAATTGTCAAGGATCCAAAATCCTAATGATGACACAATCTTCATGGGTCCAGGAACAGTTCATGGATTGGTCAAACTAGTCGAGAGATGGGGGTCGATGTCCTAATTGAGCTATTAAGGACCATCCTTGGAGATATGAAAACCTTATAAAATTAATTGAGGGAGAGAGAAAGCCACAGTACCCCATGATGGAGGACCAAGACTTTTGGTCAAAGATAAATGTGAGGAAAATCTGAGAGGATGGTGGGATTAGTGAATGGGGAGAAGTCCATCAGATCCCTAATGTGATGCTAAAGAAGGGGGTGGGTGGATCAACAATCACCGTCGATTCTTGAGATCATTTTTCTCAATGGGTGGAAACTCAATAGTTGTTGTGTCAATAATATATATACCAAGTGATAGAATATGGGGTATCATTCTATTTTTATGTAAAAGATAAATTTTTCCATCAAATGTAGGAATATCTATGTTTCTAACTAAATTGACATTTTCTATGATAAAGATTCAACAAGAAAACCTGGGTGCTAATACCTATTAAAGTTTCTAAGTATTGTTGAACCACTAGGAAGGGGGATTAAATTAGTGGTGTACTTTTTAAAAAATTTCCAACATTATGAAATTTATCCCCCATAACTTGTTAGTGTTACCTTCCTTATCAAATTTATAAAAAAATCACAAGCATAAAAAATGAGAAATTAAACTAGGAACAAAATATTTATAAGGTTCAGCCTTAGTGTGAGTACTTACATCCTTTTCCATGTCCAATATAATGGGTATATAGAAAATCACTATTAGAAAAAATTGAATATAAAATTGATCTAACTCGAGTTAAACACCTTCAATGTCTTGATGGGTATGTTTATAATAAATCCCTTAAGTTTATAATGTTTTTCTTACAAAAGGAGAGACAAAAAAAGTTTGAAACTTTAATACTTAATCTCTTATGGTTCATTCAGAAAGTTTTTCCAATTTATCCATTTGTTTTCCTCTATCAAAAGACATATTCTGGGTTCACCCTTTTCTATTTCTTGAATAGTCTATTTATTGCAACTTGCTGAAACTGACCCATTTTATAACCTGTGTTCTATCCTTTTGACAAAAAACATGATGTCTCACATTCTCTTCTTGTAAATTTTGTTTATTCTTATCTATTCAGAACCTTTGAACACATACATTTTCTGATTCTTAGAGAAAAAAATCTATCCATTGACTTTTCTTCAATATAAAAAACTACATTTTGAAATTGAATTATGGCAGAAGTTCTTCATCACTTTCCCTTTTATCAGTAAACAAAGTTAATTTTGATATAATTTTCACCCATCTACATAGTTTCTACTATAACAGAAAATATGGGAAACACATTTCATTTTCCTGCATAAACTAATTTGTTCAATACTTCTCAAGAATGAAAGATTCTTCTCAAATATTATTGAAATATCATAATTTCTCGGGCGGGCCGCATTTCCTTTCTCGGCGCTCTCTCGGCGTGCTCGCGGTGTGGTGGTTGTGTCGATGCGTGCTCTTGATGTTCTGGCTCGGATCTGGTGTCGCAGGTTTCTTCTACGGCGTTGCGGCTTCCATCTCTATGGCGTTCGTTTGGGCTCATATCTGGAAATGTGGGGTTCCTCCTGCAGCTTTGGGGTGTGATCTTCCTCGACGAGGTCTCTGGCGGCGGCGTGGTCCTTCCGCGGCTCATCTCTGGCATCGCAGTGGGGTGTGTTCTTCCTTGGCTAGTTTCTGGGCGGCGGCGTGCTTCGGTTGTGGTGTGGCTTTCGATTCGCGGCGGTTTCTACCGCGGTGAAGCTTCCCGGCAGCGGCAAGGCTTGTTCATGGTTCAGGGCAGGGGTCTTGGAGGGGAACGTTTCTTTCGCAGCGTTATCTCAGGGTGGCGGTGGTCTGTCTGTGCCGTGGATCTGGTGCGGCGGGGTTTGTGCGTCACTGGGGAAGGAAGCGAGCTTCCGCGGTGTTGGGTGGTCCGCTCTGCCATGGTGAAGGGGTCGCGTTCTTGATCTGCTGGGGCAAGGGTGGTTGGTCCTTTCTTCCGTGACGGCATGCTCTGCCAAAAGTGGTTTGGATGGGTGGTGTGGCCTGTCTAGGAGGTCTTCTGTATTTGGGTGGCGGTGATGGGATTTGAGGCGTGCTCATATTCGAGGTTGGAAGCAGTGGGTTCACTTCGGTGGAGGCTGGTAGGAAGTCGGTGATTTCAGATCTGTTTTAGATCTGGTTTCAAACTAGATCTGATTGGACAATGGTAGTTCGAATGGCGAACTTCGGTCTCACGACGACACTGTGTCGGAGGTGTGTTGGGGTTCAACGGCGGTCGGTGGCTCCGTTCTGGTCACGATCTACAGATCTGGCTGTATCTGTGAGCCTCGTCGTTGATGGGATCCGTTGCGGGCGGCGGGCTCTACCGGCGGTCGTTCGTGCGGGTCCGGAGGCACGTCGCGGCGGTCGGTCGCACCGGTGGTTTTGGTGTGGTGATGCGGTGTGCGTCGACCTAGGGTTGATGGTTTGGTTCCGGCACCTGTGCGGCCTTCGACGGTGGTGATGTGACAGGGTTCTGCGGCCATCGGAATTCAGTGGTGGCGGTATTGTGCGGTCGCGGTGTTCGGGAAGCCGTGTCTCCATAGTGACAGCTTGGACTTGGTCCGATGGGTCTTCTGGTTTTGCCTTCGGGTTGTTTTTCCTCTTATGGTGTCGTTGGTCACTTGCCAGGGGCTTTCCCATTGGGCTCTTATGTTTTGGGTGGTGTCTCTGATTGGACTTTGTCCCACTGGGCCTACGGGCTTGTTATGGGTTTTATCTTACCCATTCCAAAAGGTTTTACTGTCCTTTTTCTTTTCTTTTAATAAAGGGGCTTAACCCCAAACCATTCTGGTAAAAAAATATTATTAGATTTTTAAACATTAAAAAGTTTTTTAAAGTATCACAAAAAAATAATTATCCAGAAAATTTTGGTCCAAAAAACATTGTTTGATGAAAAAACATAGCTTATCCATTTCTATACATCTAGTTGAATTTTTATGTTCATCTTTCCTCAACTGAGTACTTTATAAAACTCTTCAACAAGGTTATTATGATAACTTCTTGATAATTTTCCACTTTTTCCATCTAAAATTATTCCATTCAATGAAGAAATTAAAATAATAATTTTATAGCTTCAAACGTTAAATAGCCTATAGAAAAATAATTTTCTTGAAATATTATACAACATATTTGTATAGAAACTTAGTTTACCTCTAACTATTTATCTTGAAATATTTTATATTCTACTTAAAAATTCCGTGAATATGGTTGACTAAATTGTTAAAAGTTCTAAATACTTAAATCAAATTCAATTTTAAGTAACTAGTGGAATTATATATTCATTATGAACATCACTATTATTTTAATATGTAAGTAAAAATTCTCTTTCCATTTTTATTTTCTCATTTTTTTTCTTGAAAACAGAAAAATCATTTCAATAATACATTAAAACTCAACAAAAAATAGCTTCTTAAAACTCTTTTTTCTGAAACTTCATTCTGATGGCTCATGAAAAACATTTTCCACTAAAAACCACTCTTATATGTCTGGTAGACTATCTATAATGATATTTTTCCAGTTGCCTAAGTCCACTATAAATATTTTCATTTCTCCCCTGGAATTTATTTTATTGAATCTTTGTCCTCTAAGGTTTATATACTTAAGACTATCAAGAAAAGTGTCTGGCGATCTGTATTTGTAGCATATAATATATTTTTTCAAAACATTTTTTGTGAACAAACAAAACAAACTCCTTTATCTAGAAAATCAAAACTAGTCCATCCAATGTAAAGTTGTACTATTTTCTCCTTGTAAAAACTTTAGCACACTTTTATTACCAACTACTTCTCAGAAAAATTCTTATGATAACCTACACTTTGTAAATCCAATAAAAGAGTTATACAAATTTCCATTTTAGAAACATTTTCATTTGGTCACCTTCTCTAACATATTTAAAACATTTTAAAATATTATCAGTCCATAAACTTTCATCCATAAGTTTTGTTTTAAAATGTCTATCTAAAACATCAACTACCCCTTTGATCAAAAAATAATATCAAGAGATTTTCCATGATGTTAGGAACTTTGATGTATATTATCATCTGACTTAGTTAAACATTTCTTTACCAAAGTAAAGGAAACATTCCAAATTTTTTAATTTATTAATTTTTTCTTCTCCAGTAACTTTATAAAAAAAATTATTATCAGTGTTTCTTGAAAATATTTAAGAACATTCTTTATCGCCTATTTTACTAAAAAAATACTTAACCAAAGTTAGTTGTCAAATAATACAGAACTTTTTTAAAAAGCATCACAGAGGATCTACAAATTTTTTCTCTATGAAACATAAATATTTATAAACTTTATTGTTTGACATTGATATTTTAATATACAACTATTAGGTATTCCATCCATTTTTATTATATTTTTTATATTCATTAGATTCATTTATCAATTTTTTAGTTGAAATTGTTTTCCTTCTATATTTTTTATGTCTATTTCTCCTTATAAAATTTATTTTTGGTATATTAATTTATTCAATAAAATATTTATAATTTTCTTCCCATTATAAACAATTTTATTTTTACATATAGTGTTTATTAACTTCTAAACAAATACTAGTACAAAAAATTACACACTTTTAGACAATAATCATTTCTATCATATTTTTTGTGATAATTTTATATTCACTAGTTTTACTTACACATTTTTTTGGTTGAAAAATATAATAGTGAATGTTTTGTATTCTATTATTAATAATAAATTTATTACTTTTTGCAATTACTTAATATTAATCAAATACAGGTATAAATACTCTATTTGAAGTAGAAATAATCTTTCTAACTAACATAAATTGAAGTAGAGGAACTGATGAATGTTTGTTTTTATCATATAAATATATACCTATTCTAAAAAATTATGTAATGAAAGTAAACTTATGTTTATTAAAATTATGTGAATCTCTTCGTCTTCTCTAAATATGATAGTACATAAACATGGTTAGATTAAGATTACACATTTACTGAAGCATTCACTATTGTATATATATAAGAGGTTGATAATTAAAATTTATGAGAACGACCACCCCACTATACCATATTCAATATTGTTTAGGACCTACCTAACTAAAAGATTCATTGTATGATAGTTATTATATTTAGTTATTGGGGGATCATCGACTAGTCGATGAAAAATCTATTATGGGATTCCATAATGGTAAAATTTATAGACTTATCTATTTAGTTTTACAATGGGTTAAATATTAAATATATATATTAAAACTTTATATATTCAATTATAGATGAAATTTAACTTTCAAGAGATGAAAACAATTATGAAAAAGTGTTTATCCTTTGAAACAACTATATGGAGAGATTTTAAGTCATATATGAATTTATTTTATAATTTTTTGGAGTAAATATTATTAAGATCCATGCCATAAGTATGTGTTTATATATCGGGAGGCGTGTAAATTTATTTTCTCCAGTCAGTGGGAGGAAGAACTTATGGTATGATTTTTTTGTTTATAAAATTAATTTTTTAAAATTAATTCTAATTATTTGATAAATTATTTATTTTTTCATATTTAATAGTCCTAAATGAAAAAATACTGAGAGATAAAACCACATAATTTTTACCCACATACATTTTCATGTGGAGGGTATTCTTTTTTAGAGGATCAAATGATTTCTGAAAATTTTAATGAATTATGATCCAAGTCAAGCAGCGCCTCTAAATACGATCTACTCATCCCTTCATATCCCCCAAAAATCATGAAAATATAGAATGGTAAAAATAAAAAAAATGGGAGAGTATATTTCTGATTCATCAATGGAAGTATATGATAAGACTATAAGTAACTAATTTTTAATTTAATTTATAATACTATTTAGTAAATTTATCTCACTAATATAAATTTTGGAAATATTAATTTTGGATTCCCTTCCTGAGGAAATTACACAAGTGATCTTTATCCCTATTGGTGGGAAGGATATTCTCACTACTACTTCAAAAATTCCAGAACACCATAGTCATATTAGAGTGTAGAACGAGGGTATAAATTTTAAATATATTTTTGAAAATGACCCTCACAAGTCATTGGTGGGGGATAATATATGAGAGAAATAGATTCTATGAATTTCAATCTATGGTAGTTGAATGAGTTGATAGAGGATTGAATTATATAATGTGTATTAGCTATATATACAGAAGTGATTTGATAGCAAAAACCTGGGAATCCTGCAAACTTAGATCTACCACCTCCTCAATTAAAATAAACCATATATTATGAGTTACATTATGTGGATACCCATGGATTTATGGAACCATATGGAATTTTAAAACATCTGGTAAATTATGTAAATTCTTATCTTATGCATTCAGGTCATGTAAGAGCAGTGGTAAATGATATTATTGATCCAAAAACTCTATTACAGTTACCTACTAATGAGGTGTCCATATTTGGACAGAGTATGGGTCCTTTTTTACTTTTTAAAACTAATATTTGTCTCCAACCAATGTGTTATGACTGCATTATCATTATCCCAGAGCTTATAGATTACTTTTTTACGTTAGAAAAGATACAATGGGTCAAATCCTAAAGTACCAATCCATTTATTATTTTTTTTAAATTACATACATACATGATACTCATTTTACATTGGGAAAACAAAAAAAAATTATCATCATCCTTGAAAACTCATTAAAAGGATTCATCTTCATAACCTAGGGAATTTAAACTTAATAAGGTTGAGCTAAAATGTTGAGTGAGGTTCAAGTAATGTGGAATATTTCAGGAATACATAAATAATAATAAATATTTCAAGGTAAATAATATAACAAACATTCCATTTACATAACTTTACTAGATGAATGTATAATACAAAATAAATATTTCAAGGTAAGTAACTAAAACTCATTCCATTTAACCAATAAATTAAGAATGAAATGCATCCATAGATAATATCATTTTTGAAAATATCATGGATAATGATAATTAAAATATTAATGAATTAATTTATTAATTATTGGACTTCATGATCTCATTCATCCTGATACCTCTACTTTCAAGACCTTTCCAAAGATAGTTTACATAACACAGGTATACACCCATTTAATTTGGCCATCTTAATTAGTCTCATGAGACCTACTAATTCAAAAAGGGGATATATAATACTTGACCCCACCATAAATAGAAGTAAAAAACATTTCTTATATATCAAATAATCAATTTAGTTCAAGAATAAAAATTCTTTATTATGAAATATCAATATTCAGTAAAGGATACAAATTTATCAATATTACCAAAGTTAATCAAGAAAAATTTAGAGTAAAAAACACATGTAAAAATTGTATATGGTTTAGGAAATAATAATATATACTACACAATAAAATTTATATTTATGATAAATAAAATTTACAATGCAAAATGATCATAAAAATGGATTTTTTCTAGATACAGTTGACAATCATAAACGAATATGAGATTTCAAAATAACATTTACAATTTTCTAATTTTCAATTCAAATACCCTTGGATGAAATAATTTAAATTGAAACTTATAATACCATGACTAATTAATTATTCATGATTTTACAAGTCAAATTGGAATTATATACATCACATAAAAATTAATTGGTTTATAATTACAAATAAGTCTCATGGGAATGTAAATTGAGATGAAATCCCTTACCTTGTGTTTCATTTTTGGTGAATGTTATTTAAACTCATGTATAATGGTTTTAAAAATTTTATTAACTTATAACACAACCATATTAGTATTTATGATATCATATATGATCCACTTATAACATCTCATGCCCCTTTTGTTAATAATCTTTCATTATTTTCACTGTTTTGGGTGTTAATTTTCAAGTTTTATCATTCTTTAATTATTTTGAAATCTCTCATTATTGTCAATATTATATAGTTTCATAATATCTAGAATAATAATAATTGCATAATTATCATATTTATACCTCAATTACACCTTCAATATCAATCTTTAACAATGGTTATGAAAAATGAATTATGTAGTGATCATAGAGATAGTTAGTTGTACATACGCGTGAGTAACATTTCCATTTTTCAATGATCATTATGGAAAGGATTATAGCAGTATTTTAACTTTAAATAATGATATTAATATCATATATAAAACATAATATACTTATATATATCATAAATATGGTTTGGTGATGAAAAGTGTGTCACGTCACTTCGTGAAGGCGGCAGTCCACACGTACAAGAATGATGTCATAAACATTACATGAGTGAAAATAAAAGAATGTAATGGAAATATATATATATATATATATATATAATTATAATTACATCATTAATATAATAATATTTTTATTTATATCACATATAATTGTTAACTTTATTTGGATCTCCTTCAATGTGAAGCGTTAGTGAAAGATGAATCACATCGCTTCGTGAGGTGGTAGTCCACCGTACACATGAGAGACATTATATTATAACCTACAGAATTTAAGGTAACAATATTTATATGATATATTAACTATATATATATAAAAATATTTTATAAATATAAAATATATATAATTTAGATCTATCATTATACCCAACCATGAGATTTGGAAATGAAAAAACTGACGACATCAGTTTGTTAGGCGGTAGTTCAACGTAGACACAAATGATGATTTATTAACCAATTTTAGGAAAGTTTATATGGTTTATTTAAATTCAGTATAAACAAAAATCCATTTATATCTAATATATTGAGTTTATTATATTATTTTTTAAAAAAAATTGAAGGATGTGGAGAAAGATATAAAATAAAGATGATTGTTGAAGAACAATACATCTTCTTCAGGTACCATCCTTAGGTTGGCACTAATTGTTTTATAGGTTGGATTTAATACCAAAATAAGCCTCGTATAATTATAGGATATAATTTTGGAAGTTATTTGGGTATGTATTGTCTAAACCAAATTGGTTTTAAGGTTTTAAGAACTAATGGGAGTGAGCGCCCTTTTATATTTGAGGAGGAGTGACATTCATGTAAATACTCAAAAGTATTCACTATTGGGAGGTCAATATTACATAAAGTGGATCAAAATTTTATAACTAAAGGTTTATAGGGATTATATAGTCTAGAAACACCTCTAAAACCTAATAAAACACATGTTTTAAACATTTTGTTCCATAACTTCTATGATTCTTTATTTGTACCATTTTGGTTTTTTACTATGGTAACTAGTATTTTTAACCTAGGTAATTTAAATGTTAATCCTATATTAAAATTAGCCTTATTAAATATTTTATACACACCTATTATGAATATAATACCTAATTTAAAAAAAATATAAAACCAATGTGTATTGGAAATTAATTTTTACCCAAGTGCATGTAACGTGAAAAAACACTACTTTAACCTTAACCGTGCTAACAAGGTTTTTTAATACTTAGGGGTCAATATATTCATTTTAAAAGAGAAAATTTCCCATAAATGGAACATATTTCATATTTATTTTCATTTAAAAATAACTTGGCCTAATATATTATTTTTTGTAATTCTAAATCATTTAATATAATATAATTTATCATAAAATAACATTAATGACAATTTTGAATTTATTCATTTAAATAGAATCAAAAAATATTTACATAATGATTGAATTAGAATATATTATTTTCACACATTTTTAACATGATATGTTCATCTAATTTAATTATGTAACATAATAATTCATTAAATTTACTCTCTTTTAATATTTTTAGTATCATTTATTTTAATTAATTTTTAACTTAATAATAGTTGTTTTGGTGTTTCTTAGGAATTTGAAATAATAATTTCTTATCAATAAAATTAAACTAAATTATCATGATAAAAAACTAATTTATATTTCAAAATTATACATATAACTGAACAAATTTTTTTTCTTATCCCAATGCTTTATATATATTAATGTAAGAAAAGTATATTTTTTTATTTTTAATTAATTAACTTAAAATATGGGTAATATTGAAAGGAAAGTTGTAATTATTTTTCATATTTCATATAATTTTATAGAAAATATTTAAATTAAATCATTTAATAAAATTAGGATAATATTTTTGGTCATTTTCATTCTTATCATTATATTTTAACCACCATAGTAAACAAATTTTTACCTTAACTGTGGAAATTAATTTTTACTGCATTCACTATTAATTTTTGTAAAAAAATTAATTTTACTGTATTATAAATTATATATTATTATAATTCCAAATATGGACTCCATTATTTAAAATTCAATTCACATAAAGAAAAAAAATTAATTTAAAATTAATCTCGTTGAACTGACGAGAAAGTGGGTTTTTAAAGTGAAAATGGTCAAAAGTTTACAAATATCTAAAATTAAAATAAAAAGGATTAAAATGAACTAAATTTAAATAATTGATATAAAATTTATCTAATTCAATTTTAAAGTTATTTATATGAAAATGAAGTTTTCAATTCAAATTCATTATTTTTCACTATTCATTGAGAAATGTAATATTTTAAAAAAATACATATATTTTATCCTATATTTTTTTGGTATTATGATTTAAAAAATAATTTTTTTTCAAAATAATTTTCTAAAATTGTTATAATTTAATTTTTTATTAAATTTTCAATGTATGGATAAATAGTGTTCTGTTTAAACCTGGTGTTATGTACATCGCAAGCTATCGATGAAATTAATTTTTATCTCAAAAAAAATATTTTAAATTAGTGGTGTGTTACATTATACACACCTTGAATAAATTATATCCTCTCAATTTATAATTATTCTCGTTAATGAAGGGTTTGAAATTTGTAAATACCATTGTTCAAAAAACCACATTGTAAAATGGCTAATAAAATATATGCTTAATAAGAGAGGAAATAGAGTAACCAAATCATGTGTAATAACACATAGGTAGCTTTATAAATATGATAAAATTGTTTGTAAGTTAAAACTTGGATATGGAAGAAAATATTATCCCCAAAATAATGATCTAGAGTGATAGAGAACATTGATTATAAGAAAGTGGGTAATCCAGAGAATGTTAATGACTTAAAACCCATAAATAAAAAATGTGTGAAAATGTCATTTATATCATTAGAAATGAAGATAATAGAAAAAAATTATTGTTTAAATATTCTTTTCATAAATTTTAGTAATTTATTTTCTATCTAAGAATATTAGGAAATATATTTACTTGAAACATTTTAATTTCATATGCACAATTTCATCCTTTGGTTCTACTATGAGAAATTTCTAACCCATCCCTTACTCCATGAAATAAATGTCCAAAAATAAATTTTTTACTCTAGAATCATAAAAATTCACTTTTAATGGATCATAAGAACCCTAAAGGAGTGAAAATTTTGTCCTTCTTTGTCAAACTATTTTCGAAAACCAATATTGTTAGAATGAGTTATACAATATGCATATATATTCAAATGATGAAGAAATAAATTAATCTATAAAATCTTATCCTAATATCATCTCAGACAATTTCATAAATTATTAAATTTTCCAAAATATTATGATCCAACACTTTAGAAATAAGGTTATTGAATTTTCAAAAATGTACTTATCATCAATACCCCAAACAACATGGAGAAAATCTAAATTGTCTCATACCAAACTTGTGAATACCTTCATTATGTATTTTCTATAAATGTGGTAATAACTCTAAAAACCATAAAAAGTTATTGAAAACATTATTTCTTCCTTTTTCCATAAGTAAAAAATTGATTATTGGATATATTTCTTAAATCCAAAAATTATGTAGACTCCATAAATGATACCATAAACCACCTTGTCAATAAATCATTAATCAGTTACATGGTAGTCAGTACTATCCAATTTACTTTATCCTTACCAATCATATCTTTATCCAAACATCATTATCTCAAAATCAGGACATATTAATAGTTAACTTTCTCTTAATAATTTGTTTTACAAGATGTTCAACATTCCACTAAATCATTTTTCTTAGTCATCAGTACCATTCAACATATTCTCTCAAATACTTATTAAAATTTTATTATAGTATAATACTTATAAATTTAATAATTTTTATAAATAGTACTTCCTTGATAAAATAATAAAACTTTATAATTCCTAAATACAAACACAAGAACATTACTCATTCTACTTCGGTTGTATCAATAACATAAGCTCGACATTGATCCCTTAGCTTTTTCTAAGGTATATTCCCTTGATTCTTGGGGAATTTATTTACATAATACCCCATATCCCTATAGTTAAAACGTTGAATAACAATGTTTTCTTTATTCTCTTTCCATTATTTATTTTGGTGTCCCTTATATCTACATTTATAACAAACTCCTAATCTCTTCATGTTTTTCCAATGGTTGTTCTTTCCAGAGTTATCATATGTGGGAAAATCATTCATTACATTCTTCCCTTTATCTAGTTTTTTTCTCTGTATTCCTCTTCTTATCTGGATTTTATTTGAAGTCATAAGACTTAAGGAATAATTTCTACATCTTGATAGAATATAAAACTGTTTCGTCATATGAATTAAATGTTTAAGATATTATAACCCTTCAGATAATTGGCTTAATCACTTTAAATAAATGGTCAATCATGCACTCTGTGTTGTGTAGGTAATCCATATCATACCATGATAACCTTATAAATGTATCTATATACACCGAAACACTTTCTTTTTCATTTTTATTTATGCTAAGGAAATTTATCTTTATCTAGTTTTTTCTCATTAGGGAAATATTTATCAAATAATATCTCCTTAAAAACATTCCATTCCATGAGTTCTATTTCCTCTTCCTCTTTAGTATTCTGGATCAACTACCACAGTTGATTAGTATCTTCTTTGTGAAAATACACTGAAATTTTATCCATTTCCATTTTACCACATCCCAACACCATAAATAACTTCTCCAAATACATAATACATTGATTAACTATCATTTTCTCAGTAGTCCCACTAAATGATGGGGGGGGGGGGGCTATCGCATAAAGTGGTCTAACATTGGAAAATATCATTATGGAATAGTTTGATCCATCTAATAATGGTTATTTTTCATAACCTAATTAAGATTCCCTAATATTGCCATAACTTTCTCAGTTCCAATACCATTCATATTGTCTTCCTCAATCAGAAAATCTCTACAATTTCCATGTGTATTGATACCTTCCTCCTTCCATTTTCCATTCCTAAAAAATAGAATAAACTATATTAACTCATAAATTCATAAATTTTAAATCAAAATTTATAATCCCAAAATTAATTAATTACATAACATAAGTTAATATTATAATCATAAGAATGTTTTATTTGTGTATATTTCTATTTTCAAATCCTCTATAACGGTTTTTAAATAAAATATAAATTATGTTAAGCATATCCTCTAAGATTGATAAACTATGTGCATAGTAAGGCCCATTTTTATGCACTATGTGACAATTAGGTCAAGAACAATGCACCATTTATAGAGTTATTTCCAATAGATACATATTTTCTAGAACCACATCTACTTTTATTATCCATACATTGATGTATTTCAATGAGAACACACATAATCTCTACCTTAACAACACATTAGAATGATATTATATACTTATCCTCAAATTTTATCATAGGTTAATGTTCCCTAATAATTGTTTTCTAAAATCTAGTTCCTAAGGATTCTACTAAACTTCCTTTGATACCGACTATAATGGCCCCGACCCTAGTATCCTGGAGCTAGTGTCTTACTTTATGACATTAACATAGATACAATGTGTCAAATCCCAAATAAATTATCCATTAATTAGTTTTGGAAAACATGATATATACATGATACCCAATTTATATTGGGAAAACAAAATAAAACATAAAAAAATACTATCCTCCACATCCTTGAAAATCATTCAATGGATATGTCTTTATAAATTGGGGAAAGGAAACAAAATAAGTGTGATCTCAATTTCTCAGAAAGGGTTCATTACAATGGATTATTTCATGAATCATTAAATAATAATCAATATAATAAAGTAAATAACTGAACACACATTCCATTTACATTACTTGACTGTATGAATAGATAAGTCATAATCAATATGGAATGCTAAATAACTAAAACTCGTGCCATTTAATCAGTAAACAGAGAATGAAATGCATCAAAACGTAATATCATTGTGAAAATATCAGGGATAATAATAAATGAAATCTTAATTAAAGAAAATATTAATTATTAGACTCCATGAACACAACCATCACGATACCTATTCTATCAAAACAGTTCACGTGATAGTTTAAATACTATAAGTAGAAACTCATTTAAAATAACCAACTTAATTTATCTCATGAGACCTACCAATGCATTGAGGGGCCATATAATTCTAGGAACCACCCTCCAACATAGGTCAAAATAATTCCTCGTATATAAAGAATAGATTTAATTCATGAATCAATATATCTTATCTTTAAATATCGATATTGAGTAAAGGACACAAATTTATCAATATTTCCCAAATTAATCAAATAATATTCAAAGCAAACACTGTATGTAAAAATGGTATACGGTTTCGGAAAAAATTATATATGTCACAAACTAATATGGATATTTAATATAATGGTAATTTAAAATAAAATTTTATCATAATAAATTGATTGTTTTAAGATAAATTTAACAATCACAATAGAATATGAGATTTCACAATATCTTTTACAACTTAGTAATTTTAAATTCAAATCCATTTGGATGACATAATTAAAATTGAAATATAAAATAACTTTAATAATGATTTATTAATTATATTAAATGTAAAAGGGTCAGTATATACACCACATAAATGGGAATTAGTGTCTAATAAAAAATAAGTCTCAATAGAATGTAAATTTAGATGAAATCCCTTACCTAATTTTTACTTTTAGATGTTCTTTAACATACTATATAATGATTTTAAAATTTTTATTAACTTATAGTAGAACCATATTAATATTTATGATATCATATATGATCCTTTTATGACATATCATCACCCATTTATTAATAATATTTCATTATTTTCATTGTTTTGGGTGTTAATTCCAAGTTCTTCTCATTCATGCATTATTACGAATGTTCCAGTTACTATGAATATTATATAGTTTATCATATATATAATAATAATCATGATATAATTATCATATTTATACATCAATTATACTTTTAATATCCATCATGAAAGTTGGTTATGAAAAATGAAGTACGTTGTGATCAAGGAGACGGTTGGTCATATGTACAGAAGAGTACCAATTCAATTTTTAAATGATTCTTAAGGAAAGTAAATAAGTAGTATTTTACCTTTTAAAATAGATAATAATATTATATATACTATATTTTATACTTATATATATCATTCATGTTGTTTGGTGATGAAAATAGAGTCACATCACATTGTCAACAAGGTAGTCCACACGTTTACAAACAATTTTATCATATTTTCCTGAGTTAAAAGGAAAGAAAGAAAATATTATATATATTTATATTATATTTAAATAATTATAATTATATCCCAGTAATAATAATTATTTCATGTATATCACATAGAATCATTACCTTTATCTTTGTCACCTTCCATGTTAATCGTTCGTGAAAGACGAATCACAACACTTCGGGACATGGAAGTTTTTCCAACAAATAGGAAAGGTTATCGTATCTCTTAGGGAATGGAGGATATATATATATATATATATATTGACTTAATGGGTATGAATATTTTATTAATATTATATATATACTTTATATCCATCACCATACCCAACCTTGGGGGATGGAAATGAAAAAATGATCTACATCAGTTCGTGAGGCGGTAGTCGGTCGTACACACGAGTGATGATTTCGCATCCCATTTTATTGAAGTGGAGATGGTTTTTGTTATTTAAAATTTTATAAAAAATAATAGTATATTGATTATATATAGGTTGTTATATCTTTATGTTTTATTAAAAATTGAATGAGGTGGAGGAAGAAGTAAAATAAAGATGCTCATTGAATAACATTACCTCTTCTTCAAGTATCCTACTTAGGCTTGCACTAAATTCATCATTTATTGTATTTTTGAAAAAAAATGTCTTATAAGAATATTTTTAGTAATTTGGGAAGTGAATTTTTCTAGGATTCGATGAACTAAATATTTGTGGATGTGTGAAAAAGTGAGGTGTGTGAGTGCCCTTTTATAGTTGAGGAGGAGTGGAATTATTGTAAATACTCTAAAGTATTCACTATTGAGATGTCAATATTACCTAATGTGGCACCAAAATTTATAATTAAAGGTGTTTAGGTATTATATGGTCGATCCACACCTCCACTAAATAATTAAATACAATTTTTAAACATTTCGTTACTTAACTTCAAAGTTTCCTTATTTTTAGAAATTTGGTTTTTCACTACGATAACTTGTATTTTTAACCTAGGTAATTTACAGGTTAAAAAAAATAAAATGAGACTTATTAGATAATTTAGTACCACTTTTTATAAATATAAAACCAAATTTAAATATATATGTATATATATAAACAATATGTGTTGGAAATTAATTTTAACACAATCGCATGTAACGTGCAAAAACATTGCTTTAACTTTAACTGTGCTAACAGAGATTTTTACAATTTTAGGGTCAGAATATTAGTTATAAAATAAAAATTGTTCTATGAATGGGACATATTTTATTTTTAATTTCATTTAAAAATAACCTGGAATAATACATTATTTTTAGTAATTTTATATCATTTAATAAAATATATTTTATCATAAAATAAAACTAATGTTAATTTTGACATTATTCATTTAAATTGAATTTAGAAATATAAATAAAATAATAGAATTTGAATCTATTATATTCAGACCTTTTTAATTTGATATATTTATATAAAAAATTATTTAACCAAATAATTCATTAAATTTACTTCAATTTTAATATCTTTAAAATCATTTATTTTATTTTATTTTTAACTAAATAATTAATATGTTGGTGTTTCTTAAGAATTTAAAGTAATTATTTCATCTCAAAATAATTGAAATAAATTGTCATGAATAATACTTAATTATATTTCAAAATTATATATATAATCGAACATATTTTTTTTCAATATCTCAAGGCTTTATATATATTAAAATTAATAATGGTATCTTTTGGAATTTTTATTTACATAACATATTTAATGGATTATATTCAAAGGATAGTGGAAATAAGTTATATATTTTAGTAAATTTTATCTCTAATATCATATTAAACTGATTTAATAAAATTAAGATAATAATATAGGTTATTTTCACTATTATCATTCTATTTTAACACCCTGGTAAACCCATTTTTACCATAACCATGGAAATTAATTTTCACGGCTATCACTGTTAATTTTGGTGAAAAAATAAGTTTCCCTTATTAGAAATTAAAATTTATTCTAATTATAAATATGGAATCCATTATTCCAAATTTAATTAACATAAGTGGGAAATTTTAATTTAAAATTACTCTCACAGACGTTAGGATTAAGTTGGATTTTAAAGTGAAAGTGTTCAAAAGTTTATAGAGTTTTCATATCTAAATTCAATACGAAAATGATCACAATGGCCTAAATGGGATTAATTGATATAAAATTGAACTAATGTTACTTTAAAATCAAATAAAAATATAATTTAACATTAAAAATTATTAAAAAAAGGAATCTTTCAATTAAAATTCACTAATATTTACAATTCATCAGAAAATAAAATACTTAAGAAAAATACACAAAATCACCATAAGTTAATTGTGGTATTAAAATTTCAAAAATGAGGCATATATTTAAAATAATCATTATAAAAGTGTTAATGTTTAATTTTAAATTTAATGTGCAAAGCATGACTAAAAAATGTTTTTTTAAACTCAGTGTTGTGTCCATCGCATGCTAATGACAAAATTAAATTTATTCTTAATGAATTATATTGTAAAGTCTTGGGTTGTTTGACGAAATATGAGGTAAGAATTTTTTTCCATTTTTTATTTTTAATTAAATTTATAATTACTTATAATATTTTCTAACACTTTCATTATATTAATGTTTTTAGAATTGTCGGAGTCACTACAAAGGAATGGAAAATTTCAGGTTCTAGAACCTTTAGATACTACTTGGTATGTTGATAGGGTAACAAATTAATCCCCTATTATTTATATATTATATAATTATTATAATTTTTTTATGAGTGCAGATATATGTAGAAATGATTATATGTTAAATATTTTTAAAAATCACATCAAGGATGTTGTAAAGGGTGATAAGCTTAGTGTACGCATGTTTTAGTTGTTTTCCATATAAGTAAATTTCAAGAATTATTTTAATTACATTAAGTAAACATATGTTATATTGGATTAATTTACAAATTTTTTGTTAGGTATCTCCACACTCTTTTCATCCCATATGATTGAACTTATGTTTGTTTTTCTATAGATCTAGAATACATTTAGAAAACTATGAAATACATGAACCATGAATCTAGAACTATATATATATATATATTAAATATTGAAAACATAAAAATTACATATTGGTTTTTTCTATTCCTTTTATAATATGAACAAATATATAATTTTTCACCATTATTCACAATACTATTATTAATGATAAATTTTTTATATTTTAGTGGACATCGGATGTTATGCATATTTTTTCCAAATATATGTAATGATTATTGGTTATTCTCATTATGCTACTACAAAATACACTTTTAACAGTTCTAGGAAGAGAATTTTTTAGTGCTAAGGAAGTGTTGACTACATATGCGTTGTTAAAATATGACCTTTATTATTGCTAAGAAAAAGTGATGATAAAGAAAAAATTTATTAGTGTTAAAGAAAAGTACTTATGAAGGGGGTATTTATCTATGTTTTTATTTAGCACCGAAAAAAGGTTACTTTATTAGTGATTTTTCCTGGTTCTAATAATACTTGAAAAGAAAATTATTTTTTACGTGCCCCCCTTTATAAGTGTTATCCATTCACTTTGACCGCCCATCGCCCACTCTCACGTAGCCCCACCCCTTTAATAGCACTCATAGAACCCTTTCAAAACATTAGATATATTATCACCCACCCAAGAATGTTGGTACTCAAACCCTGGACCTATCATCTATAATTAGAACCCTTACCACTATTCAACCTTGTTTTATTTTTAATTTTATGATATTTACATTTATTTATAAATATTTTCATACTTATTTTTTAAAAGTATGATATATATACACACAAATATATTTATATAAATATATTATATATTAATTTTTTAAAAGGTTGGGCCTGAAACCTCGTTTTATTATTGAAGAAAAGACTTCTTTTTTATTAATACACACATATTTATACATAAACATTATATATAAATATTAATACATTTTTATAAGCTAAATAAAATGGATAATTATTTATTTTAAATTAAAAGAATAACAAATATTTATTTTTATATGGTTTATATGTTTAAAAAAACATTTTTATGTAAATATATATTTATAAAAATTATTTATTAAAGAAAATATAAGAAAAAATGAATATATTTAATTTTAAATAAAAATACAATATGAAAAACCATAAAATTTTAAAACTGTAATATCTATATGAATCTAATCCCAGGGAATAAGTTTAGTCCGCACATAAAAAAGACAAGAATAATCTCTTAAATGAACTGAAACATTATCGAATATTAAAAAATATTAGGGTATCCAATCTAAAAACTCAATTTTGGTGGTTGTATAGGCATTTTATATAATCTAAAAAAAGTAATGGTGTTTCCCCATTTTTCATGGTGTAGAACTATTTTCATGTTTCAATTTGATATGGGGTAGATTTTAAATGGACACCCAGATCAAAAGTGATGGTCGTTTGAAGTTAAAGTCATGTTTTCAACTTATCTTTAAATGTTCATTAATTTATTTAATTTTTATTTCATCCAGTTCTTATTAAATTACTACTACTTGATAAAAATTATAAAATTTATAATTAATAATATCTTTTTAATTGTATTATAATCCATTTTCACTAAATGTCTTATATATTAAGTGTAAATGCATATTTGTCCTTATCTAATTAATATTTTAAAAATATATATTATATTTATATAAATATTAACATATATATTTAAATGAAATATGTTTTATTTTTTGAAATATACGCTTTATCAGCACGAGAAATAAATCACTAATTAAGGGACCCCATTGTAAGAACTTTTTTTACTCTAGATAAAGGTCCCACATTATCATTTCTTTTTTAGTACTAATAAAGACCCCCTTATCTATGCTTTCTTGCACTGATAAAGCCTAATGTTGGATAAATCCAGATTTGTAGTAGTGTTATTTGGTGTAATTCGTAGAAAATTTAGTATATTATTAAAAAATTGGTATTATTCTATTCTTTTAGTTCTTTGTTCATTATATTTTTATTTTATATAAGTTTTATTAATTAATATTTGAAATGAATATAAGTTATGGATTGTGTGAAAAATTGATCACTATTCAATAGTAAAACAATAAAACAATTATTTATGTATAATTTTATGTAGATAACTTTAATATCATTGGATACTTATTTTTATTACACATCTAGTGTTGTTATTTTAAAATAATTTTTCATAAATTCAGTTTCATCATCCACAAGGGAATGATTAATTTGGATATTATTTTTTTTTCTATTCATTTATGAGATAATCATGACCATAACAAAAAATGATTTTGAAAATGTTAGGTTCATTATAGCACTTTTAATTTAAAAAAATTTTGATATTTTTTTAAAATTTTAACACCTTATATTATAGGCTTTTGATTATGTTTCATTATATGCATAAAACAACTTTAATCACCTTGAAAATTTATTTGTTGAATATTTTATATGTTTTAATAATCTAGAGATTTAGTTATATTTAGATATGTATTTTTGAAAAAAAGTGAAAGTTCTCAATGAGTTTTACTTCATCTTTTTATATTTTTGTTTTTTTTTATAATATTTGGTTCTTCAGTCTATGTTTATAGGTCCAGAATTATTTATTTTTTAATAATTGTTTTTAGAAAATCAACTTTCAATATAGGTTTTAGAAGAAAAAAAACTAATATCTAATTCCTGCCTAGAATAGTTTTCCATATCATTTTAAATAATACTAACATGGAAATCTGAGTATAATGGCTTTCGAAGTTAGTTTTAATAAAACATGAAATGTGAAACCTTTTATATTTCATCTTTTATAAGGCTATCCATGTTTTTTACTAAAAAACAACATATAAAAGTTGAGTATGAAGCCTTTAATTATTAGTTTTAAGTAGAACTGATGTTGAAATACTTTTATATTTCTCCTTTCAAAAGGGTTTTCCAAATAGGATTTGAAAAACTAACAGTAACTTTTCCACTTTCTATAACTAGTTTTTTAATTATTCTTTATAACTAACAAAAAAAGGTAAAAAAATATGTTAAATGTGTTTTTTTCACTAGTTCTTCAAGGAATTTGGATCCCAATTTCTATGTTTTACTCCTTGGTTGACTCTATTCCTTCAATAGAAAACTCATTATTGATATGTGAGTTATCCACTAATGATTCACACTCTTCTTCTTCTTGATTCATGGTGACTTTTATGAAGCCTCTTTACAAGTATCCACATTATTATAGAACACCTATTTTCCATAAATTACTTCTTAAATAAATATAAAATTCATCCTAAATAAATTTCAAGTCATTTTTTTCTTACCTTTTGACCAAGATAATTTTCTCTTGAAATAATATCCTTTCATAGAGGATGTCTTAAAAGCTCCATCACCTTAACCTTTCTCATGAAATTATTAACCACTATGGAGTATTCAATATTTTATCTATACCCTCTAATAGTACTAAATATCATATTAACCCTAATAATGAAATCATTAATATATTTATTCTGTTACATTATTATATATTCATATATAATAATATTAATTTTTATCTTAGATTTCTTTACATTCTTGTATCCTTCTTAGATGTTATAAATTTTTTTCAATATAAATTTATTAACTTTTAATCCCATTACATTGGTCATATAAATTTCAAATAATGATGAAAATAATGCATTCTTTCCATTCCATCACTATTAACACTTTTCTTATCAATTAGTGATCATGTTTTATTCTCCTTTGTAAATATAAAACCTTAAAGGATATTATATTAAACCTCAAGACCAAGTGAGAGAATATAGGGTACCATTATCTCCTTCCATATATGAAATCCATTTTTATCAATCAAAGTAATCCCTTTATAGATAATTGAGTGTTGTGGATCCATAGAAATTTCAAGTGAAATATTTAGAATAAATCCTAGATTTGATAAAAAAAATATTAGGATCACATGAAAATGTGATCATCTCTAAGAGGTGGTGAATCGGTTTTGATACTTTTCTTATTAAATAAAATTAATATATTTATTATTAAGAATAAACATATAATACTCTCCATTGTGTGGACATGTAAATAAAGGACAAAAATGATTTTTTAATGATGTTAACCTCTAAAATTCAAGAATATAACTCTGGTGTATGGTTGCTATTATCCCACACACATGTGACATCTCTTTTATTATCACGATGAAGGTATGGGAAAGGTAATTTTCATTAGTTTACTATATTTCATGTCAATAACTATTTTTGAACCAGAATCAACTTTTTTTAAAATAATATAAATAACCTACTTAAATAATAATCACCAAAAATGATTGAGTCGCCTATGGTATGGAAATATGTGATCTTAAAACATTTTACTTCTATATAAATCAATTGGGAAGTTCACTTATAATTATTTTTTCTTAATAATTATTACATAATTATCTCTCATTTCATCAGTTTCTTCATGTTATATTTTATTCTAAAAACATAGTATCACTTTCATTGGGACTCAAAAAAAACAAGGATATTACTTCTCCTATTTTATTGGCACTATAGACTAATTTATATTAGTCAAAGATTACTTTATTTATAATAATCATATTTCAAATAAACAAAAATAGTTGTTGAATATTTAATTAATTAGGTTAAATAATTTTTTAAACTTAAAAAATTATCCTTAATTCACACTAATTTAGACATATTTCTTACCTTCATGTTTCTACAAGACTTGGATTCTCAAATAAATATTTATATCATGGTGATATTTCATGTACTTTTATAATTATTCATACATAAGGGCATTCATATGAATTAGAAAATAATTAATTCCTCTATAATATTAATTTTTTAATACAAAAATACTCAAATTACCTCAAAACTTCTCAAAAAAAATTCCAAACTCCTAGAATAATTTGTAAACATCACCAACCATTTATTTATCTATCATAGAAGAAATTGATTTATTAGTCATTTATTAATAAAAAATTCAACATCATCCTCAATGGATAAACATAGGATTGGTTAGGTCTTGTAGGTTGTTATGGTATAAGTGGCAGGGGATCAATGCTAGTTCAGTTAGATACTTTATTCTCTTATTTTTTAATTTTATTTCATATAAACAAGACTATGCGAATTTTCCATTATATATT
Organism: Viscum album; assembly: GCA_963277665.1. NCBI lineage: Eukaryota > Viridiplantae > Streptophyta > Magnoliopsida > Santalales > Viscaceae > Viscum > Viscum album. Next base: position 1,363,144,263 of record OY728156.1, on the reverse strand, counting down.
GTATCTAATGTATTTTATATATTATTAATTTATTGATGATCACTTTATTATAAATGAATATTGATGATTGTTTAGTACATTTATATTCTAGACTACAAGGGACCTCTTTGATACCTTTTTATGTATAATGTTTTAGGTTTTTCCACCACATGGATGGGTAATGAAAAAAATATTATAGATTGGCACATAAACCTTCGGAATTTATTATGAGTTCCATGTCCCCCTATAAATTTCCAATGTCCTAACCTCTTGATGACATCCTCTAGAATATGGGTAAGATCACCTAAGGTTCAATGGTTCCCCTATTAAGGTTTCATTAATGTTATCCAGTCTATGGAACTATAAAGTGATATTAAAGTATGTGTTTAGTAAGGATAGTGATAGTTATGGGTTGATATAGTGTGTCGGATGTAGATTGGTAGGAAAAGGTCAGGTCTTTCTCCATGGTGTCATGAGGCATGTGTAAAATTATTTGAGATTTTTTTTGGTTTGAGAAATATAAGGGAAATGGTTTTATAAATGAACATCAAAATGTGTTTTTAAAATTGGATTAAATTTATTTGGGCTAGTCATCAAAAAATAGGCAAACCGTAATAGTGAACACTGGGTTTTCATTGTTTTCAATATTTTGAACTAGTGTGACCCAATATCTATTTTGTGTGTTTGGAATTGTATGTCACAATTTTTAGAGGGATCCACTTTTTCCAAAGCTAATGGTTAGGTGGTTGGTAATATGATAGAGTATCTAGTGGTGGGTTTTAGTGGACCCATGGGTTCGACCACTTTTTGTTTGTTTCTTGTAAGTGATTAGTATGGTGGGGGGCATAACTAATCAGAAATGGTTATTCATAGTTGGTCTTAATGGTGAGGATTTTCATAGGCCTATAGTTTCTTTCATTCTTAATTATTTGGTGTTTTAATATTTATGAGTTCATTCTGAAATCGTCTCAACATTTTTGTGTTGGGTGTGTATGGGGCACTTGGGTGAGAGAATTTTGATTTAAAGTGAATATATGGATATTTTAAAAAAAATCCAATGAGGTTGTGGTGGTCATGGATTATTTGGTGTATGTCTTGATGTTTTGATAGCATAGTGTTCAATGGATAACTCCTGGGAGTTTGGAATCACAAATCAGATTCATGATTGGTGTTTATAGATTGAACATAGTATGTTGGAGATGTATGGATGACCAGTGTATGATGTTTTTTATGGTAAAAAGGTCCACCATAGATTCCTGAGGATGGGAAACATTATGTTGTGGATTTATTCAGGGCTTGAAAATTTTGGTGTCAATAAACTATAAGGTGGGTTGGCCTTCTTCTAGTCTGGTTGATGGGTGATTTTGAATTTTTAGATCCAATTTGATGAAGGGATTTTTTATCATGTTTGGATAGATTTAATAGATGTTTCAGTTATTTTAGTCTGGTGTCAAATTCATTCTTTGAGTTATCATTTGTTATAAGAAAAAGGAAGAGGGGGTAGCGACTGCTTTCCACTACGTACCTAGATGGATGTCACCAAGTAACTAGTGGAGGTTTAAGGTGTGATGTGTCATTATATGGGATACTAGGTGAATAGTTCCTTACATTAGGTACTTGGTGTAGCCATCGGGTACCTAGTGAGGGTATACTGGGTAAATGGAAAGAGATTCCTCATTTTTTGAGTGGGTTCAGTGCATAAATTTTATGTTCATTCCCACTATCTATTATATATATAAAGGGATTAAAGAAGTAAATTTTTGGTCAGTTGAACCCATACCCCCCTTGTTTACCCTCTTATAATTCCCCCATGGTTCACCTTGATTATATATTATTTCAAAGGAATTTTTTAGGGTGGATCATGGAAGGTAAGTCTCTTATTTCCCCCTCCCTCTTTCCCTTTTGTTTCACTAATTTTTATTGGATGATTTTAGGTATTTTAGGTAATATTCAACTAGTTCATTATAGGGTACATGTAAAGAGTAAACTATACCCCCTTTACCATGATTTTCAATCCTTACTCCACTCAAGGATGTTTTCATTAGTTATTCAAACTTATGATTTTTAATTTAAATGATACTTTTTTAATAAAATGGTTGTTATTGATGAAATATGTGTTTATAAAATCATAGTAAATAGTAAAATATTTTATGGGTTTCTTATGGATAACTACTTATGGTAGGTGGACTTTATATTATAGATTCAATTTCTCATTTGGTGATTTTATATTTTCATTCCACTAATATTGTTAACACTGGAAAAACTACGTGACATGGTGTTATGTCACTCCATAAATTGGGATGGGATTATGTTGTCCTAATAGTTAGCATGCACCACATAACATATTGAACGATTCATTGGAGGTTCCATTATTTTATTAGTTTTGGTGTCCCTCCTTATGTATTTTCTAATTTAAGGAATGTTTTTGACTTGTATATTTATTAGAAAAAGTTTTTCTTTGACATTATGTTTTTAAATGAAGGGGGTTTTGAATGAGATTTAAAGTGGAAATGGGGATTTTAGTAAAGGGTTTTGAAGTGTGATTTCAATGAAAATTGTGGTTTTAAAGGGTTTTTGACATGAGATTTTTGAAAATGGCATAGTTTTAGAAAATAAGGCATGGATTTCCTTTTTGAGAAAATTTGAAAATGTGGTTTGGTTTCATGTTATAAAGGAATTCAAAGAGGGTTTTGAATTTATTTTTAAAGGAAATTCATAAAGGGTTATTTTGAGACATGTTTTGGACAATTGGAACCTAGGAGGGGTATTCATTGTTCTCCAAATCTTGTGTTTTTTCATGTGAATATTGATTATGGTGTATTAGTATGCTATTTATGGGTGGATTATAATGAATGATAATATATGATACATAGGATAAACCTTCCTATGGGTTATGGGTTGGTTTGACTAGATAGATAAGGTAATATAATTTTATTTTTGTATATACCCGTAGGAACCATGGGATACCCTTGGGAAATGTATCAAACATTAAGACTATTTGTGTTATGTGTTTGTTATTCAAAGTTGAAATTTTAGCTATTCGTGTGGTTTTAGTTAGTTGTATGGACTCTTTAGTTCCTTATAGGAGGGTAGAGATATTGACCTTAGTGGTTGAAGTGGGAGTTATCCCTAGTGTTATTGATTTATAGATTAATTTGAGTTTATGGATATGTGTCCTAGTGATAATAAAATCATTTTATGGATCTATATTTGGATCTAGGAGATGTGAGGTGCATTTTTAATGTTTTTGAGAGGAGGATAGTGAGTTACCCTCTAAGATTACCTCTGTTCGGCCATTTGTTAAGTATAGTGGTTGGGTATAAATCCTGATTGGTAATATACTATGTGTCATACTACTAGATAACGTATTGATTCTTATGGAAGATAATGTCTAGGATATGCCTTTGGGGTCGATTCACATGTAAAAGATAATTTTATTTTGATTTATAAGGTAATTCATGTCATTGTTTTCCCTAATCAGGATATGGATCACTCAATATGTTTCTCTTCACTAATGGAAGCCAAACCTAGATTGATATATGATCATGATATATATGGTATGATAGATAACCCATGGGATGTGATGCTAGGCAGTATATGATACAGCTTGATCAAATGTTTCCAAGGATCCACTTGAGGTAAGACCATGGCCATAAAACGTAATTTTTTTTATTTATTATGGTTTTAATGTATGATCCAAGTTATCTATGTATAACATAATATATGGACCATATTATATAAGGATACACCCCCTATAAAAACTAGATATATATATATAGAGAGAGGTTCTATACATGTAGTCTAGTAGATAGTTTTGTAGAGGACTAGTGATATGAATTATGGAAAGGAATGAGAGTTTTTTATTCTATTTAATGTCATTTTCCCCCTTCTTACATTCCTACTTTTTTAAGATGGGATTTATGTTCAGTTTTATTTGATTCCCTTGTCTCTCTTTGACTAACTATTTTATGATATGTAAATTTTTGTATATTTTATTAATGTTTATTCACTTTTTGATTTTATATTCTTGGGATAATTGGTTTAATAATTATTTATAATGACATTTTGGGGTCTTTTCAATTACAAGAATTTATGTGGTCGATGGGTTTGGTGAGAATTTGGTGATAAAGCCTAGTGTATGTGTTTATTTAGACTATTAAATTTGAGTTTCATTTATTGTCAATAATTTATGAAAACATGGTGATTGAATAAGTGTGTCAATATATATTGTTCTCATTAATGTTCCGCAGCTCTAATTATGATGATTATTGGAAATTTCATAATGAAAAGGATATGTGAAATATTTTTTGGATAATGCACATTTTTTCTATAAATTATGATGAGAAGATAATTTTTAGTTGAAGAGTAATGTAAAATATAATTAAATTACAAAATAAAATAAATATGTGAAGTTGAATAGATTTGATGAGAAATTATTCTTGGAAATTTATGTTGATTATTCTATGGTAATTATTTTGAAAAATTTGGATACCATTTTTTTAGCCTTATATAAAAAAAATTGGCCCAACCATTGACTAGCTAAGGGACCTGTGTTGCCACTACATACATGGAAATCAATTTAATCCCATCCAGTCATGGTGGATGGTAATCATTAATAGTGACCTTAGGGAGTTCACAAGAAATGGAATTTATGGTGAATGAATATTCCAACTAGATGTGCATAGTGATAGAAAATTGGGAAATAAATTGAAGACCACCCCCATATAGGGTTTCTATAGAGTATATGGGTGCCAACCTTTGTGTCGACTTGAGCTATTAGCGGAGAACATTGGTCTATTAACCACTAAAATACTTTTTGAAAGACTGATGTGGGACTCATCTAGCACATACATTGTAACTCCATCATTGAAACTTATATTAATAATTTTATTCATCTGATGAGATCTCTTTAAGTCATCCAATTAACGTCATGATTGTCTTTTATAAATATCCATTTTTAAAGAGTTTAAAATGAACTTTTCATCTTCAATGAACCATTGATTATCAAATAGGGCAATTGTGACTATGAAAAACTCATGGTATTGATCTTATAAGATCATTTGAAGCATTATATGACTTACATGAGGTATTTAAGAAAGATAGCAGTAAAGGTTTCCTAGCTATTGAAGTTTTATTCTACACTGATAATTATTTATAAAGTATCAAATAATTAAATGAGGTAATTCATGCCTGAAAATGTGAGGTAGTACATGTAAAATATTGAGGTCATGGACTAAGTCAGTTGGGGTTTTCAGTAAATACCTTAAGACCCTACTATTTTTCATTATGATCTTAATAAATATATGAGAGAATTGTGAGACTCAAAAAATGGAGGCCAAAAATCACTCTGTAATCATGAGAATTTTCTATTTCATCATTTTTTAATTTTCCTTCATGATCATAGGATTAAGAATTTAGTTTTGTGAAACTTTGATAGTGAAACTCACAATTGAATTAATTTTGAAAAGAAACAGTGACACAATATATGTGCTTGAGACTAGGTGGAGTGGTTCTGGTTATCTTATATAGTATTTAACTTTCATGAAGAACAAGTTAGGCCTTGTGAATCCAAAAATGAAGAAAATAATACTGAGTATTTTAAAGTGATAAATAGTATGAGTCATGGAAATTAATTGTTGCATAAAGTACAGGAAAGAAAAAAATGAGGATACCATGTATCGTTTCTTGTATACATGATGTTTAAGATATTCACATTCAAAAAAAATTCATAAATAGTGTTCAATAAAGTTTTGAGTCTAATTTTGGGAAGTAATTCAAGATATATTCTTACATACATTTTCAGTATGCTGAGATAACTTCAGATTATTTGAAGATCAGTGAACAGTTAGAAAGATCATATCATTGCTTTTTGATAGATGATGTTCTTGAATAGTTTACATGAGCAGGTCAAGTGATCTAGTTTGTTTATAGAGAAATATTATATCTAGAGGTAGTGTAAATGAATTCAAGGGAACATATATCTTTCTATTTTTATATCATATATAAAGTGAATTGGAAGTCTATCGTGGGACTCTAGAGTAAGAAAATTCCACTGGGATGTTGGTAACATTATGGGATGCAATATAAAGATCCTCCAAGGGAAAATAAGAGTTATAATTTTTATTTGGATGGGAGATTTTGATATCTAGTGGGAATATATATTGGATCATTGTGGGACTCAATATTTATGGGAATAATACATTACATAGAGGTAATCACCTATATATAATGAAGAATATTTAATCAGGGGGAATAACTGATTACAATAAGAAGTAGGTCTTTTGACCTTTACTTATAAAAATATTGTGTCTCGTGTTTCATTTACTTTCATAATTTTATACAGTATCCACTCATCCTAACTAGTGACAAAAGATTAAATTCAAAGGGGGTAAATGAAATTGAAAATAATTGAATAAAACAAGTGACACTTGATTCACCCACTATTAGTGTGATTGTAAAATCCATTGGACACTTTAATTAGAATTAGAGAAACTTCCACATTAGTTTGAATCTAATTTAAATTACCAATAGTTTTTATTAAAAATATGTAATGTGTATATTGGAGTTTGAAGAAGATTCAGATTAGCTTCAGATAGAAAAAATTACTTTTTGCCCTGATGTTAGTATTGTTGAATTTCCATTAAACACATAAAAAATATAAATAAATGGATAGAAAAGAAGCTAAAAAGGAACTCTAAAATGATATATGATCAACTATTGATTTAAGACACTCGGAGTAGTTATTATTTTGGGAAATCATTTGATTATAATTCTGATGAGCCAAGTCCAATTTGTGATAAATATTTTAAAAATTATGAAATCATAGAACATTTGAAGAATGTTCCCAAAGAAGTGGTTACCTATATATTTATGTTTTTTTAAGGAACTTATGGATGAAAACAACAAAACTATAAGAGGCAGTTGAAAAAATGGATTAAGAATTATCTAAGATGGTTCAGAACTATAAAATTCTCTTAAAACTGGTTAATGTTAATGAAGATAATATGATTTTATATAATGAAATATTCATCATGGATGAAGAATAATTGAAAATTATTTTATGTGAGAAATAATTAAAAAAAACTTTTTATAGAAGTTATAAATGCACTAGAAAAGCTACATGTTACATCTATGAATGTCAAAGACACTCGTATAGAGTTCAAAGAAAAAATATTTAGGGAGATTCACAATTTTTTACTGAAGACTAATCAGGTGTATAAAGGTGAGATTCAGAAGATAAATATTGAGTTGGAAGAAATATTGAAATTGATTAAAAATTAGAATATTTCTCTTAACATAAAATGTTTTGAACTATAAGTGAAATTGAAAAATATAGAAGAGACATAATATGAGACTTCCAAAACTGTTGAGAAAAGTTTCACTTCCAAGAATACTTTAGATAATAGTCTAATTTATAAAAGGCTCAAATTAGTGGAAATAAAATCTTGAGATTATCAAGGATAAATTTAATTAAGTCTTATTTAAAAAGGTTACCATTTATATTGATAAATTTCTCTATACTAATCCTTTTATGATGACTTATGAAGATTCATTTTTTAAAACTTGACAAGCATGGGTGAAAAAAATTAAAAAAATAAAATATATATACAAATGTGGATTTAAATAAGTATAGGAATTATTGTTCCTTGAATAAATCACAAAACAATAACTATGACGTCTAAAAAATGAATGGTGTCAAAGATAGTCAGAATATGTCATAAATGAAGAAACTAATAATTTTTTGGATATTTTTGGTGTTTTCAAAAGTTCAGGAATCATGAAATAAATTTTTGAAACAATATTTCATTATATAAAAATAAAATAATACCTAAATTTAGGGGGATCATAGCTAAATAAAAGAACAAAAACCTACACTGTAGAAGAAGAATTCACAAAAATGTACTCATTTTAACAGATATGAAAACATTGAAAAATTCTATGATTATTGAAACAGTAGTAATAAATATTTTTATGAGTGATGGTATATACCAATTATTCAAAAAAATAGTTGAAATGAAGATAATACTACAACAAAAATGGATTTAGGGAAGAAAATAAGATGGTAGGTTAGCCGTGAGATGTGATCAAAAGAAGAGTATTGTTAAAAAAATAGATCCCCCGAAGTTAGTTAAGAATGATGTGAACATTGTTACATGAAATAAGATATCTTTCTAATATGGTATGAAAGGTCATATCATGTACCATTGAAAATTTTTCATGAAAATTATTACTAAAGAAAGCAAGATATAATTAAAGAAATAATAAATCCTAAAAATAAATAACTATATTGATTTCATGAAAGACATATCAGAAGAAGAATCTAAAATTTTTCATAAAAAGATTAATTTTATAAAGGTTAAATATGTGTGTTAAAGTTATAATATATATGGGTATTTAGATAAAAAAACTCTTGACATGTATACATGGACAAGAATAATTCTTTAAAAAGAATGGGATATCACCTACAACTTCTTCTACTAAAAATATTATTATTAAAAAGGGAGTCTATAAGAAAATACTGAGTGATAATGTTCCTAAAATACTCTTGATCATGTGGATAGAATAGTTTTGAGATTCTATAAAGATGTATCAAGCATATAAAACTGAACGGCTTTCTGAGAATATGTGAAGAATCATATTCCATCTAAGAAGATAGTCAGATTGAAAAGAAACTCTCGGCCGTATTTATACAACATAGGGTAATTTTAGGTCCCTCCTTATTCCTTTTTCTTTTTATATTATCTAACATGTATGGAATTTACTTAGAATAGTTTTTCAACATTAAGAACACCTATTTACATGATGATGAATGGAGTGTATCCTTTCAGGGGAAGAAACATAGAAGCTGAGGTGTTATCATCACACTTGAAAATATTCTTTGATAATTTCAAACTTCTAATCAAGGGGGGAGTGATGTATCCTGAGAAATATAATATATAGAGGGGTAGTATTTTATTCACGTGATTTTTTTATTTTCTTTTTAATATGTCTATAGGGTATCTCTTGAAAACCCTTTTTAGATAACTCTTGAAATGAATAAATTGAATGGATATTGAGAATAGTGTCACAATAATAAATATTATCAAGATAGATATGATGATTTGGTGACATAACTTTTTTATTAAATATTAGGTTATCACATATAGACATAGTTTTGACTGAATAAATGTTAAATTTTTTTAAATGTGTTTCTATTCCTTAAGGTTTGATAAATTAGAAAATTGAGTTTTTAAGTTGGTTGAAGTAAAATTTAATGTGAGTAGCCCCCCCCCAATGAAACTTTATATTTATTATCAATAAGGGGGGTAAGAAAGTGATAGAGGTTCATATATTTAAATGATGAATTATTTTTTTTATGGAAATTAAATTCCAAGGGGGGATTATCGAGACTAATAAAGTTGAGTTGTATTATTTCCAATAAGTTATGATAGTTTTGTGATTGAAGAAGAATGTCAATATATGTTTTTCTCCATAGTATTAAAAATCTCTAATTATGATGATTGAAGGACCATTATTAATTATAATGACATGTGAAAGAGGTATTTGAAGAATTCACAATTTTTTACTGATTATTAAGTGAAGATTATTTTTTAATGAGTTTTGGAATTTATAATTAAATTGAAAAATAAAAGCAAGATAAGAAATTAAAGAGACTTGATGAGAAATTTGGATCACAAATTTATTTATATAATTCTATGGAGGTTATGTTGAATTATTTTGATAACATTTTTTTAGACTTATATTAAAAAATAGGCCTACCCATTGATCAACTGAGGTTCCCATGTAGCTAATACTTATGTGGGAAATCAGGTACACCCTGTCTAGTCATGGTGGGCGGTGAGCATGTATAGGGCCCGTAGGGAGTGAAAAATACATGGAAAGAATGGTAAAAACATAATTTACAGAGGATACACATGGTGGTTCACAATGGGGAAAGAGGGTGTAACCCACCCATATGTGGTGTGTTCACTGTGTCTAGGTGTTAAACCTAGTTTAGTATCGATCTATCAATAGATCACTTTGGTTTATTTAGTGATGAAAGATAGTTAGTAAGACCGATGTTGGACCTGTATGTAATAGTCATTATAGATCTATCTTTAAAACTTAAATAAATAATGATAGTTTTCTAATTATATCTCTCTAAGCCCTCCGATCAGCATCATGATCATCCTTTTCATGATGGCTTCGCATTCATTGTACTTCGTATTTGAACCTACAATGATAGAACTGAGAAAATAAGACTATGGGAAACTCGTGATATTGGTCATATGAGAAATTTTTTCGCTTTATACAACTTACATGAGTTGTTAAAGAAATATAATGGTGAAGTTTATTTAATTTTTGGTGTTATGTTTTATAGTGATGGTTATTTATAATATCATGAAGTATAAAATGTGGCAGTGTGTGCATGAAAAAGTGATTTGGTGTGCATCAAATATTACGGATGTTGAATAAGTTTTTTTGGGTTGTCTATAAATACCCCAACATCTATAGTATTTATGCTTTCACTAATAAGAAATAAGAAAAGATGTGTTATGTAGTTTTGACGCATGAATATTTTGAGCTTCATGAAGATGATAATATGTATTCATATAGATTAAGTAAAATGGTACATTATTCTTGATGGTTTAATCAAAAATATTGAAACTTTTATGAATAATAAGTCAGGTACTATGAAACCAAAAATAAATAAAAGAATATCGAAGGTTGTGAAGTGAGAAATAGTGTGAATCCTGTATAGGTATTTTTTTCAAAAATCACATTGATTTAAAAATTTATAATACAATAAATTTTTTTATACATGCATGAAGATTGATATATTCACATGTAATACAATTTTTATAATGAGTTTGCAGTGATGTTTCTTGTATAATGTTGAGTTCTAATTTAGAGGGCATTCTTACTCGAGTTATCGGTGTGCTGAGATATGTTCAGATCATTTGAATATCCATGAATAGTGGTCATGATCTAGATGTTTTTATTAGTTTCTAAAGTTTTTGAAGATTATACATGAGTGGATCAGGTGATATGGTTTGTTTATGATTAAATATTACATCTCAAGGTAGTTTATAAGTACTCAAAACTATCATGTATCTTTATATTTGTAGATCATATCTAAAGTGAACTGGAAGTCTCCAGTGGGACTCTATAGTGGGATAAGGCTGGTGGCATGCTAGTAACATTATGGGATGTAATCTAAAGAGGCTCTTATGAAAATCTGGAGCTCAAACTCTTGTATAGGTGGTAGATTTAGATCTCTAGTGGGACACAAGAGTGAAACACTATAGGGATTCCTATATATAGGAATGAGACTTTTTTTGGATGTAACCATCAATATATAGTAAAGAATTTATAATTGGGGGGATAAATAGTAACATTAAGGAGTATGAATTTGGATCATACCTTGTAAAAATATTATGTGCTGGGTTTTGTTTACTTTCGACATTGAATAAAGGATCCCCTTATCTTAATAGGTGACAAAGGTTTGATTAAAAGTGGTTAAAAAATTAAAACAAGTCAAACTTGATTCAACCCACCCCCCCCCCTCAGCATGACTATATGATCCATTGGGAACTCTAGTGTTGAGGCCTCATGGTGATTACATCTGATGAGATAGATAGGTATGATACACCGCATTAGTTCATGGAGGTTTGTGTGTTTTACATTATAGGAAAGTGGTTAAAGTCTTCATGGTTGGGTAGTTAGGTGAGATTATTCTATGATTATGAGTCTTTTAGATGTATTGAATCGATTTTTTTTTCATGTATATTATGACATGTTTCTCTATGGGTGAGTTTTATTAAGAACTCCTTACACTTACTAATGATTTTCATGAACAGCCATTTGATTAGAGAAGCACTCGATATGTCAAGGAGAGTGGGGGAATCCTACAAAGTCATTGGATACACCCCTTCCTATTTACAGAGCATGGGTTTTGATGTACATGGCATGTTTTCATTTAGGAATAGGTATCATCTTAGATTTGGAGACATAATGCGGTTCTAGTTGGTTTTTGGAGGTTTATTGTTTAACAATGGATCAATGTGAGTAGGTTCAAAGGTCATTATATATTTATTTCCCAGTTGTATTGAATATGTATGTGCCTAAGGGACATTCCTGCTATATATTGTTATTGTGCCTATTATATATTACTTTTTAATTATAGGTTTGTTTATTATAGATGCATCATGTAGACTATTTAATTCCTTTATATTTATTATTTTGGGGGCCTATTGGATCCAAAATTATGTCTAAATGTTTTTTTCCTTGTCCATTATATCAATGGGTTGTGTAAAATTTTCAATATATTGGGGAATGGCCATTTTAGGGCCCTCTTTGATCCCTTCCTACTCAGGTTCCATTCTATTAAACCAAGTCTGGGCATTATAATATTCACATTAATGGATTTGAACATATAAAAAAGATATGGTAAGAGTTTATCAAGGATTATGATTTCTGAATACATTATCATCAATGGTTATAAAAACATAGTGATAAAAAATTTAAGTATGTAGTATTATGTTACCTTATCCATGATGAGGATTGAAATCAACCCAATATTCATTGATATAGAAAAGATAAACATGGAAATAATAAGGGAAGGGGAGAAATCATACCATTCATTAACGATTTCTCAACCATCCAATTATATAATGATTATGTGGTGTAAAAGATATATAGGTATACAGAAAATGGTTAGAAAATTATAAATATTAACCTTGATACTTATGGAATAATAATATTTAGGAAAAAATACGTATCTCATATATACCAGAACTGAATAAGGATATATTAGATGATGTTCATTGTTCATCCTTCTCTACTCAACATAGAATCGTAAAGGTGTATAGGGAAATCAAGGAGTAATTCAAGTTGGACAACATGAAGATGGATATTTTCAATTATAAATCATGATTATTAGTATACCAGTAAGTTAATGTAAAATAACATAAGTTTAAGGGGATGATTTAATTATTATCATACTTATACGTAAATGAGAAAATAACACCGTGTGTTTTTTCATAGGACTTCCCAATACCTCTTAAGGCTATAATTCTATTTGGGTTATGGATTATTGACTTAAAAATTCAGTACAATTTTTTAATATTTAAGATGATTTATTAATTGATAAACATACCATGATATAAATATATAATGTTTTAATGATATATAGAGTACCACATTCTATTATATGTGAACAAGATTCAATGATAACCTTGATGTTCTGAATAATAATTTAACAAGAAATGGATATAGTTATAAGCTTTTTTAATGTTTATTATCCTACCAATGGTATGTAAAGAATGCTAGAATATATTTTTATATCCACATTTATGGATTTATAAGGAGTTTGAGATAAACAAATTTCATTGGTAGAGTTACTATAAAACAATTGTTTCAACTCTATCATTCAAATGGAACTATATGTGGCACTATATGGGAAGTGGTGTAGAACATCAATATAATAGATGAATTTATAGAGTGAAATATATTGGGATAAGATATTTTTTAATAAATTTCATATAATATTTGAACCATTCCATGAAAAATTAAAGGATCAAAAAGTTGATGGAAGAGTTATGCTGATCATTATTGATGAAATTTGGAATTTAAAATGGAGATAAGGCATTCCATTAAATATCTTCATGGAAAAGGGTTATGATATTTAGGAGGAAGGAAATGTTGTACACTAGATACCAAATACCCTTTAAGATTCTTGATAAAATTGGGGATTACATCTTACCACCTAGAACTTCCATCAAACCTCCCATAAGTACATGATGTGCTTTATGTATAACATTTGAGTAAGCACTTTAAAACCCCAATATTTTTAAGTGAGGTATTTTTTTTAATTTATTTTATGTATTTATTATACACTACGCCATGATAATCTTAAACTACACCCAACATCATATTAGCATGCATTCTACACAACACCATTCTTGGCTTGTGTTACACACAATGTTGAGTTTCTTCAATAGCTTGTGTTTCACGCAAGACCGAGTTTTATCAAACAATGCTATATTAATATAATATTATTATTGAATATAATTATATATAAAGTAGACATTAAAATTTTGAATATTATTAACTAATATATTAAAATATATTGTTTATAAGATGAATTCATTGGTTAGCACTTAATATATACAAATTAAATATAAAGGAAATATTTTTAATTGTATGCTCCCAAAGTGATTTTTTGTTAATAAATTAAATTAATTTTAATTATTAAATGATATTACTCAAATATATATGTTATATATTTAATTAAATATTATTTATATTCATAAAGTATATTTTATAGTCATAAGATAATAAGCACCCAATTTTATGCATAAAACCCAATATTTTTTCAAAAGGGCAATTTTATCTTCTTTTAATGGAGAACCCATTTTAAATCCAATTTTTGACACTTTTATATATTATATTTGAAAAAATAATCTTCTAATTTTAATTTTAGAAATAAAAATTTACTTTGGTTTAATTTTTCTTATTTTTCTGATAAGTTTCATGTTTTGATAAATAGTAAGAAAATAATAAATTTTAATTGAAAATAACTTTTTTTGTCGAAATTATTTATAGTGATAAATTATATTTTTGAATGGTTTTAAATTATAATTAGATTATTTTTATAACATTTAATCCAATTAATATCATTCTAATCAATTTCACATTTAAATTGGATATAAAAAAACTATGTAAACTTTTGAACGTTTTACTTTAAAAACTCATTTTCTCATTCAATCAACGGGATTAATTTTTAATTAATTTATGAAACTTATTTCTTTTGAATTTGTAAAAATTTATTACATATATTTAATCATAATATACATATTATTTAAATAGGACTGTTTTATTTTTGTCCACTTTGAATAGTACCTTTAGAAATAATATTTATTTCCACGGTTATGGGTAAATCGACTAATTAAAGGTAAAAATTATACAAAAAATATTATAAAATTATTCTAAAACATGTCTTAATTTAATTGGATGAGTTTTGGATAATAAATATCATCCTTGGGTCGATTTTAGGACCACATGGAGTCACATAGAAGACATTCATGCATTTATAATATTATATGCAAAGAGAAGACAAATTTTTTCACACCCTTGTTTTTATTAAGTAAATTATTTTTAATAAGGGGTATTATAAGTGATATGTTCCAATATAAATAATGTTTATAAATATAAAATTATTAAATAATTCATGTAAATTTATTTTTAATTTCTAGGAAATAAATAAGTAAATTATATAGTGACACAATAATGAAGAACTAATTACTTCATTAATGGAAGAATCAAATAAATGATATTAAAAATATTAAAATAAACATAATTTCATTTAATTAATTTCATGAAAAAATTACGGATTAATTATTCATGTTATTAATAATTTAATTTATCTTTTTTCTAATATATATTTCAGTTGTGATATTTTAAAAAACTAAACTAATGAATGGTGTCAAAATTCTCACTATTGATATTTTAAAATAAATAATATTTTATTAAATGTTATAAAATTCCTAAAAATACAAAATTCGACAAAATAATTGGTATAATTATTCAAATTTCATAAATGACTCATTAATTTTACTTTTTAAATTTTATATTAATTATATTAAAAAACAATGTTTAAATTAAACGACATAACAGTAAAAATTAAAAGGGCAAAATAAGGGTTAAGAAAAAAAGATAAGGATGAAAAATAAACAAAACCTATAAAACTTTTATTGGATAAAATTTTTTAGACCAATATATATTATATAATCAAAATAAATCAGTTTTCTACCATTTTTAATAGAAAAATAATTTTTATTAATTTTATAATTTTAGAGTTTCCAATGTGCCCCTCACCCCATTTATTAAAGGGAACCTAATCCCTCACTTACTATCACCACTTTTAGACTTAAATATCAACAAAAACCAGACAATTTCCCTTATAAAATTTCTTAATAATATTCTAGATTTTATGTTCTTCTAAAAAGACCAAATCTAGAATCCCTAAGAAGAGATCTTGTGGGAGATCATTGAGGAAGAAGTAATCTTCTTACCGACTCTATCCAAATTGTTTATTCTTCTACTTTCTCTCCATGTATTCATTCCAATATAATGTAATAAGAAAATTATCACCTATATTATGATATTTTATTATTATTATGGAAAAACTATATTCCATATTTTATTCATCCTATGAAAAATCAAAGTATCATGCATGTGTACGTATGGTTTACCCTCTCCACATTGCCGTATAATCTTTTTTTCATCACTACTTTATTTGGATAGGTATAATGATGGATAAATTGATATATATAATAAATAAGACATGATATTGATTATTTATAATTAATATTCTATCTAATTATCCTCCCCCTTTACCATTAAGATAAAGATATCGTCGCTCATGTGTATATACGGCCCCCCGTGTCTACGATGCGATTAGATTTATCTTCCATGATAACCATTTCAATAATGATTATAAAATGTATATAATGAATAAATATGAAATATATGACATAAGAATCATAATTTAATAATATATATATACATTTATTTCACTTACCTTCTTTAATTATGTATGATAAGAGAACGGAAGTAGCGGTCATTCTTACGTACGACTTATTGTCTCCATTAATGGTGCATTACATTTCATATATCTATCAATTACATATATATTTATATAATAAATATATAAGATATATAAAACATGTTTTAAATTATTTAAATAATTAAATAATTATCTTTTTAATAGGATCTGGAATAAAAAGTCAAAACACGTATAACAAACAAAGCAGCTAACACCTGAGATGAAACTTTAACTTGGAATTGTTAATAAACTCATAATATAAAGTCAAAAATATATCATATATGATTTCATAAATATTATTATTATTCTATTATTGTTAATAACTTTTTTAAACCCACTATATAAGATTTTATGTCATGTTTGGAAGGAATCAGACCTAACGTAAGGTATTTTTGTCTCACCTTTACTTTTGTGACACAGATGCCTCATACCTTACTAATTTCTTTTACATGGTGTATATACTACCCAAGAATGTATTTTATTATTATTAACCATAATATTATTTTATTTTTATATCTATATAATTTTCATTCTATCATGGGGAATAAATTTCAACTAATTCTAACGACATAAGGGATAATTTCACAATCTCATTATTTTCTGAGATTTTTTATACATAAGTATTTACTGAGTAATATTTATCATCAATTACATGTTTTTTAAAAAATATATAATATTTTTCATCTTATTCTTAAAAAATTTAAATTCATTTTTACCGATTTATTAGTTTTTATTAAAAATTTTGAAAGGAATATTTTTCTCATTTTTCTAACAAGGTAATTTTTGACTTTTTCCGAAAAAAGTATGAGAAGAGTGTTTATTTTACTTATACGTAATGAATGGATTTTTTTCAATTTCATGATGCCTTATTTTTTTTAATCTTCCATTACAATCTTAAAATATTATCTTAAAATAAAATAAATTCTTATAAAATTTCATGACATTTCAATTAAAGAAAAAAATTCAAAGAAGAAATGATATTTTGCATAAGAATTATTTTCAAGAAATCACTCAAAATTATTTTCGATCTAAGATAACATCGTTTCATGTTACTTATGTTTTACTAGGTATATTATTCCATTTTTAAATTATTATTCTTTCGATGAATGGTTTATTTCTATTATGTAATGAAATATATGAAACTAATTTCTATTTTAAGGGTTATGATATGATTCCATGATGTTTATGAAACCCATTTCACTTCATGGGTTCTGATATGATACCTGATTTATGTTCAAGTGGAAAATATATGTATGATTTCATTATGATATTGGTGGACCTATATCTCCATCTAGGTCATTGTTTAAAGATATAAATCTCATGAGATAGACTAATATGGTCTTGGGAGTGAACCTTGGTTACTAAGATGGTCATGGGAGTGAACCATGAATACTAAGACAGCATGGGAAGTGAACCCATTCTACTAATATGGCCTTGGAATAGATGCCTTAAATAATTTGGAAATCATTATTATATTCATATGTGAATTCCAAAAAATATATGTCATATTCCTATGTTGTGATTTCATGTCTTATGTTATTTATTTCCTTATGATTAATATCTTATGAACTGCCAATATCTATAGGTCATGTATCGTGATTATGATCTTTGATATGTTGGTTATGATCTTCTACAATTTTTATCATCTTCTCACACCATTATTCTCTTATTATTCTTATGTATCTCTTTTGTTTACCCTTACTGAGCATCTAAGCTGGCCCATTTTATGGTTCCTTTACCCAAGTAAGAAGGAAAGGTTGTAATTAAGAGATATAAAGGGAATGATCTTTGTGGGAAACATTGAAGATATAAACCAGATTAGAAGTTTGTGTTCCAAGTTTCTAATAGAACTAAACTAATATGGTCTTTGGGTGTATATTTGTGTAATGTCTTAATTATTCCCCAAAATTGATTCATTGTTAATGTATGAAAAGTGACATTCATTAAAGTTAGTATCAAAGTAAAAGTTTAGTTAACCTTTGGAAACTATGATATGAAAACCTTAGTGAGAACCCTAAGGACGTTTATAAGGATAAGGAAAAGTATAATAAAATTATATGTAAATTTGGTAAATGATAGAGTTTGTGGATTCCTAGATATACATCCCTGATTGGATACTATAAGTGGATGTGGATCTGTAACAGATGTACCTAGGGGTAACAATAATGATAAGGTGTGTCAGCCCTGACTCAATTGTAACCTTGTATATGAAAATAGGCCTTACTTCACACTTGTTTTGATACTCCTAGGGGATATTATTTATAAATTAACAAAATATTCAAAAACCACTTTAAAGGATTTAAATATAAGTTGGATTTAGATGAACTATGATAAACCTAAGTTTTCATAGATTAAAGAAGTATGTGTCTTCTTTTAGACATACTATATGTGGTAGTTATCCATCCATATGACTTCCATTTTGAATGTTGTGGAAAACAATTTGAACCCAAAACCTTTGGGAGTTGGTAAGGTTATCCAACTCGGGTGGGTGCATATATAAATAATATAAAATATATGGTATATAGATACAACATAATACCTAGCATATGGGTCAACAAAAACTACACTAGTATATGGGTCAATAAAAACTGCACTAGAATACAGAACCACTAAACCTAACATCAACTATCACAACCACTACTACCAATATATACAACACACCACAAAATCCACATAACTCTACTTTCAATTACAGGTTTCACCACTTTCTAGATTTAATGAGTTTCCCAAAAATCGGTTTTACTAAGCCAATTTAACAACCTAATTTTTTATGTATTATTTTTTAAAATAAATTAAATCTCTTTAATATCTTTTATAACATGCAACATTGGGTTATCTTGCATTACACACTACATTGAGTTGTAACAAAACCATGATATATTATTAATTTTATTCAAAGGCGACCGACATAACCTAGTCATTAAACTTAATGATATGAAGAAAAATAAATACAATTTAAATATTAATAATAATGGTTTTATATAAATAAATAATATTTATAAAAAAATGACTTAATTTTTTGATAAAGTTATTATATGTTTTGAAAAATACAATTTTCTCAAAGAAAATATTTTTTATTTATTTTTATGAACAACAATAAATTAATTTTTTTGACTCTTTTATAAAATTAATTTGATCAAATAAAATTAATTTTTTAAGTAAAAATGTTAAGAATAACTTAGGGTGAATTTTTTATAATTTTCTGAAAAAATTAATTTTTTGATGAATATTGAAAAATACAGAATTTTAATTGAAAATGGCCTTTTCATTAATCTATTTATAAAGTTAAAATATATTTTAAATTGGTTTTAAAATAAAATTTATTAAATTATATATCTATAAGAAAAATTTATTTCATTTTTAATCAATTTTAAATTTAAATTGGAAATGAAAACTTTGAGAACTTTTGTACATTTTCTCTTTGAAAACTCACTTTCTCATCACTTCTCTGAGATTAATTTTAGTTCAAATTTTAGAACTTATTTGAATAAAATATGAAAAAAATTATTATTTATTTTTAATCAGTATAATTTATATTATATAATATTTTCAAATTAAATTTTGACAAAAATTAATAGTTAAACAGTAAAATTTAATTACTGTAGTCAACGTAAAAATGGGTTTACCGAGGGGGGATAAACTAAAGAGATGGGGGTTTAACTGACCTCAAAACCTATATAAAATATATTTCATGGAAATATTTTAACCCTATAATGTCTTATTTAATATAATACTCTATTTTTTAGCCTTTTGGCATGAGAAAATATGGGTATGCCTTTTTATTTTCAAAAAATTACAAGTGTTTCACTCACCTCACTTATAAAAGGTCACCCCCTATCCTCTATACATCACACTTTTAAACCCTATTGATGCAACCCAGATATTAAAAAATGACATAAAAAATTCCATCCAATAATCCTATAAGCCATACTTTTGGTATAAAGGCCTCATATGAAGGCTTTTGGTGCAAACCTACGGAGGTTACTCAAAGAAGTGGTAATGTTCTTCAACTAGCATTTTTCTTATATTTATTTCTATACCTAATTTAATAATTATTAGACCACGATGATATAGTAACATAAATATATTAAATATACTTAGATTTTTTCATTTTAAGTTAACAATCTACAACCAACACCTCTTCCATCAAATGAGTTACGAAATCATCATTCGTGTGTACAGCGGACTACAACCTCACAAAAAGATGTTTTTTTCCATTAACACCTCTCATGAATTTTTATAATGATGAATTAAATGATTTTATATTGTATTTATAATATTATTAAGCTTATGGAATTATTATATCACACATACCATCATACATTCCATTTTGTGGGAAGATGATAATGTAACTCTTGTGTACGGTGGACTACTGCCTCTCAAAGTGATGTGATTCGTTCTTCCTTTACATGAAAGGTAAAATGATTATGTTAAATAAAATATATGATATATATTTGACATAAAAATGAATATTTAATTATAAAATATTATTTATCTTTCTTTATTTCTTTCCATCGAGAAAATATAAACAACGTTCATGTGAACGTACGACCTACCGTCTCCATGAATGGTATATTTAATTTTCTATCTCTAAAATTTATGGATAACTATAAATAAAAATATAATAAATTAATATTATATTTATATCATGGTTACAATTGTGGATAGGTTGGAACCATGATCAATGTAATAGTACCAAAATTAAAAAATCAAAACATATATGAAAAATAAATTGGTTATTACTCAAAGCCTGATTTAAACAATGAATTGTTAATAAAAGGGTTATAAAAATTCACAAGTAAATAATATATGGTATGATATATAAAATTATGGTTATTTAATAGATTTATAATAAAATTATATTTATTATGCAGGATTTTCTAATATGTATGAAGGAATTTGAGACTAATGGTATGGTCTTTTCGTCTAACTTTTATTTTATGTGAGAAAATTGCCATATTCAATGCATGTTTATTTTATGTTGTCTATATACTAACCCAGAATTCATTTTATAATTATTATCATAAAAAATTTTGGTATCTTCATATACATTTTAGTATCCCTTTTTCCTGGGATTTACGGTTTAAAAGTTAACAAATCGGTAAGGGATTTTTTTTTCTCAATTTGTCTTCTTTGAGACTTATGATTATGTTATGCACCTATCTTCTTTTATGAGGTCTATATACAATCCCTTTGACATTAAAAATAATGAATTTTTTTATCCATGTGATATTTTATGTTTCATTTAATTATTTTCCTTCATGGGTCTTACATTACAATGTTACCAAGGTACTAAATATTTTATTTTACAATCTCATCGTTTATTGGGATTTTTTATTATGTTTTAGATAATAAAATATTATGATCCATATATATAGAAACTCAAGACTTTTCTTATCCTATGGATATGTCATGAGGATACATGTTTCCCCATTATTTTCCTCTCTTTATGAACCCAAGAGTTCAAAAATAATGTTATTAATAAAAATTATTTTTGGTCGAAAAAAAATTTTCTCCCAAAACCATGTTTTCTAAAAATGTTTTCAAACATTTTTTACACTAATAAAAATTATTTATTAAATAAATTTTTACTCATTGTATAATTTCTAAAATATTATTTAAAATGAATATTCATTTAATTTTCCAACAAAATGATTTTTTTTATTTTAACTAAAATGCAAAAGTAATCTTTGTTTTAACATGTGTGGCTTGAACAAAATTCCTTACCATTATGAAAATTATTTAATATGGATATTACATAATAAATTTTCAATGTAATTTTCATAGAAAATAATTTTCAAAATGTTTTATGTTTTAAGGAGTGATTTTCAATGTGAAATGGTTATTTTTACTAAAATAAAGGTTTCAAGTGATCTTTTAAAATCATTTTTATTCTAATATAACATTCCTTGTTGATAATTATGATTTTAGGGGGTTATAATCTAACGATAAAATTATTATTATTACTCTAAATGCTTCATGTTTATGATGAAAATTTGTTTATGAAACCCATTTATCTTCCATGGGTTTTATCAATATGAAATTATTATAAAACTTGCTTCTTTTTTCATGAGTTATTATTGAGTAAATGATAAAATGAGTATAAAACCCATTAGTTTCCATCAGTTATGATATTATGACTATTTTATAATATTTTGGAATATATATTCTATGATTTTTATCATTTGATGGGTGTGACATATATCTCCCTCAAATTCATTGGGTAATTATTAATGTTATATGATATCAAATGGTACATGGGTGCTTATCCCAACCCTGAAAGAGGATACACAGGAGGTCATCCCAAGCCCAAAGAAGGTATATGAGTGGTTAGCCCAAGCCTAACATTTTATGAATGTCTTGGTGGGTATCCTTAATATAGTATTTCCTATGGTTATCTGTACACCACAAATATATATCTTATGAAAATTTTATGATCTCATGGTTTATGTTCTTTGATTTCTTTATGATTCATGTCTTATGAACTTCCAATATTTATATCGTGACTCAATATTATGATCTTTGATATATAGTGTAAGGATTTCAAATGTTATTTTAACATTCTAATACCCTTATGTTTATGTTATTCTTAATTGTCTCCCTTGTTGACCCTTACTGATCATTTGAGCTCACCCATTATTATGTTTCCTTTCCCTAAGTTATGAATAAATTTTTTACATATGTTATGTCAAAGAAGGGTGAAAGTTATGAAGAACATAGTGGAGATGGTATAGTTTACCTATGAACCAGTTCTTAATGATTCCAAGATCTCCAAGGCATTATGCCTTTACGTTACTTAATAATTTGTTTCTATATTGTATTTAAACATCATAAAAATGATATAAAATATATGTCTGATAAGCCTGGGTCACTATAGACACTCTTTCACTATTATAAAACCCATTAATTTATTATTCCAATTAATTTAGCCAACTTCCACACAATGAAACTGGTACATTTATATTCATTTACCAAAATTCTCATTTTATTCTCATTATAAAAAATTATTCAATGGATAACCAAGAATCTAACACAACAACACCAAACAACTGCTCACCCATCACACATCAATGATCACAAAAACACCACATCATCCATTTAATCTCATTGAAATAACCATCCATCTCATCCACTACACCACACAACCAATATATTTCTCCATGCACATCACAACCACTACACAACACCACCACACATTAGAACCACACAACTTCCTGCATCGCATATCATGCCAACCTACCACATCACACATCATAACCACCACACCACTATATCACACATCACAACCCCACTTATTCTCAACCCAGCTAATCACCACCGTCACTACACAACATCCCAAACCACACAAGGAGAACACAACAATTATAACTAGACAAATCCTCACATCTCAACTTCAAAAATTTATATTTAATCGATTTCATCACTTTATTTTTTTTATTTATCATGGGTATTACCACCCAAACTAGTTTTACATGGGAAATTATTTCATTATCCATATATATGTTCTTATACTTTTATTAAAAGTGATAAAAGAATAGCACAGCAAGGGTCTAACAAAAATATCAACTATATTGTATACAAGGTTCCAATAGAGTTGATTTTCAAAAATGTCAACAATTATGTATTAAACATCAATAAAAACATAAAATAAGTAAAATCTTTTAATTAATCCCCATAACCACAAATTTAAAATTATCCAATTCATTTTATTTATTAATACATTCATTTATATCTACCCAAATAAAGGTAAAAATTAAATCCCCACACATAGAACATAAATAGGGTGAGAATAAGGATCCCCTACTTCAAATAATCTTTCTGATTTGGTGCATACTACAGGGAGAAGATTAAATAGCCTGAAAACATTAACCACACTAGGAAACCAAGGATCATCCTAAATATCATCAAGGGATCATAAAAAATATATCCCAATTACATGCCAAACTAAAGTAGCATCACTACAATAAATACTAAAAATAAGAATACAATGAAACATGGGGATAAAGAGAAGAAATCCCCACAAATCACCAAATACCAATAACTATAACCCAAGGATAAAAATTGAAGGAATATGGATGAGAGATAATATAAAGGTGTTGTGGTTTTTCCAAAATCCTAGAAGAAACAAGTGTTTAATAAAGGAAGTCAGTTTATCCCTAATTTTATAAACAATCTATAACTATTCTAATTCATAACATGAATTTAATATTGACAACATGAATTATTATGGGTCTGTGAAATACATGTTCTAAACCTTATACAAGTCATCAATTCTAAATATCTTAAGAATTTTATAAAAATATGGGCTCCTCATCCTAAATTAATTCATGTCCTGAATTATACTTTCACTTCATGAATCTGTTTCATGCAGAACTCCTCACCCTCATACAATTCATGAATCTCCAGCTTCACATGCTATGAAATACCAAATCATGACCTGAATTCCATTTTCATGTTATGAATTACATGTTATATTTTAGATATAGACCCAACCTCCACTAAGCCTCTTTTAAAACACCTTTATCAACTAAATCAGTAATGTAAAGGATCAATATGACACATAAAATTACATCAGATACCTCTCAAAAAATTCTAATCCTTGATAATTATAACCAAACCCAAAAGAAATAAATTTTTCTAGAAAACAATCCCACAAGATACATCTCAAGGTTCTCATTACACCTCAACCAATACTACTAGCCAAACACACCAAGATGAAATTCCCACAAACACCCTACACAACTGAACCACCATCTCTTATAGGGCACAAAAACACCTTATCTGACACAATCCCAAAGATTCCACATTTCCAAAAATACATCTACATAACCATATCAACCTCTACATAACCAAATCCTACAACTGTCACAACCAACACAAAGCACTTCCCTAAGAAAAAAATAACGGAATTCAATTTTAAATATCAAGATATTATATGTTTTGGCGGGAACATACTTTCCCATATGGTTTTAAATATTACAAAGTATAACATGTCTTGATTATGAATCATTTGTTTCATTTTCATATCCTAGAATATTTTTCACACTTTAAATCATCATGAAAACATCAAACATCTCATTAAAAATCTATATCCAAACATCACATCATAAGAAAAAAATAAAGAAAATATCAAAACAATCTAGATAATTGTCTTGTATCTGTGTTTCATTCTCCTAAGTATTATCCTCCAGAACACCATTCCTTCACATCACATGATCCAAGAGGATGGTTTATCCACACAATACCTTTTCTTGATGATCCTAGATCTCTATTGGTCACTCCATTAATGTCTCATCATTCTCGATGTCTAACAACCTCCAGTAAATGATATGAGAGTCATTTTAATGATACTTAACAATCTTGGAAACATGGTAGATGTCATGGATACTATATAGATGTTGTGGTAGTTCCAACCAATACGCACTCATGTCGATATGCTCCAACACCTCAAAAGGCCAAACCTACTAGGGTAAGAACTTACTCCCCTTTCCAAAGCTCTACTACCCATGTTGAGGAGAAACCCTAAAGAACACATGGTTTCTGACCTCAAACATTTGGGGGCCCTACGAATGATCAACATAGGCCCTTTAAAGGTACTTTACCTATGTAGTCCTCTCTTTGAACAATTGTATATTCTCATTCATTCTCTTCACAACATCAGGACCAAGAACTTCTAACTCCCTAACTTTTATCCAATACAATAGAGAATTACACAATCAACGATAAAATGCCTCAAATGTATTCATGCCAATGGATGAGTGATAAAAAATTTTGTATGAAAACAAACCCAAAGGAAGGTTCCTTACCAATGATCCACCAAATTCTATGATGTAATCTCACAACATAACCTCCAACATCTGGATGGTCCACTCCATCTTCCCATATTTTTGCGGGTAGAAATAAGTGTTAATGAAAAACTAGGTTCCAAAAGAATTCTACAGTTCCTTTTAGGTCTACAAGGTTAAATGAGGATCTCATTTAGAGATATAATTCTTGGTACCTCATGAATCCAAACCACTTCTTCCACATACCACCTTTCCAATACATCCACAACACTCAAATCATAAGTCTCCAAAAAAATAAGCCAACTTCATCAATTGGTCCACTATAACCCAAACTACATCACAACCTCCCTGAACTCAGGGTAACCCATTGATGAAATCCATCCAGATATCCTCCCATTTCCACATGGTAATAGCAACGAAATCCAACAAAAATCTCAAAACACGGTGCACCACATTCAAATTCTCATGAACCAGACACTTTTCCATAAACTCTTCTATTGACTATTTCATCCCAAGACACCAATGATACCTTATGAAGTTGTGATACATCTCAGTCACACTAGGATTCACTACTAAAGGTGAGCTATGAAAATCATAGAAAACTCCCACTTTAACTATCAGTGGAACTAAAAACATTCCCTAACACAACATTTGGTTCTAAACATCCTATAACCAACCCTGATGAGCATCACCACAGCTAACACAGTTACTCATCACTTGTACCACTAAGTCTCCCAACTAAAACTTATCCACCTTCCACATTAATGATGAATTTTATTTTATAAGGACAAACATGACCACTTATCTCTATTATGTATATATGCATTACTGAATGATCCTAAAACCCTTTCTAAACATCTATAGACTCACAACCCACATCTCCCCAGGACTTACAACTCAACACATTGACAACAACATTCACCTTTATCGGGGTGTAAGGGATATCGAAATCATAATACTGAAAAAAATACATCCACCACCACTAAAATAGATTCAAATACCACTAAGAGAAGATATATTTCATGCTCTTTGGTTAATGAAAACCACAAAATTTTATCCAATGAAAAATTTCTACCATAGCCTTAGTGAGAACAAAACCTTTGTCAAATCTAGAACATGGTTGGAATAGTTGGTGATGTAACTACCTAAACCTATAAGAGATCACTACAATATTCTACATAAATACACATATCAATCCTAGAAGGGAAGAATTGTAGAAAACCTAAAACATCACACCCTCCTTGGGAAACTAAATCCCTAGTGAACATACCAACTTCTCTTTTGGATAACCAAAAATTGCCCGGAATTGATTAGTACACATCAAGGCCTCGTCTTTCCCAGTTAAAGTTGTTAGCAGGGCTGAAACATGAGAGAATTTGAACAAAAACCTCTGATAATAATCATCCGGACCAAGAAAACTACCTAATAATTGATACATTATTGTTTTCGTCCCGAAAAACAACTAACATGACCTTGGATGGGTCCATGGTCACATCCTGATGAGACTCCACATGTCCAAGGAAACACAACTCTCACATCCATAACATAAACTTATATATATTTCCATATATCTCATGGTGTCGAAGGACCTACAAGACATCTCTATGATACTCATTATACTCCTCATATGACTTCAATTAAACTAATATATCATCATTGAACGTGATAATTAAATGGTCCAGGGACTCATGGAAGATGGATTTCATGATCCCTATGAACATAGAAGGTGCATTCATTACTTTGAATGGTATAACCATGAACATAAAGTTCCCATACCTAATCCATAGTGCTATATTAGGGTTATCATCATCTTTCACTCTCATCTAGTGATATCTACACCACAATTCAATCATAAAAACAAATTTTTTCCCCAAAATTTGTCAAAAAGAAAATTGATCCTCTAAATAGAATAGTGGTTATTGACCATTACCTAATTCAACCTCTTTTATACTATGAAAAACCTCAATATATGATTCTTATTTTTAGAGAATAACTCTAGATAACCCCAAGGAGACATACTCATCCATATAAAACCCCTTTTAATTATAATATATACCCACAATCTCATCTCACAATGATCTGTAGGAATCATTTGATAAGGAACCATAAAAATCAGAGACATTCCTAGTTATATCTCTTTCCAAAACATGACATTGCGTTGGGGGGTAGTTCCATAACCTCATTCCAGAAAACATCTCATAACTCCTCCACAACCCTGAGAGATTCATCTACCAAAACTCTCACTAAAAACACCTCTGATTAAGATAAAAGAAGATCAAATTTACTTCCACCCATCTAAGGACCTTTCTCTTCAACAAATTTCACTCGTTGGCGCTCCATATCAGAAAATGAAACTCTCATTTGAAAATAATCAATGAATGAATGCATAGAATATATCCAACCCATGTGAAGGATAATATAATATAGTTGAAAATGTAGAAATAATAATTCTCTTACTGACTAGTGCTACCCCATCACCAGTCTACATCCCCTACACACATAAAACCATGTAGCTTGATCTCTAGGTAGCACAGATTACACCAGGGGAATAGGAAGCCTCCCCACATCCAATCCCAAATCCTAGACCAAATTATGAACAAAAAATGAGTGTGATGACCCTGAATCAAGAAAGGCACAAATAAGGGTGAATGAAAAATTGATAATACCCCAGACAACCTCTAGATCATTTCAAACTATCTCCTCTAATGTGTTTGTGTACCTATTACTAGACCCTCTACCTCTCGATCGTCAGCCTCTATGACCATGATCTGGAAGAGGTACCTATGGATTGGGAGCATCCTGAGGTTCTCCTCTACCAACACCATCAATGATCAGCTTCTAAACTTGCAATGGATTTCCTTTTCACTGAAACAACTTTTGAGGAAACGGTTACTATTGTCAAAAAGGGGATAGAACACGCATATGAAACTAGCATGCCTGAGCAGTCAGACACTACTCTTTGTGGCGTTCATGTCCCCTGAAAACATAAAGCAAAAATAGTAATCCACTAATGAATTCATAGAAACAAGATAGCCTTAAAGGATGGGAAAGGACATGTTGTAGTGGATTACCCTCCAATGGCCCACTTCCTAAAACTCTAATCCTTGATTCTCTCTACTAGATACTCACTTTGAGGCTCAAATTCTAAAATAAAACATCCACTAGATAACCTCTATTATCTTATACACCTACACATATGTATATAACATGAATGGGGTGAATAAATACCTAATTGTTGGGTGAAAATCATTCTCCGTACGTCATTATCTAGACTCGTCAACTGAAAAACATCTGGGGAAAACACAAGAGGTCCTTGAAACTAATCCCAAGATCCTTCACATTAATCCTCCCCTGTTGAAGAGTGGTAAACTTTTACCATAACTCTATAATATAATATAAAACACCTTAAATCATCCCACAATTCATGATCAATGTCAACATATACAAATAAATCTCTCCAAGTAAAATAACAGTAGTCAGGTATTATAGCAGTGACTTAATAGAAACTCCAACACAAGTTATAATTGTCTTTATCGATCCCTAAAGTCGCCATAGAAACCTATAAAATGGTTTATATAGGTTGGGAGATCATACAAGTATACTCATTAGAATCATACCCAATGTCTTAAGTGCTAATGTGGAAATATCCTACAAATATTCTAGTGAACAAATAGCAGAACCAAAAAGAACCTAAAAAGGTAAACTAACCTATCCAAACCTCACCACAAATATCTCACCAAATAATGAATCCAATATAGTAACATAGTAATTAGAAATAAATAAGTTCCCAAATACTACTTCCACACTAGTTTTTCTCTCTCATTACTTAACATCGAATGTCATGTGCTTCCGTACCTTCCATACATATCACATATCTCAACACAAATCTAATGTGGGTCAAGATTCATCCTTACTTACCCCACCCTCTCAAGGTCTAGAATATGGTGATATAATCATGCATCATCACATCACATCACATCACACCTAAAGACACCAGGGCCATCATGCCACATCTCATCCAAAGACACATGGGAGATCACTACATAACTAATCTCATAACCAGAGTGCAAGGGTATCATGAACATGAAGGAAATAATCCGCATTCCCTCCTCTTACCATAATTTACCCCATGACATGTCACTTAACAACATAGCCACATCCCATAATATCTCACCTGAAAACACTTGAGATTTCACTATTGAAGGAAGATCGAGGAAAAGGGGTAGCCTGTCATCCGTATCACCACTATCCTAGATGTTAGGGAAAACAACCAGAACCCAAAACCTCTGGGAATTGGTAAGTTTATCCAACTTAGGTGGGAGGGTATAGAAATAAAATAAAATACATGGTATATATATATAACATAATTAACAACTTATAGGTCTACAACAACTACACTAACATAAACCACCACACCACGACCACACCACATGTAAAATATCATACTCGATACCACCATTATATGAAACTCACCACAAAACCAGCACACAATCCAGACAATTACACTTTAAATTATAGGTTTCACCACATTCTGTATTTAAAATTTTCCAAAAACTCCCATTTACTAATAAACACTACTTTAAAATTACTCAACCTGTTCATTTTTCAAGAAAAATTAATTTATCCAAATACCATATACTAAAACGATCCCATTTATATTTATCTACCAACATGTTCCTTTCATTATAATCATTAAAAAGTATTCCATGGATAACCAAGAAACTAACACAACCACACCACACAATATATCACCCATGACACATTGATCATTGCTACAACACCACATCATCCAAGACATCTCATCACAACAACCACCCATCACAACCAATACATTAAACAACCACTTCCCATCACCACACACATCACCACCTTCGCATCATCACCACCGTCACAGCATCACTACACTTCACACTCATACAAATACCTGCATCACATCTCATGCCAACCAACAACATAAAACATCACAACCATTGTAACACCTCATTACACATCAAAACCCAACATATTCACAACCCATTTTATCGTCACCATCACCTCAAAACATCCCACACCACATAAATAAACACTAAAACCACACCCAAAAAATGCATCACATCCCGGCTTTCACAGTTTATATCCAAGGGATTTAATCGTTATTTTTTTTATTTAGCATGGGTATTAACACAGACCAGTTTTCTATGGGAAAAAAATTCATTATACATATATACATTCTTAGTCTTTTATTCTGGGTGATAATAATAAATAGATTTATAAGGGTCTCACACACATATCAACTATAGTGAACGTAAGGCTTCTAACAGACATTATTTTCAACAATTTCAACATGCTTTTATAACACATCAATAATAACATAAAATCTGTAAAAGCATGTGATTACTACCCATCCATATAAATTTAATATTATTCAATTCATTATATTTGTTAATCCAACCCTTAATATCCACCTAAGGAAAAAATATGAAATCCCCACATATAGCATACAAATTGGGAGAGAACAAGGATTCCCATCATCAAAGAATCTTTCTAATTCACTACACATCACAGGGAGAAGAAGAAACATCCCAAAAACTAAAACCCTATTAGGAAACCCTGGTTTAAACTATACTGTATTAAGGGATAAAAAAACATATCCCAATATAACCTTGAAAGAAAACACCACCACAGTGAATCCCTAAAATAAAAACATAAGGAAATAATGGGAAAAGGATAAGAACTCATCAAATATTTACAAATACCAACCAATGAAAATCAAGGAGCAATGATGGGGAAATAGGTCTAAGAGATCCTCTAAAAGTTCTTGGGTTCACCCACAACTTGAGAGGAAACCTATGTCGAATGATGGAATACAACATATACCTCATGTTATAAGCAACATGAAACTCACCTAATTCATGTCATGAATTTCATATTCCTTATTTGAATTATTGTGGGTCTATGAAATAACAACCAAAAACCGCATAAATGATGTGAATTCCCTATATCTTGAACTTCCACTTAAAATCATGGTGGAATGGCCCTAATTAATTCATGTCATAAATTAAATTTTCATGTCATGAATTCGTTTCACATAGAAATCATCTCCCACATACAAGTCATTAGTTGTCATCTTCACATGAAATGAAACACCAAATCATAAAATGAATTCCCATTTCGTATCATGAATTACCCATTGTAGTTTATTTTTAGCTCCAACCCCTATCGTTCCTCCTTATACCTATTCAAAAACACATCTAACTAAAAACTAGAAAATTAACTCATGAGAAAGGCACATATCATTACATACCACTTACTAAAACATGAGTCTCCTTGAGAGTGTGGATAAATTAAGTTGTAGCGTATTTTAATCCCTTTTCCTTTTAACTAATTTGGGATTATCTATTTTATTATCTTATTCCCATTTTGGTTAGAACAATGTGCAACCTATTGGGAAATTTATCTTTTACACAACCTAACTGAATAATAAGAGAATATGAATGAAATTAAGGAATGTAATAAATAGTTACTTTTTACTTGTTTCACCCAAATGGTTTATCTTCAAGGAGAACACGAAAATAATGTATTGAATCTCCAAATCCACTAATATTTTATGATTTAGTGGATATAGTTTAGGGCATATTCACTCCTCACCCAAGGCTCACTGCCTTTGGGTGATTTTGGAAAACTCCACTAATGATAAGTAATGAGACTATATATTCATGAATATTCAATTCTGGGTAGATGTGTTATTGAACTCCAAGTTTGTTTCACTCCATATTCTCCATTACAAATGAGTCCAACACCTTAAGTAAAGGGTGGAATCATTATATTCCATAAATAACTATAGTTATAAAACTTCCTATGGTTTTGGATAATTATAAAATGGAAATATCATATTTCATTGTTCTTTAACATCTATATATATAAGTAATTTTCCACCCACTATGATTCTTATTCACATTAACTACACTAGATATAATTGCAGGTATTCTTTGATGGCATGACTCCATATTATTCTTGATGATCTGAATATTTAATATCACATCAGATCTCTCACTCCCTTTATCATAAAGATGTTCTAATAAAAATATATTTTTTTTATCTTTCTCTCTTCTTCTTAATATCTTTTTATAGAGAACCATAATATCCACATGAGATATATTCCATACTTTAAACTTCTAAATCCTCTAATATTTGTATTATGTTCTATAATATTCACATTTTCAAGAATATCAGTCCAACCATCTTGATACTCATAAATTAGATATATTTTCATATTTGAAATATAGAAACCCCCATGAAATCCTCTTTCTTATTCATCACCCAAATCATGAATTATTCCCACAATTTAATACATAATAATTTTCTTATAACTCCCCAAAAATCAGTATATTACCATCAATGTGATCTCCCTAAAATATCATAATATTCAAACTCCCACAAAAAATATATAGTTTCTTTCTTCATATTTTAATAGTTTATCAATTATAAATCATGATTAATAAAATAAAATGAAACCCATGGCACTTTATATGATAGTATTGTATGAATGTTGATGTGGGGAGTAGATCCTCAATTTCATAGTAATTCATCTATTCTATAATTCATCGAAATATATACCAAAAAATACTTAAAATACCAAGTATTATGAGACGTAAAAGTATTCTAAAATCCAAATCAATGTATTATGTTCCACAACGTACCTTGATATTAGGCCATTTTTACAAAGTAAAAAAGTCTTATGATGTTTCATTAAGACTTATGAAATCCATGTGGTAATTCTTATGTTCATATGGTGACTTGATACCTTTTCATCTTCATAAATGAAAAAAGACTTAAAAAGTAAAAGAAATTTTGTTAAAGACTATATAAATGTCTTATGATCTATAAAGTGACTTGATAATTTACTAATAAAATATTCCATGTAGATTTATGAAATAAAATGTCTTATGAAACCCACCTAAGAAGTCTTGTGATGTCCCAGATGAAAGTTTTCATGCATAGGGAACTTCTCTATATTTTCTATAAATAGAGTCGGTTACGTCTTATGAACTTTAAAAGAAATTATTACATATCCAATAAAATTATTATAAAATATTCAAATTCATATGAATCTCCACAGAGTTATATGTTATTTTAATCATGTCTTATGAAAATACATTAATCCTTATCAACATCATAGAGGTCTTATAAAGTTCTAGACCTATCCAATTTTATGAATTCATGACTTAATGATAATTATTTAAAAATCAACTCAAAAATCCTCTAGCCTTTATATAACCTCATGTACTTCATCATGAATCACCATTTAATCTCCATGTCCTTTACATATATAGGGATACCAAGGAATTAGTTTTCATTTCCACACGCATGATTGTGCACCACTTCTTCAAAGATTCTATGATCATCCCCATATATTAGGCCTAATTATTTTTTAACAACACCAATTACCATTGTCAACTGATCAACCATATCCAAAAACTAAATATATGCCATTATAATTCATCGCATGCATCCAAATAGGTCATTAGTATGCATTAAACCACTTGAACATGTTTTATAAAAAAAATTAAACACAAAACCTATTAGTTATAACAAAGATAAAAATTAATAAAATATTAGAAAGTAATATGAAACATCATTATGAAAATTAAAATAAGAATAAAACAATAAGTAAATAAATAAACTATGAAATTTAAATCTCTATCCCAATGGTTTTCCTTGAACATCATACTATCAATTATAAACATAGAAAGAAAAAAATTTGAAATATGATATACATTTTAAGAAATAAATGAAATGGTAGTATGAATGACTTTTAGAGAATTATTTAAGGTTATATATAGGAATGAAAATGGTAAATATGATAGTTATAAATATATATTATCATTGGTAATATATATAACCAATGGGTATATTAAAAATATTATAGTCAACATATAAACAATTTTATAGGAATGAATAATATATTATATGTAATAAATTCAACATATATAACAAATATTTATCCTTTATTAAAAAAATAAGGAAACATAATAAGTAATATATAATTATTCATTACATAAAAAATAATTCATGAGATTTTTTTTTTAATTTATTATATATTTTATTTAAAAATTAATTTTCATCATTTTAGTTATTAAATTTGAAAAATATATTTTATTTTTTTGGATTGAGGGCATCTAAATTAGGTAAAAGGATAAAGTTTATTTTTAGCGAAAAATAGGCTACCACAATCAATATTAAATGATCTCAGTAAGCTATACTAATGGTGAACTACTTTATTTGGTAAAAATTATGTATAGAACATAAAGAAATAAAAATACAAGTTAATAATATATTTAATTTAGGAATTTATTTTTACACTTATGGGGTATTTTCATGTTAAAATTATCTTTGATAAACATAGAGTATTGAAAATTTTTAAATATGTCACTCAAACTAAAATATAAAAAGACCCACCCAATTCACATTACAAACCACTTGTCTCCATAATTTTTATATTTAATCATATAAAAAATTTCCTTCCATAAAGTGATATCTAATTTTGGTTAGCTTCTAGTTCTAAGAATGAGACATGAATCCTTCATTATAAAGGATTTCATTACAAGAAGGAGAGTTTCCATAAAAGTATGTAACAAGTAATTCTTCATGGACTAAATTTATCTTCTAATATCCATTATTCTTAAAAAAAATATCCACTCTAATTTTATTCAATTAAAATCATTTGTATTTTAAAAAGATAATATTCCAACCATATAAATTCATACTATTACCCATTCACTATTATAACATGTTCTTGTTTTGGTTAATTCAACCAGGTATATGATTTTTTCTATACTATAATTATCATTTTCATCATGGATGAGCATAAAAAAAATTAATACTAAATATAAATGTGACTAATGATCAATATATGTTATGAATATTGTTTTCAAATAGTGGAATCAAATTGAATGATCATTAAAAAGACTTTCTAATATTGAAAAAGATACACAAATTGTGCATGAAATGAATTTTATTCTTGTTAATGGTACCCATACCTTCCATAAAATGAACATGATTCATTATAAATAATAGTATTATGATAATTATTGTACTTTTAATAAACTAGTAATAATGAAATAATTAAAAAAGGATGATTGAAATATCCTTACTGAAGTAATCATGTATAATCTAAATTATAAATATTCTAGGGTGAAAATAAACAATAAACTAACTAATATATGTGTAATAAATAGAAACGATTTATTAAAATAAAATGAATTATATATGAATAAGATTATTAAATAGGTTATTAATAAGTTTGTTTTTAATATACAGAGAGATAGAGTGTAATTTTGGGTTCCAAAAATAAAGTTAAGTGTTCTACTAGTCTCTCTTATTTATTAATTGAGATTATCTATGTATAAATTAACCTTGGAGAATTTTTATGTAATTAACTTATAAATAACTATTTTTATGTCTTTTCTTATCTTTATTTTGGGTATTTAAATTTCTATTTACCATTTACCCTTCCATTGGTTTATAATTCACCTAAAATGATTATTTTAGGGGGAAATGTTTTTATCAATTCATTTTTTATTGGAATAATTTTAATTCATGTCCATTTTATTTATTTTTCATCAAAAATATATTGTTTATCCTTATCTTCACTTATATCATTACTGAAGGTATTTTTATGATGACTTTTACTTTCTTTGAATGTGTGGAGGGAATATTTTCATCTCCCTTATAAATTTCTCTCAATCACATTAGCCCATCATTTTTTTATTTATGAATATTATATTTAAACTTTTATTATTCAATTATTCTTTAAAAATAATTTTTATTAACTTTATATTTCAATTTTTAAAATATTATTTAAAAGCGTATTTTTTAAAGAAATAAATAAAAATGTTTCTTCATTATTTTTACACATTTTTTGAAATCATATGAATGGTTTTTATAAGTTTTAATTTCCTTTATTGTTTCTCTTGTTTCACTGGGGATATATTTTAAATGTAATAATTCATTGTATTTCCAAGGAGTATTTATTTATAATCATTTTCAATTTTTTTTGAAAATCTTTTCGTTTTAATTTTAAAATTATGTTATGATTGTTTTTATGGTCATGTTGCATGTATATGTATAGTTTATCATTATTTTATGGGAGGTAAATAAATTATATTTTTCATCAATGAATCTTGTAAATATTATACCTGATAAGATTTTATATCATGGGATAGGTGATTTTATTCTTGTCTACTATGTAATGAGACATGTTTGTCAATTATGTGATGATAGTATTTTTAATTATCCTTAATATGAGTTATTATTTTTAATGCTTTTATATATTCCACATTACTAAGTTATTTATTTTCGGATCATGATTATTTTCATAAGATTTTATATTTCTATATTATCTCTCTATGACTCTTGATTATTGCCTTATTATTCCAAATTTCAAATCTATGTCTCCATGGATCATGATTATTGTCTTATGATTTAACATTATTATTTTATTCCATCATTTTATTTTATGATTAATGTTATGATCCATGTTTATTGATCCTTTGGGAATATTTTTATGATTATGTTCTCATTCCTACATATTCATTTTAGGTTTACAACATTATTATATTCTTTATTATCATATATGTTCATTTTATTGATATCTATTATATATTAACCCTTATAGAGAATATGATCTCGCCCTTTTATTATTCTCCCATTACACTGGTATTGAAGAGAAATATTACATATGATATGTCTTTAAGGGATTTATGTGTGATGAATGTGTAGAATAAATGTATAATATATCATAAAATAATATGTTTATGTAGCTAATATCCAAAGATACTAAACCTTTGGGTTATTGGGATGTTATTTATTTATGATTTATAAGGGATACTCAAGTATAATGATATAATATATGGGTATGTCATGGTTGGGTCATCTTAAAGGAGAATGTTACAAAAAATATTAATATCTTTCATACAATTCCTTTGATCTTGAATAAACTAATATATCTTCAACAAACACAACCAAAACATGAACAATATGGATGGAAAAATCAATGCATCAACCTCATAAACTCCATTAGTAATTTTTAACTGTATATAATGTCACCAGGTTTACTAAAATTTCCATATTCATGATTCCATATAACCTTTTTCTAAATGTATTTATCCATCAACGTGAATTGGCAGCACCTTGGGTATGATGGGTCAAAACTGAAAGGATGGGTGGATGAATCATCCCACAAAGGATCTTATTTTTTGGTATAATCCTCTCTTATATATTTAAGATAAAATTGTTAAATCATTGATAGTAATAATAGCAATTACCCTTGTATGAAATTAATTTATTGATACGATGAATTTTTGAAATAATGATAGGTTCACCACATTTATCCTTTTGATAAATTATATTGAAATTTAAATATATATAGTTAGGCGCTCTATAATTTATCACCATATATGGTTTATGTAAGAGTTTGGGAGTTTGGATTGGTCCCATGATGGAGGATTTATATATATCCTTATGAAGGGAATAAAAACTCACATGGTTTATTGTCATTTAATAATTAATATCATACATTTTATGGTCATGTAATAAGAACTATAGTAGAGCCTTTTTAGTTTAATAATTATTGAGTGATTGTTTTAATTTTAAGGACATTCATTCATTTCTAATTATTTTACCATTAATTTTATTCCTCTAGGACCAAGAAATATTCCATTTAATTTATACAATTAGGACCAAAGAGATTCCTTTTAAGATTAAGTGTTTAGTACCAATAGGTGTTCCTTTTTAGATCATGAAACTAGAACCAATGTGATGAATTTAAAGGTTGTATATTCATGGATAAGAGATGTTACTTTTAGGTCTTTTAACTAAGACCAATGTGGTATATTTTAAGGCCAAATTTTTAGGACCAAGAGGTCTACCTTTTAAGTTGTGAAACATGGATCATTTTGTATTTACATTTAATTTCATATGATTGAAATAATATGACAACTTTAAATACATACAAAATGTAATAATAATTGAAATTTCTCTAGAAACGGTTTTTGTGGGACTTACACATTAGAATCCCTTTCTAGTTTACTTTGGTAGGTAATCTAGGTAGAGGTATTTGGGTTTACACGGGATTAGTGGTCCATTTTTTTTAACTCCTTGTATATTGGTAACTAGGTAAGGCGAAGGATGACTAGAGATAAGGGAGATGTGAAACAATAGGAGAAAGTTTGGGAATACAAAATGTTAGTAGCTAGTTTATACTTATAGAATATTTATTTCACTCAATAAGCCCAGTTGGATACTTGAGAACTATGTAATATAGTTTAGAATAACCAAAATGAGTGCCTTAATCAAGAAAAGATCTAATAGTTTCCCAATTGAATGTATCCTCTGATATGACCTAAGTACATCATAGATTTATATTATAATAGTTTACATTATTATTCATTATATCTCATAATAAAACTTACCACATAACCTATATGTTTATTTTCTTTTGATACTAGAAACATAGTCATCATATTTTCCAATTATTATTAAAAATATATAAAAAATATTATTAGAACATGATACCCTTATATACATATCATATATGATACACTTCTTCATAAACTAGAAAATGGAAACATAAGAAAGGGTAAGCTCATATTCTCATTATGATATTAACATAATATATGTTTATCATGGATCATAAGTATGCACAGGATGAGCATATGGGCTTGATAACACAATCAAGGTGAAAAGATATAACATAAGAGAATAATACCCAATAAAACATATATCATAAAACATGACTCATGGTATAAGTATTTGGGAATAATATAATATATGAGTCACTAGAGTATAAAAACATGAGTCAATAATCATGATCCATGATAACCCAATATAGGTACAGTGTAGAATACATGAATGGAGCACAAAAATAGGAATAAAAATCATGACATAAATTAATTCTAACCACTAATAAATTCATATTATAATGGAAATAGATAAGAAATATCCATAACATAGTGGACTTGGGCTAAACACCCATTCCCCATAACATTTTTTACTTAGGATAACCACCTATTTCCCATCATGATCTCATGAGATATAAAACGTTAACTAATTAATTGGAGGGATATATAAGAACCACCCATCAAGTAATGATAAAACAAACATATATTATCCAAATGAATAAGAAAAAAATCATAATTCCATTGTAGCTTAATAAAATTGTGTGAAAGAAATTGGTTTCATGAGTATTTATATAAAACATTGACATAATATATCCACGGAAAGTAGGTAGATAGTATCATTAGAAAAAAATCCCAATTTAAATATAACAAACATTAAAAGATATTATCATAGATGAAAAACTATTTTTAAGAGAATTAAAAATTACTTTGATAAATAATAAGAAATATCTTTTTCATTTTTTATAACTTTTATTTTAAACTAAAATACTTTTAAAAATATTGGAAATATAAATTAATTTTTAAAATAATAAAAAATTATAGAGTAAATGAATAAAACTAAAGTAGAAGGCTAGAAAATTATTTTATGAAAAAAAT
Source organism: Viscum album (assembly GCA_963277665.1). Lineage (NCBI taxonomy): Eukaryota > Viridiplantae > Streptophyta > Magnoliopsida > Santalales > Viscaceae > Viscum > Viscum album. The sequence goes on along the minus strand of OY728156.1, from coordinate 1,363,103,377 downwards.
GTAAAAAAATATTTCTTTCACACTTTATTAACGAAAATCAAGTTGATAGAAAATGACCCATGTAAAAAAATCAAAAATATAATCCTTTCATTATTTTGTAATTAAATTAAAGTATAATATACAAATACCATATGAAATACTTAAATTATATGTATGTAAATTCATAAAATAATATGAAAAACAAGGACATGGGGGTGAAATATTCCTGAATGAAAAGAAGAGGTAAGGGTAGTTTCACATACAAGAATCATATCAAGTTAATTATTAGCTAAAGTGAGGTGAAATGGAAAGATTCTATTTAAAACATTAAAATAACTAGATTATAATAAAATAGATTTGTATATATATAGAATTAATGAAAAACAACTCTCTTAATATAAGTTTAGTTATAAAAAATCTTGACTTTAAAGTGATATTGGAATGAAACCCTTTTCTTTACTCCTGAATTCATTGAAGGTGATTTAACCTCTTGTATAATAAATATAACTATACTAGTCACTTAATATAGTAACTTATTCATATCTATTACAATTTATTCTCATAAAATTATATTCATTTATTACACATATATTAGTGAGTTATTGTTTATTTTCATCATCATATGTTAGTAACTTTGATTGTTTCATGAATGTTTCATAATAGTGATGTTGATCCTCATTATTTGATAAAAATTTAATCACTAAATTTTTTTTCAAGGTCATGTAATAATTTTTCCCCAATTATTTCTTCAGTACTATGTTCATTTGAAGTAATGAATGGGTATCGTTCCAAAAAATGGAATCCATAATGAGAATATTTCAGATAATTTTTCAATAATAATAAGTTACTTTAGAATGAAAATTAATTTTTATGTCACATAATGAAAAAAATCATGAAATAAATTAAACCGTAATATCATATATTACTATTATTTATGTATTTATTATTATTTATGATTAAAATGATGGTGTTGTTATAGCATAATTCATGTTGTAGGCTGAACTGGCCAAAATAAGAATTTGATATACTAGTGAATGAGTAAGAGTTTGGGGTAATATAATATTGTTATCATTTTCATATAAGGACAATAAAGTTAATATAACATCATTAGAGTGGTAATCAAATTTTTAATGATTTTATATGAGAATTTAATTGAAAAATATTGTGAATAAATTAGATGCTTACTTGATGAATAAATTATTTCATGAAATTTGTTCCTTCAGAATATAGAATTTAAGATTGATTCATATGAACCGAAGAAATACAACATCTTGTAAAGATTTATGATTATAAAACTTATAGTTATTAAATAATTAAATGATTTTTAGTGGTTTGGAAGGGTTTTTTGATAGGTACTCTTATAGGTGATTTTGGGTGGAATTTTAGCAATTGTTTTTTACTAAAGGGTTTAGGAGGATAATTTTTACATGTAAAGTGACCTCATACGTGGAAAAAACAAAGAGGATTGATATTAAATCCATTATACACTTTTATTTTGAATTTTATAAGTTTTATACATCATTTTGGACATAAAATATATTTTATGATTTACAGCAGTTTGTTGATGTCATACATTATTCATCCCACTAACTTGTTTTCATGAAAAAAATTAAATTTACCATCTTACCTAATCAAACATCCAAAACTATGAGCCACTAAAATGGTTTCCTATATCGATCAATCACATGTCCTTGGGTGTGCCTCCCCATACTCTAGAGGTTTACAACTAGTAATAAGGGTCTAATGATGGTATAATGGGGGAAACTATACCCTCATAATCAAAGTAAAACAATGGTATAATAATAAATAAATACAACAATAGTGAAATAAATTTGAGTAAAATATGGTTCATTGGAATATTAATAATAACTAACAAAGATCATAAATGATCAAATCCAATTATACAAATATGTATGCATGTCCTTATGAATACAAAATACAAGTATAAGAAATAAAACATGTGACAAATAAATAGTATATAAATAAAATATACATTCCCCAAGTTCTATATCCATGGGAATCCTAAGCTTCACATTAGTCATGTTCTCCTAATCTTCTATGTATAAGAGTCACAAAATAGGTATAAAACCGTATACTTGAACCTTCCAACACAAGGTCTGTTCGTATACCACAGTGCATTGGTGAAACGAATAGGGTGTGAGATATACTCAATAGTCCAATACCAACGGTGTATAAATAATAATCTAGTTCTTTAATATAAAATATAAAAGTTTTAAGGTATGATATATATAGTAGTAAATAAATAAAAGTAAACAAGAGGTCTCAAGTTCCTCAGGGACACTTGGCTGACCATACCTGCATCAACCTAAGATGAAATGTATCTAAATATAAATATGTGTGTGTGTGGATAGATGTATATATATATATATAACGGTAATTTTTATCTATATATATATATATATATGTACTCGCGTATTATTATCCAGGATCTGAGGAATAACTCAATCATCCATGCATAATACTACTCATAATAATGATAAGAGTCTCGTAATAATAAGTAATGGACTTCATTCCCAAGTATTATAATCAATATAGGCCTCCATGATAATTATAATAATCAATATAGGAATATAGGTCATGTATTCTTAATAACAATGAGGATGGTAAAACCAAACCTCGTAATCTAGGGGGTGTGGAATGTAGTTCCCAATAACACAAGTGATGTGGACACCATGCCAATATCCTCAACCAAGGGGGTGTGAAATTTCATGGAAAAATGAACATACTCAAGTTCCCTTAAACAATTATATAGAATAAGGTATTCTTTTTTCCCAATCACCCCTTAGGCCAACGTTCCGTAAAGAGGCACCCAACATCTCTCATGGCATAATGGATCCATTTTAATATATTTCATTTAACACTTACTAGCATTCCATGTGTTCATCCAAGTCATTAATGTAATTCAATTATACATAATATTGAAGGTTATTACCCTAAGCATTCCATTTATCATTTAATTATAAATAAAGGGAATTCCATTTTAATAAGCATATAATTCTCTCCGAGAACTACCATAAAGTCCATGGGGAGCACCCATGCCCTAAATCCAAGAAATATTTAAAACATTTATCACTTAATTTTTAGTTTAGAAGATAGTGCTCCTCAAAATAAGGTTTTCTTAGAAGAAATAATATTTCCCTAAATCATTTCGTTTAATTTAATTAATTCAATTCTTTCAAAAGGCATAAAAAACCCACCTCAAACGAGGCTTAGAGGACCTAATGATTTCAATAAAGGAATTTAGATTCCATGACCAAAGGGGTGTATCCTTTATAATTTAGATAATGAAAAAAAAGTTAAATTAATTGACATCACCCAAAAAGAGGTTCAGGCTGAGTTCATCCCCTTCAATCACATTATTGGGTCTAAGGTAATTAAAGTAAGGGATAACAGATTAATGAAGAGAATATAGTAATTTATGAGTGATGCATGGGTAGTTCGGTGTGCGGCATAATGATGATATTTTATATAATGTTAAGAAATTATGGGAAAATCAATAGACCACCTAACTCATTATTAGGAATCTCAACTCATCCAATATGGAGTCTTTAATTGACCTAGTTTGGGAGATATTGATGAAATGAAAAAACTCTATGTAAATTGGGTGAATTAGATCATATAAAGATAGCATAGAAGATGATAGATAAATAAATAAAAGAGGAAGGAGGAGTTTTATACTAACCAAGGCCTAGCCAATTCACTTGATAGTGCTCAAAACATATTTTTTTAATGGAGGTATCTTTATACATGGAAGAGTTGAGAAGTAGATCAATGGAAAAGCTACTGCATGTGAGGAGGAGGAGAAAAGAAAAATAAAAACCCCTTTAAATAAGGAAGGGGGAATTGAAATTTATCACATTAAATGAGGTGTGTGGTTTGTCCAAAAAGTTGGCGAAATGATACACCAACTATTCATGATCCACTACCTAAGAAGGAGGCTCGCACGGTTCGTGTGCGCAGTTTGAGAAATAGTGCCTAAATTATGCACTTATCCTCTGTAAAGAAACCTACAATAGTCGAACATCCCTACATCCTAGTATGCATGGTCAAAATAAAAAATGAGACACCCTCTACTACTCTGAATATGATATATGGTTTCTCCTTATGGAACCCAAAAGTTTCAGACAAACCCTATGCCCTAACCAGATTCTCCCTATTTTTAGTTTTTAGAACTCGTTGATCCCAAAACTCAATGAAGCACCTGAGACACCTCATGGTCCTTGAACCATGTCTAAAAAACAAAATAAGTGTTCCAACACGTGTAATTACATTCTTGGAATTGGTTCAAGGAATGTCCCCTCCACCTAAGGTTAAATTTCAAATTCCATTGGAAATTTTACCTATTCCAAAACATAAGACATTAAACCCCCCCCCCCTAGAAATTATCATCCCTAAGAAGCTTTTGGGAAACAACAAAAACACCCCCAACATAATCAATTCATAAATTTTTGTTTAAATATTCATTTCATGTTTCTAAATTCAAAATTCACCCCCAAAAATCACTTTAATCATATGTTACATAATATGTTAAAACACGATCCAACACTAGTTTTATGAATTGAAACATCGAGATGGAGCTTACCTAAGCCCATATTACCTGAGACATGTTCACAACATTGATTCCTTAATCACCAGGCCTATGGATTTCCCCCACCATATTTTCTACCATTTAAAGTCTAATTCTAAGTCATGGTATCTTCACCATCATAATTTTCAATTTTAACATTCCCCCAGTGTTCTAACGATGCTCTTATCATGATTTTCTCTACATGGAAAACATGATTACATATGAGGACTTAACATGTTCCACGCATGATTATAATGGTTGAATCCCAATAGACTAATTTTATACTAGTAGCAAGAAATTTATTTAAAATACTTTGTTAACCTTTATATTGTACCTATCTTAACCTAAAAACATGCCTAAAATGGTTCCTTGCTAACTATATTCTTTGAAGTAATAGGATGAAATTCAATAAAATTCTAATGGAATATCTATAAAAACACTCAGCTTAAGCTTCCAGTGTATCACAACCCAAAACACAACTACTTATTCTAAGGAACCTCACATTTACTTCAAGCATGTCTACCAAAACCCATAACCATCTTCCAATGACATATCAACACAAAAACATCCATTGATGTTGTCATGATACATCATGGTCATGGATGTATATGTGATCTAACACACATGGATTTTCACCCTTAAAACATATTATTTTATCATGAATAATGTTCAGGTAACCTTAGGAACATCAACTGAATCCTAAGGAGTCCGTTCAAGGTAGTTTATACTCCAACATTTACAAGTGAGATGTTAGTACAAAGTTGAATTTCCACATGTCAAGAACACTAACTAATCCAAACAGTAGTAAATTAAAAGAATTGAATCATGTCCATGAGTCCATCAAAGGAATTACTATTAAGTAACCCAAGTATCACTCCAGACTAACCATTCCTCTAAATTTACAACATTACTAAAGTGTAACTCCCATGGAGTTTACTTACCTAGACCAACAGAATTTAAATTTAGTGTGACGTATAACTGATACTCTCTAAATGTATCACAAATGATATTAAGATAGGGTACATGATCATCACTAAGATTAGGGTACACCAAGAAGATTTAAATAATTACTAATAATACCAGAGACACTTCTGTCATATCCAAGATAGAGTGCTCAGTTTGGTTTATAACCAACCATACCCATCTACCATAGTAATTCTTCAAACCACCACTGGTTGAATATTTTTTTAAGAAGCTTGGATGCATATATTGATATTTCATCATTACTCTACCATGATTTCGTGACCACTTGGGGCATCACTTTTTTCCTCCATCACAACCACCAAAGTCTATCACTAACTAACATTGTTTATAAAGTTTGCATACACATCCAACCATTCCATCATTGTTTTATCTCATAGGCACCAACATATTTCGAAACACATAATCCTCAAGGGAATTTAAAGAAATATAAAACATGTTACAATGGTATTTCTTGATTATGTTTCATTGAAGTCTAAGTACATATATTAATCATATTGATTTTATGCTCTCCACCTTAGGAGACTCCTTGTCATTGGATTTTCTGAAAATGGAAACTCATCCCACGTCACACACTCGATTAACCCCTGTACATGATTTCTTAATGTTTCTAAAATGATTTTCACATGTGCTAACATAAAAATAGAATGAAACCAACCACTTAAAATTTCAATAGATTAGGTTTACTCTAGACGTATATATAACACTTCTCCCGGGTTACATCCTTGTGCACCATGGCATTAGGCGTAAGAGATAAAAAACCGACCAGTGTGAAAAAACACATGGTTCCCTCAGAACGTCATCTAAGTATTTGAATGATTCATATTTCCTTTAACTTCAAGGAAACTATTCCCTAGATAAGACACGTTAACATAACGTACTAGAATGAGGCTTTAAAATAACTACCAAACTCATATAGTTGTTTATACCATTGAGTAACTAGATGGGTACTGTGTGTATCAATGCATACCTCCTTGATATTTCAACAGAAATATAGAACATCCTTGATAAGGTCCATAATATTATTAGACAGATGCATCCCAATATCTGATGTCCCATGAAATGAACTATCCCAAAGACATATTTTCCCACATGACTGCAAATCTAGTTGATTAAATCCCAATTCATCTATCATAGAAATAGAAAAATAAGGGTTACAAAACCAACTAAGTGACTGAACATTCTCTAGGCACGTCTAACCTACTGAAACTGAGCTTTACTTGATGAACTTTCCTTTAACAATGATCAAATTACTGCACTACCAACCCTTAAAACTGGGTGTCATTTTTGAAACTAAGAGTTGTATTCCAGAAAAATGGAACTTGAATGGCACCACGCATCTGAAATACTTCACAATAATTCAAAATGGTTTTTATTCTATAAGGAAATTACCTACCTCTAGATATCCCCTTACCCAAACCGGAAACATTTGACCCTGTAACTAGGTCATGCTTGGAAGATTCACTAGGCCCAACTGCCTATCTTTTAGGTTCAATGCAACCTAATAAAAGGTAGAGAATATAATGGAAAATTCTCATATTTTCATGCTAAGGATATCTCAGGAAAACATTTAAACTACCCTTAAATGAGGGTTAAAACTAAAAACATCTCTTAAGGTTTCCTTTTTAAGGAATTACACTAATTCACATTTAATTCTTTAAATGTTTTATGGTTTAGTTTTAAGGTACATCTAATACCAATCATAAAGAAAAATGTATTTTGTACTTTATAGATAAATACACAAGGCACATAGGAAATTTTTTCAACTTCATTTCAAAAACTTATTTATTTTACTAACATTCAATTATAGTTAGGAAATTTATCACATAAACTTCTCTTATACAATTTATTTATCCAAATGGTTCTTCATAATTGTTCTTACTTAGATAAAATAGAAATTCCAATATATAGAGTGAATCCACCCTTTAGGTTTTTATTGTCATTTTATATAATGAAATCCTCATATGAGTAAATCTCAAAATAAAAAATAGGTTCTTTGATGAATTATAAAGGGGATTGGTCAAGTAAGATGCCAACATATGTCTATAGTTGAACCCATATATATGGTTGTGGGCACTTTAAATAACCATTCATATATAACATAAAAATACCCACATGGGGTTAAATACTAAGTAATATCAAAATAAAGGAGAACTATAAGGGTCCTGATCATGATGGAATAATGGTCACATACAAGGGCCCCATAAAGTCATTCTTGGTTAATCAAAATTAAACCCAAAACATTTTATTTATGAGATTAATATTTAAAAAAAAACACCCCTAATTGGTTTATTTGATAAGCACATAACACAATGACTAAAAAACTTATGTTGAGTCAAGTATACCCCAAAATAAACATTCCCCAACTAACCTACTTGGGTCATTTCTGCCTTCAAAAATTTAGTCACACCAGCTTTCATGCCAAAGTGATAGAGGTACAATCCTTCTTAAGGTAACCATTCCATTTAAAATAAATATTTAATAGATTATATTTATACAATATTATCAAGGTATATATAGTTAATATATGATGTTTTGATTAAATGGGTTTCCATTTTGAAACATATAAAGTGCCCATACACTTTATAGATTCCAAATTGGCTCACATTTAATCACAAGTAGTATATTTCATCCCATGAAACCAATGGTTCATGGATCAAGCATATCATGATCAGTTAGTAAAATAGAATTATAACATCAATATATATATTAAAACACCACTTATCTTTATACTAACAATTTATTTGAACAACCCTTGCATTTTAATTGTAATAATACATGATATCGTAAGCAGTAAATACATGTAAACATGATAAATAATCACAAAACCATTATAATTAACCATGGTAAGAAATAACCTAAGCATGGTAAATAGATAATAAATATAAATAAATATTTTAGAATGAAAAAAAAAATCATATAAATATATTATATAGAAAAAAATGATCAATAAAAAATAGAAGCATCGAATATCACTTAGGGAACTTATCACTACATCAACCAGTCTAAGAATGCAACCTACATAGCTTGGAATATGCATGGAATGTGAATTTCTCTGTGAATATAATGATGCATGAAATTATACTTCATTTCCATATGGTTCCAAGAGTAAAATGTAGAAAATATAATAAATCATTAACTATATAAAGTGTATCAATCACTCAATGTGAAATAATATTCAACTATAACAACAAATAGCACGAACTACAATCACAACCTTGTCCACTTGGTCTTTTCCCCATGCATTGGTTGATCACTCTAAGACACGGTTATTTACGAAAGTATTTCACATTAATAATCTCCTATATACCAAACTAAAATAGTAGGAAAAAGGAAAATAAACCATCTAATACCACTTTGTGACATCTTGAACTGAGCTCCATAGAAATGGTACCTTGAGCAGGTTGGTCACAAGGCCTCAAGCGCGCCACCCAGTACACCAGAGTTTTCTTACTAGTAGCAAGGGTATAATGATGATACAGTGGGGATATTATTCCCTAATAATTAGAGTAAAAGTATATTATAATAATAAATATACCAATAAATAATATAATTAGTATAAATAAAAGACAGAGTTGTGGAAGAATAATAATAACTAAATAAGATAATAAATGGTCAACACTAACTATAAAACTATGCATGCTTGTCCATATGACTAAAAAATTCAAGAATAATACATAAAAAGGATATAAATAAATAGCACATAAAGAAAATAAAAAATAAATAAAGGGATATACCCATCAGAATCCTGGTATTTGGTTCAGTCCAATGCTCTTAAACACCCATGTATAAGAGTTACAACACAACCACAAACCATAGACCTGAACCTTACAAAATGAGGTTTGTACATGTACCCCAATGCAATTATGGCCCAAATAATGTGTGAGGTATAATCTATAGGCCACCAATAATAGTATCTAAATCATAATCCAATCTGTGAATATAAAATACGATAGTGTTTAGGTATGACAGATAAAACAGAAAATAAATAAAAGTAAACAAGTCGGCCCAGGTTCCTCAAGGATAGTTAGCCAACCATACATACTTAGGCCTAAGACAAAATGTATCTAAATATAAATATTTGTGTGTGTGTGTGAATAATTATACATGTATATATATATATACTATAAAATTGGTAACATTTATAGACATATATATATATAGATAAATAATATTAGCCAGGACCTGAGGCATAACTCAGACATCCATGCATAATACTACTCATAATAATGATAATAGTAACATAATAAGAAGTAAGGGTAATATTGATCTAGGATCAAAATCAATATAGGTAGGCATTCCAAGTATCAAAATAAATATTATATTCCATGTCATGTATCATTAATAACAACGAAGAGGGTTATATCCAACCACCCAATAAAAGGGGCATGGAACGTCGTACCCAACAACCCAAGTCGTGTAGACTCCATTCCAACATCATTTCCCTAGGGGGTGTAACATTTCTTATCCAATAAGTCTAATCAAGGTCGCTTCATCAATTACATATAAATAATGTAATCCTTCTTGCACAATGAGACATTGGACCAAAATTTCATAAAAAGGAAACCATCATCGCTCAAGGAATAGTGGATCCGTTTTAATATATTTCATTTGACATTTACTAGTAGTACAAGTGTTCATATAAGACATTAATACAATTAAATTATAAATTATAATTAATTCCAATACTATAATCATTCCATTTATCATCTAATTATAAATAAATAGAATTCTATGTCCATAACCATATCATTTCATCTGAGAACTTCCATAAAGGCCATGGTGAGACCACATGCCATCAATCCAAGAAACATGTAAGACATTTATCACATCATTTATAGTTTTGAATACATCACACCACAAAATATGGTTTTATTAGAAAACATGATATTTCCATAAAACATTTCATTTAATTTAATTAATTCAATTCCATCATATGGAATGAAACTGACCGCCTCAAATGAGGTTTAAAGGAGAAAATAATTTTAATAAAGGTATTTATATTGCACACCCAAAGGGGTGGATCCTTCAAAAGTAAAATAATGAACAAAAGTTAAATTAATAAAAATTACCCTCAATGTGGTTTAGGTTAATTTCAGATCCTTCAACCACTTTTTATGGTCCAAGGTAATCAAAGCAGGGTCTAGCATATTAATTAAGATCATTTCACAATTTATGAGTGATATGTGGGTATTCTGATGTGCGGAACAATTGAGATATATTATAAAATTATGAGACATTATGGTAAAATATATACACTGCCTACCACATTCATAGGATGATCTACTTTCCTAATATCAATCCTTGAATCGGTGTGATTTGATAGAAATTGAATAAACTAACAAATGCCCTATAAATAAGAATAATTAGCTTACAAGAAGATGGTATAAGAGATGTGAATATAAAAAAATAAAATATAAAGGATGATTCATAGAACCCTCGAGGGCTATCCAACACACCTGACGGAGTTCGAAATGGAGTTCACATGAGGGAGATCAATCAATACCTAGGAGAGGAGAGGAGGATCTCCACAGGAGGTCTATTTCACATGGGATAGAGGAGTAAATAAAAGGGGAAAACCCTTTAAATAAGGTAGGGGAATGGGGTAAATTTACACCTTTCAATGAGGCATTTGATCTGTCTATATGGTTGGCCAATCCATGCACCAACCTCGCTTCATCCACTACCTAAGTAGAAGGGATGCAGGGAATATACGCATGATTTGAGAAACCATGCACAAATATTACATTTATTTTCTATGAAAAAATTTTCAATAGTATCTTGGCCATGCGGCCTAGTGAAAATGGTTAGACCAACCCATGTAACACCCTCTACCACTCTAAATAGTCTGCATAGTTTCACTTAGTTGGTCAGACAATTTTAGACAAACCATACTCTCTTATCAACTTCTCATAATTTATATTTTTCAAAGCCCACCACTCCTGTAACTCAACGAAACACACAGGACACCTATTAGTACTTAAACCAAGTCTAAAAAGCACATTAAAGTTTCCCAACACATGGAATTTCATTTCAATACTTTGTTATAAGAACGAATCATTCACCAAATGGTAAAATTCAAATTCCCATGGAAATTTTACCAGGTCCAAAACACAGAACGTTACACCTAATTTCAACATACAGATTAAAATTTTAAATTAAATGTAATCTAATTCAATTTATATTTTTTAAAATTATATTTTTTCATTAAAAATAAAATTTATATAAAATAAATATTTATAAAAATGAATTTTTATAAAATAATTGTCATTAATCCAATTTCAAAACAAGTAAAAATTTAATGAGTGTTAATAAATTTTTTATTTTATTATAATATTACTTTAAAAGTTAACAATTTAATTTATTAATATAAAAAACACAACACTTAAAAACATTTTTTTCAAAAACATCCCCTTTTTAACATTAGATGATTTTAATAAGATCCCATTAAAATTATTTATTTATCTTATATCCATTTAATTTTATCAGTCCATTAGTATTATAGTATTTATTTTAATTTTATAAACTCATCAAATACTTTTTTAAAATAATAATAATAATATACAATTATAAAAAATAATTAAATATTATAATTAAATATTATCCTTTTATTTTATTTTATAATTATTTATTATTTTTTAATTATATTATTATTAATTTGTTACTAAAAATTAAATAACATCAATGTACCTCTTGTATACTACTATATACAATGACCATACATCCAATGACCCTATGTTCAATGGCCATATTAAATTATTATATATTTATATATATATCCTTACAAAAATTTATATAATCTTTTAACTTATACATTTACTTCATTCACAAAATGTGTATTGTATTTCTAATTTTTTCTTGTTTACGTAGTTATAATTGGAGGTATAATCTTCAATGAAAATCATGCAGATAAGAATTTTCTATTTTTAGAATTTTTATTTACTTTTGGTTTTATTTTACTAGTATTTTTCATAATGATGTTTCATATTATGAAATCCTAATGAATTAATTTTTACCTATATTTTATTACTTTATTTCAATAAATTATATCATGGTTAATTTTTTTAGCATTGTGAGTGAAACAAAAAAATTTCAATAAAGTGTTTATTTAAAGGAGAATGTGCACTAAAATCTAGGGTTGTAATACTCAAATCCCCTTAAAATAATTTCACCTGCAATGTTTTGTTATTTTGACAGAAAAATGAGGGTACTTCTATATCATTACATCTCTAAGATTCCATGTAGTTTCTTTAAACTTATTATTACTCTAGATAATGTTAACCAAGTCATTGGTCTTATGTCATAGTGTTTTTATCTCTATGATTAAATATATCTATTGATTTTTTCATATATAATAGATCATATTATATTTAAAGTGCATATGATTCTATCATATCTAAAGGTATAGGTATATACTTCTTCAAAAGTGTTATTTTTTAAATATAATTTACTTGAAAGAGGTTCAGTGGATGTTTAAGATGATAAGATACCATCCTCACATAATAAAGGTTTTTTAAGGGGTAAATGTATCTAGGGTTCAACTTTCCCTTCTTCACAAATATCAAAACCCTCTTTTGTTGTTATTTTTAATGGAATTTCTTATCTCAAAATTAGAACTCCAAATCTAGGCAATGATTATCAGTATTAATCATCTTAAGATATTATGCAATTGTAATGTTTTGTTGAATAGTTTAACTATTCTTTAACATTTATTGAGAAATTCCTGGTCCAGAATCTTATGATCTCCAAGTTCATCCCAATATGTTTGAGTTCTACACCTATTATCATAAAAATCCTCTTATGGTACCACTTGAATTAAATAATGTAAACTATTTTTATTTGATAACTCTACCTGGGGGAAGGTGTCGATCCCATCCTCCATTAAAATATATTAAATAGATCTCATAATATCCCCTTGAGTCTAAATGGACTTTCTAGATTGACCATCTTTTTTGTATTATAAGTAGTGATAAATATCATCTATGTATCTAATTCTTATTAAAGATATTTCTAGAATATTCAATTAAAATGTTTTCTTGGTATAAAAAAATTGAGAGTGGTACTCCATACAGCCTTACCGTTTCCTTTATGTATATCTTGGAAAGTTGATCGAATGATAAATATACAAAAATAGAAATGAAATGTATTGACTCTATATATGACAATCCATATTTGAATACACCTTAATTAATGATTTATTACACAAAAATAGACATAATACAATCTTTTATGATTGTAAAGACTAGTGTACTTGGAAAATATGGTACATATCACAATATATTAAAACATTATTACAAAAAAATATTTAAAAACTCCAAACATGCCACTATATTCCATTAATACACTAATACTGCACGGGGTAACCATGGGTCATGCATAAGAAAGGGGTGAGCTATAAATACAAATAAGGGAATAATAAAATCATAACATGACGAAACTAATACATGTGAGTAAATAGTAATATTAAGGTGACATAAATGGGGTGATAATAATAAACATTAATTTCAAAGAATGATATAAGATGATAACATCATGGTAACATAAGGAATGTGTAAACAACATCAAACATGACATCATAAACATAGGTCAATGCTAACCACTAAGACATAACAACATAGTGAGAATATTATAACCTATAATTCACCATACATAGTATCTCATGAGATAAACACATTATACAATCTATTGTAGGGATATATAATTCCAAACCCACCCATCAAATTCAAATCATTTACATTCATTGGTGTTCCACAAATATCATATAGCATAATAATATCTTCTATCACTTTTAATCCCATTATTATGTATTTTGGGTTATATACATGGAATTTACCAATAAATGAATGATAGGTACATCTAGGTGAATCCCTTTGAGTAGAAATGGGGATGGGTATTCACTACAAAAATGTTTGGCATATAAAATCATAGGATAATTTTGGTTGCATAATTCTCATACATAAACATTCATTTAAGGGATTAATGAGAGTGAAAGGGTTTAAATAATTACTTGGACATCATAAGGATAGTAATATGTACATGTAGAAACATATTCCAACATGAAAAAATGGAAATAAAAAGGCATAATAAAAATAATGTTCTTGAATAAAGAGGAGGAGGAGAAAATCCATTACCTTTAGAGGGTGGTTATAAAATCTTGTTATGATATTCTTGAGAGATTAAAACCACTTTAGGAGATATTTTTATATGAAGTGGTATAGTAACTTCATTATAAAATGGTTTTGAGTTAAGAGTAATGAGAGGCTAGGTGGATTTTTATAGAAAAAGAGAGGGTAATTATTTATTAATTTGTGAACATAGGTTTTGGACTTTGTATGATAAAATAAAAAAACCATAAACCCTAAAATGGTACATACTATTTTTTTTCTAACAAATATAAGTTGGTTTAGATATTTTATAATTCTAAAAATTTAACTCATTGAAATAATATCCTTGCTGTTGTGGAAGTTATTCATCTTCATAAATAATTAATTTTGAATCCATAAAATATAATATATGTTTTTGATCATTCATTAAGGGTTTATAAAATTATTCAAATAACTTAAAAAGCACATTATTTTAAAGGGTAAAAATAATTTTTTATACTATTTATGAAATACATTACATAATTTTTGGGCTTTATGATGTCGTAATACATATCATTTTTAATTTTTACTAAAAAATTCGACTTCGTATGAAAATTATAAAAAATTCACCATTGACTAATTTTTATATAATTATTTCGAATTTAATAATTCTTTTATAAAAATATATCTTCAAATATGATAATTTAAAATTTTAAATCAAAAATCCTCATTTAATTAAAAATAGTGGATTCTTAATGATAATAGTTTTCTGAAGCTATTAAAGGTTGTATTTTACTTAATTAAAATATATTACCATTTATAATAAAATAATTAATATTTAATAAAAACATTATATTAAAATAAAATTTATTTCAAAAAAACTTGACTTTATCTAAAAAGTGTATCTTGATTTAAACTATATATATTACCCAAAAAAAATACAATTTTGATTTATTCATATCAAAATCTAATATTTAGAAATAAAATTAATTAAATATTTAAATATAATAAATATTTTATTAAAAATAAAGTAAAAAATAAAAACTATTAAGATCTAGATACATTATCCCTTATTACACTAGTGTATTCCCTAAGGGTAAGGTGTGTGATGGTGACACTTTCTTAGGGTGGTTTAGAGAACATAGTTTGGGACATGATCTCGATAAACTTGAACTTATTAAATAAATGGTTTCTATCATTCTTTATCTGTTGAATATCATATGGGTATTGCTTAAGTACAATTCCCAGTGATTTTATATCCCTTGGAATCTCTGATAAATGGTATGCATAGGGTATGATCCTACTGGTCGTGGCCATCTCTTTTTTTGTATGTGTCAATTAGATTTTATCATAATCCTTAATATATACTAATCATAATAGAAACTATACAATATATATATTATCAATGGTTATGATTCGTAATGGTATTTTAAATTCAATGGGATATAACTTATAATGTTTCGAAATAACTGAATTTGGGCATGTCTTTTCTGTAACTTTATTGCTTTATAAGGTATTTGTTTGTTTGAAAATGGAATTTCATTTATTAAACATTGGGTCATTGAATTAGTAACCCCTAAAGAAATTTTAGCCTTGAAATTTCATTTCATGCATTAAATTGATGGTGGTGATTTAGTTTCATCGCCTATTATGGTTCTCATGTTGCTTCCACAAACTTGTGGTTCCACCATAGCACTTTGACCATTTGAGATTTCTTGTTACATTAAACTTTATCTCTATGATATAAGATCTTCACTGGCTACTTTTTATATGGAATATCATTCTCCACATGTTCCATCTTTGGATTAATTAAATGTGAGGGGTCTTGTATGTACTTCCTCAATAGGGATACATGTAACACATCATGTACTTGAGTTATTTTAGGTGGGAGTTCTAGTCGATAAGGCAGGACTATGCTGTGATTAAGGATCTCAAAGGGGATCATATATCTAAGACTAATATTTCCATTTTTCCCAGCCCTCGTGACTTTATTCCATGGTGATATGGAAGGAACATTTTATCTCTTACCCCAAACTCTATGTCACTTTGAGGATTGACAGCATAGCTTTTATGTCTACATTTTGTGGATTTCATAGGATGTTAAATTGTTCAAACATTCTCTTTTATATCTTGTAAAGGATCATTTCCCATCATCTTCTTCTCTCCAACTTTATCCCAACATGTCAGAATCTGAAACCTCTTCCCACATAGATCCTCATAAGCTGTAATTTAAAAGCTAGAATGGAAAAATATTATATGAGAACTCCACTAGGGGGAGGTACTAATACCAACATCTTTTAAAATCCATTAAACAATATATCAACATATCCTCTTGACTTTTAATGAATCTTTTAGACTGGATATCCATCTTAGGGTGATATATAGTATTAAAACTCAGTTCTATGTACAATTATTGTTCAAGGATTCTCTATAACCTAGAGGAAATCTTGGAACTCAATCAGATAAAATGGATATTAGAACTCTGTTCATTATTTCTAATTATATTATGTTTATCCTTGTGAGTTATTCAATATTTAAAGATTCCTTTATAATAATTAAATGTGCTAACATTGTTAGGTGATTGACTACCACCCAGATAGAGTTATTATCGTTAGATGTATGGGGAGTCCTATGAAACAAATTGTGGTTTTGTTTTACCATTTCCATTATGGTATGAAAATGCTTTCATCATACCCTTTTAATTTTTTCATTCATCCTTTACTTGTTGGCATACCAATCATCGGGATAAAAATTGTTCAATCTCTCTGTTTATGTTATCACACCATAATTTTTGGTTCAGATCCCTATAATTCATAGTTCATCTAGGATGAATAGAAAAGAAGGATCTAGGTGCATCATCCCAAAGTTCCATATTAGGATCTTTTTTTATGGGACAGATATCTGAGTTCCAAACCTTATAACTTTATCTTTAAAAAATTTAAAATATTAAATATTATATTTAATTTTCTATAGAACCTCATCATCTTTTTGGGCATCTTGGATCATCTAAAAGAATGTATGGTTGAGTAGTTATTTGATAAAGGTAGGATGAATATACTTTTATTATTCCCATATTCCTACTATTCATGTAAAATAGTATTGGATCCCTTTCAATCCTCATCATGGATAGGATTACAGGATCCTTTCAAATTAGGGCATCTTCTACATTGTCTGTCTTACCAGGATGGTAATGGATTGAACCTTAATAATTCTTGATCATATTTAACCATATTCATTTGAACATATTGAGATCCTTTTGTGTGAATATATACTTGAGTCACTTATGATCCTTATATATGTCACATATCCCCCTATATAGATGATTTTTCAATTCTTTAGTGTAAATATCACTACAGCCAATTCTAGATCATGTGTTGGGTAGTTCTACTCATGGATATTTAATAGTAGGGAGTCATAGGCTATCACTTTGTCATATTTAAATATTACATAACTCAATACCTTTTTAGATGTATCATTTTAGATCAAAAATCCTTTTTGGTGGGTAATGTGGGTACATGTGTAGTGATTATCCTCTTCTTTAACTCTTTAAATATCTTCATACATTCATCACCCCAGAAAACATTGACTCCCTTCTGAGTTATCTTGGTTAGTGGGATTGAAAATCTTGAGAATTTTATCACAAATAAATTATATTACCCATCTAATCTAAGGAAACTAAACATTTCTATCATTGATACTGGTTTGGTCTATCCTTCAATTACCATTTTTAAGGATCCATATATATCCATTTACTGGTGATAATATGCCCCAGTGATGTTACTTTCTTCATCCATAACTCACATTTATTGTACTTCACATATAAATTTTCCTTTCTCAAGGCCTTCACTCAAGTATTAAAATTATCCCCATGTTCCTCCTTTCTTTTAGAGTAAATAAGAATATCATGTATAAAGATTACCAAAAAAATTCATGTTAATCCTTAAAGGCTCTATTAAACAAGTCTATAATGATAGATAGAGAATTAGTGAGTCTAAATGGCATCACTATGAACTCATTGTGGTCATACCTTGAATAAAAAGTGGTCTGGAGATTTCCTCATTATTAACATTTACTTTATAATATCCCAAGAAATTCTCCACCTTGGATATAAGTATTTTAATCCACATAGATAATTTAATAAGTCATCAATCTTTGGTATATGATTATTGTTATTTTCATGATCATGTCGATCTTATCATAATCTATGTATAGACGCACTGACCCATCGTTATCCTTAAAAAAAGATAGGTTCAACCCATGGTGAATAACACGGGCATATAAACCCTTTATCTGGATTCTAAAACAGTTTCTTCTTATGCTATTCAATTTTAAAAGTGGACATTCTATATGGATTCTTGGATATTGGAAAATCTTGAAGTATATGTTTGAATGAGAAATCATTCTTTTTGGATAGGATTAAGATTAAGAAATTATTTAAGAAATACATTAGTAAATTCTAATAAAATGGGCATGTCGTCAAGAATTATTTTTCCTTAATATCAATAATTTGAACAAGATACGCTTACTCATTAGTAAATAATATCCAGGCTTGATATGATGACACAAAAGGAGATTCATACTCCTCTTTTCACTTGTATTGAATCATAGGTATATTTTCAATATAGTGGGTAATTTCATTCACTAAAAAATTTATATTATCTTTATACAAGTAAATCGAATCCATGCCCAAAATAGAATCAAATTTTTATAAAGGTATTATTAAAATATTTTTTTGGAAATTCATATCAAATACTTTATAGGAGATGTGTTATATTGTAACATCCCTTCACCTTGATCAGGTATGTTTTCCCATCCCTCTAAGTTCCCTTCTGGCATGGAGTTTATAGATATAGGTTTCTTGATTTTCTAGAGGCTGTATGAGATTTTCACACCATGTAACTAGGATACATGATTTGCAATGGTTGTTGGGTGCATAATGTGACAAGCATTCATGGCATGAAAGGTTACATTATGTGAAGAGATTTTAAACATAATGAGTTAATTAAAGATCATATGTTAATCTGAGGTGATGGGTTTTTCAGTGTATTTGTACAACATGGATTTCACGACATGTAATGGTATTACACATAATGTAATTTTCCAAGCATGGATTTTTATGGTGTTGTATGGGATTGAGTTCCCATTTTGGCTTCCATTTTATCATAGCTCTCAACCAAGGGTTCCTCTCCTATGATTTTGGGAGACTTTTTTTCTTCCTAATCGATTTGTTTGGCATTCAATCTTCATTGCATTTTCAGAGCATCTCTTTGCGAGAGTGACTTTTCTACTTCATTGTTTCCATTGATCTTGGTAGCTCCCTTGAGTTGTGTTATCATATTTTTCAGTCTTAATTGGTGTTTCTTCATGTCTTCTTCTATATTCTTTGTGTAATATCATTCTAGAAGTTGTTCCTTTATTGTTTGTGGTGCATCAGGTATTTTTTCTTGAGGAATGTGGTATTTCCTATTCTCTGTCGACCATATTTCTCAATTAGATCAATTATGAGATGTTTGAACTGTGTTCTATGGCCTCCATTGATGTCATTGAGTTTTTATTATTTATGGATCTTGTTTTGGGCATATGCGACCCAACCCTAGAGTTTGGTGGTTCCATCTCTATCATATGTTGATTAACCTTATTGTTTCTATTTTAGAAATTGATTTATAAAAGGAATTGGCATGATTGTTGTGTGTGTGCTAAAAAGAGTTTTAATAAAAAAAATATTGTTCCTTGTTTCTTGAAAAATGGAAAGAAAAGAGGTAATTTAAAATCATTTAAATGGATTTTTGAAAAGTTTTAGAAATGGTATTTTCAAATAATAATAATTAATAGTGAAAACAAGAACATGGTTAACCTTGGGTGATTAGGTGGAAGGTTTATCAAGATTTAATGATTTATTTTGGTGATTGTCAAGAGGTTTTCTCAGGGGTATTTCCTATATTTCCTAATCTCATTGTTCTATGAGAATGATATTGACATTATTAAGAGGTTTACTCATGGGGTATTATTTTTCTTCTTAGGATAGTGTTTTATGAATCAGATTGTGCACTTGATTGATTGTGGTATAAGTAGTCTTCTAGTCTAACATATAGTAATTCTAAATGTTGATACATGTTCCTCTTTTTTTATTTACTAGCTTTGTTGTTTTATACATTATATGCATGTTAATGATTATGAAATTTGATATGCAAAATGTTCTTTGAAATTGATATACCTTCTTTTGTTTTAGAATTGTGAAAAGAGGTACATTTTACCATGTTTTCTATAGAACTGCTTTATTTCTTATCATGTCATGTTTTATTTGAAATAATCATATAGGAATTTTTATACAGAGACTCGTTATGGAACACCTGGGTGGTATCCTATTGAGTTTGTTATCTCACACCCTTCATACCTCTTCAGTGGTGTGAATACCTATGCATGTCATCTAATGTAGGGAAAGGAAAGGCTCCATAGTGAGGCGGTGATGTTTTATGTTAACTGAATTGAGTATATAGTGGTGAGATGGTGGGAGTTCATCATTCCCTAACATGGAGTAGCTGTTAGGTTTTAGTCCTTTGATGTTTGACTTGTATATTTTATATTTTATATACTTTTATAGTCATTTTGTTTCTTATGTCTTATTACTGTTATGTAATATATTTATTAGATTTTTTTATTCCTTTCTACTCTGTTTATATAGATTCTGTGAGTTTGTTTAGTATGGGTGAAATTGTTCCTTTTGATTTTTTGTTCGATGTCGGTTGCTTCTCGATGTCCTGTGGGAAACAATAATACCCTTTGGGTATGTGATAGAATGGTTCAGGTTTCATTTTTGAGGGTATCTTGGGTTGGTTTGTCACAAAATGGTATTAGAGGAGGTATATCCTCAAAATTCATTGTCTTGGGACATCTTTTATACTCGATATTGGATTTTTGGGAATTGATAGGTATGTTGTCATAAGTTTCTGGATAGTTCTTGTCATGACAAGACTAAAGTTACCAAGGGATGTTGGGACATGTTTTTTCTAGTTTTTGTTTTCATTTTAAATATCAATTTTGATATTGGGTTTTTTGTTTTAAACTAATATTTACTATATTGTCTGATTGTTCCTTATATTTCGGTGTGCAACAGTATGCCTTTGAGACATCTTCTAGGAGTTCCTCAAGAGGTTTCAACTGACTATCCTCAAGGGAATCTACCTATAGATCATAATGTTATAAAGGATATAGTACGATTAGTTTTGGTTGTTTATTAGAATGTAATGTGAGTTTATAATACAGTTTTTGAGGTAAATATAGGAGTTGGAGGAGAGAGAGATCAATATCAAGAATTATTGTGTAAGAAGACATAATCCTTTAAAGGAATGAATGAAGATCAAGAGGCGGAGGACTGAAAAGATAATATCAATCAAATCATTAACTTCTTGGAGACACCTAAGAATACTAATGTAAAGTGTGCAGCACTCAATCTTGAGGGTTCTGGTTAGCGATGGTGGGATTCCATGGTCTAGGTAAATAGACACGTAGACTTTTATTAGAAGTGTTTCAAAACTCTATTATTCCAACAGTTTCTTCCTAAGTCCTAGATGTTGTAAAAGTCTCTTTAGTTCTTGTATTTATAGTATAGAGAGTGTTCGGTGTCGGCATACACTAATAAGTTTGTTTCCCTTTTCTTTTTTGCTCTGGACATGGTTAATAATGACCAGTTGAAGGACTAAAAGACCATGGAGGGTTTGTGAGTGGATATTAGATATCTTGTATTTATTTTATGTGGATATGGTAGACAAATCTATGATGGCATATATTAATAGGGAAGGAAATGTTAGTTTTTTCACCTCTTCTCTTTCATCCAGTGGTAGCTTTAGTGGATTACATGGTAAGAAGAGGAAGTTGAAGGATCATCACGTGAGTGGTGGTGGTGGGTATCAGTAACGAGACTCCTCTCCACCATCTGTTATAGATAGAAATGTTCCTCTAACTTTCTATCAGTATGGAAAGCTTGGACACATAATAATTTCTTATGTTATGGTAATGAAGACATTCAATAGGTGTGGACGCATTGGTCACTTATAGTGCTTCTATCAGACTATGATTATTCCTCATTTTGATCAGGGTTCATCAGATCTAGAGTATACATTGTGGTAATCAAATTATTCAAGGACTAAAGGTCTCTATCCATAGGCCTCATGAGTGGTGCAATTTCATGCAGTAGATAAGTTTCCAGTGAAGGTCAATGTTGGTCCCATAATAGTGATAGGTATAATCTTTATTGAATATTCTATAGAAATTGCATTATTTGATACTGGTTCCTCCCACTCGTTTATATCTACACATTTTTTTGATATGCTTAAACTTCAAATGGAACTTATTTCCTTTGTTATGGAGTTAGAGACACCCCTTGGTAAGAGGAATGAGCAGGGGTTTCAATTTCCTTCTTGTTTGTTAATAATATTTGATACATAGTTGTTCTAGTATTGTCTCATCTTGATTTCAATCAATTTGACTTCATTATTGGTATGTATTTTCTTATCACTCATCAGGCTATGGTTGATTGTTATCATTGGCATGTTTATTTTCTTTCTTCTGATGGGATCTATCATGTGTTTCAGGGGGAGTCGAACTCAAGGTCTGGTCATGTAGGACCTTCCCACCCAGAGGTCAGGAGTTTGTTTTCTATTATTACGAGTGAAGCCAATGAATTTTCTTTTATTTTTGATATTCCCATTATTTTTCAATACTATTATGACATTTTCTAAGATGACGTATCCAGTCTTCCTCCAGAGAGATAGGTGGATTTTATGATTGACTGGGTGTTATTTATGTAGATAACATCGATACCTTCTTATCATATGGCATCCACAGAGTTGATAGAGCACTAGATTCAGTTAGATAACCTATTGGAAAAAGGTTCTGTTTTACCTAGGGTCGTAAAATCCAATATTTATCAGGTTGTAGCATGATTTCAAGCCTATTATATATGACTAAGAAGAGTGTTGGTGTAAACCATGAATATCTTACATTTAAATCACAACACACCCAATTGTTAAAACAAAACAAAATATCATATGTGGATCGGATTTTATGAGCCATGTTTTTATGGGACACTACTCATAGGAGTATGATCCTTGTTATATAATTAGGTGATATGGAGTTGTATGAATATTAAATTTATATGAGATCAATATGGATATTGGATAATAACGTGAGTAATATTTCTTTGTAGAGATCACTTCTTCTTGGAAGGGTAAGAGTGAGTGTTGGTATGGAACTTCAAGAAAAGTCTTAACATGTGAAATAGACTATACATTGGTTATATTTGATTCCTATTTTTTATAGAGTATCGGCGTGGAAAACCCACCCCTCTCCCTGGACAGCCCACACCCCCCACCCCACATGGACACCCTCCCCCCCCCCACCACCACACCTGGACAGCCCACCCCCCACCCCCCTTGGACAGCCCCCCCCCCTTAATAGCCCACACCCCCCTCCCCCACCAGGATAGCCCACCCACCACCACCCCTGGACAACCCACCCCCTCCCTGGACTTCCCACACACCCTCCCCTACAACCCCCTACCCTCATACCAGGAGAACCCCTCCCCCACCCCCACTGGATAGCCTCCCCCTCCTTGGACAGCCAATACCCCCCTCCCCCACCTGGATAGCCCCCCCCCCCAGGACAACCCACCCCCTCCCTGGACAGTCCACACCCCACCCCCTCCTGCATCCCCCCTCCCCCCAACCAGGACACCCCCCACCTGGACAGCCCACACCACACCTAGACATCCCACCCCCACCTGGACATCCCCTCTACCTTGACAGCCCACCCCCCACATGGACACCCCCCCCCACCCCCACCTGGACAACCCCCCCCCCCCCCCTCCATGTGGACAGCCCACCCCCCCCCCCCCGGACACCCCACACCCCCTCCTCCACCTGGACACCACACCCTGACCCCCTGGACATCCCACACCCCTCCTTGGGGTAGCACATACCCCTCCCCCCCCCTCCCCAACACCCCTATATCCCCCTTACCCCCTGCAGCCCCCCCCCCCACCCCTTGGACAACCCACCCCCCACCTGGACAGCGCCCCACACCTGGAAAACCACCCTACCCCTCTTTTATCCCCCTTAGGGTATTTTTATTTAAAATCATTTTATTCATTAAGAAATCCAAACTATCATGCATTAGCCATTTCATTCCAAAAAAATCCATTCAATTTATGAAATCATGACAAGTTCAATTCATCAAAACATGAAAAATTCAATTTATAAAGCTCTATGGGTCACTTAGAAAATGTCACTGGGAAAAGTGGAAATCAACTACAATGTTAGTTCCAATTTAAAAATTGGGTTAGCCACTTAGGAGGTAAGGTAGTGTCTAGGAGGTGTGGTGGTGTCCAGGGGGTTGTCTAAGGGGGTGGGGGTTGTCCAAGGGGTGAATAGAGTCCTGGGGTGGGGTGTATATGGGTGGTGGGGGTGTATAGGGGTGGTGGAGATGCTGGGGTGTCCAAGGGGCTGGGGGATATCTATTGGGGTGAGGGGTGTTCAGGGAGGGTGGGGGTGGGGGTGTCCAGGGGGTGAGGGTGTCCAAGAGGGGTGGGGGAAGGGGGCTATCCAAAGGGTGGGGGTCAAGGGGGTGTGGGGGAGGGGTTGTCTAAAGGGTGGGGGTTTTTAAGGGGGTGGGGGTGTCCATGGGGGGTGGTCTATCCATGGGTGGGGGTGGGGGTGTCCAGGGGGTGGGGGGAGTTTTCCAATGGGTGGGGGTGTCCAGGGGTGGGGGCTATCCAATGGGGGTGTCTAGGGAGTTTTTCGAGGGGGTGGGGGGTTTTCACAATTCCAACCCATCATCCAATCAACGGAAAAATCCAAATCCAATTTCCAACTAAACTAAAATTCAAAAAACATAAAACAAACCCTTTACCCCCCCCCCCTACACTAAACAAACCCCACTAGATAAACCCTTTACCATGTTTGAAGTGTGGAACAAAAAAACATAAAACAAACCAAAGGTTTCGATACTCCAAATATAGTAATAGCTCTAATTTAGCCGAAATCAAAATAGAAAATAGAAAAAAAAAATATGAAGAACACATTAACTATGGTAAAACTTACTAATTCGAAGTGTACAAATAAAAATTTCTTTGATTGAAGAAGGATCTACAGCCGGAAGGAGTTTCGCAGCCGAGAAGAGTTCAGGAGGAGCTCTGAATTAAGTCTAACATCGGGCTGAGTGGGAGCTGGGGCACTGGGTATTTGGCGGAAAATTTTCCCAACGGTTTTTAAAAACCATTAAAAAATAATCTCTTTACCAACAGTTTTGATAAACTGTTCGTATATGTTAGAGAGAATATTTATTTCCCAACAGTTTTGGAAATCATTGGGAAATCTTAGGCATTGCCAATGGTTTGTTCAAACTGTTGGAAAATCTTTCCTTATTCTATACTATAGAAACAGTTTGAAAAACCCATTGGTATATAACCATTGGGAAAACACAAGATTCCACCAGTGAATGATCAAAAAGTACGTATCGTTAATTTAATCATTTTAAACAAGAGTACTAATAAGATAATCATGTATTCAAACTGTGTAATATATTTATATCCAAAAATTCTTTAAATTTCTTTAAATTATGATATATCACAATATTAAACACTAAATATGATCATTATTATTCTTATATAATTATATTAGAACAAAAACACCTCATAATCATTCATTAAATTGGGGTATGTTCATATTTGGTTTGGTTTAACCATCTGCTTGTATAATACTGTGAATATATATCATGAATGACTATGAGAACATTATTAACAGTATGATATTATATAAATGTTTCAATAATGATATTTTTTATTATGGATATTTTTTTATAAATATTTAGTTCATTAATTAATAAAAACCACTTCGATCGTCTAGAATCACCAAAACAAGCTTGTTATCAATTTCATCTTCCAGAGTAAAGACTAAAAAACTCATGAAATGAATTTAGAACAATGTGATTAATTATAAATCATACCTAATTTTAAATTTAATTATATAATAATAATAAAATTTTATAAAAAAAATTAACAAAGACACTATTATTTTTAAACTATTATAAACAATCAAAAATATAAATACCTAATGTAGAAAATTGGTAGAATTATTACAGATAATGAGCATTTATGAAGAGTATAAAAAATTTATATGATTAATGTTTTTAATTAAGTGAATAATATATATAGGTTTTTGAAATATTTGGCTAAATTCCGCTCATGGAATTTTGAAGAACAGGAAAGGGATTTCCATCTCAAAATCCTCTCTTGATACATGTTTTGTATTATGTGCCAAATTTCCATTATGTGGATTATATACAGCCTACTTGAGTTATATATCATTAAATTATTATATTCAAGGGATTTAGAGATCAATTTAAATCCAAATATTTCATTATATTTTCATTTAATTGTTACCCAATCCATAAGTGAGGTTTTTTGTCCCAATTTTCATTCTTTAGGACCCATGTTATATTCAACACCTATTTCTTTTTATGTGGTGCATACATTTCCATGGAATAATTTTAATATATTACTCATGTAATTTAATGGATTTACAATCCTATATTTTTATCCCTCTATCCTATTATTTTGATTAAATATTTACCCAAACAATTATAAAACTAAATCTTTTCTATCGTGGAAAAACTATCCTATATTTTGGTAAAGTAAAGGTGTGTGTAGCTTCTTAGAAAATATATCTCTATATGGATAATAGTATGTGGATATATCTTTGTCATATATTTACCTAGGGGTAATATACCTAAAAAGGGTTGTTTCAGAATTGGCTCAATCATCACCCTGATGCATGATGAGTGGGCCTAAGACTACACCCCTGGCTAGACACTTTAGAGGGATATTATTTGGATAATTAACACTCTCATTATGAACCCTGATGAAGGATTTTTCATACCATTTCATTAGTATCCTACCAATTAATACTATTAAACACTATTACTATATTCTATGGATAACCTAGCACATTAAAAGTAACCTCGTAACTATATTTCATTGATAAGGGTACTTTATATTACATTGTTGATACCCCATGTATTCTATGTTGATTATGTGATGTTATCCTAGACATCTGCATTATTATATTGAATAGGGAATTATTTTATTTATATATTTCTCACTATACTAATGGAAATGTGTGTATTTTTCCAATATATTACCTAGTGAATGCTATGAATAGTTTTAATGAATATTATGGTGAATTCCTTGGACAAAATCATTTAAAAAGTGTGGTCCAAAATTATATATCCCATCAATTCATTGACTAGTGTCATGAGATAAAATATGTTTAGTTCTGGTGTATACCAATCCCCAAAATAAGATAGTGTCTTGGCATGAGGGATTCATAGAAATTTTTTGGTCCATCATTATGTATTCCATTATTATGAGATAAATGATTATTTCTATCCATATTTTCATTTATATTCATGGATATATAATTCCATCAATTTAAATTAATTATGGCTATATATTTTTCATTTATTCCTATCATATCAATTATTTTATTTTTTATGTTATGAAAGATTCCACTGTTTGTTACTCCTTACTAAGCATCTATGATCACCCTTATTTTTTTCTTTTACCTATGAATCCTAGAGGGTAATTATGTATAAATTTCAAGGATATGAAATAATGGGTGATCTTGTTCTCTCAATGCGTTCTTTTTGTATCTTATGTTTTATGATTTTATATATGTATGTATCTAGTCTTCTAAGACAAATAATATTTTTTATATTTTATGAAAAAAAATTTATACCAATAATTTAATATAATTATTGAATTTATGTTTTTGGAGTATGATATATTATAGGTTCTAACTTTGAGTGTTTCTTAGGTGAGAGTATAGAATACTTGATTATGTAGAATTCTGGTCTATGCACTCAAATGTTGTGATATTTCATATCATGTGGTTTGGGGTGCCTAAGGGTTGTTTTTATATGAAATGGGAGGCCTAGGATGATGTTGTAAACAACTTTAATCACTTAGTCACCTTAGTGGATGTGTAGGTGTAAGGGAGTGAAGGATCATAGATACGAGTGCATATTTGGACATCTGAGGTAGAGTGCTGACACCATAGGGACATGGGAACTGAGATGTGGAAGTGTAAATATAGGGAAATACAAATTAAAATTATGTTTCATCTTGTCTGAGGGAATCTAGCACAAGATAAATATAGGTCATCAAGCACAAGGGAATAACTAAGGACCAAGAATGGGGGTGTGGCACATAGTAGGAAACGATACATGAGGAAAGGCACCCAACCACCCCCTTCTCCATGAAATTTTATCTAAACTTCATTAATTTTTCATGGGGTATTTTTTATAAAATTTTAGTGCCAACCCCCCCCCCCCCATGAATTGTATATGATCAAAATTCGGATAATCAAATTCTGATCAAGATAAAATCCTAGTGAAAAACTAACAAAAAGGGTGTATACCCAATTTGACCATATCAATGCACAGGTTGATGAATATTGTATTCCATGAAGGACTTAGAGGAAGTAGACCCTCCATATATAATCATGAGGGAACTATTTCTGTTATGGTGTATAACTCACTATGTCTAGAATTATATATTCATCCTCTATATTTTCACACTAGTGATCTCAGTGTGTTCCCTTTTTTCAATTTATGGAACTATTGGTCATCTAAGGTCTTAAAACACTTTTTCAAGCACCATATTAGGCCTTATCACTAGGGAACACCACACTAGGTTCCTTGAACATTGTGTTTCATGTTTGGTAATAAGAATTATAGGTGAAATAAATTAAAAGAAATTATTTGGATGAATTTTTATACTTTTTATAATAAATTAATTCTTATTTTAATTATCTATTTTCTTGATTTGTTTCCAAATACCCTTATGTTTTCTATAATTTTATAATAATTGGATTTACTTCCATATAAAAAATTATAGGGTATGGTTAGTCACTCAAACAAAACTAATGATAATGTATATGCATCTCACATTTAAATGATTATTTATAAAATTAATATTTTTTAGTCATTTCTTAAATTTCTATATCTTCAACAACTTTCATGTATCATATGGTTATTACAGATCTATTTTTCATTATCGAACAATCTCCATTTTCATAAATGTAACCTTCTCATCAGTGCACCTATTGCAAAATCAAATACCAGCCTCACTTTGGTGTGGGATATAATCAACAATTGTAACTCCAAAAAACATCACATTAAATAGGTTGATCACCTATGAAATTGGTGATAAGGAAAAATAAATTTGGGTGTATTCTCTAGTAATAATGAATAACCAACCTCAAGTACATGAACTATTTTTCCTAGAATATTTGATCATCAAAATTTCTTCCACACATATTCAATTGAAAGGAGTAAGTATCTAATGGTATCATTACCCCAAAGGAAAGTTCTCTAGAAACTTTTCATGTCCATACTAGGTGAATCAATATTGTGTTTTGTTTAAAGACTAATTAAGGGTTTTTTACTATAAAAGGATACCTAGAATTAAAAAGTATATGTTTATCAACCTTCTAATATCATCCAAAAGATAATTATAAAATGGTTCATAGAAACTAACACTTTCCATTTACTTCATGGGAAAGTCAAAATAAAATTTTGGGATATTCATAAGATTAGAGGAATTTATATCTTTAGTAAAATGTGTAATGATTTTTTCTACACTCGTTATATTTGGGGTGATGTTAAAAAACCTTGTCTTTGGAATGGTATCCATTAGAAATATTTGAAATTAAAATGAAGATATATGTTTATCATAATATAAATATTCCTTTTGACCCTTGGATGGATATCTTTTGTGGTCTCACAATTCAAGATGCAAGGAAAACATTCCAATGACATATCAAACCCAACATGCCAGAAACACTCAAAACACATACAAGTTTATTTTAGATGATGACCAATATATAATTTGGGGCTACCAAGTCAGTTATTATTTGAATTGTGGTGTTCAATTGGTTTTCCTTTAAGTTTTATTCCTTAGTAAGTGGTTATTACAATCTTCAGATGCTTTCATTAGGTTGAGATCCGCTACCTTTTATATAGATGCAATCTTAATATCATGAAAATAATTAAATATCATTGTACCTACTTTGGGGGGACTTTACTAAATTATTGATCAAGTTAAATGAGGTGATGACCCATATAAGATTTATATCCCTATCAAATCATTGCATGGATTTATAAAAATACATATCATGTCTATATTTCTAGGAATACCGTATTGAATTTTCATTTTTCATTTAGTACTAAATTATTAAATGATGCAAGATTTTATTCAACAACCATGGATTCCAAATACTAAGATAATGTAGTAGGTAATTATTCTTGATTCAGGTTTGATCCATATGAGTCTCCCATTATAATGGTGAAAATAAACCCATCTACAACAGTTGATGGATGCTTTTATATAATCTCACTCTTGGGTGGATTAATAATAGATC
The DNA here is from genome assembly GCA_963277665.1 of Viscum album. NCBI lineage: Eukaryota > Viridiplantae > Streptophyta > Magnoliopsida > Santalales > Viscaceae > Viscum > Viscum album. Next base: position 1,363,072,271 of record OY728156.1, on the reverse strand, counting down.
GGGATGAAAGTGTTTTAGTTTTTAATCCATACACACCCTAATAATTTGAACGATACTTAAAATATATAAAGTGGGTTGATTCATCTCTTTATTATGGGTTATGAGAAGAGAAATTCCCTATAATCATGTGATAGTTTTGGTTAACATTGATGTGAAAGGACACCAATGCCCAAATCAATTTTCCATTAAATGATGCTTTCATCAGTTTGTACCAAGAACTAATTAAACCTATATTGTATGCTACCAAGTTACAATTATAATAGGAAATATTCCTAAAATATATACTCCACCCAACAAAAAAATTGAAAGAATATTATGTGATAAGGAATTAAGCTAGGAAGGTAACCTCATTGAGTTGGATTCTTTAGCTAATGGGGAGGGTATTCAAGTTACATAGACTATTCAACAATTTGAGGATCCCGTACAAGGTATAAAATTAAATTTTTCATTCTCATTTTTAATTTACGAATTTAGGTTCCCCAATTTTACAATAGAAATGTTGTTTTTACAGTATAATAAAGACATCCCATAATCCAAAATTCCCACAACACCCACACTAATCAGGCTACCATAGAGAAAGTCTATCTCAATATAGGATATTTGGATTTGGTTTTAATTTTATATTATTCAAAATCCCTATGAACCTTTTTAGAAAGTCCTTTTATTCAAGTATATATTCCCACTCAAGAAGATAAATTATATTTTAGAGTCGGATCCATCACTTTGAATAAATGAATACATGAAAGGGTGTATAAAAATATCCACATCTTTATTACTTATAATTATTTAGATTAAATAAGTGATAAAGAAAATCATTGTTTCTATATAAGTATAGGTATGGGAGCATGTGGCTTTGACTTTTGGCTATTTTACATCATCATCTAACAAACTCTAACCATATGAGAATTAATAACATCCCTATAAATATATGTTTATATATTCAAATCTAAAAATCATTATGTAGGATTTTTGGAGTTGGATACTTAAGATTTGAATCAAGGGGAAGCTAAATAATCAAGGATTAATAGTTGGATGGACACTTAAATAGAATAAATAAAGTATTACGAGTCTAAAATAGTAGCTTTGAAACCATAATTGATAATAATAGAAACCAAAATAAACAATATTAGAAAGAAAATTTTACAATAAGATCCAAATATTGAGCAATTACATCCAGAATATAGAAAATAAGGTACTAGAAAGGAATATATTAAATGATCAATTGATTCCTCCTATCTATCATTGTAAAATTTAGATCATTCTACCAATCCAATTTTATCATAATTATCCTATTGTTTTTCATTTACTCTAAACATAAGAAGGCTTCATTTTATGGATGTCCTCCTTTATTTTATTTATCAAAAATGATTCCTTATTTCAATAAACAATTTTATTTCTATGGTTTATATAATTTCAAATACTAATCATGGATAACTTCTGGAAACACATAATGAATAATTATCAATGTAATTTTATACCTCAAAATATTTGAAGAAAGTAGAGTTTAATAAAACATAATTTCAAAACACTTGAGTCAATGACAAAAATATTAAATAAATCAACTATATTCTAAGGAATTTTTAATCAAACTAGTATAGTTTTGATGGATACTCACTATATATTTCATCACAATAGTCTGAGGTTAATTTATTAGATAAAAGAAAAAATAGATTTTATTTAATCCTAGAATCGTGATCTTGGATAGGTATGGTCAGTCCAGATACATAACACATGTTCCATTATCATAGGCCAAGGTTTTTTATTTGGATATGAATGATTTAATGAATAATTATAATCAAAATAATGAGTGGGGATCTTTATGGGTGATTAGATGCTTTGAAGAGTTAAAGTTATTTGAAAAGACATCATTGTGCATTTCCCACAAATTATCTAAAATAATATATATATAAGGAATAAAAAAATATTTAGCTTTTTCCAAGATCTATAAACCTAGTGAGAATATAATGACTTTACCTAATTCCAAATGTCTATCCCTACTACGTTTATTTATTTAGACTTTTTACTCTAATTATTTCCTAAGAAAAGAATGGGAATTCTCAGTGAGTGAAAACATTAATTTTTCTCAAGCCACCCTTTATGGGTTTTCATCCTGAATGGGTTTATATATTTTATTTTCAATTATGATCTAAATATTTACTAATTCATGATAGGGAAATCTTAGTGGTTGTAGACTCAAATGTTTTTCCAGAAACACAAAAGGTGAAATACCTCTTCCATTTTTTGACTTTTATGTATTTTCTATATCTTAGTTTCATATATATTGGTTAAAAGATGTGTCAAATGTTTTATTTTTTATATATTTAACAAAATTAATGATTAATATTATTTTATACAAATTTTACCATATTATAGATAAATTGTTATGTCATAAAACTTTAACCAAGAGAAGGTGCTAAACATTTTCGTGAGGAAAATATTATCTTTATGTGAATTATGATCCCTAATATTGGCACATGACACCTTGGGGGGGGAAGTCACAAATTATTTAAGGTCATAGTTCCCAAACTTAAGTGGTGTTTCATATCCATCAATGAAGTAATAATCAATCTAATGTAAATTGAGGTTACATCGGTATATACAATCTTTAGTAATAAGGTCGTGTGATTTTACGTCATAATTATGGGACCAATGTTCAATGCAATTTACGTTCACATGAAACGGAGCAGAATATTGGATTAAGGTAGTTCACTTGAAAAACATAACTAAATTAACATGAATTTGAGAGATATTGATGTGAATAATCAATAAAAAATAGAGATCACTCTAAACAAACCAATAGATTTTAAATTACCCATAACATTTTTATATATTTAAATTGGGAATAATTAGTTTTGTAAATTATAAGTTAAGGTATATAAATTAAAGGTATATAGTTGGGGTAATAGAGATTTTAGGATGACCTCTATACATATTCAAGTATTGGGTCCATGATTGTAGCATTTAACAAACATACTAAGGATAATCGCTAACCATATTTGAGTAGCATGTTTAGTTGAAATACTATTAAAGGCATATGAGGCTGGAGGATGATTTCTTTAGAAAAAATGCATGCCTTTGAATGGGTTTAGGTTTATTTAATATAAAATTCATTTTACATTAACATAAAAAAAATAAGTCCCTTAGATTTGATGAACTCGTTTCCAATGGTTATCGATGGTATGTGCCAATTAAAATAATAAATCAAAATTTAGATATAATTGTGAAATATATTCAAATATGGTTAAAAAAATTTAAACCAAGACTCAAAAAAACTGGAATAAACTTGTATATAGGGGATATAAATTAGACAAAATTCATGGTTGGATCTATGAGATGTTATCTAAACATCACTTTATATTATTTAGAAATAAGAATCAATCGACACATGGTTTTAAAAAAATGAGTCTCTATATATATTTGAATCATTCATGGGGGAAGGAAAAATTAGGATGAATGAATATATTAATAAGTGGATAAGTGTCACAAAAGAATATGTGAATTGGTGAGAGTATTTTCACAATGGTAAAATTATAAAAATAATAATATAAAATGAAAATATGGTTGTGTCTAAAACAGGTGGCCTAGGAATCACTACATATCCTATGAAAACAAGAATCATATCACATCTAATTCTTCAAAAAGGGTGGGAAATATTATCCTATTGTAGTTTAATGAAATAATACCAAAGGTGAATTAGTGATACCACACACAAGGATAGTTGGGGGAATGAAACAAAACTTTAATTTGTAGCTAAGTTCAAGATATGATATTTGAATATCGCTATATCTCGTTTAGAAAAATATCAATGCATACATATTTCTCATAGATTTAGAACCACACCTTAATGTATTAATTTTATTATTTTATATGATTATGTTTTTAAAGTTCTATTCATAGATTTGGATCCAGTTTGGATGAAAATTGAATGAAATGAATAACTTCCCTAGTGAGAGTAAAGTTGTTAAAACGTGATGGGAATCAATAAGATTCTTGAAACCATGGTAGAATATGGAATGGGTGAACATGAAATGTATATATTGGTTTAGTATAAGTGATATGAATGTCACTACATATCATATATGAATATGAATCAATCCACACATAGTTCTTACAAAGGCTAATTTCAATTTTGAAATATGATCAAAATTAGAGGGGAGATTTGAAGTTATTCCTAGGGTATAAGATTGAGTTCAAATTTGTGGTATCCTAGTATCAGGATGAGGTAAAAAGATATAACATGAAGGAGTGGAATTGATACCAAGGACACTTATATTGATCAATATCTTACATAAATGGATCATGTTATATGTAATATACTTCTCTAATAAGTTTAGGGTTATACAATATTAACCACTTAGAAGAGTTTAAGGTCATGCGGGATGGATATGGGGTTATGAAATTTAAATTCATATGAGAATGATTTTTTATCAAGTAGTTTTGGGTTGTGAAATAGGACTTTTTGACCCACATAAACTTATTCAAAATATTTCTAAAAAAATATCTCATTAGAATGAGGTTTAATATGTTATTCATTAATGGTAATCAAGGATTATGCTTCATTCGAGTAGATATAATGTGTTATATAAGGACCTACCCATTTAGGCTCTATATTTGGGGGTTTCTTCCAATGGATCATTTGTGTTTTTAGAGCTAATTACAATTCTATTTAGATGAATGAATAGAGTTGAATCTTCTTGTTAAACACTCATTCGATAAAATTGTAATAGATTTTAAGGATAAAAAATTCAATTATCCTTTTCTCATAAATTTGTATTAGTTTATTAAAATAGATCTATAATCATTTATATTTAGTTATTTTATCATAAAAACTATTGGGAGTTATGAAAAATTAACCTCAATCGGAAATATTTCATTTTTCTAATATATGTGAAAATATGTAATCACTTGTATGGAAGTATGATTAGTGGGGTGATAAGCCCAAAATCATTGAGGAGTTTTCCAAGATAATAATTTTTATCATTTTCCAATATTTTTTGATTTATTTTTAATATATTCTCTTTTTAATGTCTCTATTTATCTATTCATAGATGCATGGTAGTGGGATGAATGATTGGACTAGATGTTTTATCTTAAATAGAATTATTTTATTTGAGAAATGAAAATGTTCAGGTAATTTTCTATTAAAATTATGTGAGGGACACTAAATATGGTTAGGATATTAGACTTCATAAAATTATTCAAAAAAAATTTCCTAACTTCTTTAAGGGTTTAACTTCATCACGTTTCAAGAAGAATTCGATGGTAGTTAGTACTAATTTAAACTTCCCAATATTGCTTGGAGGGTACAGACCCATGACACATATTTATGAAACATGACCATGAATAAATTGAAGTGTGCAATAACATTAGAGTTTGATGAATAAAGTTATTATAAACCTAAAATGTCTGGAATTTCATTGTGAATTATATACAATCATGTATCATGGAATGAAAGAGGTATCCAAGTTTTCTTAATTTATGGAATAGATTGGTTTCAATTTGGTGTGCACTATAGGTGTTGGCATAGAATTAATATATAATATAAAGGGTATCCTCTCCTTCAATTTATATATGAATGATTCCATCAAATAATTGTTTGTAAATGAATTTTTAAAAAATTATGTTATCTTAGAGAATAAAATTGTTTTCTTTTCCAAAAACCTACTCTTTCAGGACTCACTCCTATGGAAGATTCTCATTCTAGTGATAATATAGTATTTGAGACATCGAAAAAATTGTATCAATTGATAATAATTATGATCTAGTTAGAGACAAAGTGGCATCAACCATATTGATTTCCTTGATATCTTAGATGAGTAATGGTAAAATCAACATTTAGTATTCCTTGTGAATGACTATCTCATCCTGGTCTGGGTATATGAGAGATATGGATAGATTAGATGATGTATTTTCTCAGGAAATGTGAAAATACATTATGTAAGAAAATGTTCTTTCTATGTTAATATAAGACATCATTTCCAAGGTTTATCCAAGAAAGGCCACCAATTCTTTCTTCTAAATAATGTATTCTTAATTTATCTATTTCATCAACGGATTTGAGTCTCTTTTGAAGTTTATTTGAACAATCGGTATCTCCAAATCAATATCCAAGCCATTTATGATTCCTTGGTATTCTACATCATTGATGGTAAATCCTTTTAAGTTGAGGAAGGAATGAGGAAAGAGATATTTTATTAAGGAAATGAAAAAAAACACACAAGCCAGTTCATTTGAGTTTTGGATCCTCCTTCCTTTTACTAGTTAGACATTGATAAACTCTATAAAATTAAAATTATCATTATTATGTATTTTTTATATGGGGTAAACCTCTTCATAATGGAGTTTGGTATTCACTGATGATTCTTTTAGGGAAGAAATTTTTACCCAGTAATATTCTAATTTTTTTATTTTTATCAGTTTCTAAGACAAAAAATTAATAAAAAATTATACAAGTATGACTATATGGAAACCTAGACCCATACTCCCAAGTCTGATGCTAAAAAACATTCTTTACAATCTAGATTTAATACCAATTGGGATGTCTTAAAATAAACTTTCATACTTTACACATTATATTTATATTTATAACATTATATCTCATAAATAATTTCACAATACCAAGAATGGAAGGTTTAGTATCTTTGGGGATAAACTATATAATCAATTTATTTTATGGTACTTGTGTAATATTAACTATAATTTTACCACATGAGACTCTGTTTTATAATTCTCAAAAGTTATAATCATCTTCCTAACCTTGGGAATGGAAACATAAGGAAGGGGTGAACTAAAACACCCAATAAGGGAAAACTTATCAATATTTCATCATGGATTAGAACATAAGAATATGATAAAACATGATAATCAAAGAAATAAAACATTAAAAATAACATGGAACAAAAAGAGTTATCCATGATTCATGATAGATGGAAATGTATTCTTAAATGAACAAATATGTACCATGGCATAATAATGTGAGATAAAAACATAATCCATGGAGCATAATCGTAGGAATTTCACATGTAAATATTGTATGTTATTGAAACAATACATAGAAAGGAATTATGGCACAAACATAAGTATATAAAATATTTTGAAAAAATATTCTTGCATCACATTCCTACCACAAACTTGTGAATAAATTCATCTACATCGTGTTTATGCAACAACTTGTGAACAAAGAAACATGTGTCACACTCATGTAACAACTTGTATAAAAGTTACCTACATAACATGGACAAAAAATATGTAAAAAATACAACTACATCACATTCACACACAAAACCTATGAGAAATTATACATTCATCATTTTCACATCAAAAACACTAGAACAAAGTAATATCACCACATTTACACAATAAAACTGTGAAAAAAGGTACCCATATCACATTCATCAAACAAACTTATGAACGAAGTTACTGACAATATGTTAATATAAAATATTATCATATAATATGATATAAAACATTCACCAATGAATTGTAGGTTGATATAAGGCCTCAAACATCATCATAATAATCATATATACACTTTTTATCCAAGGGAGCATGAAATCATTATTATTTAAAACATCACATAATTAACCTATGGAAAAGAGATGGGTTTTCTAGGATGCATGCAAAGAATATATAATAATACATATAGATAAAGATGGTAGTTTGTTAAATAAAAATATAAAACCATTTTAAGAAAATAATATTTGATTAATATTAAAATATATATCAAAAAAACCTTCATAGTAATAATACTTCTAAAAATAGCACATAAGAATGGGCCAAGAATTAGATCATTTGTTACCAAAAGTTTAATCCCCAAAATAAAAATAGTATAAGGTAATTTAGAGGGAAATTCATGAAAATATTTTTTAAAGTAAAAAATTATTTTGTGACGAAGAGTAAAATGTAAATGAAATCATATAAGTTATTTTTGAAAAAATAAATTAAAATTATCATAAATAAATAAGTTACAGATCACTTCGCAAATTCATTTTTGAAATAGTGATGTGAAATCTATTGAAAACACTTACTTTTAAAATTAATATTAAATAATAGATCCTTGAAAATAAATAAAGGATCTATAAATGTAATGTGGAGTGGAAGATAAAATATTTTGTTATGAAAGGAGGGAAAACGATTTTAATATTTCGAAATACCTTTATAGAAAACCCACATCCTGAAAAATGGATAGTAAAATTTCCTTTTGAAATGGGGAAATATGAAATATTAAGGTCACATGAGATAATGCATAATTATGTTTCAAAATGTAATGGATAAAATTTTTGTCAAGAGAAAATATAGACATGGAATAAAAATGGTTATTAAAGTGGATGGGAATTATTCTTTACAAAATAATAAATTTTGATAACTAAATTAATCAAGATAAAATATTATAATTTAAGATGAAATTTTTAAATAGATTAAAGTATAAATATAATTTTAAATGTTAAATATAATAATATAGGGAACTTAGAATAATGAAGTTGAATAATTATCATTATAACCTAAATAAATACTTTTTGAGTTAATAAAATCCAATATAATTTTGATACCATTTGAAATAAAAATACATTGAAATAGAGAGCATGAAATGGATTTTAAAAAATATATAATTTCAATAAAATAATGACAAAGTTTACCCATATGTAAATACATATACCACATGAAATAAAACAAGTGGTGGATGTGGAATAACTCTCAAAAGGTAAAAATAGAGATGGTAAAACCCTTTACCTTATATTCCCACCTTGTCAAACAAGATCTAAATTCCTTTGAAAAAAACATAACTATATTAATCACAAATTTAAAAAAATCATATATATTAACTTTTTTATTCTTAAATTGTAATTATTTATTACATATTTAATAATTAGTTAGAGTTTAATTTTATCACCAGATGTTGTAATTTCAATTATTTTCACATGATTTGTAATATCAATGTTGATACACATCCATTAACTCCAAGTTAATCACTATAATATCGAGTTAGATACCCATCTATGATAAAAATTTATAGTATTGTTCTTTCATGTGGTTAAACCGATGCAAAAAATAACACGTTCTAATCGATGGGTGAGTCCTTTGGAAAAATATCATTATGACATAAGTATAATGATATTTTTTAGATATTATTAAATTTATTAATCATATTTTAAGATATTTGGATAAAGAAAAAATATATATTTGAAAAACAAAATGTGTTTCATCATGGAGGTGGTAGTACATACATACAAATAGGTGATATTTGTGTTTTCCATATAATGAAAAGAAGGTTGAAATTGGTTTATGTTTTAATAATAATAATAATTTTGTAAATATAATATTTTTTTAATAAATACTTACTTTTAACCAACAATTATAGAAAGTTATGAAAAATAGATCACATCATTTTCGTAGGAAGTTGTCTACATGTAGTAGAAATGATTTTTTTTTTTGTTTTTTTAATGGTTAGGAGGAAAGTAGAAAATAGTTATACCATAAACACAATAAAATTTAAATATAAATTTCATAATGATATAATTATGTAAACATAGGCATATCATATTTTTTGTATATATAAAGAGAATGAAAATAAAATTAATGAAAACTGATTAATTGAGAATTTTACCTTACTCTTTGGAAGAGGTCCTTTGCAAAATTAGATTAAGGCTTTTAGAGGTGTTCCATTAAGAAGATAAAAACATCTTTGATTTGGATATGAGTGTTGGGTATTTATTTAAGAAAATTTTGGTTGAATATAATAGTTTGGGGTGTGAAGAGAAATGGGGTTGTGATTCTTCCTTTTATAAGGGAGGTGAGTATAATTTTTGAAATAATATAAAATAATGATTCACTATTAAAAGATCGAGTAAATTCAATAATGAAAAATAATGTAGTGGGATAAAGGATGATGTCTATAATTCCACAACTATCCAATTTCATACATGTTTTTTAATATTGTCTTAAGTATTTTACTCTTATATTGTTCACTTCTACCATTTTTTGTTTTTACCGAGGTGGCTAATTTGTACCTAAACAATTTAAATTTAATTAAAAAAATAAAATGAGCCTTATTAAATTATTTAAACTCAATTATTATAGGTATTAAACATATTTTTTCCAATAAAATTTATAAAATTTTGAAAATTTCATTTTAATATTAACTCACATAATGCGTAAACCCCATTTTTAGGAAAAGGGTTTATTTTTAAGCATATAAATTATGTTTATGATAAAATTAACAATTTTTCTGATTTACTTGAAATTAATTATTTTATTATAAAACAATAATATTTATGTGGATTTAAAATCAAGAAAAACCCAAATTTAATCATGATAATATTTTAATAAAAATGAACCAAAAATAGTTTTTCCATTTAAGAAACAATATTACTTAAGTTTCAAAATGTTAAACATGGATTTTTTATAAATTTATCATAATATTTGAAATGAATAATTTTACTTATTACATATTTCAATGATTTTAAAAATTGTTTCAAAAATATTTATTCCTAGGTTATATCCTAATGTTATCATAAAATACATGTTACTTGTAAAATAAGTATTTTGTATTATTCAACTAAAATCCATCTTGTTATAAAAAAACCAAAAAATTAATTTTCAGATAATATTGTTGTACTAAATGAGAAAATGAATTTAGTTTTTTCGTATTTATATTCTAAAACTTGGGAATTTGTCTTATAAATTAAAAAATAAATATAAATAAAAACTCATCTTATAAAAAATGGATTTTTAAACTTTAAGTGCTCTTAATATTATTTTATATCAATTATAATAAATAATTTATTTGTTCATATATTGAAATATTCCATATTATCATAATTATATTTTAAAATTTAACAATTCAATTTATTAGGATAAAATACACAACACTTTAAAAATCAATTCATTGATAAAAATAATCCTTGTTAACATTGAACAATATTAATTATTTGTCATCTAAATGTAAGAATTTTAATTGATAGCTTTATTTTTATTTGCTATTGGTTATTTTATTCTTATAATATTACTAATAATTTACATATAATATGTCACAGATTATTTTAGGTCAATGTTTCATGTGGAGAAAACTATTTAAAAAAGTATTTAATTAAGGAAAATATAAACTAAAATCTCATGGCATTACTTTTTACCCTTTAAATAAACTATGTCATTATAAATTTCATTATTTTTCACTAAAGAAATAATTTAAGGGATCTATAAGAAAATAAATATATATTTTCTTCTAAGATATTAACCTCAAAATCTTAGATACAAGGAATTTCATCATTTCCCACATAATATGCATGTATTGATATTTTCCATTATATCAAAAACAAATTACCAAATATGCTTATGTAGTCAATTATAAAGGTTTCTAGGGTCATACCTTTCACAAAATAATTTTCATGATCTTGTTTACAACTGAATATGAAAATAAAAAAAAGTTAGGATAAAATCCAATAAAATCAAATTAAATGATCATATGAATATGAAAACTCAATCCTAATATATCATCTCCAAAAAAAACTCAATTTAGACCTATAATACATTCATTTAAACTATTTTATAATTGTGTCAATCTATAAAAACTCTATTTTAACCCGGATTAATCATATTCATATTCCTATCATGTTCTGTAACCTAACTAGTAATAAATTACATCATCAACTTCCATTTCAATCCTCTATAATGGTTCACAAAGAGAAAGTGGATTAACTAAAGCATGTCCCAAGGGAGTGTAAAACCAAGAATGCAGTTTGGCCTCTTTTTTACACTAGATGCAGATTGAGTTAATACCCAACCAACCCTTTTAGCCTGATTGCCCCTAATTTCATTTGTGATAGATCATGTAACCACTTGATGTCTCCAAACATTGATGTCATTACTTGTAATTCACATACTCTTTTATTTACAAAAAAATAGGATTTCATTCTATACATAGAATTATTTATAGGGTTTTAACAAATGTAATTTCAACTTAATCCCAAAAAATAACCAAACTAATCCCTAAAATTTATTAAACCCTGGCCTAGTACTTACTAAGGATCCCCATACCTACACTCTCATGTTTCGTGTTAAAAAACATTCTTTACAGTATGGATTCAATATCAAGTGACATGACCCAAACTAAAATTTCATATTTTACAAATTATCTTTAGATTTTAAACATTATATCACACAAATAATTTCATAATACCTATACTGGAAGTTTTATTATCTTTGAGGATCAACTGTATAAGCAACATATTCTATGATACTTGTTAACATTTCTCTAAAATTAAACCACACTAGACACCATTCAAGACTTATAATAATTTATATTAATCTTAATAACCTAGGGAATATAAACATAATAAAGGGGTGAGTTCAAATGACTAGTAAGGGAAAAGTTTTAAATGTTTCATCAAGGGTTAGGTCATAATCAAATTATAAAATGTGAGTATGAGAAAAATATATTATTAAAAAGAATGTGGAACAATAAGAGTAGTCTTTGTGTCATGATAATTGAGCATGTAATATCTAATGAAAAAAAATGTACCATGGAATAAGAGTGTGAGAGACTAAACATGAGCCAGGGAGCATAATCATAGGAATACAACATAGAAATATGGAATGTCATTGAAACATAGCATAACAATGAATTATGAAAAAACATAATTATATAAAATATTGTGAATAAAGATACATGAATCACATTCATGCAAAAAAATGGTGAAAAAAGATACTCACACCATGTTCACACACCAAAATTGTGAAAAAAATACATTCACTTTAGGTACAAGAAACAACTTTCAAAAAAATATTCCAGCATCGCGTTTATGCAATAACTTGGGAACAAAGATACTTGCATCACATTCACACAAAAAACTTGTGAAGAAACTACCTGCATCATATTAACACTAAATATTTTTAAAAAAATCTACATGAATCATGTTCACAATAAAAACTTTTAAACCAATCTACCTATATGAAATTCTCACAAAAAAACTGTGAAAAAATATATGTGCATCACATTCACGTGATAAAATTGTGAAAAATGCTACCTAAATTACGTCCTCACAAAAAAAACTCATCTCATGTGAAATAAAACCTTAAAAAATGCATTATAGGGTTATATAGGACCCCACCCATTATTGTAATAATCATATGTACACATGTGATCCAAGGGAGCATGAAAATGTTTACATTTAAAACATAACATAATTAACTCATGGAAAATAGATGAATTTAAAAGAAAAAATATCTGGAATATTTCATAAGATATGGAGAGAAATAAGGTGTTGGTTATATAATAATATATCCCTAGTGATATGAAATAATATTTGATGGATATTTTCATATATGAAAAACACCTTTATAAGAACACTTTAAATAGGACCACATAAAAATGTACCAAGAATTAGAATGTTTTTATGAAAATTTTAATCCCCAAAAAAATATTAATGTAATTTATAGTAAAATTTATGAAAATAGTTTCTAATTTAATAAATCCTTTTGAGAAAAATAATAAAATGTAAATGAAACCAGATAAGATTTTTTAGAAAACATTTTTAACATTTTCAAAAAAGAAGAAGTTATGGATTACTTTCAAAAATTATTTTTCAAATGGTGAAGTGATAAATTTTAAAAATGATTAATTTTAAAATTAATATTCAGAATGGATTATTTAAAAGACAAAAATAATTTTTATAGGTAACCTTTAGGGGAAGATAAAGTTTTTTATTTTTAAGGGATAGAAAACCATTTTCATATTTTTAAATGCCTTTATTGAAAACACACATCATAAAAGGGATAATAAAAAATCATTTTCAAAAGAAAAAAATGGAAATGAAAAGGTCACATGATATAATACAAAATTAGGTATCCAAATGTAAGTTACAAGTATATTTATAATCCAAAGAAGTAATGTTTTTTTTAGTAAAATATATATAAATTGGGTAAAATTTCAAACAAAAAAATTGATGGAGAGAAAATAAAATATATTTGAGAACCACTTGAATTTCATGAAAATAATTATTATTTTTTCCAATATATTAGTTCATACACCACACAACATAAATCAAGTGTTGGATGTGGCATAAGTCTCAAAGGATGAAAATTGAGATGAGAAAAACCCTTACCTTGTATTCCCACTAATTGGAAAGGGATATAACTTATCTTTTAACCAATATAACACTGGTAATTAATAATTTCAAAACCCTGTTCATAAATATTACCTTTTATATTATTAGATTATAATTATTTATTAGACATTTACTAGTTTCGTATAGATTATTTTCATTATCATATGTTTTTAATTTTATTTTTATTTTCACATGCTTTACAATGTCGATGTTGATCACCATTTATTGATACCAAGTTCATCAATAAATAAATATTTAAGGGGCTCTAATAGATGTTTTAAAATGATTTATAAAGTTCCAATTTTATTCAATTATAGTTTTATTCATGGTTCTTAGATATGAAATCAATGGCATACATTTTCAATAATTTTTTAATGAAAAATGGTGGAATATTAATAATATTTGAAATATTAATTTAAATTTTCAAAAACTTAAACAAAATATTATTTTAACATTTATTTTTAATAATATAATTAGTTAAATTTTTTATTCATCCATTATATAAATTTATAGCATTATTCACGTTGGTGTTTAAATAACCCCAAAAAGAACATGTTATAATTGATGGGAGAGTCTGGTTAAAAAAGTGATTTATTTGGAATAATATCTTAATTACATAAGTATAATTAAATTATTTTTACTTTTTAAAGGTTTTGAATAATATTTTAAGACATTTGGATGAAGAATAAATGTCTCTATGAAAAATTAAATGTCTTTATTTGTGGAGGATGTAGTATGTACATACATACGGGTGAAATTATCGTTTTCCATAAAATAGAAATAAATTTGGAATTGGTTTATATTTTTATAATCTTGATAATGTTGTAAATATAATATTTTCTCATTAAATACCAATTGTGAACCATCCATGTGAGGATGTTACTAAAAACGGATCACATCACTTATAGAAGAAGTAGTCCACATGTAACACAAGAAATGTATTTATTTTTATAATGGTGAGGAGGGCAGTAGAAAATTATTATACCATAAACATATTAACATTTTAGTATACTGGTTATACTAATTTAATTTTGCCAATATGGGTAGATTATATTCAATAGAGGTAGAATAATAAATAAAGTAAAAGTAATGAAATAGTAATTGAGAATTTTACCTTACTCATTAGAAGATATCCTAGGAAAATTGGATTAAGGATTTAATAGGTGGTATTTTGAGAAGATTAGAACCTCTATGAAAAAAATAGTGTAGATCCCCAGGTAATATTGACCATTGAGAGAGGTAAATCAGTGGTTTACTTTTATGAATTATTTTCTTTTGAATTCAACCTCTAGAACATGTTATGGTTCTTGATCCACTTAGTGATGTATCACAGTCTCACATCATATATAAGAATGATAAGAGAGAGAAAAACACTTGGTATTTACATGTTTTTGGTCAAATTCCCACTTCTTTACATGTTGGTTCTACCCTCCATCATAGATTCTTGCCTGAATGGACTAAAGGCCATATTTTTTGATTTTTGATAAACCCCCTTTCAAGGGATGAGGGGGGAGAACTTACAAGGCCCATAGGATTAGTGGATTACATGAACCAAAGGACTTATAAGAATTAATCCCAGACATTACTAATTAGAACTTCCCCTCCCTAGTGTCTAGATCATGAAGTCATATTCCCACCTGTGTATTACTTGTATAGATAGAAATACATGGGCAGAGGTGAAAAGGCTTGATCCTAATGGAAATTTATATACCCTCTCATTCGTTTAAATCTTAATAGCTTTGTTCAGGTGAATATGCCTTCTCTAAGTCCACATTTGGAGCTAGTTCCTTTGGTATGTCTACTTTCATCAACACTTCATGATATATATGTGGTGGAAAAAAGGCCTTGTTGTGGCTTGAAGGCCTTGAGGTGGCCCTAAATTCTTAACTGACCTGAAGGCCTTGGGTGGACCAAAGGCCTTAATGACTCCATGCCAAAACTGGTGGCCTAAAGTCTAATAGTTTTGGATACTATAGTACTGAACATTACCTATTATAGTGCATTCTAAAGTAACGTAGTAGTAACACAAAAATATGCCTCCACTTGGATTTGAACATAAGTCTCGTGGATGCACTTATATATTCCTCACCAATTGGGATTAGGCTCATATTCCCCAACATGTATTCTTCACTAAAATATTTTTATCAATTATAATGGTTGAAAACGAATCACATCATAACATAAATACTAAATCCACATGGGAGGTTTTTTATATATAATCACATAGTTCTACCTAAATCCACACCATCTTAATTATGAATCACACAAGAGACTTCTCTTTCTCCCTTCTCCAACTAAGAGACTTCTTATGCTCCTTGATCCAACTGAGATGATTCTTTCTTCCAACTCTAACAAAAATACATCCTCTACTACCAGTTACCAATTAAATAAATTTACCTTTTATTAAATTATCTGTCCACTATAGGGTGATTCTTTGATCTTACTCCATGATCTTGTAGGATTTTAATTTCTTAGTTACACCTCAATTACTTCAATAGATACTGATTGAGTCTGTCGGACTTGCTAAATAAGTTTGATCACATGTGTACGATAATTTGCCTCAGTGAAATACTACTTGGGTAGTTATTTCTTCTATTTATAAATGCCTAACCTCACTTAATGTTTGTAAGTGTTTCACACATGTTCTTCAATATTTTATGCCAGATAAACTTTCATAATCTCAAAGTTTTCTCTTCTTGAGATCTCAATACAAGTATCTCAATTATTCTTCATGAAAGGATTGCATGGTATTCTTAGATTCATTAACCCTATCAAAGAAATTTTTATTATTATTATTATTTTGTGTTTTAAATACATTTTCTTATTTTTATAATGCTTCCTTGTGTTAACAAATGAATTCATGGGGGTAGATGATGCATCAAACACACTACCCACTTTCTTCTTCATGTAATTTTATATGCGGCCTTCTAAGACTCAAGTTCTCTTCTTGAAATGAATTCATGAAACATAGTACACATGGATTATAATATTATTCATGTAATTAATAATGTACTCTCTCATTTATTCATATTCATGCACACAACAATAGGTATGTGGTAAATTAGTGTGCTCATATAAATAATGAATATTCTGTGTAAGGGTATCACGTGATCTTATGGATTCATAGAACAGGTTCTTTGTGAGTCTATTCGAGTGTGTTAAACACAAGTAAAATTCCCTTAAGATCATATTATTTTTTACAGCCTATGTTTCTCATGGAATCTCTTTATAAAATAGTAGTCTTTTGGCATATATGTTTCTCTAAAACATAATCTCTATCAACATAATAGCAAAACTATCAACCTTAGTGAATTTTATTTTATAGGATAAATCCACCACCTTGATTTTTTTCATTCACTTCCTTAGCCTCAGAAAATAATTCTCCTCAAGACTCTGATGTTTATGCCATTTCCCAGTTATCATAAACATTAAAGATCAGGATATTTCTAAAATAATCTTATGCTAAAAAACAAGGCACCACTTTTTACGCGAGTTTTATTTTTCTCTTTGTGGTGAAGTGCTCATGTGGATCTGATGAAGATTTCATGCATTAATGTTTCAAACCATCAAACTCATCCATTAATTTAAATGGTATTATATAACTTTGTTTTCATTCAAAAAATGTATGTTCTTTGGGTTATATTATTCATGCAACACGCATATTTCATTAATGGACATTTGTGACCTCATTGTATCAATAACTCATCCATTCAAGCTTAGCTCAATGATGGCAGTTTTGGAATTTCTAGATACTGGAGAACTAGAAATCTTTGATGTTGGCAGGTTGAAGGATATTATGCATGATGATCCTAAAATCCTGATATATTTTATCATGTGTCATGTGTTCTATATGTATAATTTCTAATGAATTAATATTAACCAACATGTATGCATCCCACATCGCTTCTTGGATCATTATTGCACTCTCATATAATACAATTTGTGTTGTTACCACTTCGAGCCACAACATCAGAATCAACACCTAGATAAACATTCACACATAGGCATGGGACATTTCTGACATGCTCACCCCTTTGTGCACCACCTATAGACCTATTGTCTCTATGCTCCCCCTCTCTACACTTTTGCACTACATACACACCCCTTCCTACAAATTCATGCACTCACATATTCCTTTTACCATCCTTGATGGCTAGGCTAGATCCCATGCATTGTTTATCATACCCCCACAATGCATGGTCAAGATAGCCTTATTGGTTGGCATGGATGGATTATTTTTTGTGTAATCCCACACCAAGAGATGTAAAAAATATCTTATAATTCCCAGCCTATTAAAATGAATTCCTCAAAATATTCATCATGCTTAGATAATATATATTTATATTCTTTCATACTCTTATTCTTATTCCTTCGTGAAAATAATTTCTTTTTTATGGAAACCTCTAAATCTTCTTTGATAGGTCCACTGGGTTAGATACCCTGAGAGGGGGTGAATCAGGGTATGGAATATTAAAACAACTTCCCCTATTGATCTTGTTTCGATGTTAAGAAAAACTCTCTTCTCTCTCTTTCCTATATAAAAGAATAAGCATAAACAAAATCAAGCATAGGACATAGTGATTTTTACTTAGTTCACCCTCACTGGGTTACGTCCAAGGAGCATACACCGACGATGTGCCTATGTACCAAATCCACTAAAAGCACACTATTGTTTATAAATTTTGGGCTAGATCTCTTTTATGCATAGGGTCACTGCCTTTACAAAGTTTAGGTTTAGGTCAAAACTTTCCCAAGGGTCACTCCATGTTTCTCTCTCTCTGGCTCACTGCCGGTGGAGAGGATGACATTCTTCTTCTTCCTTTTCACACTTCTCTGGAAAGGATCCACTCACAGTTTATGGACTTGTAGGTGTCTTCGTTATCTCTAATGAAATATGAATCTTTAATTGTTGATAGATGTTATGTAGATATCCAAATTTCACCCACATATGAACCTCTCTTTGCACTGGGTGTACTGGGAAACCCTAATTTTTACGCGCATCCCTTACTGCACCTTGCGCGTAATTCTATTGCCCTGTACAAAATATAATTTTCACACAACACCTCTTTTACGCACAACCAATTATTTTATGTGCAGAAACCTTATTATATATTCATCTTTTTCTTTATGTGCAACAACATTTATACGCGCAGCCTGAGCTTTACGCACAACCTTCGTTTTACGCACAACCTTTTCTTTATGCGCAAAAACCTGACTTTATGCACAAAATTGACATTTACACATAACTCCCTTGTGTATTCCAATTTCACGTGCCAGATCTCGGATACTCTCTATGTCTTAAGATTCTTCAAATGAAGGGGTCACTCCATATTTATAGGGAAAATCATCCCTGTGTGAAAAACCCTCCTTGAGCGCGTAATTCACTTCAAGTGCGAAAAACACATCTTCTGTGCAACATCATTTTTCACGCACTGGTATAATATTTCACACACCACATGCCTTTTCCAATTTTCAAGCTTTTAATCTCGAAACACCTCTTGCATGAAAAACTCCAATCCTCTATTTCGCACACCATGCCAATATTTCATGCACCACTTCCTTTTTCATGCACTGCTCTAATATTTTGTGCACCTCATGCCCTTGCCAATTTTTGAGCTTCTGATCTCGAAACACCTCTTGCGCGAAAAACTCAAATCCTATATTTCACACACCATACCAATATTTCGTTCAACACTTCCTTTTTCACGCACTGCTCTAATATTTTGTGCACCTCATGCCTTTTCCAATTTTTGAGCTTCTGATCTTGAAACACCTCTTGCACGGAAAACTTCAATCCTCTATTTCATTCACCAGGACAATATTTAGTACACCGCTTCCTTTTTTGCACACTTCTCTAATATTTCATTTACATCCCTTTTCCAAAAACACATCTCTCCATTTTCCAATTTTCAAGCCCAAAAAATTGGAAAACACTGGAAAATAGTGGCGCCTCATTTCTGCTCTTTGTATACCACCTCCAGATCATCCGTTCCTTTTTTGAGGTTCTTCCATCAAACATGATTAGATAAAAATATCTATTAAACCCGAAAAATCACCATGTAAACCCCCTTTGTCATCAAATTATACATCATGGTCTTCTTTGTGAATAAACACAACCCAAAGGCCCGCTTTGTCAACAAACACAATCACCTCAAAAATTATTCAATGATACCTTAAAGGATTTTTCCCAACATTATTCAACAAATAATTCATCATGAAAATGAATGTTTTCATGGTCCTCTTTTATTCTTCTTCACCCAAATAAGGGATTACCACTTGTTTCAACATTGTTCACTCCTTATCACACATCTCTTTAACATTTAATATAAGTTCAATTATTCATGAAATTTACAAGAAAAATTTCATAACCCTAAAATCCAATTCCATCAAGTGAATCTATAACAATTATATATTAATCACCATTTCATCAACCAGTAAATCAACAAAAACATATTGACACGTCATTGGTAAAAAATGAAACATCAAGCCCAATAATACCCTTATTTGTAATTTGTTTTCAAAAAATCTTTACATATTTAAAATCAAATATGTGTGATCAAACATTTCTCACACTTATTGGAAATAAAATGAAAATGGAAAGTGGGAGGTATTCTCATCTCAGGAATTTTCCTAAATAAGATCTTCTCCCTAAAATTATTGTCTCTTGAAAAATTTTGACGGAGGCATGATATCACATGGTTTTATTTAGAAAGGATCGTATAATTAATCAACTATATGTTTATGTGAGCTAAACCAATGTAGAAAAAAAAGAGAGATACAACCATGGTTTTTCATGTAATCTATAAACTACTATGCATGTGAAATATTTCTCAAAAATTTGCAATTCTCATTTTAGGGGTTTTAAGTAACCATACTTTTCAATAAAATGCTAAATCATTTACACACTTCAATAAAATACTCATAATGTTTAGGTAAAAAAGATTTATATCCCCCTTTGAATCATATTTTCATCAAAAAAAATCACTCCCCCTTAATTGATATTATTAATATAATTATGAATATGGGGTTAAGGTGTGATTGGAAAAGCTTATCTTCCAATTTGATAAATCTATTCATAAGTTCCATGTTCACTGTGTAGTGAATGTTTAATATCTTTACTAATTAATTATTCCCATCAAGGGATGCATCAATTATCTTAAATTCCCCACATGTAATTATAAAATCACATATATATATATATATGGTAATAATCTGGGACCGTTCTTTTTTATTCAGAGTAACATTTTGGAAAAGAACTACCTCTCAAACTAGGCCATTCCTTCTGCCCAATATTAGTTATAATCTCATCATCTTTCTGTGGAATATATTTTCCACATTATTTTATATAATAACATTCTTTACTTTATATTTATTAATTTTTTCAACTCCCTCTAATGGCTTATCCAATTTAGTTTTATTTGGCTAAACAACTAAGAATTATTTCTTGACATTCTCTATCTTCTCAAAATATTCACATGAATTACCAAGGTTTTTCTGTTGAAGTATCTTCCCTTTCACAATATAGGGAATATATCCTTTAAATATTCTCATAAATTTATTATTTTTTTAAACATTCTACTTATATTTTCCATATAATTCTTCTAAGAATCAATATCTTTTCTGAATTGGTAGTATGGATGGATTTTTGAACACAAAATTATTTATTTGATAATTTGTTCTTATATGTTGATCATAAATTCACCTTTATTAATTCATGGTTTTTGGAAATGACATGTTATACCAACAATATTAGGCTTTTTTTCATACCTTTTGCAGCCCCAAAAACAACCACTGAACATGAATCTTCCATATTCATTTTGATTACACGATTGTTGTTGTTGTAAGTCTTCAAAATGAGCCTACTTTTTCCAAGGTCAAAATGATATTATTTAAATATTTTACATTAAATTTGATGTGTGAAAGGATATATCATTATTCTTCTTATAAATAGTTTATTTAACTGTCTTCGTATTTTGTTTAAATCCCAAGGATGACATGTCATCTTTATTTTTCCAGGTATTTCTCTTCTCTAGTGAAGGTCTTCTATTTTCTTCATATTTTTTCCCCTATATACTAGCCTTATATTTTCATAATTAATTTTCATATTATCACAACATTTAAATTCATTGTTCCCAAAATTATATCAACACTATAAATATCCTATAAGTCTTCTTCTCTTCTTTTGTGGTGTATTCTATTTATATTTCCTAGATTGTGAGCATTACCACTTTTGAGTGGAACCGCCACTCTTTTTGGGAACTCCTTGAAGAATAGATATTCTTACATATTTTCTCATCCCCCTAGATGTGGTGAGTTTATCAAGTATTTTAACTCTCTATATTTTACTATAGTTTGGTTTAAAACCTATACCATTACTTGAAACAATATTAGTTCATAAAATAACTTATGGTTTATGGGATATCTTTTTCTTAGAGGATTTTCCAATTTAGTTAGTTGATGATCTCATGCACTTCTTAGAGTAATTATCCTTAATTTAAACTAGTGTTTAGGTATCTATTTTTTTAGTAATTTGAGATGTTTTGGATTGTGGTGATTTCTGATTCTTTAATCTCACCTCCCGCTCTAAATACTTCATGTTGAGAGAGTTTCATTCATCCGCAACAGTTCTCGGTATATCTTCCCAATCCTATTTCATCTTCTTCATATTTTCTACATGATTTTTTTTATTCTTATAAATAATTTTCATGATCCTTGACCATATTTTCTTTATCCTCTAATTGATCATCTTTAGAAACCATATAAACATTGTGCAATTTTTCATGTTCATGGAAAGCTTTTATAAACACAATCTCAAAAAAATATTTCTCGCAAATATTTCTTTTAAATTATTCAATAGATTCAGCATATCTTTCATTGAAAAAATAAAATGTTTCATGTCTTTCTTTCACAAGTTATTTAATAGTGATTGATATGCCATCCCTTTTATCCATTGCATCTTCTATAGAATTTTCCTCTTCTTCCAGCTATATTTTTTCATCCTTAAGACCCTTGATGCCCCTAAAAATATATTTTACCACTTACTTAGACATTTTATTCAAATTTTCTTTGAATATAGAATAGATATCACAAAGTGACACATCATCATTATATCTTGAGTAGGCTTCATCAGAAGAATCATAATAAAAATAATTAATACAACATATACTAATTTGAATACCTTTATTTTGTGGTGTCTCTTCCTTTACTATAAGATTATTCTTTAAATTAATTGCTTATATTTTATTTCTATTCTTCTAAGGATTTATAGAAATATTTAGATTAGTATCCTCATCCGTAAATTATATTTTCCATATCTGAGGTAGCTCAGTCATTTCCTAAACTCTTCACTTCAAAAATACTAGCATGGATCTTTAGAGGGAACATTCCTATGACACCACTTGTAGAGACCTATTTTAGATTGACCACTAAGAAGAAAGTGAATTTCTGGTTTAATTTTATGAATTTTTTTTATTTAAATTAACATCATGAACTTAATAAGGTTCTTGATCCACTTGGTGATGTCTCATAGCCTAACCTCATACTTAGGAATCATAAGGGAGAACAAAACACATTGTATTCACAAGGTTTGACTAAAATTCCTAATCCTCTCTATGTTGGTTATACCCCAAAAATGGATTATCCACTATAATATTTTTATAAATTACAATGGTCAATATATAATCACATTGTATCTAAAATCATTAACTCGTAAAGGATGTTCATTATACTTCATCCCATAGTCAAACCAAAATCCAAAATTTTCTACTCTTGAATCACATTATATACTTATGGTGATCTTAGCTCCAACTAAGAGACTTCTTGAGCTTCCATATATGACCAAGAGACTTTATTATTTTAGCTCTAACTGAAAGACTTCCTCTAATACTAAATCAAACTGAAATACCTATACCTTTATTAAATGATTTATCCACTATAGGATGATCCTTTTATCTTCCTCTAAAATCCTATAGGATATTTCTTTATCATCTAAACTTCAAGTACCTTCAATGACTAATGATTGAGATTGTCGGTCTTGCCTAATAATTCTAACCACATTTGTATGATCGATTTCTTCAGTGCAACACCACATGGGTAGTTACTTCTTTTTTTATGAATACATTTCCACACATATTGTGTACAAGTGATGCACACATGTTCTTAAATACTTTATGAAATATAGAAATTAAAAAATATCAATGCATTCTCTTCTTGAGTTCTCAACACATGTATCTAAATTATTCCTCATGAAAGAATTGTAAGGGATTATTTGATTCATTACCCAAAGAATATAAAAATTCATTATTGTTATTATTATATGTTCTATATAAATTCAATTTATTTTTTTCTTGATTTTGTTTGTTTATGTATGAATTCTTGTGGAAAGATGATGCATACCATATGGTGCTCACTTTTTTCATCACATAATTGTATACATGACCTTCTCAAACTCAATATATCTTCTTTCAATTACTTCTCACTACATAGTACAAGATAATTCGTTGATTTTCCATGCATGTAATAATGTACTATATCATGTATTCCTCTTCATGAACACCACAAATAGGATTGTGCTAAATCTGTGTACTCATGCAAACTCAGATGATTGTGTGTATGAGTATTTCAGAATCCTATAGATTTGTAAAATATGTTCTTTTCAAAGCTATTTCATTATGTTGAACATTACTCAAATTCCCACAAGATAATATTCTTCTTCCAGACCTAAATGGTTTACATAATATCTTAAAAAAAATAGTAGTCTTATGGTGGATATGTTTTTATGAAACAAAATCCATATAAAAATAATAGAAACAGTCTTAGAATCACTGAATCTTCTTTTATAGTAACATCCCACTAACTAGGTTTCATTCTCTTGCCTCTTTAGCCTCCGAAAATAATTTTTCATCAAGACTCCACTTTTTATGTCATATCATGATTATCATAAACACCAAAGATATCTGTAATACCCTAATATTTTATGAAATGATTTTTTGAATAAATTTAATTTCTTTAATATCTTGTATTACACACTATATCAAGTTTTTCTTGCATTACACACTATATAGAGTTTTTCTTTCATTACACACAACACATAGTTTAAAAGAAACATTAAAAACTTTTAATATTATTATTTAAACAATACTAAAATTATCTAACCATTAATCTGGGTGGGATTAATAGGAATAACAAAATTTTAAATATTATGTATATTTTTTATATAAAGAAAACATATTGATAAAAAATAATTAATTTTCTATAAAGTCTTTATATCATTCGAAAAAACAAGTTTTTTCCAAAATAAGGATTTTCTATTTATTTTTGTGAATAATAATAAAATTATGTTTTGAAAATTTTAGAAAATTAATTTAATAAAATAAACATCATTTATAATAGTTATTTCAAAATTATCTTAGGGTAATTTTTTGTATTTTTATAAAATAAATAATCTTTTCAATGAATATTGAAAAATACTGATTTTTATTGAAAATTTCCATTTAATTTAAAGAATTTATAAGTTTATTTTTATTTTTATTTTTTAAAAATAAAATTAGTTAAATTATATACCAATTAATTCAATTTAGGTCATTTGAGTCATTGTCACATTTAATTTTTATATAAAAACTTTTTAAACATTTGAACATTTTCTCTTTGGAAAATCGCTTTCTCGCTGCATCAATGAGTTTAATTTTAAATTAAATTTATACAATTATGTGAAAATAATTTTAATAAATGGATTAAAGTTTTTGAATAATAATAATTTATATTATAAAATAAGGGAAATATATTTTTTACCAAAATTTATAGTGAAAATAGTAAAAAAAATATTTACCTCGGTTAAGGTAAAAATGGGTTTACCATGGGTTAAACTAAAACGATAAGGGTTACAAATGACCAAATACTTGTCCAAAACCCATCTTATAGACATATTTAGACCTTATCACAATGTATTTTCAATAATTACCTATTTGTGAGCCTTTATGAATTTAAAAAATGTGGGTACACATTTTCTTTTCAAAAAATTACAAGTGTGTCACTCACCTCAGTTATAAAAGGCCATCCCTTATACTCTCCTATTCATACATCCAAAACCATTTTTCATAAAATAACTACCAAAATATATTCCTAAATTTAATCATATCATCCTATAATCCTTATTTTTGTTATAAATCCAACCTAGGAATGCTTTTGGTGTAAACCTAACGATATTACCCGAAGAAGATGGAATGTTCCTCAATGAGCATTTCTATTTTATTTATTCATCCAACTCATTAAATTAATATTAAAACATGATGATATAATAACCTAAGTATCTTAAATATACTGATATATTTTTATTTTAACATAATTTCCTACAACAATCTCTAATGTATTCAAATGGGATACGAAATCATCATTCGTGTGTGCAGTGGACTACTACCTCACGAGCCAAGATTATTCATTTTCCATCACCACACCTCATGGATATATATAATGATGTATTAAATTTTTATATATTATATTTATGATATTATTATACATTTTGAATTATTATATCTCATGTAACTCATTATTTTCCATTTCGTAGGAATATGATTACGTCGCACGTGTGTAGGAAAGACTATTGTCTCGCGAAGCGATCTAATTCATACATGATTTACATGGAAGGTAATGATTATGGTTTTAATAAAAATATGTGATACATATGAAATGAAAATTTTTCATGAATGGTAATA
Source organism: Viscum album (assembly GCA_963277665.1). Classification (NCBI taxonomy): domain Eukaryota; kingdom Viridiplantae; phylum Streptophyta; class Magnoliopsida; order Santalales; family Viscaceae; genus Viscum; species Viscum album. Next base: position 1,363,045,459 of record OY728156.1, on the reverse strand, counting down.
TATTATTTACCTTTCTTTTACTTTTTTTGCAAAATGGAAGCAATGTTCATGCGTATGTATGGTCAACCGTCTCAATGAACGGTGTATTTAATTTTCTTCCTATAAATTTTATATATTACACTAAATACATATATAAAGAATATATGTTATGTTTATATAATTTTTAAAATTCTGTATATTATGTAACCATTATCAAATTAATATGAAAAAAATAAAAAATCAAAACATACAAGAAAAACAAAGTAGTTATTTCCTAAAACCTGACTTTAAGATGAAATTGTTAATAAATGTGTAATAAAAGGTCATAATTAAATAATATATGGTATGATATATGTAATTATATTCATTTAATATATTTATAATAAACCTATATTTATTATACAGGAGGTTCAAACATGTAAAAATGAATTCCAGACTTAAGGTATGGGATTTTTGTCCCAATTTGCCTTCTTTGAAAAATTTGTTATCTAATATACTTATCTTATTTTATGAGGTGTATATACATCCCCTTTGACATGTAATATCATGAATTTATTTATTATCATGAAATTATAAGTTTCATTTAATGTTATTATTTAATGGTATTACAATTGAAAGTTACCAAAGTGGTAAGGGTTTTATGTTTTAATATCATCTTTTATCTGGATTACTCAAGATTAAGATTCCAATGATGAAATATTAGGATCAATATCTAAAAAAACTCATGTATTTTCTTGTACATTACTAATTTATAGTGAATACATGTTTTCCTTCATTTTCCTCTCTTTAGATACTCATGATTTATAAAGAGTGTTTTTAAAATAAACAAGATTTTTTCTCTCTTTAGTTAAAAACCCCTTTTCTTATATATTCATATTTTCTAAAAAAAATTAAAATTTTTTTTGTAACATTACCAAAAGTATTTTTTATATTATTTTTACCTATTTTTGACTTTTTAAAAAGTGTTTTAAGATTAATATTCATTCTGTTATCAAAAAAATGTTGTTTGTATTTTCTTGAAATTGTGAATAAAATCTTTGATTCTAACAAGTACGGTATTTCCCACCATCATGACCATATAATTTTTTAAATATTTATTTATAATTCTAAAATTTTTATTTTCAAAGAAAAGTATTTTGAAATTTTTTTACGTTTTAAAAGTGGTTTTTCAAATTGGAAAGGATATTTTTCTCAACAAATGTATTAAATGATTTCTAAAGATTCAATTATATGATTCAAAGGTTATTTTCAAAGAAAATGATTTTGAAAATATTTTATGTTTTAAAAAGTTTTTTTAAAATTCTAAATAATATTTTCTTAAAGAAATGTTTTAATTTATTTTTAAATCTTCCAGGATATATTTCCAAGGTTATTTTAAAATAAAATGATGTTGAAAATTTTTTATGTTTTAAAAAGTTTTTTTCTAAGTGGAAGGTGTATTTTCTTCAAAAAGTGTTTTAACTAATTTTTAAATATTACTTTATATGTTTCTGTTTCTATGTTATTTTCAAAGAAAAGTATTTTTATAATTTTTATGTTTTAAAATTTATTTTTCATAGTGGAAGGATAATTTCCCTCAAGAAATGTTCCATGTGATCTTTCAAAGTAATTTTCCATCTATGATGAAATCCTTTGATGTAACTTATTCTTTACTAGGAATGTGATCCAATGACACCAATATTATTCTTTCTATGAATGTTTTATGTTTATGGTGACAATATTTTTATGAAACATATTTCTATTACACATGTTATACAATGTTAAAATGATTATGAAACTTACTTTTTTTCATTTGTTATGCTTTGATAAAATGATGAAATGATTATGAAACCTATTTACATTCTTGAGAATATGTTATGATGAAATGTTTATGAAACCCATATCATTTCATGGGTTAATATATGATGAATTGTTTAGGATCTTTTGGTACATATCGGTGTGATTTTCATTATGTGATTGGTGGGACCTATATCCCCATCCAATAAATTGGTTAAAGATTGATATCTCATGAGATAAACTGGACTTGAAGAGGGAGTGAACCCAGTTCAATAAGGGAATTTATCAATGCTGATAGTATTTGGAATGAACCTTGAATAATATGATGGTTTGGGGAGAAAACGCATTCAACTATTATAGTTTTAGAAATAAGACTTGACTACTAAAGAAATGATATTATATGATTCTGTGTATGCCACAAATATTTGTCTTTTACCAATGTTATGTTCTCATGGATCATGTTATTTGATTCCATTATAACTCATGTCTTATAAACTTCCATGATTTATGATGTGACTCAAGTTTATTATCTATTATATATAGAGTATGGTTTTTGAATATTATTCTCATATTATCATACCCTTATGCTCATGATATTTTTATATCTCCCTTTTTTACCATTACTGAGCATCTTATCTCACCCTTTATTTTGTTTCATTTACCTAGGTTATGAAAAAATATTTTAAGTATGTTATGTCTAATAATATTAATATTTAGGAAGATCTTAATGGGATATATTGAAGATATTTCATGAAATAAGAATATTGTGTTACATGTTTCCAAATTCACTATAACTTTTTGATGATTAGGTTTTTGTTTATATAATGTAATAGATATTATACAAAAAAATATGTAATCTCTATGAATTAGAAATTTGGATCTTTACAATCCCTGTATTTCTCAAAAAATATTATGTGAAAAAACAAGGTATCACTTGTTACACAAGATCGAGATTTATTCTTATGGTTAAGTGCTCAGGTGTATCTAATAAAGATCACACACATCAAAATTTCAAAGATCTAAACTCATCCATTCATTTGAAAGGCCTTTTTAAACTTTGGATGTATTCTTCCAACACATGTTCTTAGATTTATCTCATTCATGCAAGATATTGATTGCATGTGTGGAGGATTATGACCTCACTATCTCAAGAACATAGTCATTTATGCTTGGATTGACGGTGGAAGCCACAAAATTACAAGACTCCAGTAAATGAAAGCTCTCCAATGTTAGGAGGGTGAAGGAGATCACTCACAAAAATCAGATTATCTAGATATATTTGATCATGTGTCATGTGTTCTGTATGTATATTTTTTTTAAAAGTAACAGAGACCCGTTTGTCTGCATCCCATATAGCTTCTTTCCTCATACCACACTTCCATAAAATAAAATGTGTGTTAATGTAGTTTCGATCCATAGCCCCATGTTCGGAACCCAAGTACACTTTAACACACATACATGTAGTGTGCATGATATGCTCTCCCCTTTGTGTGCCACCTATGCACCTATGAAGAAATAGTGGCGAACTTGAGAATATCCTTTGCACAATTCGATGATGGAGAATCTTTCTTCTTATAGGTGTTTGCTCTATCATGGAATCATTAAATACATAAAGGGAGGGGTTCTTCATACCTCCTCAGAAGGATTGTGAGGTGGGATATACTGTGAATTTAATCCAAAAATATATTTCGTTTTCAGAAGCTCTCACTAGACCTTCCGCATCTGAACCTACTAGGAAACTAGTTTTTATGCACTCCAGAGATGGATCCATTACCCTTATGGCAGTTCCATACACCCTTAAGTAAAAAATGGATCTCTGGAAGTATTAAGTGCTAGGTAGGGTTTCATATGATAATGGTTTGAAATCCTAGTATTATTATGATTTGAAGAAAATAATTTTTCATTGCTAGGGATTCACACAATGGAGGCTCATTCCAATTAGAAATGGATATTTTCATGTTATTCTAGAGAAATAAGATAACCTAGATGCTATTTGGAAAATTGGAAATCTAAATATCAGGCATATTTTCCTTCGTATCTCGGACTAGGATGCTAATTTTAACCCTTTCAAGTAGCGACATTCCATGGAACAAGTCTGGACAAGGATCCACAGACTTCCATGGGTGTACTCGCACCCTAAAATTCTCAATGATATGGCATCGGGTATTGGAACACCTTTGAAGCTTGATCAGCGCACCATAAATAGAGACCTTGGTCTCTAAGAGAGGGTTCTGACAGAAATTAACAAGGAATCAACACCTCCTGAGTGCATCTATTTGGAAACAGGTGAACACCAAATGGAGATTAATTATGAGTTTGAGAACCTGCCCTTGTTTTTTTATCACTATAAAATGTTAGGTCATATAGTTAATAAATGTAGTGTGTGGAAAAAATTGGTGCAACCATCTCCCACCACCCCTCCTTGGAGGGAAGTCTCATGGGGAAAAAGGATCAACATGATTGGAAATGGGGAATATTTTGTCCTAAATATTAGAAAACAAGGAATAGTCAACAAGAATGGGAACATAAGCTCCTCCTAGGATGACCTTATTAAAGAACAGGAGAAGTAGTCTGATCAAATGGGGAATTAAAGCAAGTCATCTACTAACATCATGCATCCCAATCATGAACAGGATGACTATGTCTTATATTACTCCAAAGATGTCATTTTAGTTTTTATTTCAATGAAAAATAAATAATATATTCTAAACCTTATTAAAACTAATATTAATTAACATCTGGTGATAACTTAGCCAGCATCATATAAATTAGTTCAATAATTTGGGAAGAAGTTATCAAACCATGCTCTTATCCCAGAGAAGGCTCCAATCACAGGCAGTGATATCATGAATCTTCAAATAAAGGAAAGTTTGGTCTATGCCACAATGATAGCTGGGAAGGAAATTCTAGTAATAAGGAACTCCTCAGTTAGGAAGGATCCAGGGGGACCTTTATAGTCTACTGTAAAAATTCATGTTGATGGCACTTTCCCCCAGAATGAGGAACCAAAGATAGATCAAACCCACACTTAGAGGCAATCTGGGGGTTTCCAAAAAAATAAAAATCTATGATCATTGTTTTAATAATAGGTACTTACAGAAAGTCTCAATGATTTTATAAATAGGATTATGGAGACTCACCCCTGATCTAGAACCAAAATGAGGATACTTTTCTAGAACTGTTAGGGAATATCCAATCCTGACACTGAAGGTTCCATTAGGATACTTTTAGTAAGGTACAAAGCTGAAATCATAGGTATCTCTGAACAAAAGATTAAATATATAAATCTTGGAACTCTTTTTAGAAATAGAGGATACTCCATTTTGGGTACCAACTGAGATTTTTCCAATCTGAATAGGATCTATATTCTTTCTCATTGTAGTGTTGTCTATCTTGTTAGTATACATGAAGATAATAAGATTATTACCTGAAGCTTCTTAGATTCTGGACGGAAAATGTTTTGTTCGATTTTTATTCTCACAATAACTATATTTATAGCATACTATTATGGGATCAGTTAAAGTAGTTTTCAGGTACAATTATGGATCCATGGATCATAGCAAGGGACTTTAATTCTCTTCTCCATGTAGATAAGAATGATAGTCATGTGGTGAACGCTACCTCTATGAATGAGTTTAGATAAAGTATAGAGGAGGAAAGCAAGGATGAAATCAACCTCATTGGTGAAAAAATCCCATGGTATAGGAGGCATCTTGGTGGAATGAGGGATAACAGAATTAATAGGGATTTTTTCAATGAGGCCTCCCTTACTATTTTAAAATATATTACATTTTTTACTCTAGCCAAGAACAACTCTAACAAACATCCCATTTCGGTTAGTTTTCTTAGCAATAACATAAAGCATCTGATTCCTTTTATATTTAATAATACATGGGATTCTCTTCGGGATTGTTCAAAGATATTTCAAGAAACTTGGGTCTTCTATAATTGTAATGAAAATCCACTGGTCTGTATATTTAAGATTAAAATGATGAAAATAAAGCTGAAAGAATAGATCAAGGAACAATTCAACTCATTAGATGCTGAAATTGATGGTATGGAATGCATTTTACAAGACATTCAGGATTATATTAATAAATGTGACTTTTTTGGTGACATGAAACAAGAATCTGAAACATCTTCCAAGATTAATAATCTCATTAAACTTAGAGACAACATTAGGAAAGACATTTTCAAAGTCAGATGGCTCTCTGATGGGGACAAAAAAAATAATTTCTTTAATGTAGTACACAGGGTTCGAATGGAAGATAGGCCTATTTCCTTACTCAAGGATGGAGATCAAATTCTAGAGGAAAGACATGATATCTCTATTCATATTGTCTCTTTTTATGTGAATCTCTCCAATGGACCACCAAAGAGTGAAATTCTAAGGAGAAACAACATCCCAAATTTGATTACAGAGGAAGACAACCTTCTCCTTACCACCTTACCAATGGATTTTGAAATCAAATAGGTTGAATTTAGACTCAAAAGAGAGATCTCCCCATGATCGGATGGGTTTATCAATAATTTCTTCCAGAACTACTAAGACATCATATAGAATGAGGTATGTAGGCTTGTTAAGCATTTCTTTAATGATGGGTCTTTCACATAGGGTTTGAATGCTCAGTTTATTTTCTGATTCCCAAAGTTGAAAATTCTAATGAGATAAGTCAATTATGGCTGGATTCTCTTGTATAGAGTGGATAAAAAAATTATTTCCCATAGGCTTTCTTGAGTCTTGAAAAAAATAATATCCTATAACTAATTTGGGTTTGTTAAAGGAAGGAATGTTCAAGATTGTTTGCTCACTACCTTGGTGTGGGTCAACCTACTTAGAAAAGAAAACATAGGAGGAAATATAGCTTTAAATCTTGACATTAAAAAGGCCTTTGACACAATGGATTGGGGATTTATATGCAGGGTTTTGAATAGATTTGAATTAAATATTAAATTTATACATTGGGTCAAGGTTCTGCTTGAATCAGCCCACATATTCATACTTATCAATGGATCTCTGGAAGGATAACACATATGATCTGGTGGGTGAGATAGGGGGACCCCCTTTCATCCATCATATTTTCAATTGTAGAGGATTTACTAAGCAAGATTCTCCTTGACATGGTGAAAAGGGGTGAATTGGAGACTATCAGTGCAGGTAGAGGTATCTATACCCCCTCCCACTTTCTTTTTTCTAATGAAATTTTCATTTTTACATAGGGTATAGAAGGAAAATCAATAAGCTAAAAAATTCTATACAACATTATGAAAATGTCTCATTTTAATAAGTTAATTGCAGAAAATCCTTTATATACTTTGGTAATAACATCAGAGCCTCAAGGAAGTCTTGTATCATCGATGACCTAGGAATAAAATAGGGGGTTTTCATTTTTTTACCTTTGTTCTCCAATTTTTTTGGGAAAACCTTATACATCAAACTTTTCAAATATAGTGAAAAATATTGGAAGATAACTAGCCTCTCAGAACGGAAAGTCCCTCTAGATGGAAGGATGAATCGATCATGTTAAGAATGTGGTGATCTCAAAGCTTGTCTACTTGTTTATGGGGTACCTTTGGCCTCCCTCTTCCATTAGAAAGATAAACATCATGTTGTAAAACATTGTCTGGAGTGGCAGTTTCTAGGAAAGTAGTATTAGCACTTCCCCTTGGAAAAAATGTTTCTAGAATCAAGAACATGGAATTATTCAATTAATCCTTGGAAGAAAAATTCATGTGGATACCGATTAATAGCAAAGCTGCTACCATGGACTTTTTGAAAACTAGATTCCTGGAAAATTTTCTTGAAGTAAAGAGGAATTATATTGAATCCTCTATCTATCCTGAACTGAAGATCATTTCTCATAAAATCATCACATAATCTAAATGGATAGTCATCATGAATTTTTCCATGCATTTCTTGTTTGAAAAATGGACAGGTTCCCCTATCATAGAGAGATCCAACACTGAGGAACATAACATAGATCATATCATAATGATTAGAGAACATTTGGAAAATATGGACTTGGCCTCGGATGACATTTCCTCTATAGTTTACAATAAGTAATTTTTTAATCAAGAGGATATTATCATCTCAGAGGGGTCTTAAAATGGTCTCCTTAACTTTAAAAGCTTATATAAACATATGTTTCATGGTGAACATCAGTGGATTGGTGACTTAAATAGTAAATGGATGATACCCTCAAGATTTACCCTGTTATGGAGGTTATCTCTCAACAAACTTCCAGTGGATTCCAACATAGAAAGAATTGGGATATCCTTATGTTATAAATGTGTCTTATGCCATCAACATAGAGAGGACATGGATCACTTATTTTTTATATATAAAAATGCATCTTCATTAAGGAAGGTCTTCTTCAAAATATTTGAAATCTAGGCCCCCATACATATTTTTTTCATCTTTTTAGCTGATATCCATTTTCTTGAATTTTTCAAGAAACTCTTTGACCTCTTTAGAGTGGAATGTGATGAGGTGTTGCACTGCAATTGGAGAGGCAGGAAAAAATCGTTGCACATCCAAATCCGGTTCAACATTGGATGAGAAATTTAGAATATTATTGTTGTAATGAAAAATACTAGAAACCTTTACACCGAAATGTATAGAAATTCGGTGGGTGACTTCATTATCCTCATGTGGCTTAACAATTTTGGAAACTAGACTACTCCCCACAACACTTTGGATGTTTTTTAGATGCCTCTATTTTCTGGATGGATAAAATGCAACATCGATGGGACATCTAGGGGTAACCCAGGTCCCTTAGGATACGGTGCCATATTTAGAGACCATAATTGGAATATTGTGGAGTACATTCATGGTCCTTGGGGACATGTCACTACACTGGAATCAAAAATGATGGGCCTTATTATGGATATCAATCTTCTTTATCAATGATAATGGAGATGTATCTGGATTGAATGTGATTCCACTACTATAAGGATGGGTCAAATTCACTTATCATGAAGGATAATAGAAAAATAGTCCAACTACCTTGAGAAACTCACTTCCATGAACTACTTCATCACTCACACCTTTCAATAAAGAAAACTATATTGCTGATGGGCTTAAAAACAAAGGGGTCTCTACAAAAAATATCTGTTTTCTCAAACACTCTTCTTGATGGCATGGTCTATATTTTCCTTCTAGAAAAATGTAAAATTCCCTCATTTCATCTCTTGTAACCACTATTTTATTTAATCTAAAATCCTCAGTGATCACTTTTCTCAAAAACTTATGAACGTGTGGCCACTATGTATCTCCTCTATGCACCTGTGCACCTCATGTGCACCCCTATGTTTCCATACACATGATCACATATTCTTTCCTCCATTTTGACTTTCTAGGCTAGCTCCCACAAATTTTTGAGCATTCTACCACATTTAATTGTCAATCTAGCCTTTTTGGTTGGCTTTAGTATCTAATTTTTTTGTAAGTCCCATTCCATGAGTTATCAAAATTCTCATATAATTCTAATCCAACGTGAATCTCTTCTTCAAAATATTCTTCATATTTATATAATATATATTTATATTATTATATTCCTTTATACTTATTCCTTCATGTAATTACTTCCTTTTTTCGTGGAAACCATTAAATCTTATTCCACAAACAATTTATCATGTAAATGAATATTTTTATGGTTTTCATCAATTAACATTCACCCAAATAAAGGATGGTCACTTGTTAAAACATTTTTTAATCCTTAGTACAAATGTATTTGATGCTAAATGGCATTTCAAACAATCATCACATTTAAAAATATAATTTCTCAAGAATGAAATCTAATTACATCAAGTGAATCCATAACAATTCCCCAAGAATCACCACTTCACCCACCAGTAACTCATCAAACACATATTAACACATTATTAAAAACAAATGAAATTTTTTTCCCAAAATATATGATTATTGGGGAGTTATTTTAGTCAATTTTGGTTGAATCTAAGAGGCATGGGGTTTGAGGAGGAGTGGGGATAGTGATGGTTCCTTTTATAAAGGAGGGGAGTGATATTTTTTTAATAATATAAGAGGACAAGTCACTATTAAAAGGTAAATTTCATCTAATAATGGAATATAATGGAGTGGTTAGAGGGGTAAGGTCGATAAATCCTCAATAATAAATTTTAATGCATTTTTTTAATTCATTTCTCTCATATTATTCACTTTTACAATTTTTTTACCGTGGTAACTAATTTTTATCTAATTAATCTATTTTTAGTGCCTAAAAATTAAATTGACCTCATTAAATAATTTTGATATGATGATTAAAAATATTAAATCCATTTTTTAAAATAAGATTTCTAATGGTGAGAAAAAATAATTTTTGTATTAGCGCACATAATGCGTAAAAACCATTTTTATCAAAAAGATGTATTTTAAGCGTGAAAATTATTTTTTGGACAAAATTCAAAGTGTTATTGATTTAATTGAAATTAATTGTTTTATTATAAAATAAATAAAATTTATTTTTATTTAAAAGTAATTAAAAATATAATTTCATCATGGGAATATTTAAATGAAAGAAAAGACTAAAAAAACGTTTTAGAATAAAATATTAATTATGTTTTAAAATGTTAAACATTAATTATTTTTAAATTTTACCTGATATTTGAAATCAATAATAATATTTATTAAATATATAATTGATTAGTGAAAATTTTTCATAAATTTTTAAGGTTTGGTTATAACACAATGATATCATAAAATTTATGGTATTCATAAAATCAGTATTTTGTATTATTCACCTAAAAATCAATCTTTTCAAAAACATCACCAAAATTGATACTAATATAATATTTTTATGATGAATCTAAAAATAATTTAATTTTTTCAAATTAAAATTATAAAATTTTAGAATTTATCTTTTAAATGAAAAAATTAATTCAATTCAATTTATTATAATAAAATACACATCACTTTTAAAAAATAGTTCTCTAATAAAAATATTACTTTTAATAATAAATCATATTAATTATATATACTTTAAATATAATAAATTCTAATTTAATGTTGTATTTTTATTTAATATTGGTTTTATTCTTATTATAATTTTCCTAATAATGTTCCTCCAAAATGTCATGGCATTTTTTAGTTCGGTGTTGTATGTGGACCAAACTGTTAAAAATGTTATTTAATTAAAGAAAAATATATACTAAAATATCATAGAATTATATACTACAAATCATTCTAATTATTTGATCAATATTAGAAGACCAATAATATATTTAAGCATATCCATGTGCGAGATCATAGAGATCGCATGAAGATATAGATAGTGGTAGTGCTTTAATACTACAAAGATTGGTGCTACGAAATTATATTTGATATCAGTGTATCCTAACTCATCTTCCAACATAGTTCAATAATGGTAGTGGATCTTTTTCTCCTTTAATAAGTGGATTCAAAATTTTCTAAGATCATAGGGAATCACTCTGTAGTAATATACTCTTTAGGGTACCCTAAAGATAGTGAATTATTCATCTCTAAGATCCATCCAAATATGATTATATCTGGAATACCCATCCATGAATGAGAGGGATTGAAAATTGGAAGCATCATCAATCAACATTTATATGATTGTAATAGGGAAGTTTCCTCTTGGAAAATTATGATTCAAATCCATAAATTTTATTATATCTTTTATTTTCTAATTCTAATTATTGATAAGGATTTGTTTTGATATATTTGGGGTAGTGGACCTCTAAAATAGAATTTTCAGTGATCAATTTTTCATCCTCAGCCTCCAACTTGGAACCATGAGTCAAATTCATGCTCCTCACTACCTGTTTGTGACCATGGTGGTTGATCATCAAGCCCAAGATATGGATATATATCTAAGTGTATAAAGCCATAAATTTTATATAATTATAGGAAAACACATCCAATTTCACCCAAATGCATCAATATACTACTTATAATCTTTTTGAGTCATTTCCCCAAGGATTGGTGTGGGTTGTGGTCCTTCCTAGACATCCAAATTCACCTGCACTGATTTATCTACATTAGTTGATATGCCTTCCTCAAAATTAAGTTGGTTATCTCCAAGATCTTATGCATTCTGATAATCAATATTAGAGAGTAGATTATCGTCATAAATTTTAGAAGATTTTACATAAAGATCATCATCTTCATATGGTACATACCCAATTCAAGGAGAAGAAATTTATCAATATTATCTATAATCAAGTTAATAGAGGAAAAGTTTTATAATATATATGTTCATTTTTTATTTTTTATCTCCATATAATTAAAAATTATTGGTTATTTTGACTATATATTATTCAATCATACACTCTATTGGAGGTACTAAGGGTTGAGATTAATGTTCATTTACTAAATGATCAACTTTCTTTATACCAACAGAGGCAGCTCAATAGATACATTTTCTCACCTTTTATAAGAGAATAATATGGATTGAGAATTACATTATTTTTATTGTATATTTATGATTTTATAAATCTGGATTTTATATTTCAATGTGCTTGATAGGAAATACCAAACATTTTTTCAATTCACTCCATGGATTGAATAGGGTATCTTTTAACCTATTAGGGGTACTAATCTATATTACACCATCCACTTATAGTTGTTTTCCTCCCATTTTATAATACCAAACATCAATATATTAACATTTACAAGAGTCAAAATGGAAATTACCACCATAAATCAATCAAATATTTATATTGATGCAATATTTTAGAAACTAGTCATAAGAAGATGGTGCAACTAAATGTATATAAAGTAGTAGTTTAAATAAATGAAGGTGGTGTCTTAGAAAAATACCATAAATTCATAATCAAACATGAGGCTTCTAGATTAAATTTTTATCTGATCTTTTTTATGGTTTTTTTCCTTTTTTTATTACCTAAAATAGTTTGATTAGAAGTTATTAGATAGGGAACCCTAATTCCCAAATTATTGGGGGATTTCACTAAAAAGATATGGATTCCAAAGGTATTATCTACCAATACTTAGTAAATATTGAAATCATTGAGATTTATAAATACAAAAAAAGTTCTAATATTCTCTTGTATATTAATTTATATAACTTGATCTATAAAGGAAATAATTTTATGGAATTTAATAGGCTCTATTTATTCTTGATACACTTTGGTAGTGTCAACTTTAGTCTCAAACTATTAAGGTCTTAATCGATCCTTAACATGGGCCTATTAGAATTCTTAGAAGAGATTAAGGGTATCAAGAATTTAACGTCATGTAGTCTAAATATATAAATGGTTAAACATGTCATATTTCTTTGTTATTTCCCATGATTCACTACTAAGTGGTTGTTCTCAAGCATGGGTCTTGAAACCCTACAGTAATTATGATAATGAAACTCATGTTCATAAATTATAATTTAAGGTTTTTTTTATTTAAACATAATATAAATTTTATTTAATGTATTTTTTTAGTTGAGTAACATTGTGTTTGTATAGATTTTAGTAAAATAAAAGAAATGATTTGAATTTTTATAAAATAAAAGGAAAGAAAAAAAAATGCTTGTGATATCTCTCCAAGTGTTTGGATCAATAACTTAGAGAAAATAAATTATTTTCATTTCTCTCCATCTTGTTTAGTGAATCCTTTTAGAGGAAAACAAAATAAATTCTTTTCTAATACATGTAGAAAATAGGGATCAAATTGGTATTTAAAAATATTAACAACCCTCCACCATCATTTCTTTCCAAATCATCCCAATTTTGGAGTGATTTATAAACAATATAAGGAGATAAATCTATTTCTCTATATTTATCCCCTTATAATTTCTCTCCCCTTTACATTACCTATCCGAACATTATAAACCAATTTCTCCCCTCAATATAATTTCTTTTCTCTCTGTATCACCCCTACCAAACTAGACCTATGTGATTATTTTTTATCCAATTTATCCACAAATATAATATCATTAGAGGAATCCCTATAGGATCAAAGGTCAAACTAGTGTTCTTTTATATCTCATTAAGTCACTATTCACCTAGTTTCTTATATGTGTATAATTTTAGAAGGGGTGACATCAGGACACTAGGGGTTTATTTAGTTATGACTTCCTCTACCTCAAGGGACTCCACTATAAGAATTTGTGTGAGGATACATTTCATATAAATATTATTCGTTAGTATATATTTATATCAGATAGATTATATTAACAAATACATAATTTCAATACTTATTCGATATAGGTTCGGTTTGGTGGGTAGGTTCCCATAATCTTAATATTGGAGAATGAACTCCATGAGAGTTTAGACTAGGTTGGGAACTCATGGGGGTTCTTCCTCTTATGTTTTTTTGGTGTCATTTGTGCTAACCCAATAGAAGATTTTGAAGTTAAAGATGTTTTTATAGGATTGAAAAATGAAAGGAGGGTCAGGATTTGTTGATTCAATCACGCCTTGATGTCTTCATGTGCATTGTTTAATGATAGTCTAGTCATCCAATCATCAAACTTATGAATGTTTCTATTTAGGACCTCTTTTGACTTTTTGTCATCTTTATGTAGAGAATAAAACACATGTGTAACATTTTTAATGGGGGTATCTAAATTTAATATCCCATTATCTTCCATCCTTTTGAGAAAATATTTGAAAAAATATATCTAGATGGGGTACCTCAATCATTAGTTATAGGGGAAATAGTTTGAGAAATAATACTAGCATGTGTCAATGGGATTTATAATCTTTGGAAATGAAAAAATTACTTCAAAGTAACAATGAAATATCATGGGACATATTTTTTTGAAGGAATAAATCGTGTTCTTCCAATTCTCAAAATTATAGTGACTCTACTCCTTGTTTACATCCAGTGTATTTATGTTAGGATATGGGCACTGTTAATGTTTCTTTGTGAGAGGAAATATATTTAAATTTTATGTATTTGGATCTAGAACATATACTAGAACTTATTTTATATTTATAGTGGTAACCTTTGCATTACTAGACTTTCACATCAATGATGATAGTGCTTGTCGAGATTTGGTTTTGTTGCACTGAATAGAATCTCCCAGTAATTGTTCTATTTCAGTAAACTCTTTAAATCCATTAGTATATTTTTATGGATTAAGAATAATTACATTATCATCCAGGAAATTCTCCTCATATATCTCAAAAAATTTCTCTTGATTGAGTTGTATGTATAAGGAGTAACTATGACATTTCCATCTAGAAATGAATTTTTTTACTCTCTAATTTTCACATTATGTTAATTTGGAGTAGTTATGAATACTTATATTCCTTAGTCTTAAAAAAAACTATTAGTGGAATTTACATTATAGGTGTTCCTATATATTAATGGATTTAGATGCTAGATTATTATAATAGATATATATTGGTCCATTTGAAGTTTTAATGAAACATTTATGCTTTGTTTCTTTCTACTACTCGGGTGTTCTTAACATTAGGAACCACTTAGATAAAAAGTGGGTAACATGATCTTTTGGGTCTCTAATGCTATTAAATTGTAAGAAATTGGTATTTATAAAGTTTTTTAGGGGAATAATAAAACTATATATTTTAGATATGGTTTTATTTCAAGGTAAAATTTTGTGATTCAACCATTTATAGCCTCAATCCTAGAAGTAAATTAATAAAACACTTCCATGGATAATGTTTCCTAAGTTGGAATTTAAGCTAGAATATATTCCTAGGATTCATATTTTTGTATTTTCTAATCCTTTATTTGTAAATATCATGATATATCCATATAAATGTTTATTGGACTGGTGGATAATGTTTCCCTAGTGGAGGAAACTCGTGATAATCAACCCACATTACAATCAGACTGAATGGTTGGTGTGATCACAAGTTAACAGGTTTCTAAACTATGATTTTGTGGGTTAAGAAATAATATCCTATATAATATGATTAATTGATGTTATTATGATAAATTTATCTTGAAATTCATCTTTAGGAAGTATAATTACTCTAAGTAATTCAATATTTATTTGATTTAATTTATTTATTTCATCTTCATACCCAGAAACTTGTTCCTCACCTGAAAGGATATTGACTACTTTGGATTGTACATGGGGTGTGGATATAGCCACATATTTTCCCTTCTATTTAGAATTATTTCACTAAGAAATTGTAAATTTAAGGTTTATATGAGCTCTCAAATCATAAAATTATCTCTAATATTGGGTACACAACCTTATTTTTGCGCTTCTGTACAAATGAAATTATGGATAAATGTTAGTTTGTTGTCATTTATCACCTAAATCAAGAATTAATGTATTTATAGATTCTTCTTTAAAGACATTTACTCATGTAAATCTAGAAATGGGAACAAAATACTCATCTTCATTGGAGAATTATGGGTCTTCATCGACCTCAAAATAGCTTTCGAAGTCTAATTCATGATTATCTATTTTTTATACTTTATTTGAAGATATTTTAAGAGTATAACCAGTATGAGGATTTTATTTCTCATTCCAAGTATCCTAATTAAATGAGGTGTAATTTTTCTCATTCACAGTGATTATGAGTAAAATTACTCTAACTTCTACTAGGAAAGACTTTAGTGAAGAGGTCAGATCATGGATAATCAATGAAGAAGTCTATAAGGATATTTCTTTTGTGACTAATCTCATATAGGAGACCACGGATCACCTTGTTGGAAGTGTTTCATTTAATCAAACTTATTTTTATATTATTATTGATACTATGGTTTGTAGTGTGAGTAAAAATATCCCCATCACTACAGATTGGGGATTTCCCTTTATTGACATAATTATTACTATATCACACTTTTATTTCAAAAAACATACTCTATAATGATATGAATGCAAGGTTTTTTCTAGATATTCTATAGATATCTCCATTATAGAGGATATTTCTTGATTAGTTGGTTGTTATTATCGTATATTTTTTCCCTATTTAACATTCCTCGTGGCTTGGTGGAGAATATTTTCAATTTCTCATTCCCATCAAGTGTATCTTTCCTATTCTATAGGAATGATGGGTTTATATTGGATTTAACAATTGAAATACTCAACTCTTGGTGTCAGAGTCATTTTTTGAGGAAATAACATTACAATTTGAATTTATGGAAGAATTTTTTTACCATTGAGTGGGTTGAAATGAAACAATCTAAATTTTTTCCAGCATCTAATGTTTATATGAGGATAATCCTCCTTAATTATTTTACTAAGGGTTTATATCTTTATATATTTACCTATTGGTGTAACACACATTGATTAAAAAATTCCGGATTCAAGGATACTAAAAGAGAATCCATATAAATTTGGAGACATCATCTATCCAATGCCTTTAAATGATCACTATAACCCTTATAAGGTATAAATTTACCTATGATATTGTTGATTCTAATTTGAATATTACAATATAGATGATGTATTCAATCTTGTTTAATAATATTATTAATGAAATATTAGGAAGTAGAAATGGGATAAAATATGGCTAGTATTTTATCTTCATCAAACTACTTCCATATAATGCTAAGTTACTCCTCATTTTTAGTGAGTTATTCTTAAGCATATTCAAACCATAAATCTAAATTTCAATTACACTTTATTGAGTAGTGTGGAAGAATATTAAAATAATTAACCACATCCAGGATTACTCAATCTAGTGGGGGAATAAATGATGATTATGGCCTTAACTAACTCGTTGACTGAGATAATGCACTACAAGTTGATAGTAGAGTGCCTGGTTTATTTGAATTTAGTCTTGTTATCACCTCTTAATTAGATGGTATTTTTATGATGATTTCTACATGGTGAGAACCTTCATGTAAAATGTATGTATTATCATAAATGGTACCCTTGCATTAATTACCATTGATAGTGGATAAATGGTTGATGAATTCATGATTACAGTAATAAGGAGGATCATCATTTCGAATAACAAGGGTAGGACCTCTATGGTTGGAATTTTCTTATTTTGCGCCATGGGGAGGACCTCAAATCTTATTGAATGCATTATCACCATAGTGTAGACCTATATGGTTCTCGATTTATTAGAGTTCATTATATGTAGGATATCTTATTTTACTAGTTAGTTAATCACTATGGGATGGACCTCTATGGTTACCGATTTATTGCTTTTCATAAAAGGGATGACCTACACTCTGACTGGTTTCTTGACCATCACAGGGAAGATCTATATGGATATTTATTTGTTGGTTTTAATTATGTGTATTATTTTCACAATGGTTTTATTTTATATTATTTTGAGGACCACTATAAAAATAACCTAGTGTAGGACCTCTAAAGTTATTGAAACTTGATTTTTTGGTAAGGGTATGACATCCCTATCGAATATGTGTACTATTATAGAGAGGACCTTTGTAACCGATACCATAGAGAGGTCCTCTATAGTTATTATATTTAGTTATAAAATGAGGAGGACCTCTATGGATAATATTCATGATAATTCGGAGGGGACTTTCATAATGAGGAAAGTTGAGAGGACCTCTAGAGGTTCATATTTGTGCTTGGTCGTGGCGATGACCTCCAGGTTTGATTTATTTTTTATTTTTACCATGGGGAGTGTAACACCCTGATATTTTATGAGATATATTCTTTTTAATTTCATTGATGTCTTGTGTTGCACGCTACACCATTATTAGCTTGCACTATATGCAACACTATATTATCTTGCATTATACACAATACTATTCTTGGCTTTAGTTACATGTAAGAGAGACCTTCCTCAATAGCTTGTGTTGTATGAAATACAGAGTTTCACAAAACATTGATATATAATTAAAATAATAATATTTAATGGGATATAAACTAGTAATTATACATATTAATAACCACATTATTAATTTTATATAATATTAACATTCATATTATCTATTTTCTATACATGATATAAGAACAAATTCAAATTTTCGGATAAAAGAAGTATTTTTCAAAAAATGCAGTTTTATTGCCTTTTGTTGGAGAACCCATTTTAAATCTAGTTTTAAAACATTTATATATTATATTTTAAAAAATAAATTTTTTATTTGGAATAGGGATATCAAAATTTACTTTTATTGAATTTTTGGAATTTTTATGAGAAAAAATCATATTTTAATTAATAGTGAAAAATACTGCATTTTAATTCAAAACTGTTTTTTCGTCTAATTTATTTATATAGTTAGATTACCTTTTTAATTGGTTTTAAAGTGTAATTGGATTATGTTTTTATAATTTAATTCAATTTTTGTCATTTGAAGTAATTTCACATTTAAATTGGACATAAACATGTGACAATCTTTTGATTAGTTTTTACGTCTTAAAAACCCTATTTTGGTTTTTGACAATGAGAATTAATTTTAAATTAATTTATTCCAATTATGTATACTGAATTATGAAAAATGGATTCCATATTTGGAATCATTGGGTCCAAATTATGTTAATAGGTTTCTTTTTTTATATTCTAAATTGTAACTACGGTATTTTTTATTTACCACAATTAAAGGTAAATCGGGAAAATTATGGTAACTAACAATATGATAAAGATAATAAAATTACCCTAACACCTGAAAAATACTATTTTATGAATTAAACTCAACCAATATCACCTATAGGTATAAATTGATTCATTTAATAAACTTTTTCCATGAAAGTGATGTAATTATAATTAAAGAAAAAGAAGGTGACAACATGTCACTCTCATATATCTTATAAGTATAATAATTTTAATATAGTTATATACATGATAAAACATCAAAATTAAATATTATATCAAAATATAATGAAATTATATACATCATTTTAATTTATTTAGAATTTTATATATTAAATAATTACCATTAATGATGACACAACAGTGATGTAGAAATTATTTTATTAATAGAAATATCAAATAAATGCTTTTAAAAATATTTAAAAAAATAACATATGAACTAATTAATGTTCTACAAGAATATTCTAGGTGACTATGACATGTGAGGAGGGTATTAAATATTTCTTTCAATTTTATCTTCTATATGAATTTTATTTAAAGTCAAATAAATGAATCGTGACAAACTTGAAACTATTGATATTTTATAAAAATAACATATTATTAAATTATTTAAAAAATGCAAAAATATTTTAAAATTACAAATTGAAAATTATACGGTCTAAAATTTCATAAATTATTCAATTGTGGAAAATTTAAAACATGTAAGTAAATATTTATAACCATTTAATATTTAGAATAATATTACCACAAATAAAATTAAATAGATTAAATAAGAATAAATCAAAATGATAAGGTTTAGAATAAAATCAAAACATTTATCAATTATATTGGATGATATTATTTAGACCAATACTTATCTTATCTTAAAAATAAATTATTTTGGGATAATTATAAACCAAAAATGAATTTATAATAAATTAATTTTTCAAGACTTTCCAAATGTGCCCCTCCACACTTTTGTAAAAGGGAACCTCTCCTTTTCTTTTAATCACACCTCCAATGCCATTTGGATCTGCCAAAACCTACCCAAATCTCATCCCAAATTCCCTCACATCATCCTAGAGGCCACCCTTTGGGTAGTAATCCATCTTAAGGAGTCCTTTTGTGCATACAAAAAAGAGATACCTAAAAAAGAGGTAATTGTTTTATCACCTCTTTCAAAATTATTTTCTTCTTATACTTCATATTCTTATGTTGTTTCCATACTAAAGTAAAAAAATAAAGTATATTATACATTATTATATGTTATTATAATTATGGTACAACCTTATTCCTCCTTTTATCCATCTTATAGATAACAATATCACCATGCATGCGTACGTACGGCTTACCATCTTCACATTGTGGTGCAATTTATTATTCAACAATACTTAATTTGGATGAGTATAAAGATGATTATAATGGATTTAAATAATTAATATAACATGATAATTATTTTTTATAATTAATATACCATCCAATTTCATACCATTTAACCGTTATGTGAATGATATCGTCACTCGTGCGAGTGTACGGCCTACCGTCTCCACGACGCGATGAGATTCATTCTCCATGTCAACCATTCAAGAATGATTATAAAGTATATATAAAAAATAATCATGAAATATATGACATAATAATTCTATTGGATTTATGTATATATGTGTGTGTCTTTTAATTTTTTTCATTCAATTCAATTTGGAAACAGAAACAACATTCATGCATACGTACGGCCTACCGTGTCCTTGAACGGTGTATTACATTTCATTTATCTATCTATTATATATATTTACATACTGAATATATAGGATATATAAATTATGTTTTACATTATTTAAGTACGTAAATCATGATATAAATAATAATATCAATAATAACAAGTCAAAACACGTGCGATAAATAAAACGATTATTACACAAAAGGTTGCTTTAACATGGAATTGATAAATAAACGGGTAATATAAAGTCATAAATGAGTCATATATGATATAATAAATATTATTATGGTTCTTTTACAAATTAGTAATATTTTTAAACCCACTATATAGGATTTTTGGATACATACAAAGCATATCTGACCTAAGGTAGGGGATAATTTTGAAATCTCATTATTTTCAGATATTATTAATATGTAAGTATTTACTAGGATATATTTTTCATTTACATCAATTTTTCATAAATATATAATATTATTTATATTCTTATACTATTTTTTAAATTCATTTTTACCCATTGTTGAATTTTTATTAAACTTTATGGAAGGAATCTTCCTTTCGTTTTCCATACGAGGTACGTTTTGATTTTTCTGGAAAGAGTACGAGAAGAATGTTTTTTAAACTTATACAGCATGAACAGATTTTTACAGCATGAATCTTTCTCTATACGATTTCAAGGTTATTTTCAACTAAATTCCTTTCTTTTAAAATTTCACGGCATTTTGAGAATAGAAAACATTTTTAAAGAATAATGGATATTTTCCTCCGAAATTAAGATCAAGTGTTTTATCAAAATTATTTTTTATCTAAGATGACATAAGTTTATGGTTATATCCCTATTATTAATTTGATTTGATTTTGTTTATGATGGAATTATTTTTATTAAATCCGTTTATCTTGTATAGATTATGTTATGATGGAATGATGTTTAAGAAACCCATTTTATTTCATGGGTTATGCTATGATGAATGATTTATGTTTTTGTGGAGCATGTAGGAATTATTTCAATATGAGATTGTTACAACCAATATCTCCCTCCAATGAAATGGGTAATGATTTATATCTCATGAAATGGACATAAATATAACGGCTGGTAAATCCGGTTCAGTAATACATGGATGGAACGGCAAGTAAACCCGGTTCAGTAGTGGACTTTGTCCACTATGATGGTCTTAGATAAAATGCCTTGGATACTATGGAAATAATATTATGTGATTTTTGTTTTCCATAATTCCATGTTTTATACAAATTCTATTTTATCATGGTTAATTTTCCTTTGTGATCTATGCCTTACGTACTGCCAAGATTTATTTCATGACTCATGATTTTGATATTTAAACATTATGTTCATGTTTTTACATTCTTATGTTTATGGATTTTTTTATGTTCTAAATGTTTACCCTTAATGAGAATTTGAGATAACCCTTTTTATGTTTTCTTTTCCACAAGATATAAATAAAGGTTTTAGGTAGGAAAACAAAAGGGGAATATTTTTATGGTAGATGTTGAAGATATTTTACCAAGTTATAATATTATGTTCCTTTTTTACAAAGACACTAAACTAATACGGTATTTGGGAGTCTATTTGTGTCATGTATTAAGTATTCCATAAAATTAATGTAATGTCCATTTACATCAAGCTTGGGTTTTTAGAGTTGGTATCAGAGAAAAATTATAGTCATCCTTTGGAAACTAGGATGCAAAAACTTTTGTGAGATCCCTATATATATTTCTAAGGTATGTCAAGGGATGTCCCTAAGGGTAAGTCTAACTATAGGTTACAGTACAAGAATTATAGTAACGATCACGAATAACCTAGTATTAAACCTAAGATATTAGATATTGAAAGTACACCCCCATGATTATGTTGTTTTCTTAGTATGATTTTTTCCCTCAAACTATTATTTTTGAGTTTTAGACAATGGCTAGAACCCGAAGGAACCATGTTAATGATCAATGCACCAGGCAATGAAATGATTCTCCTCCTGAACAACCAAATGTTATGGGAGATGGAATTAAAATATTATTTATATACTTACACAGTATATGAATCATTCTGGACTTCCATGTGAGCAGAGAAGGGAACAACAATCTGTTGAGTCCTTTATGAGGCAACATCCACCATCTTTCGATGGGTCTTTTGATCCACATGTTGTTGAAAAATGGATCAATACCAATGAAAAGATATTTTCCATCATCCGTTTTTCAGAACATGAAAAATTCATTATGGTTGATTATCATTTAGAAGATGAAGTAGAAGAGTGGTGGACTCTAATCAAGAATACAAGGCAGTAATATGAAATTGAATCCATGTAATGGGATGAGTTCAAGAACTTATTTTTCAATAAGTACTTCCCTTGTATTCTTCTAACATAGATGGAAAATGAGTTCCTTGAGCTTAATAAAAAGGATGATGAATCTATTGGTACATACAAGGCAACTTTTATAATACTTGCAAGGTATGCTTCTGGTTTTATCATCCAACCTGAATGTAAAGTTGATCGATTATTTAGTGTCTTAAAACGAAGCCTTTGAAGGGAATTAACTGCAAGACACCATAGTATCTATGAATAGATTGTGTGTTGTGCTATCAAGGTACAAATGAAAGTTGGTGTCACATATCAATCTCATGTTTTTGATAAGAAATGAAAGATGGAGTTCAAGTGAAAATCTTAAAACAATGGTGAAAAGAAGATGAATGTTTCCTTATGCTTAAAGTTTGGAAATAAGCATGGTGGAGATTGTCTTAAAGGGGCTAGAAAACTTTAAGTGTGAAAAATAAGGTTATTGAGTAGTTGAGTGTTGATGTAATGGGAAAAAGGTTTCTAATGATGTGTGTCACGACCCGTCCTCGGGGCCCGTACCGTGACTACCCCAAGCCCGCCTTCCATAGGCCAGGGGCTAGCGACTAGCACCAAGGCATAATTCCTGGTAAAAAGAGAAGGCATTGCCTTTTTAAAGTAAAAAACACCACAGAGCAAGCAAGCAGAAGTAAACACTAAGTAAAAACTGGGTACAATAGTAAGTGCAGAAAAGTAAGTGGGCCAGAATACAAACCCAAACTGAAAGTAAAGTACAACTGAAAAAGGGAGTACAACAACTGAAAAGTAAAGATGCAGCCTCGAGCCATCCACTAGAAGTCCCACCTAAAGGGCGGGTACAGATAGCCTCCACAGCTCCTCGGGTCCATCCGTCCGCTCCGAGTACGTCCCACCCAGTGGTCCACCTCCAGGTACCGACCTGCTCCGCAAGCCTCAACCACGATCAGCGTTGTCCGTCGTCTACAACCAACACAACGTAGTGTGGGAATAGCCTGTGCTGGGGTGAGTATAAGCTACTCAGTAGGGACCCTGAGACCCCTGAAGGTCTCCCAAAATCCACAAAGGATAATCCACAAAGGAAAGATACAATCACGAAGTAACATCCGACACTACTTAGGTATATGCCCATACATATACCTAAGTCATCAATTCTTGTTCGGCTCCAACATCCGAGCTCAAGTACAACCCAGTCCACACAGGAAATCACAACCCAATCCATACAGGAAAGCATAATGTAATCCCCAGAGGATATCAAGTCAATCTTATCAAAAATAAGGATTGAAAGTCAAGATTCAGCTCACACAGGTATACTTCTTCGTAAGACGATAGAGATGATCAGATGTAGCCACTGATTCATCTAAGCCATCAGACCCACACATGATCGATAGGTACTAACCCCCGCAATGACCCACAAAGGATCGATAGGTAACTAACCCCCGCAATGACCGACAAAGGATCGATAGGTAACTAACCCCCGCAATGACCCACACAGGATCGGACCCACACAGGATTTGTAGGCACTGGCCCACACAGGACTGCTGAGCACTGACCCACATAGGATCTGACCCACACAGGATCAGTAGCACTGATCCACATAGGATCGCTGAGTGTTGTAGTCGTCGTCGTCGAATCCACGGAGGAATTATATACAGTCTTCAACGTCGCCGCAGTCGCAGCCAGCTCTAGGGTTCCCGCACACAGCAAGCTCGTTTGGGAGGGTCTGCTTCACGAGCCGAGGGGCTGATACATCAACTGACACATAGTCCAGAGTTGATGTATCCAAAAGTTCGGTATCTTCAACAGGAACTCAACGTCACAGACGGCGCGTCAATCGGAAACCCGGTCTGAGAGTTATTGGCTTTTTCGCCCCAGGGGTCCGGTTGGTTTTTAAGTCAAAACCAACCCGACCGTACTCTAAGTGCATCCAAACCTCAAGCGGAGTAATCCAAAAGGTCTGTCTCACTAAGAGGAATCCATCAAAGTCGATGTCATGTCAATCGGACGTCCGGAGCTCAAGTTATAAGCGTTTCCGCTCCGAGGCCCCGGATCGTTTCGTGTACGAACAAACTCGGCCGAACCCCAAGTCCTCCGAAACCTTGAGTGTAGTATACCGAAATGACCGCCTTGATCCAAGGATCGCATCGCAGCTGACGTTGCATCTATAGGAGTTCCACAGCCCATGTTATGAGCAAAAGACCGTGAAGGGTCCGGTATTAGGGGGTTCGGGCCCGGTCTGACCCGACCCGGTACCCCCTGGGTTGGCCCAAACCGGGTCGACCCGACACGGGTCCGGGTCCGACCCGCCTGGGCGCGGCCCGGCCTGGAGGCCCAGCGCGCTGGCGCTAGCCAGGTGGTTCGGCCGTTTCGGCCGAGCGGATGGGGGTGCGGGGGGGCACGCCGCCCCCCGCCAGTTCGTAACCGCGGCCCCCACGGGGGGGGGGGGGGGGGGGCGCTCCTTGCCAACAGACGCGGCATAGCGCCGCGTCCCCGCCTCCTCGGTCCCGTGCGATCGCGGGACCAGCAGGCTGCCGCCGCGGCGGCCCTTCCCGGCGGCGCGTCGGGCGCCGGCGGAGTTTTCCATGGACCACCGGACGCGCTCCGGTGGTCCGTTTTGCCTGCTGTCTCCACCAGTAGTCCTCCCGGGATTGGTTCTTCATTGAAAAGACCTCAAAATGCCCTTGCGTCCTGCTTCTTCATCACCCGCCGATCCGCACACCAAGAACGAAGAAACAGTGGGTTCGGACTTGTTCGTTGGTCCGCACCCACAATGTTAAGGGTTTCAATGGCTTCCGAAAAATTTTAAACACATGCCGAGGATATAAATCACATAGATTTAATTGAACCAAAACCTCTACCTCAAGCGGTTGATCATTCAAAGATTGTCGCGGGAGAAGGAACGTCACGGAAGAAGCGTTGCGGAAGAAGGGTCGCCGGCGTCGCGCCGTTGATCTCCCGGGATCCAGCGTTCTTGTAGACCTTCGTCGGAGGTCGGCGTTCTTCGCGTTCTTTGTCGAGGAAGGAGTGATTCACGGCTTGAGTGATTTCTCCGAAACCCTCTCGCACAACCAACCTCTGATAAAATAAGAGTTGTCTTATTTTATTAACACACAAGCCAACCCTTTGAATTTCCAAAAGGATTGAAACAGTCAATTAAAGAATTAATTGAGGAGTTTAAACTGTCCAATTAATGAGGCGTTTATTATCCAGATTAAACGCTGGGGTTGACTTCATTAAAAAGGGGGTGCGGGTGCGTTACTTAATTAAAGGAGGGGGGTTGAAAAAAAGTGGGGATCGTGTGGGCCCCACCCCACAAATATCCTACCTAGTGGTGTAGGATATTATGGGTCCCACTTTAACCTCTTAACTTAGGTTAAACAACTTAAAATAAAATAAATTGGTCGTACCATTTTATTTTATTCATTTACTAAACCCGAAAATTTAAAAACCACACTCGAGCAAACACAACTCCGAAAAAGGTGTTTCTAAGCAATTATCGGCGCTGCGATTCCATCGGTGCCCTCAGAATTCGATTCCCAGTACCGGTTCAAAAGTTAGAAAAACTCGCTCGTACGTTCACTGAACCTACCCGAGCTAAACTTCAGAAAAAGATTTCGGGCACACCGGGCCTCAGAATTAGGTGCCATCAGAAACTACTTTCTTGTAAAATCCCAAAGAAAATTAAGAAAAAAATTTCCCTTGAATTTTACGGGTATTTACATTACACCCACCTCAGGTATTTACGTCCACATAAATATACATCATAATCTAGGGAAATAAATGTTGGTACTAAGCACGCATCTAAGCCTCCTGCTCCCAAGTTCTCTCCTGGAGGTTCCCGTGCTGCCATATGATGTGCACTAGAGGAATCGACAGTGGGCTTGGGGTAGTGACAGCACGGGCCCCGAGGATGGGTCGTGACAAATTGGTATCAAAGGGAAGGCATTGCCTTTGTAAAGTAAACAAACACCACAGAGCAAGCAAGAAGAAGTAAACACTAAGTAAAAACTGGGTACAATAGTAAGTGCGGAAAAATAAGTGGGCCAGAATACAAACTCAAACTGAAAGTAAAGTACAACTGAAAAAGGGAGTACAACAACTGCAAAGTAAAGTCGCGGCCTTGAGCCTTCCACTGGAAGTCCCACCTGAAGGGTGGGTACAGATAGCCTCCAGAGCTCCTCGGGTCCAGTCGTCCGCTCCGAGTACGTCCCGCCCAGTGGTCCACCTCCAGGTACCGACCTGCTCTGCAAGCCTCAACCACGATCAGCGATGTCCTTATTTTGTAACCAACACAACATAGTGCGGGCATAGCCCGTGCAGGGGTGAGTATAAGCTACTCAGTAGGGACCTTGAGACCCCCAAAGGTATCCCAGAATCCACAAAGGATAATCCACAAAGGAAAGATACAATCATGAAGTAACATCCGACACTACTTAGGTATATGCCCATACATATACCTAAGTCATCAATTCTCGTTCGGCTCCATCATCCGAGCTCAATTACAACCGAGTCCACACAGGAAATCACAACACAATCCACATAGGAAAGCATACGTAATCCACAGAGGATATCAAGTCAATCTTATCAAAAATAAGGATTGAAAGTCAAGATTCAGCTCACATAGGTATACTTCTTCGTAAAACGATAGAGATGATCAGATGTAGCCACTGATTCATCTGAGCTGTTGGACCCACACAGGATCGATAGGTACTAAGCCCCGCAATGACCCACAAAGGATAGATAGGTAACTAACCCCCGCAATGACCCACAAAGGATCGATAGGTAACTAACCCCCACAATGACCCATACAGGATCGGACCCACACAGGATCTGTAGGCACTGGCCCATACCGGACCGCTGAGCACTGACCCACACAAGATCTGACCCACACAGGATCGGTAGCACTGCTCCACGTAGGATCTCTGAGTGTTGTAGTCGTTGTTGTCGAATCCACGGAGGATTTCTGTACAGTCTTCATCGTCATCGCAGTCGCAGCCAGCTCTAGGGTTCCCACACACAGCAAGCTCGTTCGGGAGGATCCACTCCACGAGCCGAGGGGCTGATACATCAACTGACACATAGTCCGGAGTTGATGTATCCAAAAGTTCTGTATCGTCAACAGGAACTCAACGTCACAGACGGCGCATCAATCGGACGCCCGGTCTGAGAGTTATTGGCTTTTTCGTCCGAGGGGCCCGGTTGGTTTTTAAGTCAAAACCAACCCGACTGTACTCCAACTGCGTCCAAACCTTGAGCAGAGTCTGAAAAAAGGTCCTTCTCACTAAGAGGAATCCATCAAAGTTGATGGCACGTCAATCGGACGTCCGGAGCTCAAGTTATAAGTGTTTCCGCTCCGAGGCCCCGGATGGTTTCGTGTACGAACCAACTCGGCTGAACCCAGAGTCCTCCGAAACCTTGAGTGTAGTATACGGAAACGACCGTCTCGATCCAATTATCGCATCGCAGCTGACGTTGTGTCGATCGGAGGTCCAAAACCCATGTTATGGGCAAAAGACCGTGAGAGGTCCGGTATTAGGGGGTTCGGGCCCGATCCGACCCGGCCCGGTACCCCCTGGGTCGGCCCGAACCGGGTCGAACCGACACGAGTCTGGGTCTGTCCCTCTTGGGCGCGGCCCGGCTCGGCCTAGCGGCCCGGCGCGCTGGCGCTGGCTAGGTGGGTCGGTCGTTTCGGCTGAGCGGATGGGGGTGCGGGGGGGCACGCCGCCCCCGGCCAGTTCGTAACTGCGGCCCCCACGGGGGGGGGGGGGGGGGGGGGCTTCTCCTTGCCAACGGACGCGGCATAGCGCCACATCCCCGCCTCCTCGGTCCCGCGCGGTCGCGGGACCAGTAGCCTGTCGCCGCGGCTTCAGCCGCAGCGGCGCGACGGGCGCCCCCGCCTCCTGGCGGCGCGACGGGCGCCCCCGCCTCCCGGCGGCGCGACGGGCGCCCCCGCCTCCCGGCGGCCGGCCGGTGCCGGCCGCCGGCAGGCGCACCGGCGGAGTTTTCCGCGGACCACCGGACGCGGTCCGGTGGTCCGTTTTGCCTGCCATCTTCGCCAGCTATCCTCTCAGGATTGGTTCTTCACTGCGAAGACCTCAAAATGCCCTTGCGGCCTGGTTCGTCGTCGCCCGCTGATCCGCACACCAAGAACGAGGAAACGGTGGGTTCGGAATTTTTTGTTCATCCGCACCCACCGTGTTAGCGGTTTAAATGGCTTCCGACAAATTTTAAACATATGCTGAGGATATAAATCACATAGATTTAATTGAACCAAAACCCCTACCTCAATCGGTTGATGATTCCAAGATTGTCGCGGGAGAAGGAACGTCACGGAAGAAGCGTCACGGAAGAAGGGTCGCCGGCGTCGCGTCGTCGATCTCCAGGGATCTGGCGTTCTTGTCGACCTTTGTTGGAGGTCGGCGTTCTTCGCGTTCTTCGCATTCATCGCGTTCTTCGTTGAGGAAGGAGTGCTTCACGGCTTGATTGATTTCTCCCAAACCCTCTCGCACAACCAACCTCTAATAAAATAAGACTTCTCTTATTTTATTAACACACAAGCCAATGCTTTGAATTTCAAAAAGGATTGAAACAATCAATTAAAGAATTAATTGAGGAGTTTAAACCGCCCATTTAATGAGGTATTTATTATCCAGATTAAACGCAAGGGTTGACTTCATTAAAAAGGGGGTGCGGGTGCGTTACTTAATTAAAGGAGGGGGTTGAAAAAAAGTGGGGCTCATGTGGGACCCACCCCACAAATATCCTACCTAGTGGTGTAGGATATTGTGGGTCCCACTTTAACCTCTTAACTTAGGTTAAACAACTTAAAATAAAATAAATTGGTCGCACCATTTTATTTTATTCATTTAATTAACCCAAAAATTTAAAAACCACACCCGAGAAAACACAACTCTAGAAAAGGTGTTTCTAAGAAATTACCGGCGCTGTGATTCCATCGGTGCCCTCAGAATTCAATTCCGAGCACCGGTTCAAAAGTTAGAAAAACCCGCTCATACGTTCACTGAACGTACCCGAGCTAAACTTCAGAAAAAGATTTTGGGCACACCGGTCCTAGGAATTAGGTCCTGTCAGAAACTGCATTCTTGTAAAATCCCAAAGAAAATTAGGAATAAAAATTCCCTTGAATTTTATGAGTCTTTACAATGTGAATAGAGAAAAGACTACAAATAATTCACCACCCACGCTTCAATTCTATAAGTGCAAGGAGATGGGGAAATATGCTAACCAATGCCCAAATCCTAGGGTTAATGATGATGATTGACATTAGCAACCTCTTAAGGAAAACCCCAAAGAAAAATCACATGTGATCACTATTGGTGATGTTGAGTATGACAACGAAATGGTGGAATGATTAAGTGTTTATGTAATGGTATTTCAAAATAGTGTTGTTGAATCTCTTTTATAGTATTGTTGAATGTTGGAATATATATGTATTAGTCCATTGTGGTTTTCCATAAGTATATGGTACCGGTAACCATGAAATGTTTTTGAAATATTTTTGGAAAGCACATGATATGCACATAATGAGGGGATAAGGAGATAATGAGATGTTTGATGGTATTAATGACCTCATGATTGATATAAGGAAAATGTGATGTCATGGTTTGAGTATATATAATTTTTTGGTATTTTGGTGTGTGGAAAGAGTTAATTTTGATAGAATTAATGTTTTAACTATGGTTCTATGGTAATTCATGTTATTAATATGTTTCAAGAGAATACATGATTAAGGTATTCACATATTTGGAATGTGACAACCAAGAATTGCCAAATGAGATTTTGAGACAAATGTTAAGTCAATTTAGATCACCTCTTTCTAAAGTTTTATATTTTAAGTTTTTGGAAGGATTGTAAGGTTATTAATTTATGGATAGTATCAGTTATATTCCGGTTAAATATTTTTATATTAATTTATTATCTCACTATAGGTGGACTTATGCATATTTGATAACCTATTTTAATATTTTTGTTGAGACAAATGGAATGACCTATCATTATATCACATGATCTACTAACACTTAAATAATGACCAATTCAACTTCATTTCTTAAAATAATAGATGAAGTGGAAATTTTTTAGGGAATGACCAATGATGAGATTATACTGAAATCAAGTAAGTATTTTTCCTCATGCAAAAAATCATCGACTTTAAGAAAAGGATCTTGAAACCAAAAATGTTACCCTAGTACCTTATTATCCAAGGAATCAGATGGTTCTTTAAATAATTGTAGATTTATGGATTTCTGGTTGTTAACTTTCCCCAACCTATTTATCTATCACTATCCATCAGAATATGACGGTTATATTTCTCTTCTATATCCATATTTTCACATCCCAACTATGTTCTCCTATGTGGAAATGCAGTTATGAGTTACATTGGGTAACTGTTATGTATTTAAATTTCCTTTTTAAAATAAAGTTTTAATATTCCTTTTTACGAGGTGGGTTTCTATGAAAGAAACATTCAAGTGTGAAACCTTTTATAATCCTGCTGAATTTTGAGTGTGAAATTCATTTTAAGTGGGGTATAATGTAACTTCTCGAGATTTTATGAGATAGATTATTTTTAATTTCTTTGATTTCTTGTGTTGTATGCTACACCAGTATTAGTTTGTGATATACACAACACCGTATTAGCTTGTAATGTATGCAACACTATTCTTGGCTTTCGTTACACGCAAGAGAGACCTTCCTTGATAGCTTACATTGTACACAATACTGAGTTTCACTAAACAACAATATATTATTAAAATATTATTATTTAATAAGATATAAACTAGTCGTCATAAATAGTATTAATCACATTTTAAATTTTATATAAAATTAAAATTCATCTTATGTTTTTTTTAGACATGATATAAGAATAACTTCGGTTTTTTGGATAAAAGAAATATTTTTCAAAAAATGCATTTTTGACTCCTTTTGATGGCACACCCATTTCAAATCTAGTTTTTAACACTTTTATATATTCTATTTGAAAATTTAAATGTACTATTTGGAAGTGAGACATCAAATTTTACTTTTTTAAATTAATGGTATTTTTCTAAAAAAATCATATTTAAATGAATGGTGAAAAATACTGCATTTTGATTCAAAACTACTTTTTTATTTAATTTATTTATATAGTTAAATTATATTTTTAATTGTTTTTAAAGTGTAATTGGATTATTATTTTATCATTTAATCTAATTTTATTCCTTGGAAGTAATTTTATATTTAAATTGGACATAAACACATGAAAATATTTTGATAAGTTTTTACTTCTTAAAAACCTACTTTTTGATTTTTGACAACGAGAATTAATTTTAAATTAATTTCTTTCAATTCTGTGTTTTGAATTATAAAAAATTGATTCCATATTTAAAATCAGTGGTTCCAAATTATTTAATCGGTTAATTTTTTTGGATATTATGAATAGTACCTATGGTAATTTTTATTTACCACAATTAAAGGTAAATTGGGTAAATTAGGGTAACAAACAATATGATAAAGATAATAAAATTACCCTAACACCTTATAAAATCCTATTGGATGAATTAAAGTCGACCAATTTCATATATGGGTTGGAATTGATTCATTTAATAGATTTTGTTTCATGAAGGTGATGTAATTATAATTAAAATAAAAAAAGGTGACAACATGTCACTCTCATATATCTTATAAGTATAATAATTTTAATATAGTAATATAAATGATAAAAATTCAAACATTAATAGTCCCCAGAAATCTGAAAAAATTATATACATCATGTGAATTTATTTATATTTTTTATAAATTAAATAATTACCATTAAAGATGACACAATAGTGATGTAAAAATTATTTTATTGATAGTAATAACAAATAAATGGTTTTAAAAATATTAAAATAAACATTATATGAACTAATTAATGTTATTCACAAATTTTCTATGTCACTATGACATGGTAGGAGTGTATTAAATATTTTTTTTAGAATTTATATTCTGTGTGGATTTTATTTAAAGTCAAATAATTGAATAGTGTCAAAATTGACATTATTGATATTTTATAAAAAACTTATTATTAAATTATTTATAAATCACAAAAATATTTAAAAATTACAATGTGAAAATTATATGGTCGAAAATTTCATAAATTATGCAATTATAGACAATTTAAAACACATAAGTAAATATTTATAACCATTTAATATTTATAATATTATTACCAAAAATAAAATTAAATAGATTAAATATGAATAAATAAAATCAATAAGGGTTAAAATAAAATCACAACATGTATAAATTTTATTGGTTGAGAGGATTTATACCCTTACTCATCTTATAATATAAATAAATGATTTTGGGATCATTATAAACCTAAAATTAATTTGTAATAAATTAATATTTCAAGACTTTCCAAATGTGCCCCTCACATCTCTTATAAAAGGGAACCTCTCCTTTTCTTTTAATCACACCTCCAATTCCCTTTAGCTTGGCCAAACCCAGCCCAAATATCCTCCCAAATTCCATCACTTCATCCTAGAGTCCACCCTTTTGGATGAAAGCCATCTTAAGGAGTCATTTTCTGCATACCAATGGGAGATACCCAAAAAAGAGGTAATTGTTTATTACCTCTTTCAGAATTATTTTCTTCTTCTACTTCCTCTTATTAAGTTGTTTCTGTACTAAAGTAATAAATATAGTATCTTATACATGATTCAATTTGATTATAATTATTGTAAAACTATATACCTTCTTTTATCCATCCTACAAATGACAATATCACCATGCGTGTGTACGTTCGGCTTACCGTCTCCACGTCGTGGTGTAATTTGTTATTAAACAATACTTAATTTGGATTGATATAAATAAGTGTGTAATGAATTTAAATAATTAATATAACATGATAATTATTTTTTATAATTAATACACCATACAATTCCATACCATTTAACCATTTAGTGAATGATATCATCGCACGTGCATACATACGGCCAACCGTCTCCACGATGCGATGGGATTCATTCTCCACATTAACCATTCAAAAATGATTATAAACTATATATAATAAATAAGAATGAAATATATGATGTAATAATTCTACTATATTTGTGTGTATATATATATGTATATATCATTTACTTTCTTCTATTCAATTAAATAAAAAACGGAAACAACGTTCATGCGTATATACGGCCTACCGTCTCAATGAATGGTGTATTCTATTTCATTTATCTATATTTTATATATATTTATATACTGAATATATATGATATATAAATCATTTTTTACATTCTGGAATTAATTAAATAATGATCTAATTAATAATATCAAGAATAACAATTCAAAACACGTATGATAAATAAAACGATTATTACCCAAATGTTGATTTGACATAGAATTGGTAAATGAACGGGAAATATAAAGTCATAAATGAATAATATATGATATCATAAATATTATTATGTCTCTATTAAAAGTTAATAATATGTTTAAACCCACTATATATGAGTTTTTGATACATATAAAGCATATCGAACCTAAGGTAAGGGATAATTTTTGCAAACTCATTGTTTTCTGAGATTGTTTATACGTAAGTATTTACTATGGTATATTTATCATTCATGTCCATGTCTCCAAAATATATAATATTATTTCTATTCTTATATTATTTTTTAAAGTCAATTTTACCCATTGGTGAATTTTTATTAAACCGTATATAAGGAATTTTTCTTTTGTTTTCCATGCGATGTACTTTTTTACTTTTCTGGAAATAGTACGAGAAGAATGTTTTTTAACTTATATATAATGAACATATTTTTAGGTATTCATAATTCCTTATTTATATGAAGATTACTCTATATGATTTCAATTTTATTTTTAATTAAATTGTTTTTTTTAAATTTCATGGCATTTTGAAAATAGATAACGTTTTTGAAGAAGAAATGATATTTTCCTCTAGAAATAAGCTCAACTGTTTTATCAAAATTATTTTCCATCTAATATGACATATGGTTATTTTTATATCACTATTATTAATTTGATTTTATTTTTTTTATTATGGAATTATTTTTATAAAATCCATTTATCTTATATGGATTATGTTATGATGGAATGATTTTTAAGAAACACATTTTATTTCATGGGTTATTCTATAATGAATGGTTTATGTTTTGTGGAACATATAAGAATGATTTCATTATGAGATGTGTGGGACCCATATATCCCTCTAATGTATTGGGTAAATATTTATATCTCTTGGGATATACATGATTGGAACAGCAAGTAAATATGGTTTAGTAATACATGTCTGGAACAGCAAGTAAACCCTATTTTGTAATAGACTTTGTCCACTATGATGGTCTTGGAAATAATGCCTTGGATACTATGAAAATAATATTACATGATTATTATTTTTAAATAATTCCATGTTTTATACCAATGATATCTTGTCATGGTTAATGTTCCTTTGTGATATATGACTTATGTACTGTAAAGATTTATTTCATGACTCGTGATTTTTATATTTAAACTTTATGTTCATGCTTTCACATTATTATGTTTATGGTTTGTTTCATGTTCTCAATGTTTACCCTTACTGATAATTTGAGCACACCATTTTTATGTTTTCTTTTCCCCACGATATTAAGAAAGGTTTTATGTAGGAAAACAAAAGGGGAAAATCATTATAAGATATATTAAAGATCTTTCACCAAGTTAGAATATTATGTTCCAAGTTTCCAAAGAAACAAAACTAATACGGTATTTGGGCATCTATTTGTGTCATGTATTAAGTATTCCGAAAAAGTAATGTAATTTCCATGTACATCAAGCTTGGCTAGTTAGAGGTAGGAACTTCATGGTTGGTATCCATGTAGTCATGTGGATGAACTCTATAACAAGGGCTCTAGGAAGGACCTCCAAAGTTTCTTGATGTGTTGCTATGGGGATGACTTATATAGTGGTAGATACTTTCCCTAACTAGTTTAGGGTAAACTAAGGAAACAACTTATGATTTCCTTGATTATTTTTTAATCTTATTTAATATGATAATCAAAAATCATCTCAAATATATCATTGGGATATATTGGTGGGTATCAAAGATGTTAGTAAAAATAGGGGATGGGAGTTGTGTTAAACTAAACCTATTAAAATAATTCTCAAGTGGGAGAATGTTAGGTTTTAGTGTGAGAATTTTTTTTCGATAAGTGTTGAGGTTTCTCAAAATTATTTCTTTCGGAATGAAACTTAGAAGCACCAGATAGGGAAATATTCAAATTCACTAAGGATATTTAGATTTAGGTAAATGGGGATAGCAGAGTGGAAGTAGCATAATAAAAGTTGATTAACAGAAGCAATGGTGTGAAAGTGTAATAACATCGAAGGGGAAATATATTAAAGCATTAACTTGGGGCGTGACCACATTATATAGGATGGAATAAGTTTTATATAAAGTATTTTTTGGATTCATCATGGATATTAAATGTAATTTACGGTTTTGGCTAAAAAAAAATTTTGGGTGAGGAGAAAGTATGAAGGTGAAAAGGACTTATGTAAGGGTTACTCTGAATATACATAGTTTTTTTTATCATTACCAAGGGATACATAAGGGTTAATAGAAATATTAAATAAGTCTAAAATTGTTTATTTTTTAAAATCATTCATTATTCACTATAAGGACAAGTTGAGCTAGTGAATCTCAGTTAGTTTCCCTGAAAAAGTTGTTTAATAGCCATGATCTTCAAGAGGCAGTGAAACTAGAATCAATAGTTGGATGTTGTGGATTTATCCTATAAATAATGGATTGGTGATGTATATTTTGAGTAATAAATGTAGTATAGTCAAAGTCTAAGATATTCAATTCTATTAAAGATGGAAGGAATATGGGATAACATTTGTCCCTACGGGGGACATTTCCATAGGAGTGCTTATTTTTTAGAAGGGGTCTCCAGAGGTGTTTATATAGTTTATTGAGTTTGGTGTATATAAGGATTCCCATTTAACTAATATTTCTACCCTAGTTAAGGATATAGTGTTTTCCCATATAGATTTGTACCAAATTCTAAACCATGAAATTTTTGTATATTGTTATTCTTTTTTATAATTCATTATCTTCCTTCATTTTTTTAATGGAAGTTATTGTCTTTAAATGTTCAATTTGGAATAGTGGATTACGTGTGGTTAATCTTATAATATCTAGACACATCATTAATGTGGGTTTATTATAATTCAATGTTTTTAGACTTTTTTCTTCTATGTAAGTTCTAAGAGATAACTTTTGAGCATGAGACGAAAAGGACACAATAAAATTATCATATAATTCCACAGTTGATAGCCCTTGGTGGACCCTAATTCTATATTACCTTGTCTAAGTGACCAAGGATAGATATTATATGATATATTACGATGATTCTAGGGTCATTTGGAGGTGGTGATGGATTTGATTAGTGAGATACCTCCTAAGAAACTTTGAGATAGTAGTTTAAATCTGGGTGACATCCTCTTTTGTCTTTTACATATATAGAAGGTAACTACTTCCTTACTCTGATGAGAGACTTTCAAAGTGATTTGAAGTATGAATGGGATTTTATTTTCTCTTACTGTATTTTCATTAAGGTGATGACCAATATAGTTTTATCTCCACCAGGTTAACATGAGTTGTTTCTAGGGTAGGAATGATGTCATTATAGAGGTACTCTCAAGCCATGGAATTAACCACATGAAACTTCATGCGCTAATTTGGTGACATCATCGATTGGGATTAAGTATTTTTTTCATTCATTATATTTTTAAAAAACATCCTAGGTGCCATCAGTTGATGGTTCATCATAACCTGAGTTGTTTAGAGGTTTCCCACAGCCTAGTGGAGTAAGTTAACTATTTAAGGTAGACCAATTGAAGAGTACATTTTTATGTTGATGGAGAAAATAAAAAAAATAGGAACCCATCAATGAAATATCATAAATTAGAATTCATATTTAACCAATATCTTTCATAACTAAAGGATTTCACATAGGGTTTTCCATTTTCTTTTTCCAACATTCCCACATTCATGCTTCCATAGACCCACTTTCCAAAGGTGAGTGTAACTTGAAATAAATTGATACTTTTTTGGGTAAAACATATAAAAACCAATAGAATGGTAGGTCAACTAATCCCATAAATGATCTTATTTTCTAGTATGGTACTCTCTTATATATTTAAATATATTTATAAAATGCTTCCAAATAATAATAGTAGTTACCCTTATGTGAAAGTAATTGATTAGGACCATGTATTTGTGAGAACATATTATGAATGAAAGGTTTTATATCTTTCTCTCATTAATTATTTATGTTGTATTTAAATAAAAATAGCTAGGAATTTTAGAATTGATCACCATCCAGGGGGGCGGTGGGAGTTGTGGAGTTTGGATTGTCCCTATAAAGGGAATAAAAAACCCATATTGTTAAATTCTCTTTAATAATTCACATTGTACATTTTGAGGTTGTGTGATAAGGATAAAATGGTTCTTTTTTAAATCATTCATCCAGGATTGATTTTTTGTCTTCTAAGGTCTTACATCCAGGACCAATGATGTTTATTTTAAGGTTTTTTTATTTCATTAGGATGTGTTCCTTTTAATATCATGCAATAAACACCAATTTGGATCTATTTATGGTTGTATATCTAATATTAATAGGTTTTTATTTTC
This sequence comes from Viscum album, assembly GCA_963277665.1. Lineage (NCBI taxonomy): Eukaryota > Viridiplantae > Streptophyta > Magnoliopsida > Santalales > Viscaceae > Viscum > Viscum album. Next base: position 1,363,006,587 of record OY728156.1, on the reverse strand, counting down.
AGTTCATGAAACCAGGACCAATGTGGAACCTTTTAATGTCATGCATCCATGAACAAGATGTGTTCCTTTTAGATTATAAAACCAGGTCAAAAAAAATTTCTTTAATGGTCACAAAACCAAGACTATGATGTGTGCCTTTTATGTTGGGAAACTAGGTAAATTGTGTTTTGGGGGTTTAGGTTATATAAATAAGACTAATTCCAATTATTTAAAGATTATTTATAATGGAATACTATGTGAAAGGTACCTAACAATGGATTGGTGTGAAACTTATGCGTTAGTGAATATTTCTAGATTAATTTGTAAGGTGATCGAGGTAGAGGTAATGGGATTAAAACTAGGTGGAGGACTATTTATATTCACTCATTATCTATTTTAAAATGGGTAATTATAAAGATGACTAGACACATTGGAGATATAAACCAGTGAGATAAAGGTTGATCTTATACCATATTTGTAGCATGTTAAACTTCTAGTGATAGAGATATACCCTTAAAGAACAATACATATGATATATTTTGAACGTTTCATATGAGACAATGTGGGATGTTTTATTGTATTAAATATACAATGTTAAGTAATACTTTATTCTTTATGGGTATATTTGTCCATGTGATGTAGTTATATCATATCCACTACCAAGACTTTTCATAGAGTATGGAATTGGTGGGTTATATGGGAATCACTTGTATAGAATTTTATAGTATAATTCATGTGGTCATACTATGATAAACCATGTTAATTGAAAATTTAAAGGTTATTATTATTATCTACTTCACTTTGGATATCATTAATAACATATTTTATAAGATGAAACATGTGATTTTTATATTACATGAAGTTATACACAATTGTAACGTACATTCCATTTACTCTAAAAAACCACAAAAAATTTTTAAATGCTTTAACAACAATTGATATTTTCTTATATCCTATCAAAGGTGGCCAACACCATTTAGATGGTTAGTCCATTATTTCCTATGCTTCCATCCAATTCTCACTAAAGATTTCCTTATACTCCATTATTTATTGCAAGCGGTACTATCATACATGTTGATCCAACATTGTGTGAGTTGTATTTTTCTAAATTAATTCTTGTAAACTCAAGTCAATATCTTGATAAATAATAAGTATATTTGATTTTGAATGAATATGTTGATGATGAAGTATTGATTATGTATGATAATTAATCTAATCATATTGATACAGTTGAAATTCTATCCAAATATTTTCGATGATGTTTGGTAATAATGGGAATTTGAATGAAGTGATTGTGAGAATAATATTATATTATGAAACCATGGTAGATTCATGTTATGATAATAAACTACATGGATAAGGTTATGGTTGAAAAAATTTCATGACTACAAAAAATGAAGGGGTTAGAGGTGTTGCAAAAGATCATGTGGAAAAATAATAAGATGTGATATATCTCAAATCATATATGAATGTAAACCTAAAGAGGAGGAAAATGATTTCATTCGATACAAATTTATGTGTTATTATAAAGATAAAATATCATGATTATTTAAAATATTTTCTTAGATGAATATTAAAATAAGGTTGAAGGAGGAACATGAAAAAATATGAAGTACAAAAAGTTGTTTGAGGAAGATAAAAACCATGTATATGAATCTGTATATGTTCTCTATATAAGTGAATATAAACTTATAGGTTTTATATGGGTAGGAAATTTTACATAGCCAAATGAACTACTTTGTGTCTAAATATTTACGAAATTATAATTATGTATTTGATTAGTAACAAAGGAAAACCGGTCACATAGGAGAATCTAGGTAATTAAATGACCCACTACATATAGAAATTGGTCATGTAAGTGAATTGGTTACACATGTGAATGGATCAACATGAGTGAATTGTTCATGTATAAAAATTTTCTATGTGTGAAAATTTTCCATGACATGGAATATGTATGTGAAGGAAAAAATATATGAATTGGTTAACATATGTAAACTCATGAAAATATGTGATTTTATAAGTATGAGAATTTTACACATCACTGAACCTTCTAAGAATGTTCATTTGGATATGTAAGGAGTCAATAAAATAATAATCCATGTATTTGATTCCATTTCATTGATGAAATCCCAAAAACATAAGCAAAGTCACATATAGAATTCACGTAGGATTTTTTAGTACAATGTAATGGATTATATCCTTACACACTGAGTGAGATATCTATAATGTAAGATAAGATAGTTTCAGAAGATACTTTGTTTGTTAAACTTCATAAGTTTTATATATCATTATATTTTTTATCATGAAATTTTTTATCATGATATTTACTAAATTAGATGATGATATATTTCAAGATAATGGTATAAGAATATGAGAGTCACATATAAGAAGTTCCATATAGGTGGACTTACTACATACATATATGGACTTATTTGGAAGAATATTCTTATAAAAAGATTCATGTTGTAGAGTTGATTCTAATTGAGAATATTCTATGTAAATAGTAATTAAATGAAAATATATATCCTGATAATTCTTCTCATGATACAAGTTGTTTGATTAAAGTGTTGAGAGATATATTTCAGGGAAAATATCAATAAAAATTAAGGAGAGTTGATTCGAGTATATTAATGAAGGTATAGGAATTAAAAACTATAAGTTTTGTACCACTAAGAAAGGGATACATGAACACAACTAATGCATATTTAAATATAAATACATGAATATAGTTTAAATATGTTTATTTTTTGGAGTGAAGGTTACATGAATTTTTTATATATCATAGAGAGTAAAAGAAAAAGTAAGAACTAAGAATTTAGTTGAGTCTTCAGGGAATGTTTGAAAGATATTATATAATGTAAAGAATAAATAATGTGGATTTTATTAAAAGACTAGATCTTGATACTTTTTAATTACTAAAAAAATTTGTAATTCAAAATGTTTAATTCATAAGGTATTGTGAATATGAAAGAAAGATAATACAATAGAATAAGTTATATATGTTGTTAGGTATTATATATATTACAGTTCAAAGAAGCAGAAGTTAAGTGTGGATATTCGACACAATAATCCTATAGAGATTATTCTCTATATTCCAATAAAGATAAAAGAAGACATCATGATATTATGATGAATTTTTTACTGTTTAAGAATTAGAGAAGAAGGAAGAATAAGTACAGGTTGCATGTATTAAAGAATAAGATAGGAATAATAATATGAATTGGTTGAGTTTTACATTAGGTTCACAAGAAGAAGAAAATTTTGTTCAGTATAGGTTGCAAATATTATAGAGGGTTATTGTATCCAATGCAAGATAAGAGTAATATGAGAAGAATAAGTCTTTCACATATAAAAGAAAATAAAAATCTAGTCTATTATTATGAATAGAAAGTAGGTTGTGTTCATTTTTTTGTATATAGGGGGAGAAGAATAAGATAAGTTTATTTCATGTTGTTGTGAAAGTGATGATAGAATTAGGAGGAGGGGGATAAAAAAGAAGCATTGTGACAATTAATAGAAGAAATTTCTATTGAATGAATTTCTTGATGTTATAATGAACATGAATAATATAACGACCCATAATTTACATACATTGTTAATACTTCAAAATTGAAGCATACTTATTACAACATATAAGAAAACCACAAAAGGACCGTATAGGTATAGTGTCTTTAGAAACTGGGAAACATAAACAACTGGTTCATAAAGCGTCTACACTGTCTCCCATTTATTTCATCATATCTATAGTCCCTTTTGGAATATCTTACTTAATAACCTTCTTCCTGACCTGGGGAAAGAAAACATACAAAAGGGTGAGCTGAAATGCTCAGTAAGGGTAAAAAAAAGAAATATCAATCACATCGTATACACAAGCACACAACTTTTGGAAATCTTAACCTGCAAAAGAGATCATAATTTCATAACATGGGATAAATCATGGCCGTGAAATGTAATCACAATAATCATAACTTAAAACATGAAACTTTGTGGCATACACACATAATCATAGAGAATCATTTCTTGTTAGTCAAGACTCATTTCCAAGACTATCTTAGTGGACAAAGTCCCTTTCTGAACCGAGTCACCCTCGTTTCAGTCCTGGTTCACTGAACCGGTATAACCTACCGTTCCAGCCATTTCTATCTCATGAGATATAAAATCTTTACCCAATTCATTGGAGGGAGATATAGGTCCCACCCATCTCATAATGATATCATTCTTATGTGTGCCACAAAATCATAAACCATACATCATAGCATAACCCATGTAATAAAAATGGGATTCTTAAACATCATGACATCATAAAACAATTCATATAAGATAAAGGAATTCATAAAAATAATTCCATCACAACATAATCAAATCAATGTAATAATAGGGATAAAACAGAACCCTTTATTATCTTAGATGGAAAATAATTTTGATAAAACACTTGAACTCCATTCTTGAGGAAAATATCCTTTCTACTTCAAAAACATTTTCCTTTCTTAACATGTCATACAATTTTAAACTAAAAGAAGTTGATTAAAATTAAACTTGAAAACTTGTAATGGAAGCTTCTTGGAAATAATTTTTTAAAAATCCATTCATGCCGTATAAGTTAAAAAAACATTCTTCTCGTACCTTTGTCGGAAAAGTCAAAAAAACATCATATGAAAAACGACAAAAGATTCCTTTCATATATTTTACTAAAAACTCATCGAAGGGTAAAATTGGATTTAAAAAATTGTAGGTGGATGGAAATAATATTACATATTGAGGAAACATGGATGTGGATGATAAAATACATCTCAGTAAATAGTAAATTATAAACAATCTCGGATAAAAATGAGATTGTGATATTTCCCTTACCTTAGGTCCGACTTGCATTGTAAGTGTCAGAACCTACTGTATAATGATTTAAATAATGTTATTGACTTATTCCAGAATCATAATTATTTTTATGATATCATATATGGTCATTTTCTTAGCTTCTTAGTAGTAATATTTCATTATTACTTGTTATTCGGGTGTTTATAACTTTTTGTTCTTATGTGTGTTTTGTCGAATAAATTATTATTCTTATATTTATGTTATAGATACCTCATTTCCAGAATGGTATTAGTGTAATATATATCATATTCATTCATTAAATTCATTTATATAATCATTATGAAATGAAGATCATGTAGAACGAGTCGCATCACATCGTGGAGACGGTATTCCGTACGTACGCACGAGTGATGATATCATTCTTATGATCGTGGAATTGTATTGGAGTATATGTATACTATTTCAGAATCAGTATCACTTTATAATAGTCATATATGGTCATTATTTACACCATTATACCCATCCAAGTAAGGTGGTGGTGGAAAATAGATTACACCACGGCGTGGAGACAGTATTCCGTACGTACGCACGCGCGGTGATTTCTTTTTCCGTAGGATGGATAGATGGTGAAATAGGGTTGTTTCATACTTATAATAACATATTAGTATATTAGTGATACTGATGTTATTACTTCATAATAAAACAACTAAAGAAGAATAAGTGGAAGAAGAAATAAAGATGAAAGAATTGGTAACGGACATTACCTCTTCTTTGAAGTGCTTCTTTGAGACCTTCTTTTAGGGCACTAAAATTGGTCTTTGAAGAAGACCAGAACCTCTAGGATGTCTCTAGGGAAGTGTAGAGGAGAAAGTGGCAGGGGTTGGCCGAGCTTGAAGGATCCAAGTGGTGTGAGGAAGAGGGGAAGGAGGCTTCCTTTTATAAGGGAGGAGAGGGGCACCTTTGGAATAACTAAAACTATTATTTTATTATAAAGTCAAGTTCGGTTTTAAATAGCTCCAAATTGATATATATATAATCTAAGGTGGGGATGGGTCGAAATCCTCTCATCCAATATAATTTAGACAAGTTTAGGTTCCTATTTTAACCTTATCATTTAGATTTAACATTAAGTTAAATAAGTTTACTTTTACCGTGTCTTCTTGTGTTCTTATACTATAAGGTTAATAAACTTACTATAAGAAGACAAACGAACCCCAAATTTCTTATTATTAATATATATAACCTTATCTAAGTCATTTGGCCGAACCTTAGATTTTTAGGAATAAAATAACAATTAATAATATAATATTTGTTTTAAAAAATATTTTATGTCAATTTTGACACTATTTAGTAATTGATTTTTGTAAAAATCATAACAGAATGATAAGTTCTAAAAAAGTTAATTAAATCAATACTAACATGTCCTATTGACCTAGAAAATTGGTGGGATTCATAAAAAGTCTCAAATTACATTTATTTTGGTGTTTATAACATCCATTATGTCAATATTTCATTAATAAGATAATTATTGCATCATCATTGTATCATAAATAAATTAAATTATTTAATGTTAAAAAATTACAAATAAAATACCATTACGTAGGAAATATTTTTAGCTTTCTAATGAATATTTATAGTCGAATTTATCTTATGTATAACCCCATATTAAAAATGTTTTATTTATTAAAATTTGATTTTAACTATTTTAACTATTCATTAAATAAAATAATATTAAATGTCATAATCTAATCCAAGTGCACCTAAATGGTCATATTATATTCATAAGGTTGTTTTTGGTCGAATTAAACTTATCCAATAGAATTAGGACATGTGTTAGGGTAATAGTAATATCATATTCACCCTTAGTTACCCTATTTACTATTAATCGCGGTAAGAAAAGTAAAAAGTTACTATTCACCAAAAAATTAATTTTATCTCATTGAACCACATTTTACTTACTGATATCAACCGTGTCTGTCGGATTTTCGAAATTCCATTCACAGAAGCTGTAAAATTAAGTTTTATGCAAAATTCAGTTTTTAACCTACCACTTAGTGGTTTCACTCTTCATCAAAAATTGAAAGTTTTCAGAAAAATACCAAAATTTCACCCAAGGATAATTTCGGTATTCCGAATCCAAAAATGAATTCCATTTTGAAAAATAAAATTCACAAAATTTCAAAAAGTGGTTATTACTATTCATAACGGCTAGTTTTAATAATATTTTAATAGCATATCGTTGTTTAGTGAAACTCGGTATTGCGTACGACGCAAGCTATCGAGGAAGGTCGTGATTTCGTGTAAAGCAAGCCAAGAAAGTTTTGTGTAGAAAAAGATTACTTTGATGATTTATATAACATAAAAGTATCGGGTGTTACATTCTACCCCCCTAAAAATGAATTTCGCCCTCGAAATTCGTCACTTTGTAACAAACAGATGAGGATACCTCTCCCTCATCATATCCTCAAGCTCCCATGTAGCTTTTTCTAATTGGTGGTTCCTCCATAAAACTTTCACCAATCGAGTTGTCTTGTTTCGTAGGACTTTTTCGCTACGATCCAGAATCTCTATCGGTTGTTCTTCATAAGAAAGATCTTGCTCCAACGGTACAACTTCTGAGCTGAGTACATGTGAAGGATCAGGTATTCACTTTCTCAGGAGAGATACATGGAAAACATCGTGAACTTGATAGAGATTCGGTGGAAGATCCAATCGGTAAGCTACCTTCCCAACATGATCCAGTATTTCGAAAGAACCGATATACCTAGGGCTCAACTTCTCCTTCTTTCCAAATCTCATAACCCTCTTCTACGGAGATATTCGTAAGAACACTTTATCATCCACTTCAAACTCTAGGTCTTTTCTTCGGCTATCGGCATAACTTTTCTGTCGACTCTGAGCTTCTCTTATGTGTTGTTGAATAGATCTGACCTTTTCTGCCATTTCATCAACGAGATCAGGTCCTAATAGCTTTCTTTCCCCAACTTCATCCCAGCAAGTTGGAGTCCTGCATTTCTTTCCATAGAGATCTTCATAAGGAGCCATCTGAATACTGGAGTGAAAGCTATTATTATAAGAAAATTCCACCAAAGGTAGGTGTTGATCCCAACCTCCTTTGAAATCCATAGAGCAAGCTCTCAACATATCTTCTAGGGTTTGAATTGTTCTTTCAGACTGACCGTTTGTCTGAGGATGATAACCAGTGATGAAACTCAACTCTGTATCCAGATTATGCTGGAGACTTCTCCAAAACTTCGAGGTAAATCTCGGATCCCGATTAGATATAATAGAAAGTGGTACTCCATTCAATCTTACCACTTCCTTTACATATATCCTGGAAAGCTGATCCAGAGAGAAATCCTCTCTAATAGCATTTGAAGTGTGCAGACATTGTAAGACGATCAACTATGACCCAGATAGCATTATTGCCTTTGAATGTTTTAGGAAGTCCTGTGACAAAGTCCATAGTAATGTTTTCCCATTTCCATTCGGGTATGGGTAATGGTTGTAACATCCCCTTAGACTTCTATCTCTCAGCTTTAACTTGTTGAAAAACCAAGCATCAAGAGACATATTCAGAAACATCTCTTTTCATTCCATCCCACCAGAAGTACTATTTCAGGTCCCTATACATCTTCGTGCTTCCAGGATGAATAGATAATGAAGAACTATGAGCCTCATCCAGCAGCTCCTTCTTTAATTCGGGGATGGGAGGAACACAAACCCGATTCCTGAACTTTATTATCCCATCACAATCAAGGTTGAACTCAGGAACATTTCTCACATTCTTTTGTAACTCGACATCTTCTTTTTGTGCCTCTTTAATCTTCACATGTATAGATGGTTGAACATTCATTTGAGAAAGATAAGATTTTTCCCCTTTCATTATAATTCCAAGATCCATCCTTTGTAAATCCATAAATATTGGATCTTTTGTGATCCTCATCCTGGATAAACTAGCATGGTCTTGTCGACTTAATGCATCTGCCACCTTGTTTGCTTTCCCAGGGTGGTAATGGATTGAGCAGTCGTAATTCTTAATCAGCTCCAACCATCTTCTTTGACGCATATTCAGCTCCTTTTGTGTGAAAATATACTTTAAACTTTTATGATCAGTATAAATATCACACCTTTCACCATAAAGGTAATGCCTCCAAATATTTAATGCAAATATTACCGCAGCTAACTCCAAATCATGTGTTGGGTAATTTTTCTCTTGGATTTTCAAATGTCGTGAGGCATAAGCTATCACCATATCATTTTGCATAAGAACACACCCTAATCCCTTCTTGGATGCATCACTATAGATCACAAACCTTTCTCCACTACAAGGCAGTGTGAGCACAGGTGCACTGGATAACCTTCTTTTCAACTCCTTGAAATTCTCTTCACATTCTTCCGTACAGACAAACTTAACTCCTTTCCGAGTCAACTTGGTGAGTGGATTAGATAATCGTGAAAAATCTTTCACAAAACGTCAATAATATCCAGCCAAACCAAGAAAACTTTGGATCTCAGTTACAGTTGTTGGTCTCGACCATCTTTCGATAACCTCTGTTTTTGCTGGATCCACAGATATCCCCTCTTTTGAGATTATGTGACCCAAAAATGCAACTTTTTGAAGCCAAAATTCACACTTGGTAAATTTGTCATAAAGTTTCGTCTTTCTCAGGGTCTTCAATATAATTCTCAAGTGATCTTCATGTTCTTCCTTTCTCTTTGAATAGACAAGAATATCATCTATAAAGACTACCACAAATTGATCAAGATAGTCTCTAAAGACTCTATTCATCATATCCATGAAGATAGCAGGGGCATTATTAAGACCAAATGGCATCACTATAAATTCATAGTGTCCATACCTTGTACGGAAAGTCGTCTTTGGTATATCCTCCCTTTTGACCCTTAATTGATGATACCCTGAACGAAGATCAATCTTGGAAAAGTATTGAGCTCCGCGTAGTTGGTTAAATAGGTCATCAATGCGTGGGAGAGGATATTTGTTCTTGATAGTGATCTTGTTAAGTTCTCCATAATCAATGTAGAGTCTCATTGATCCATCTTTCTTCTTAACAAATAGAACAGGTGATCCCCAAGGTGATGCACTAGGGAGTATGAATCCCTTATCAAGATTCTCTTGGAGTTGCTTCTTCAATTCCTGCAACTCAATTGGGGCCATTCTATAAGGTGTCTTTGAAATAGGCAAAGCACCCGGTACGAGTTCTATTGAAAACTCAACTTCACGATTTGGTGGAAGACCCGGTAATTCTTCCGGAAAGACATCATCAAACTCCCGTACAATGGGCATATTCTTAATCGTGAGTTTCTCACCAACCATTTGAGATAAATAACCTTCATTTAGTGGAATCAAGACCCATAAGATAGAAGAAATTTCCACTAGAAGGTTATGTTCATCCTTGCATTGATAGACGATCATAGATTGATCTGGAATATGAAATGTGACTTCCCTTCTTTGGCAATTGATATGATCTCCATATAAAGAAAGCCAATCCATGCCAAGAATCATATCAAATTCCACTATAGGAAGGATCACAAGATTTGAAGGAAGCACTTTCCCACAAACTTCGATCGGAGAAGAATTATAAACTTTTGATGCGACTGTTGTGCCATTAGGTGTTGTCATAGCTAACTCAACATCTAATTGTTGAGGTAATACGGTGATTCCCTTAGAAAATTCTTCAGAAATAAAAGAGTGGGTGGATCTAGAATCAAATAAAACATTTGCTACTTTAGAGTGGATGGTAAGTGTACCTTTCACCACATCGTTATCGTACTCCACATCGCTGATAGAAATTTCATGTGACTTTCCTTTGTCTTTAGCCTTGAGAGTTTGTTGACATCGACCATCATCATCAACCCTTGTATTAGGGCATTTATTGGCATAATTCCCCATCTCCTTGCACTTGAAACATTGAAGTGTAGTAGGTTCATACTGTGTATCCCTTCCTTTTTTTGCATCATTAGACATCTTCTTCCCATCATCGCGGCATTCAAATGCCCGATGACCTTCCTTTCCACATTTGAAACATTTACTTGTCACTTTAAGACAACTCCCTCCATGTTTCTTTCCACACTTTGAGCATAAGGGAAAGCTCATCTTCTTTTCATTGTGCTCTTTAGATTTTCCTTTGAATTCTATTTTCCTCTTCTTATCAAACCCATATGACTGATGGGTTACTCCAATCTCCATCTCGACTTTGAGAGCACATCGAACGATCTCCTCATAGCTATTGAAGTCCCTTATGGCTAACACCCTTCGAAGACTTGGTTTTAAGCCACTAAAGAATTGATCGATCTTACTCTCAAGTTGGATAATAATAGAAGAAGCGTACCTTGCAAGTCTTGTAAAATTTGCTTCATAGGTACCAACAGATTCATCATCCTTTTGCTTTAGTTCAAGAAACTCTTTCTCCATCTTTGTTTGGAGAATAAGAGGGAAGTACTTATTGAAAAATAAGTTCTTGAACTCATCCCATTCCATGGACTCAATTTCATCCCTTTGCCTTGTATTCTTAATAAGATTCCACCATTGATCAGCATCTCCTTCCAAACGATACACTGCTAGGATGACTTTATCATGTTCAGAACATTGAATAACTGAAAATATCTTTTCAATAGTACTAATCCATTGTTCAGCAACTAATGGATCAGTAGACCAGCTGAAAGAAGGTGGATGCTGCCTCATGAAGGATTCAACAGAATGTTGCTCCTTCCTTTGCTCGTTTGGAAGTCCTGCATGATTCATAGCTTGAGAAAGTTGTGTGAGCATGGCTACAAGATTTTTAATTCCACCTCCCATAACGTTTGGTTGCTCAGGGGGACAATCATTGCATTGCCCGTCGCATTCCGCATTAACACGGTTCCTTCGGGTTCCATCCATTGACTAAAACCAAGAGGAATAGTGTGAGCAACACTAATTATAATAGGAAAACCACATAATCATGAATAAAATTTCACACTTAAGGTCTTATCCTAGGTTATTCATGGCCATTTCTAAAACACTAAGATTGTGTTCTATGCTTAGACTTATCCTTTGGGTTCTTACTAAGGCTTCCAAATCCTAGTTTCCAAAGGTTGACTATACCTTTCCACTGATACCAACTATAACGACCCATAATTTACATACATTGTTAATACTTCAAAATTGAAGCATACTTATTACAACATATAAAAAAACCATGAAAGGACCGTATAGGTATAGTGTATTTAGAAACTGGGAAACATAAACAACTGGTTCATAAAGCCTCTACACTGTCTCCCATTTATTTCATCATATCTATAGTCCCTTTTGGCATATCTTACTTAATAACCTTCTTCCTGACCTGGGGAAAGAAAACATACAAAATGGTGAGCTCAAATGCTCAGTAAGGGTAAACAAAAGAAATATCAATCACATCGTATACACAAGCACATAACTTTTGGAAATCTTAACCTGCAAAAGAGATCATAATTTCATAACATGGGATAAATCATGGCAGTGAAATGTAATCACAATAATCATAACTTAAAACATGAAACTTTGTGGCATACACACATTATCATAGAGAATCATTTCTTGTTAGTCAAGACTCATTTCCAAGACTATCATAGTGGACAAAGTCCCTTTCTGAACTGAGTCACCCTCGTTTCAGTCCTGTTTCACTGAACTGGTATAACCTACCGTTCCAGCCATGTCTATCTCATGAGATATAAAATCCTTACCCAATTCATTGGAGGGAGATATAGGTCCCACCCATCTCATAATGATACCATTCTTATGTGTGCCACAAAATCATAAACCATATATCATAGCATAACCCATGTAATAAAAATGGGATTCTTAAACATCATGATATCATAAAACAATTCATATAAGATAAAGGAATTCATAAAAATAATTCCATCACAACATAATAAAATCAATGTAATAATAGGTATAAAACATAACCCTTTATTATCTTAGATGGAAAATAATTTTGATAAGACACTTGAACTCCATTCTTGAGGAAAATATCCTTTCTACTTCAAAAACATTTTCCTTTCTTAACATGTCATACAATTTTAAACTAAAAGAAGTTGATTAAAAATAAACTTTAAAACTTTTAATGTAAGCTTCTTGGAAATAATGTTTTAAAAATCCATTCATTCCGTATAAGTTAAAAAAACAATCTTCTCTTACTTTTGTCGGAAAAGTAAAAAAAACATCGTTCGAAAAACGACAAAAGATTCCTTTCATATCTTTTACTAAAAACTCACCGAAGGTTAAAATTGGATTTAAACAATTGTAGGTGGATGGAAATAATATTACATATTGAGGAAACATGGAAGTGGATGATAAAATACACCTCAGTAAATACTAAATTATAAACAATCTCGGATAAAAATGAGATTGTGATATTTCCCTTACCTTAGGTCTGACTTGCTTTGTAAGTGTCAGAACCTCCTGTATAATGATTTAAATAATGTTATTGACTTATTCCAGAATCATACTTATTTTTATGATATCATATATGGTAATTTTCTTAGCTTCTTAGTAGTAATATTTCATTACATCTTGTTATTCGGGTGTTTATAACTTTTTGTTCTTATGCGTGTTTTGTCGAATAAATTCTTATTATTATATTTAGGTTATAGATACCTCATTTCCAGAATGGTATTAGTGTAATATATATCATATTCATTCATTAAATTCATTTATATAATCATTATGAAATGAAGATCATGTAGAACGAGTCGCATCACATCGTGGAGACGGTATTCCGTACGTACGCACGAGTGATGATATCATTCTTATGATCGTGGAATTGTATTGGAGTGTATGTATACTATTTAAAAATCAGTATAACTTTATAATAGTCATATATGGTCATTATTTACACCATTATACCCATCCAAGTAAGGTGGTGGTGGAAAATAGATTACACCACGGCGTGGAGACGGTATTCCGTACGTACGCACGCGCGGTGATTTCTTTTTCCGTAGGATGGATAGATGGTGAAATAGGGTTGTTTCATACTTATAATAACATATCAGTATATGAGTGATACTGATGTTATTACTTCATAATGAAACAACTAAAGAAGAAGAAGTGGAAGAAGAAATAAAGATGAAAGAATTGGTAACGGACATTACCTCTTCTTTGAAGTGCTTCTTTGAGACCTTCTTTTAGGGTACTAAAATTTGTCTTTGAAGAAGACCAGAACCTCTAGGATGTCTCTAGGGAAGTGGAGAGGAGAAAGTGGCAGGGGTTTGCCGAGCTTGAAGGATCCAAGTGGTGTGAGGAAGAGGGGGAGGAGGTGTCCTTTTATAAGGGAGGAGAGGGGCACCTTTGGAATAACTAAAACTATTATTTTATTATAAAGTCAAGTTCGGTTTTAAATAGCTCAAAATTGATATATTTATAAGATAAGGTGGGGATGGGTCGAAATCCTCTCATCCAATAGAATTATTACAAGTTTAGGTTCCTTTTTTAACCTTATCATTTAGATTTAACATTAAGTTAAATAAGTTTACATTTACCGTGTCTTCTTGTGTTCTTATACTATAAGGTTAATAAACTTACTATAAGAAGACAAACGAACCCCAAATTGTTTATTATTAATATATATAACCTTATCTAAGTCATTTGGCCTAACCTTATATTTTTAGGAATAAAATAACAATTAATAATATAATATTTGTTTTAAAAACTATTTTTTGTCAATTTTGACACTATTTAGTAATTGATTTTTGTAAAAATCATAACAGAATGATAAGTTCTAAAAAGGTTAATTAAATCACTACTAACATGTCATATTAACCTAGAAAATTGGTGGGATTCATAAAAAGTCTCAAATTACATTTATTTTGGTGTTTATAACATCAATTATGTCAATATTTCATTAATAAGATAATTACCGCATCATCATTGTATCATAAATAAATTAAATTATTTAATGTTTAAAAATTACAAATAAAATACCATTATGTAGGAAATATTTTTAGCTTTCTAATGAATATTTATAGTCGAATTTAGCTTATGTATAACCCTATATTAAAAATGTTTTATTTATTAAAATTTGATTTTAACTATTTTAACTATTCATTAAATAAAATAATATTAAATGTCATAATCTAAACCAAGTGGACCTAAATGGTCATATTATATTCATAAGGTTGTTTTTGGTCGAATTACACTTATACAATAGAATTAGGACATGTGTTAGGGTAATAGTAATATCATATTCACCCTTAGTTACCCTATTTACTATTAATCGCGGTAAGAAAAGTAAAAAGTTACCATTCACCAAAAAATTAATTTTATCTCATTGAACCACATTTTACTTACTGATATCAACCGTGTCTGTCGGATTTTCAAAATTCCATTCACAGAAGCTGTAAAATTAAGTTTTATGCAAAATTCAGTTTTTAACCTACCACTTAGTGGTTTCACTATTCATCAAAAATTGAAAGTTTTCAGAAAAATACCAAAATTTCACCCTAGGCTAATTTCGGTATTCCGAATCCAAAAATGAATTCCATTTTGAAAAATAAAATTCACAAAATTTCAAAAAGTGGTTATTACTATTCATAACGGCTAGTTTTAATAATATTTTAATAGCATATTGTTGTTTAGTGAAACTCGGTATTGCGTACGACGCAAGCTATCGAGGAAGGTCGCGATTTCGTGTAAAGAAATCCAAGAAAGTGTTGTGTAGAAAAAGATTACTTTGATGATTTATATAACATAAAAGTATCGGGTGTTACATTCTACCCCCCTTAAAATGAATTTCGCCCTCGAAATTCGTCACTTTGTAACAAACAGATGAGGATACCTCTCCCTCATCATATCCTCAAGCTCCCATGTAGCTTCTTCTAATTGGTGGTTCCTCCATAAAACTTTCACCAATCGAGTTGTCTTGTTTCGTAGGACTTTTTCGCTACGATCCAGAATCTCTATCGGTTGTTCTTCAAAAGAAAGATCTTGCTCCAGCGGTACAACTTCTGAGCTGAGTACTTGTGATGGATCAGGTATGCACTTTCTTAGGAGAGATACATGGAACACATCATGAACTTGAGAGAGATTCGGTGGAAGAGCCAATCGGTAAGCTACCTTCCCAACATGATCCAGTATTTCGAAAGGACCGATATACCTAGGGCTCAACTTCCCCTTCTTTCCAAATCTCATAACCCTCTTCCAGGGAGATATTCGTAAGAACACTTTATCACCCACTTCAAACTCTAGGTCTTTTCTTCGGCTATCGGCATAACTTTTCTGTCAACTCTGAGCTACTCTTATGTGTTGTTGAATAGATCTGACCTTTTCTGCCATTTCATCAACGAGATCAGGTCCTAATAGCTTTCTTTCCCCAACTTCATCCCAGCAAGTTGGAGTCCTGCATTTCTTTCCATAGAGATCTTCATAAGGAGCCATCTGAATACTGGAGTGAAAGCTATTATTATAAGAAAATTCCACCAAAGGTAGGTGTTGATCCCAACCTCCTTTGAAATCCATAGAGCAAGCTCTCAACATATCTTCTAGGGTTTGAATTGTTCTTTCAGACTGACCGTTTGTCTGAGGATGATAACCAGTGATGAAACTCAACTCTGTATCCAGAGTATGCTGGAGACTTCTCCAAAACTTCGAGGTAAATCTCGGATCCCGATTAGATATAATAGAAAGTGGTACTCCATTCAATCTTACCACTTCCTTTACATATATCCTGGCAAGCTGATCCAGAGAGAAATCCTCTCTAATAGCATTTGAAGTGTGCAGACATTGTAAGACGATCAACTATGACCCAGATAGCATTATTGCCTTTGAATGTTTTAGGAAGTCCTGTGACAAAGTCCATAGTAATGTTTTCCCATTTCCATTCGGGTATGGGTAATGGTTGTAACATCCCCTTAGACTTCTATCTCTCAGCTTTAACTTGTTGAAAAACCAAGCATCAAGAGACATATTCAGAAACATCTCTTTTCATTCCATCCCACCAGAAGTACTATTTCAGGTCCCTATACATCTTCGTGCTTCCAGGATGAATAGATAATGAAGAACTATGAGCCTCATCCAGCAGCTCCTTCTTTAATTCGGGGATGGGAGGAACACAAACCCGATTCCTGAACTTTATTATCCCATCACAATCAAGGTTGAACTCAGGAACATTTCTCACATTCTTTTGTAACTCGACATCTTCTTTTTGTGCCTCTTTAATCTTCACATGTATAGATGGTTTAACATTCATTTGAGAAAGATAAGATTTCTCCCCTTTCATTATAATTCCAAGATCCATCCTTTGTAAATCCATAAATATTGGATCTTTTGTGATCCTCATCTTGGATAAACTAGCATGGTCTTGTCGACTTAATGCATCTGCCACCTTGTTTTCTTTCCCAGGGTTGTAATGGATTGAGCAGTCGTAATTCTTAATCAGCTCCAACCATCTTCTTTGATGCATATTCAGCTCCTTTTGTGTGAAAATATACTTTAAACTTTTATGATCAGTATAAATATCACACCTTTCACCATAACGGTAATGCCTCCAAATATTTAATACAAAGATTACCGCAGCTAACTCCAAATCATGTGTTGGGTAATTTTTCTCTTGGATTTTCAAATGTCGTGAGGCATAAGCTATCACCATATCATTTTGCATAAGAACACACCCTAATCCCTTCTTGGATGCATCACTATAAATCACAAACCTTTCTCCACTACAAGGCAGTGTGAGCACAGGTGCACTGGATAACCTTCTTTTCAACTCCTTGAAATTCTCTTCACATTCTTCCGTACAGACAAACTTAACTCCTTTCCGAGTCAACTTGGTGAGTGGATTAGATAATCGTGAAAAATCTTTCACAAAACGTCGATAATATCCAGCCAAACCAAGAAAATTTCGGATCTCAGTTACTGTTGTTGGTCTCGACCATCTTTCGATAACCTCTGTTTTTGCTGGATCCACAGATATCCCCTCTTTTGAGATTATGTGACCCAAAAATGCAACTTTTTGAAGCCAAAATTCACACTTGGTAAATTTGTCATAAAGTTTCGTCTTTCTCAGGGTCTTCAATATAATTCTCAAGTGATCTTCATGTTCTTCCTTGCTCTTTGAATAGACAAGAATATCATCTATAAAGACTACCAAAAATTGATCAAGATAGTCTCTAAAGACTCTATTCATTAGATCCATGAAGATAGCAGGGGTATTAGTAAGACCAAATGGCATCACTATAAATTCATAGTGTCCATACCTTGTACGGAAAGCCGTCTTTGGTATATCCTCCCTTTTGAACCTTAATTGATGATACCCTGAACGAAGATCAATCTTGGAAAAGTATTGAGCTCTGCGTAGTTGGTCAAATAGGTCATCAATGCATGGGAGAGGATATTTTTTCTTGATAGTGATCTTGTTAAGTTCTCGATAATCAATTCAGAGTCTCATTGATCCATCTTTCTTCTTAATAAATAGAACAGGTGCTCCCCAAGGTGATGCACTAGGGCGTATGAATCCCTTATCAAGATTCTCTTGGAGTTGCTTCTTCAATTCCTGCAACTCAATTGGGGCCATTCTATAAGGTGTCTTTGAAATAGGCAAAGCACCCGGTACGAGTTCCATTGAAAACTCAACTTCACGATTTGGTGGAAGACCCGGTAATTCTTCCGGAAAGACATCATAAAACTCCCATACAATGGGCATATTCTTAATCGTGAGTTTCTCACCAACCATTTGAGATAAATAACCTTCATTTAGTGGAATCAAGACCCATAAGATAGAAGAAATTTCCGCTGGAAGGTTATGTTCATCCTTGCATTGATAGACGATCATAGATTGATCTGGAATATGAAATGTGACTTCCCTTCTTTGGCAATTGATATGAGATCCATATAAAGAAATCCAATCCATGCCAAGAATCACATCAAATTACACTATAGGAAGGATCACAAGATTTGAAGGAAGCACTTTCCCACAAACTTCGATCATAGAATAATTATAAACTTTTGATGCGACTGTTGTGCCATTAGGTGTTGTCATAGCTAACTCAACATCTAATTGTTGAGGTAATACAGTTATACCCTTAGAAAATTCTTCAGAAATAAAAGAGTGGTTGGATCCAGAATCAAATAAAACATTTGCTACTTTAGAGTGGATGGTAAGTGTACCTTTCACCACATCGTTATCGTACTCCACATCGCTGATAGAAATTGCATGTGACTTTCCTTTGTCTTTAGCCTTGAGAGTTTGTTGACGTCGACCATCATCATCAACCCTTGTATTAGGGCATTTATTGGCATAATGCCACATCTCCTTGCACTTGAAACATTGAAGTGTAGAAGGTTCATACTGTGTATCCCTTCCTTTGTTTGCATCATTAGACATCGTCTTCCCATCATCGCGGCATTCAAATGCCCGATGACCTTCATTTCCACATTTGAAACATTTACTTGTCACTTTAAGACAACTCCCTCCATGTTTCTTTCCACACTTTGAGCATAAGGGAAAGCTCATCTTCTTTTCATTATGCTCTTTAGATTTTCCTTTGAATTCCATTTTCCTCTTCTTATCAAACCCATATGACTGATGGGTTACTCCAATCTCCATCTCGACTTTGAGAGCACATCGAACGATCTCCTCGTAGCTATTGAAGTCCCTTATGGATAATGCCCTTCGAAGACTTGGTTTTAAGCCACTAAAGAATCGATCGATCTTACTCTCAGGTTAGATAATAATACAAGAAGCGTACCTTGCAAGTCTTGTAAAATTTGCTTCATAGGTACCAATAGATTCATCATCCTTTTGCTTTAGTTCAAGAAACTCTTTATCCATCTTTGTTCGGAGAATAAGAGGGAAGTACTTATTGAAAAATAAGTTCTTGAACTCGCCCCATTCCATGGACTCAATTTCATCCCTTTGCCTCGTATTCTTAATAAGATTCCACCATTGATCAGCATCTCCTTCCAAACGATACACTGCTAGGATGACTTTATCATGTTCAGAACATTGAAGAACTGAAAATATCTTTTCAATAGTACTAATCCATTGTTCAGAAACTAATGGATCAGTAGACCCGCTGAAAGAAGGTGGATGCTGCCTCATGAAGGATTCAACAGAATGTTGCTCCTTCCTTTGCTCGTTTGGAAGTCCAGAATGATTCATAGCTTGAGAAAGTTGTGTGAGCATGGCTACAAGATTTTTCATTCAAGCTCCCATAACGTTTGGTTGCTCAGGGGGACAATCATTGCATTGCCCGTCGCATTCCGCATTAACACGGTTCCTTCGGGTTCCAGCCATTGACTAAAACCAAGAGGAATAGTGTGAGCAACACTAATTATAATAGGAAAATCACATAATCAAGAATAAAATTTCACACTTAAGGTCTTATCCTAGGTTATTCATAGCCATTTCTAAAACACTAAGATTGTGTTCTATGCTTAGACTTATCCTTAGGGTTCTTACTAAGGCTTCCACATCCTAGTTTCCAAATGTTGACTATACCTTTCCTCTTATACCAACTATAACGGCCCATACTTTACATACATTGTTAATACTTCAAAATTGAAGCATACTTATTACAACAAATAAAAAAACCATGAAAGGACCGTATAGGTATAGTGTATTTAGAAACTGGGAAACATAAACAACTGGTTCATAAAGCCTCTACACTGTCTCCCATTTATTTCATCATATCTATAGTCCCTTTTGGCATATCTTACTTAATAACCTTCTTCCTGACCTGGGGAAAGAAAACATACAAAAGGGTGAGCTCAAATGCTCAGTAAGGGTAAACAAAAAAAATATCAATCACATCGTATACACAAGCACATAATTTTTGAAATCTTAACCTGTAAAAGAGATCATAATTTCATAACATGGGATAAATCATGGCAGTGAAATGTAATCACAATAATCATAACTTAAAACATGAAACTTTGTGGCATACACACATAATCATAGAGAATCATTTCTTGTTAGTCAAGACTCATTTCCAAGACTATCATAGTGGACAAAGTCCCTTTCTGAACCGAGTCACCCTCGTTTCAGTCCTGTTTCACTGAACCGGTATAACCTACCGTTCCAGCCATGTCTATCTCATGAGATATAAAATCCTTACCCAATTCATTGGAGGGAGATATAGGTCCCACCCATCTCATAATGATACCATTCTTATGTGTGCCACAAAATCATAAACCATACATCATAGCATAACCCATGTAATAAAAATGGGATTCTTAAACATCATGATATCATAAAACAATTCATATAAGATAAAGGAATTCATAAAAATAATTCCATCACAACATAATCAAATCAATGTAATAATAGGGATAAAACAGAACCCTTTATTATCTTAGATGGAAAATAATTTTGATAAAACACTTGAACTCCATTCTTGAGGAAAATATCATTTCTACTTCAAAAACATTTTCCTTTCTTAACATGTCATACAATTTTAAACTAAAAGAAGTTGATTAAAAATAAACTTTAAAACTTTTAATGGAAGCTTCTTGGAAATAATGTTTTAAAAATCCATTCATGACGTATAAGTTAAAAAAAACATTCTTCTCGTACTTTTGTCAGAAAAGTCAAAAAAACATCGTACGAAAAACGACAAAAGATTCCTTTCATATCTTTTACTAAAAACTCACCGAAGGGTAAAATTGGATTTAAAAAATTGTAGGTGGATAGAAATAATATTACATATTGAGGAAACATGGACGTGGATGATAAAATACACCTCAGTAAATACTAAATTATAAACAATCTCGGATAAAAATGAGATTGTGATATTTCCCTTACCTTAGGTCTGACTTGCTTTGTAAGTGTCAGAACCTCCTGTATAATGATTTAAATAATGTTATTGACGTATTCCAGAATCATACTTATTTTTATGATATCATATATGGTAATTTTCTTAGCTTCTTAGTAGTAATATTTCATTACTACTTGTTATTCGGGTGTTTATAACTTTTTGTTCTTATGCGTGTTTTGTCGAATAAATTATTATTCTTATATTTAGGTTATAGATACCTCATTTCCAGAATGGTATTAGTGTAATATATATCATATTCATTCATTAAATTCATTTATATAATCATTATGAAATGAAGATCATGTAGAATGAGTCGCATCACATCGTGGAGACGGTATTCCGTACGTACGCACGAGTGATGATATCGTTCTTATGATCGTGGAATTGTATTGGAGTGTATGTATAATATTTCAGAATTAGTATCACTTTATAATAGTCATATATGGTCATTATTTATACCATTATACCCATCCAAGTAAGGTGGTGGTGGAAAATAGATTACACCACGGCGTGGAGACGGTATTCCGTACGTACGCACGCGCGGTGATTTCTTTTTCCGTAGGATGGATAGATGGTGAAATAGGGTTGTTTCATACTTATAATAACATATCAGTATATTATTGATACTGATGTTATTACTTCATAATGAAACAACTAAAGAAGAAGAAGTGGAAGAAGAAATAAAGATGAAATAATTGGTAACGGACATTACCTCTTCTTTGAAGTGCTTCTTTGAGACCTTCTTTTAGGGCACTAAAATTGGTCTTTGAAGAAGACCAGAACCTCTAGGATGTCTCTAGGGAAGTGGATAGGAGAAAGTGGCAGGTGTTTTCCGAGCTTTAAGGCTCCAAGTGGTGTGGGGAAGAGGGGGAGGAGGTGTCCTTTTATAAGGGAGGAGAGGGGCACCTTTGGAATAACTAAAACTATTATTTTATTATAAAGTCAAGTTCGGTTTTAAATAGCTCCAAATTGATATATTTCAAAGATAAGGTGGTTATGGGTCGAAATCCTCTCATCCAATAGAATTTAGACAAGTTTAGGTTCCTATTTTAACCTTATCATTTAGATTTAACATTAAGTTAAATAAGATTACTTTTACCGTGTCTTCTTGTGTTCTTATACTATAAGGTTAATAAACTTACTATAAGGAGACAAAAGAACCCCAAATTGTTTATTATTAATATATATAACCTTATATAAGTAATTTGGCCGAACCTTATATTTTTAGGAATAAAAAAACAATTAATAATATAATATTTGTTTTAAAAACTATTTTATGTCAATTTTGACACTATTTAGTAATTGATTTTTGTAAAAATCATAAAAAAATGATAAGTTCGAAAAAAGTTAATCAAATCAATACTAACATGTCATATTAACCTATAAAATTTGTGGGATGCATAAAAAGTCTCAAATTACATTTATTTTGGTGTTTATAACATCAATTATGTCAATATTTCATTAATAAGATAATTACCGCATCATCATTGTGTCATAAATAAATTAAATTATTTAATGTTTAAAAATTAAAAATAAAATACCATTATGTAAGAAATATTTTTATCTTTATAATGAATATTTATAGTCGAATTTATCTTATGTATAACCCCATATTAAAAATGTTTCACTTATTAAACATTGATTTTAACTATTTTAACTATTCATTAAATAAAATAATATTAAATGTCATAATCTAATCCAAGTGGACCTAAATGGTCATATTATATTCATAAGGTTGTTTTTGGTCTAATTACACTTATCCAATAGAATTAGGACATGTGTTAGGGTAATAGTAATATCATATTCACCCTTAGTTACCCTATTTACTATTAACCGCGGTAAGAAAAGTAAAAAGTTACTATTCAGAAAAAAATTATTTTTATCTCATTGAACCACATTTTACTTACTGATATCAACCGTGTCTGTCAGATTTTCTAAATTCCATTCAATGAAGCGGTAAAATTAGGTTTTATGCAAATTTTAGTTTTTAACCTACCACTTAGTGGTTTCACTATTCATCAAAAATTGAAAGTTTTCAGAAAAATACCAAAATTTCACCCTAGGATAATTTCGGTATTCCAAATCCAAAAATGAATTCCATTTTGAAAAATAAAATTCACAAAATTTCAAAAGTTGTTATTACTATTCATAACGGCTAGTTTTAATAATATTTTAATAGGATATTGTTGTTTAGTGAAACTTGGTATTGCGTACGACGCAAGCTATCGAGGAAGGTCGCGATTTCATGTAAAGCAAGCCAAGAAAGTGTTGTGTAGAAAAAGATTCCTTTGATTATTTATATAACATAAAAGTCTCGGGTGTTACAAATAAGTTGTACACTATCTATACAGGAAGTATAAAGAACCAGTATGAGGTGAATTTGGACTAGGATTTCACCATATGAGGGAATTAGGATTGTGTTTTATCCCCACTGCTAAAATTTAGGGAACCAAACATCAGTTCATGATTATTTCAGATCCAAACCACTATAATCAGTACCTTATTGTAGTGTAGAATCTATGTATCAATGACTTCCATACACAATAAGGACTAGATACTCTTATTTAGTGGTAAAACTTTTAAAAACCATATGTTCCATCCTTTACATTATTTAATCAACTTGAATATGAAAAGGAAGAGAGAGAATTAGAATCAATATCCTTATAAGTCTAATAGTTAAAGGGATAAAATGGTATAAATTGATCTAAAATTTCCCCAACACTAATTCATCCCCCCACCCCTCTTAGTTTTGATCATATCCCAAAGTGGTCCTAAAAATTGGTATCAGAGTGAGGTTTACCTATAATGGATTCTATACATTGTAAGTTGTTCTTTTTTAGATTTGAGTTTATTTCCTAACTTATAATGAAGTGTAGTTTTGGTGAAGATTCTATTGTCTCATATCAGATCTTAATTACTACTAATACCATGATTAACAATATAAAGTAATAAAATAGGAATTCAAAGAAGTTTTCTATATTAAGTAAAAAAGAAGTATTTTCTATATTCCATGAAAACAAAGAAGATAGATATGTCTTTTAAAGATAGGAACAAGTGGTTCAGTATAAAACTAAGAAGGTAGGAGGTCCCTATACCTCAATTAGATCAAGATATTCATGTGATCAATAGGTACGAATAAATTATTTTCAAAAATATCCTAAAGAAAAAACAAGAATAAGTGGTGGTGGTGTTCTATCAATAATTTCTAATGAAATATCAATTTTTAGACTAAAAGATATCCAATATTTCATCCTCAAAAAATTATTTTCTTTTTTATAGAGTTTTTTTAAAGAATGTTGGTACAGTTCAACCATCTTAAAGAAAACAAATATGGGGAATGATTTACAATAAATGATTCTAGAATGTATAAATCTCTCCCATTAGATTAGATCATCATGAATAAGGAATATAGGGATTGAAAAAATTTCCTTAAAATTTGAAAATAAATAGATTAAAGAAGTTGAAAAAAATGAGGAGATAAAAAATACTCTTGAAGATAGGATCCATGCACTTGAAAAAAATCTAAAAATACTATTAATGTCGAGGGTAATATACTGGAGTTAAAATCAAATAAGATCAAGGAACTTAACAACTTGTTTTAATAAATAAATAATATTCATGGTGATGGGGAAAAATATAAATAATGGTAGTGAGGATAAAAAATTTAATTAAAGATCATAAGAATATGCTCAATATGAAATTTATATAATTGGAAATTAAACTAGTTAATCTAAAAGAAGACATATACTTAGACCTTACAATAAAAGAAGGATAAAGTTTTTTTTTCCACATAATATTATTTTTAAGATTATACTAAAAAATACATCCATTGTATAGTATTAAGATCATTACATTATTTAAGAATCCTTCTCAAACATCTTTTAAGAAAGAGGTACCATCCATTCTTATCTCTAATAGTTATTCTAAGTCTATCTTTGTGTATAGTACAGAATTGAAAAAAAAATCTACACATTTATGAAGAAAAAAAAGTTTCGAGGAGCATACCATCATATCTAGGGTGGATAGAAGAAGTATTATGGAAGTTAGTTTACCAAAAATATCTTGACTAGTGGTAGAGAAGACCCAAAAACAACATGCTCAATATTTTAGAAATTATGGAAAACATGCAGTGGATAAAATAAAATCAATGTTTGGGGGGTCTATATGGTTTTATAAAAGATTCATTCATTATGCATTATATTTTTGGTACGACCCTATAAATTCTAAATAAAAAAAGGATTACCATGTCAAAGGGGATAAAGTTAGATAATAAGAAACATTATCATATAATGATGAATCATTTTACACCAAATAGATTTGGTATACATAAAGATATTTTTTATGATTTCCATGAGAGTGGTCATAGGAGTGGTGCATGTATATCTCAACATTTATCAAAATAAAATAGAAATAGAATGTTATAGAAGTTGGTAAAGAAGAAATAAATAACCTTGGGATGTATGGAAAATGAATTATTAAATATAAATTCCATGAAGAAGATACAATTTTCCTTAGAAAACAAGAAGAAGGAAAATAAGTAGAAAAAAAAGTATAAGAAAATCAGAAAGAGTGTAAATTTTAGAAGAGTTTATGTGAATAAAATCACTCATAATTAACCATATAAAACTCCAAAAATTATATCAATATACCCAAATATTTACTTGTAATAAAGGCCGAATATTTGTAAAGAGTAAAAAATATAGAAAAATAACAAACAAAGACTGGTGATAAAGAGAATAATTCATAGGAAGATCTTGAATTTCATGAGAGGTTGTCAAAAAACAACTCTTAAAATAAATCATAACTATTTGTGATGTGAAACATGGATGGAAAGTCTCCAAGATATTTCCAAACAATAATTACATCACAATAAGTGTTCCTACAAAATATGAAATTTACACCAGTTCATACAACTTCCATAAAGGCTCTTGTGATGATAAATTTTACATGAAAACAAATTTAAGACATGGTGAGATCCATGTTGCTTCAAGATAAATCAATGTTTATGTTTATATGTGTAAGCATGAAGAGTTAAATAAATTGAGAAACTTGGTTATGCAAATTCTCTAAACCTTTCTATTCACATTAAGGAATAGGTAGACCCAAATTATTCCCTTAAATTTTTTATATTGAATTTTTCTTTATAATGGTGGTAATTAAAGGTAAATTAGGATCTTAAGGGGAGAACCTGAGAAAGTGGATATGTTATCAATACTAAACAATGATAAAGAGGTCACCATATAATATTTATTCCTCAATTGGTAATCTGGAAAATTTGATTTTTGGATCATGTTTGATGAATTTGAAAGAAGTGGTTATTTTCAACACATAATAAAAAAGTGGAGAATATGGCATCCTAGTTTGATGTCAAATTTAGATTTTCAAAATAATATATGTTAATTAAGATCTTACTAGATTGAGATGTAGTGGTTTTCAATTCTAGACAACCATATGAAGAAGATACATTTTTTTGCATTCCTTAATTGGAATATAAAATGATTTATTCCATGCTGTGACTCTCCATAATGAATAATGTATAGATTATTACCCTGATGGGGAAATGAGTGGAAGAATATAGAAAAAGTTTTCATAATCTATATTTCACCCAAATAAAAATTATTATTTAATATTCAAAAAGAAGTTTCATTTAAATGGTATGTCTTTATAAATCTCTCATTCTGGGAAACTTAAAATTGAATCATTACATGAAGGGGATAAATTGATACAAAACCGGTGGCATTGGAAGATGTTTTTGGTGTAGATTTAGAGATATTTTCTATAACTTCAATAATTAATTATACTTGAATTATTTTTTATCTATTTCTTTAAGTTAGTGAAATATTGTTTGGATGATTAATTCTATAACAAATTTATATCACAATTTTTATAGGTCTAGAAAATAGTTAGATAGATTTTAAGAAAGTTAAAGAGTTATAATTTCATTTGGTATCAAGTTCAATTGAAAATAGATATCTTTTTTGTTTTAATGAAATCTTATTTTTCTACACTTAGCATGGATCATGTAGACTTAGAGTGAGAATATTGATAGAACATTACTTAAAATTGAATTGATACCCTTTTACCAGTTACATTTTATTTCATGTTAATAGGGGAGAGAGAAGGTGAAATGAAAGGTTGATGATAAAGGGGAGAGTATGATTTAAGATAACACACATTCAGACATCATTTATAATTTATTTCCAAAAAATACAATGGGTATTCTAATTTATCCCACTTTTTGTGAGATGTATTTATTTTAAAGGAATGATTTTTTAGACATGAAAGTATGTTGATGAAGAACAAGTTTCTTGGATGTTGATTGAATATGGTAATGATGAATTATCTATTATGGATGATAAAGAATAAATGTGTATTAAATTATTCTAAGTTTCATACATATACATTAGTTGGCGTTTGATGGAAATTATAATTTAAAGGATGTGATAATGAGAATCATGTAGATGAAGTAATCATGGGATATACATGGTAGGAAAATATACTACATGAAGAAGGTGATGGTAAAATAAATGTTGTGACTACAACAAGTGAATGGATTTCAAGTATTGTGTAAGATCAAGTGGAAGGAAGAATATATAATATGTCTCAAATAATTTATAAATATAAACATAAAGATGAATAGAATTATTCCAATTGATGCAAATTAAGGTGCTCTTATAAAGATAAAATATCAGTAAAATGGTTATCATGATTCTTGTAAATATTTTCTTGGATAAATAGTGAAATAAGAAAGAAGCCAGGACAGATAAAATGATGAAGTTCAATAATTTTTTGAAGATTATCCGAACTACATATGTAAATTTGTATACATGATCCACATAAGGGAATACCCATGTATGGGTTTTAGCCATGTATGAATATCTACATAGTCGAATTCTCTACTGTATATCTAAATATTCAAGGAATTATAATTAGATACATGATTGGTAATATAGCTAAACTGGTAAGGTAGGTGAATCTTCATTCATGATTGTCTTGTAGCATATTTGAATTAGTCAAATAGGCCAATTGGTTTTATAAATTAATATACCTGTGTAAGTAAAAGATTCATGTTTAAAAATTTTCATAGAAAATTCGCGTATGTTAATTTGTGCATATATATTAATTTTTCATGTATAAAAATTTTCAAAGAATATGAATTTGGATACATGATGTGTCACATTAGAGAATAATCCATATATTTGATTCCACAACATAGAAAAAATCCAAGCAATGTAAGAAAATCCAAACACCAAATTCACATCGGCATTTTGAGTATGACGTAAAGGATTATATCCTTATGCACTGGATGAGATCTCTATAATATAATATTCTATAAGATAATTTTAAATGATTCTTGGTTTGTTAATCTTAATATTTTTGATATATCATAATATTGGTTATCATGATCTTTGATAAATGATCTAATGATAAATTCTAAGAGAAGAAAAAAAGAAGCTGAGAGTCATTTATAGAATGTTCCACGTAGATGGACTTACTATGTAAGAATATGGAGTTGTTTGGAAGAAGATGTTGGCATCAAGATTTTTGTTGTTGAAAAAAAATCCAATTCAGAAGAATTCCACTAAAAAATAATTAGATGAAAATACATATCATGATAATTATCATCATGATACAGGTTGTTTGATGGAATTTTTGGGAGATATATTTGTGGGGAAATATCACTAAAAATGAAGTAGAGTTTATTTGATCAAGTTAATGATGTAAGAGGAATGAAGATCCATGAGTTGTGTATCAAAAAGTAAGGGATCCATGAACACAAATAATTCATATTTAAATATACAGATCTGAATACACTTTAAATATGTGGATTTTTTGGATATAAGGTTACATGATATTTTCATATATAATGTATAAAATAAGAATAAGAAAGAACTAAGTCTTTATATGAGTCTTCAGGGAATGTTTGAAATATATTACAAACTAGAAAGATAAAAAAATAGAGTTTTGAAGAGAAAGGATCATAGGATTTTTGAACTTCCACAAATATTTATAATTCAAAATGATGAATTCACACAGTATTATGAATATATAAGAGAGAGAATAAAATATAATAAGTTACCAATATTTTTGGATGTTATATATATTGGAGGTCTAAGAAGTAGAAGGTAAGTGTGGATGTTTGACACAGTAACTATATGGAGAGTATTATCTATGTACAAAATATGAAAAGTCCTGACATCATGATATTTTGAATACATATTTAGTGTTGACGAACAAGAGAAAAAGTAAGAACTAGTTCAGGTTGTATTCATTGAATAATAAGATAGTAAAAACAATAAGAATTGGTCAAGTTGATCAGGAGGTTCACAAGAAGAATAAAGTAGTGTGCACTATAGGTTGTGTATATTGGAGAGACTTATTAAAGCCAGTGTAATAGAAGAATAATAAGAGTATAAGAAGACTTTCACCTATGTAAGAAAAGCATCATTCCAGTCTGTTGTTGTGAAGAGGAAGAAGGTTATGTACACTATTGTGTATACAAGGGAAAAATAAAAGAAGTTTATTTCATGATAGTTTTCAAGTGACAATATAAGTATAAGGATGAGAAAAAATAAATATTGTAATAAATAAAAGTCACATATGATAAAGGAATTTCTTGATGTTTCAATGAACTTGATGAATTTGTACACTACCCCCATGGGAAGTATAAAGAACCAGCATGAGATGAATTTGGAGTAGTATTTTTCTAGTCCAGAAAATCAAGAATCTTTTCCATACCACCTTCTAAAATATAGGTAATCACACTTTGGATCAAGAATATTTTTTATCCAAACCACTATAATTAGTACCTCATTATAGTATAGATTCCATGTGTCGATCACTACCATACACAATACAGAATAAATACTCTTACAGAGAGTGAACCTCGAAAAAACCATGTATTCCATCCTTTACTTTCTTTCATCTAATTTCATATGAAAAATAATAGAGAACAAGATAATAAATATCCTATTAGTTATAAGAGGTAAAGGTATAAAAAAATCATAAATTTCTCTAAAAATTTTAGATCATTAATTTACCCCCCCCCCCCCCCACTCCTATTAGTGTTGATCATATCCCAAAGTGGTCCTAACAATACCATGGGTGAAATAGAATACTTCTTGAGCATTGAATAATTCATTAAACCCATGGAAACACCCAGGAAGTAGGATTCTGATCATAGTAGTTTCATTCATTTATGTAAGGTGTATTGTTGAGTTATTCATTTTATGTATATACATGGATTTAGTTTGATGCATAGTTGATTTTGAGAATGATTTTTCTAATTGTTTATGTTACCTTTAAATATTTTCATTTAATCCTCAGAAACCCGTCATTTGTATCATTGTATCACAATGAATTTTGATTTATAAAATCATGTTGAAAACAAGGAATTTGAAATCACAATTCATGTTGTATTGGATAACATTGAAATTGATAATAAATTTTAACTATAACATGTCTTATGATTTGGGATATTGTAAAGTACGATATCAATTTTTTGTTATGGATAACCTTATTTAATGTGATAATGTAATTTTTGTTGGGATCTTGTTATATGATAAGGCTTATACCATTAAATATGATATGTGTAAAAAATATTTTTCTAAATTTCAATATTGAATTGAACTGTCTAATATATATAATGTTTATAAATATTCTATAAATATTAATCAAATCATTAATAAATAGATATTCCATAAATATTAATTATTAATATTAAAACCCTTTGAAATTATATGGCATAATTTATAATTTGGATATAAATGGTTTATATGGAAATTCTAACAGTAATTTAAAATGTATTTCTAAATTATAAAATAATGAATAATATATTGGAGTTTATATAATTAATAATTATTCATAACTATTTAATTTGAATCATTTAAATTAAAATTCCTTATTTGAGGGAATTATTTAAACCATATCAAAATGATTTTTAACAATTGATATGATAAATTTTTAAATAATAAATATGTGATATTTTTGTTTTTTTCATAATATATATGGAATCTTCATATAAATCATGTTTATATTTTATTTATCATATATTTAATTTGAATTACATACATATAATAATAATAAAGAGTTTATATTATTGATAAATATAAAAAATTTATATTTATCTAACTATGGAATGTTTATAATATATGAAAAATTGAAAAAAAAAATTATAATGGTTTTATTTATAAATTGTTCACAAATGTTTATCTAATGTTTAAATATGTAAATTTTTAATTTATTTATTTTATTATGATATTAATTCATTAATATATTTTTTATATTATAGGAATATTCATTATTTATTTTAAATGTTAAATTTCTTCTCTAAATTTTCATACATACATATTAGAAGTTGCATGATAGGTATGATAATTGATTTAGTTTTATTCTACCATGACATTGGATTATAATAGATTATGAGGTTGAATTAAGTAGTTAATTATGATTTATGAATATTATGAATTAGAATAATGATGGAAATAAATTCTATATCTTGATTAAAGTTTCCTAGGGTGGAGTGATGTAGGGTTGGAATTCTCACTTTCCTTAAAGCTTATACCTTTTCAAGAAAAGTGGGGATTTTCTATTTTCACTCCAAGCATACTGTTTTGGGGATTTTTTATCCCATATTAACATAAGACATTATATGAAAGTTTTTTATGAACTTTATGTGAAACCCACCCATGTTACTCTTTTTTGTTTATTATTTAATTTTTTTTGGTTATTTTAATTTTTAGTGTTATTTTTTGCTTTTAGGTGTTTCAGGAGTTCTTGGGGGAAGTGGGATTGATTTTCAATTGACAATGATATAATCTAGTGTGGCATTTACATAGTGGAAAGCCTCAAGAACCCTAGTTCTGCTCTATTAGAGTGTTTCATGCCATAGGCCGAGAGTTATTTCTTGGAGGGTGTTTGGAAAAGGACTCCATGCCACAGCGTAGAAAGCCTCACTAAGGTGGTTGGGTGCTTGAGGTTTGGGGTTAAACCTTTTTTAGGATCACCATTCTACAGTGATTAAAGTTTCTACATGGTGGGAACTTGGATAGGGAAAGCATTCCATGGTGCATGAGACCACACCATGGTGGTGGTTTGCCCAGTTTTTTAATTTGATGAAATTCATATTCAACCCCCACTCATTTTATTTGATTTCCCCTCCCATTCTCCATAATTTTCATTGGATTAATGTGATATTTAACAAGGGATTTTTTTCCCCTCCCACCCCTTTCAATTTAGAGATTATTATACACTTATTCAAATAAATTATTCATGGTTACTCATTTATTCCTCTTATTTCTTATTCTTCTCTCTTCCCCTCATCCATATCTAGTTTTTATTTCTTCTAAAACCCTAATTACTAAAGGTGAAAATTATGATTTTTCATAACCTTAACATGGATATTTTTGTGTATAGTTTTCATATATAAGGTTCTATTATTTGATTTTATGTTTACCATCGAAGGCAATATATTTTACCTCATCATGAAGGGTTTCTACTTAGATTGAGGTATGCCTTTTTGTGCACATCCATTAAATTACATTTCATTAGATCCTTGTGTTTTTATAATTCCTTGTTTCTAAATTTATATCCATATTTTATAGTTATAAGAAATTTTTATATATGTTTTGTGAATGTACTCACTTGGAATAAAGGGTTTTTAAATGGATTTCTAATTTAAAAAGAATTTTTTTGAGTGCCTAGTTTTTGATAAAATTGTTCAATGGATTATTTTAGATAAATGTTTTTAAGTACATTTGATCCTGTTTTGGTAAAATAAATCGGTAAAAGTGTAGTTTTATTAAAGTTTAATTATTTTTAAAATGGTTATCAATGATAGTATTATATATTTTAATGGTTTTGAATATAGTTTCCAATGGTTCCATTTTAAAATAAATATTTTAAATGGAATTTCAAAGGATGGAAAATGAATTGGAATTGTGAGATTTATTTTTAATGATAATAGATATAATGATTTTTGTGATTTTATTGTTTATCCACCTCTATTTTTTCATTCATGGGAACCCTAGGCTAAGAGAGAGGTCAGTATTTATTCTATACTAGTTGGTACACATGATACTATTGTCCCCTAGTTGTGGGACATTTTGGGGATAGTGTGGTGGTTTCTTGATGATGTCGGTGTTGGCTAGTTAGAGGGATTATGTTATTTAGGATGTAGCATAGGCTAGTAGTTGGTCTCATGTTATATTTTTTCTAAGACCACCTCTCCTTAGGACCTGGTGTGTTTCTCATGATGCCTAGTGTTGTCAAAAAATCATATAGGTGACTTCATTTTGTCTTATTTAAATCTATTATCTTGATTGAATCATGTGGTACCATTTTGTCTTGTAATTGATGTTTATTTTATATTCATTGTTATTATTGTTCTTTATTGGGATTTGTTTCTATTTTACAAGATGTGTTTTCTCTTTTTTATAATAAATTATTTTATAAAATATAAGAATAAGTGAGTACAAAGCCTTCTGGGAGGTCTAAAAATGAAGAAAAATAGAATCCCCTAACACATAGTTAGAAAAACCTGAAGGAAGGGATCCAAGGGTAAGGAATTCCATGATAGGAAGGTCTTGTGAGGCCTTAAAGTCCAGGAAGTAAGAAATATGGTTACCTTCACGCCATGTGTAGAGGAGATCTATCTCAGTGTAAATAAGGGAATTTAATTTTTGGATCAAATAGGTGATATTCCATGTGTGGGTGAATGATATTCAAGGGAGCCCTAGATAATTTTAGAGTTGGTTTCCATGTTGGACAGGGTGATCTTTCTTAAGCAGCATAGCTCCACTCCACTAGGCACATATTCATCTTCAACTTAAAAATAATTGTTGAAGGAATATAGTAAAGATCCCATAGAGTCACATACCCCCCCTCCATATATATATCCTTCTTTCATGCACCATTAGTATTTAGCTTGAGTTCATGGGTAGGGGGAGACCAGTGCACCTAATTCCCCAGTTCCAGGATAGGCACATCAGGAGAAGATGTTCCGGTATAATATTTTTTGTGGGAGGGAGCCATCTCCTGGAGGTTCAGTAGGCTCATGAGGTCTATCTCTAGGAATTTATTCTTCACGACCAGGATAGTCATTGATGTTAGAGGAACATCACAGAGGGTTTGGTTGTGGGCATTCCAGATGGACCAATTGCCATCTGCAAAAAAGAATCAACTGGGCCTTAACCTCAAGGGAATTCTTGCTTGATGTACTGAACCATCCTTGGAGAAAGACCTCCACAGAATCCACCAAAATTGGTAGGATGCTTAACTCTCCCATATCCTTCCATAAAATGTGTGCCTAGTAACCATGGAGGAAGAGGTGTATGGTATACTTCTCTCTTGGGACCGACCAACATGATCCTTTAGAATATAGATGGATCTATTTAATCTTCATAGCTGTGTTTTTTTCCACATTATGGTTTTTGAATTATCAAGAATAAAATTTGTATTTTGATGGGATGTATTTACACCAAAGGCTTATCCCTGAAGGATCACTAGTGACCTCCATATACAAAAACCTTCTATAATATTTGTCTATGAATTTTATTAAAGGGGAACCAACAAATATGCATTGGTCAGGGGTGTTCTCGAGCATAATGTTTTCAAAGGTATCTATCTAGTTGGGGTTAAACATTGAGTGAATAAAGGTGTAGTGTTCACTATCTTATTAAAAGGTTATATCATGTGTTGGGAATCCATAAAAACCCAACACCTCACCCACCCAATTGTAAGCCCAGAAATTGGTATCACCTTTGATAAGAACTCACTGGGAATGATGTTGAAGAGTTGGGATTTGTCGCTGAAAAGTGTTCCATTAAAGGGATGGTTTCCCTCTTTTTTCTCTAGAACCAAAACCATATTTTCATCTTATAAACTTTCTCCAAAGTTAACTACCTTCAAAAACATCCCAAGACAGTTCCCCTAGAGAGATTCCATAGCTTCCCTCACATTTCTTGCATTGATACCCCTAGGTTTCATTAGTTTTGACATCCATAACCAGTCATCCCAATGGAACATAACTTCCCCTTTTTCACCCCAAATGAAAGTTTTTAATAGATTTTAAATATTATTAATAAATGTCTTGGGGACCTTAATCACTAAGAGTATGTTCATGGGAATTGAGTAAACCCCACTATTCACAATGGTGATCCTCCCAAAAAAATGAGAGGAAACGACTTTTCAATTGTTGATGTGGTCGATAATTTTTTTGATCATTCTTTCAAATTGTCTAATACAGACCCAACTAGGTGTTATGGGTTCTCCCAAATAATCAATGGGAAAAAATTTCTCAGATTCCCATGATGGATTTTATGTTTTTCCTTCTCCTATTTGAGAAATTAGTTTGAAATATTACATGGATTTTGTCCAAGTTAATATCTTGGATTCTCAATCTAGATTATTCATCCATCATATTGTAGAATCCCCTGACTGAATACATGCATCCATTAATGAATAATACTAGGTCATTTGAAAATAGAAGATGGGACACCCCACGGAAATGGCCTTTGTAGTGGTATACTAATCCAACCTTGCTACCTGAAGTACGTTGCATGATGGATAAAGAAATCTTGAACAATAATGAACTTAGAGGGGGAAAGAGGATCCCCTAGTCTTATCCCCCTAAAAGATTTCATGAAACCACATTGCCTCCACTTGAAAAAAATGTTGAGCCATAGTGAGCTATAGAAC
Organism: Viscum album; assembly: GCA_963277665.1. NCBI lineage: Eukaryota > Viridiplantae > Streptophyta > Magnoliopsida > Santalales > Viscaceae > Viscum > Viscum album. The sequence goes on along the minus strand of OY728156.1, from coordinate 1,362,970,311 downwards.
CAGAATAATAGGTTTATGATCCCTTGAGATAAAATCATACACCTCATCACCCAAATGATGAAATTACACTCCATGTGGTCATAGTCCTTATCCATGTAAGCCTTTATAATAATATTTTATTCCATCACTTTCTTGTTGATATCACTGACCATGACATGGGAAATACTAATGGCCCCTTGTATGTACCTTCCATGTATGAAGGCATGTTATTCCTCAGAGACCTAAGAGTGGATTAAAAAAGATAGTATTCTATTAATTATGGAATACATCACCTTTTATATATAAATTCTCATACTTATAGGATAAAAGTGGTTGACTAAGGAGGGTTTATTTGATTTCGTAAAAATGGTCAGTGTTGTAGCACACACTACCCATGGAAGCCACACTGGAAGAAGTCTTGGATAGTAGCAACAAGGTCATTTTTTATGATACTCCATGAGATAATGTAGAAATATCCTATGAATCCACATGTAACTGGTTTTCTATACTTATTGAGAGAAAAAAAAGTCTTGTACCTCTTGCTCATCTGGAATACTACCAATCTTAGTGTTGGTATGGTCGGAGACCACGCATGGGATGTAATTAAACATATCAGCTAGACCTTTAGGGAATCTATTATGAATTCCTATAATAGGTTCATGTAATAAATAATTTAATTGGTTATGCACCATATGACCAATATTCTCAAGTTCTCTAGTGAATGAGGCGTTATCACAGTGGATATTAGGCAGGGAGATCCAGAGTTTCTCTTTTAAGAAATCATGGAAATATGATGTGTTTTGGTCACCTTATCTTATCCATGTATCATGTGACCTTTCTTAGATGCCGCTATCATATTCTAGAAGAATTTCACTAAAACGTTGTTTTTTGAGACCAAGATAAATGAAGGGATCTTCATCCTATGTCTCTTGGAGTATGTATTCATCACGCTCGATGTCCCTTTTCACTTCATCCAAGCTAGCATGGTTCAGGGGAAGAGAATTTTCCCACGAAGAAAGGTCATGTCTTAAGTGCCACATCTTGTTATGAAATACATCCCACCGTACACCCTGATAATGGGATTCTAGGGAACATTGCACTTTTGTGAGGAATTAAGGGTGATATGACCAGAATTTGGAGAAGAAGAATCATACACTTCCCTCATTTCCTATCTTCAAGGAAACAAGAAGAGGGGAGTGGTTCGATAGTGCATGCACGAGGTGGGTGACTACAGCATTCATATAGGAGGAGATATCCTGAAGGTTTCCAAAACACCAGTCTAACCTATACCACATGCTTCAATTACATTCTTGTTATTGCACTAGGTGAATCTGTCGCTTGAATATCTAAGGTATAAGAGGCCCTCTTGACTAGAAAAGGAGGAGAAGGTCACCATATCTCCATAAGTAATATGAATATTTCCTTTTTCTCTGATGCCTCCAATATGGGGTTTAAGTCCCCTCCTATAAACCATACTACTTTACCAGGGTTGAAGCATCTCAAATCAAGCCACAACTACTCCCAGAGTAATGCCTCACATCTAGCATTAACAAAGGAGGAGAAACAAAACCTTATTTCTCCTTCCACTCTGATTGAGAGGAGTTGATCCATTACCTAAAGATTTTCCACCATGACATAGTAGTTCCAAAAGACCCATATATGATTATTTTTAGGCTCACCAAGAAGTTAGTACCGAAATACATTCCTTCTAGAAAAGTCCCTGATTTTTTAGTGTTTTTTTCGGTTCCAAGACCATGAAGATGGAAGAAAAATGTTTATACACCTCACATAAAAGGAACACCGTTTTGACCTAGGCATTGAGGCCATAGGTATTCCATATGATCATATATATCAATAACAAAATGTGCCTAGAATGAGCCCCAGGCACTAAAAGTCACATTCCATTTACATTTGAGGAGGAAAATTATAATCTATACTATAATCACATGAAAACCACACTGGAATGAGAGATTAGGATAGGGAAAATCCAATATCCCACCTCTGTAGAATAGTTGATGGAGTGACCACCCCTGTGGGAATCCAAAAGAGGAGATGGATTTTCCCAAACCTATGATAATACACTGTAGTTATTATGAAGCCAAAATAGGGAGGAGGAAGGAGACATATAGGATGATGTATGAAAGGGAACAATTCTTTGCATGGGGCAGGATAAGGCTGGGCAAGGGAAAAGTGGGGAGGGGGAACCAGGGATAACATTAGGGGAATAGTGGTTAGCTTTCTAGGCACCATATCCATTCAATTATAGGGTCCTTGGTCAGCTAGCAAAGGAAAATATTCTAAAATTTCTTTTCATAAATGGTTTCTAAAAAAGGTTTTTTAAATTAAATAAACTATTTATAGTTGATATGTTGATTTTTTATAAAGTTATTAAAGAGGGTGTTTTAAAGGATGTTTTCTATCATTTTTTAACAAAATAAAATGTAACGTTTTATGAAAGGGTAAATGATATGTGCCTTATTATATTATTTCAACTAATAAAAAATCTATTTTATAAATTTAACTCAAGATAACATTAATGAAATTTTTTTGAATGAATTTCATTAAATCTTTAGTGAAATCCTACTCATCACATTTTTCATCACATCCTGCATACACACCAATGAGTGTATGTTTCTTTCATGTTTCCTTTTAGGTAACCAGGTTTTTTCTCTAATTGTTAATTCCTAGGTTCGGGTGATGAGGGGTGGATTGGGATATGGTGAGAGACCAAGGGTCATGTGGAGACAATCAATATTCATTTGGGTTTATTTTTTTAGGATTATTATATATCAGCCAATTCATCCAACTATATATTTTATTTAGTTTCCTATACCATTTTTATTATCATTAGAGGTGGAATCATTTTCAATTTTGTATACTTGATACCCTGGTTTTTGTATCCTTCCATTGAGGATCAGGAACACAATCCAGGACTTATAGAGGATTGGCTCAAGTGCGGGTTCTATGGAAGCTCAAGGTGATCCATTAAAAATGGTGTTAGAGACCCCTCTTTTTATTTAGGGTACATATTTGTAGTTTTGAGACTAGAATTATTAGGAATCAAGAGATAGATCATGATTAGGTTCTTAATCACCAAATTTCATGGTGAAACTTGAGTTACCAAGGGTTGTCAAGACCTGATTCCTTGATGGAATTTTTTTTATTATTTAATGGTATTTTTACCCTTAGTGGTATTTATTAAGTTGTTCTCAGATATTATGTGTCTAATGTGGAAAAGATAGGCCAGTCCATGTGTCACGGTTAACTTATACATTCTATAAAAGCATGCACTTCCCATGCACATGGTTCTAGGATTTTTATGAGGTTGCTACATTATTGAAACATAGCCTTCCAAACAATTTGACCATGTTTTTTGTAATAATACATACCCCTTGGATGTGTCATTTTTTCTCCTTTAGATTTGAAATTGGTTTTTATGGTATTTTTTATTACTTTTAAATTAATTTAAGGGGAGTTTTGATATGTTGGTAATATTAGGAGTCATAATGATTGGCGTTTTATTAGATTTTTTATTTATTTATATATTATGTGAATTGATTTTATAAAAAAATGAATTTTTAAATAATAATTTTATGAAGTAAAATTGATTCTTGGGTGATAAATATAACATTGTGAGATATTTTGGTTTTGAAACTAAGATTTTGTGGGTTAACTATAACAAAAAATAATTTTCTAAAAAAAATTAAATGGTAAGTGGTGTTGTTATAAAATTTTGGAAATGTTTTGAAATGGTAGAGTTTAACTGAAATAATATGTTTTTGAAGATAAATTTGTTTCAAAATATTTAATATTATTGTAATAGATTTTTGGGATCTTTTATTAAGTTTATGGTTTTATATGGTAGTTTTACATATGGTTTTTTTGGTAACTTGTGTTTTTAATGTTTTTTTGGTTTGTGGTAGTGTTGTGTGGATTGATTTCTGAAACTTGAGCTAATTGAGTCCACATTTTTTGTGATTTAGAGTATGCATCCCAGATATTCCATGAAGAAAATTTTAAAGTCCATTAATTGGAATGAATTCTCAATATGATCATTCTCATCACTTAGGATTTGTTCATCCACTTTCCAACTCCAGTCGAACTCTGGATATAGTGGTGAAGTTAGGAAGATCATTTATTTTAGATTGTATCTATGACTTCTTGAATCATTATCTTCTTTATTTATATATTAATCAAGGAATTCTTTAGGATTTTGAGTGGTTATAAAGGATTTAAAGAATATTTAATTCCTTGGAAACTCTAGAAGGTTCAAGAGTAAAGGTTTTTTTTTGGCTATTCAAAGGACCTAGCCATGTCTGGTGGAAGATGGTGGTTCCTTCTCATCTGCATGAGATCATGTATTGATAATTTTTCATGATGTAATTTATTTGATATAATTATCCTAAAGAGGTATCCATGAAACTCATGATCCATTATCATGGTGAATAGTCAGTGAAGGATTATATCAATATTTTCTCACAATTGATGTTATCTTCTCCTGATCCAGTCAATGATGATGCCTTGAAAGCTCATTTTTTTAAAAGAGTCCTTCATTCGATCCTTGGAGTAATATCAAACAAAGTAGGCATGTCATCGTCTAAGAAAGTAGTGGTGAGATCCATGTCAAGATAAGTTTATCAATATAGTAGCTTAGGGTAGGTGAGATTGTGGCCTCAGTTGATGTGAGTGAGGATGTTTAATCTGGTGAAATGTAGAGGTTTGTTGAGCCTTAGTTAGAAGAGAAAAATAGTGAGGGTTATTCTCCCCATAGGATGGTTTCTTCTTGGAAAATAAGTTCTCTTGTGTGCTTCTAGTGTGGGGATCCTACAAATTACAATCCTTTTAGTACTATATTTAAGGACTTATCTATAGTTTGGTCTACTGGGCCATCTTCAAAGGTTTTTTAAGTCATATTATTGGGATAAAATTTCATATTTTTGGGTTAGTTATAGGTGATTACTTATACTGAGTTTTATTGTTTGGTGGAACTTGAAATGTTAGATATTTCATGATTTTGTTTCTTATAATGATAATTTTTTAGTTTTTCCTTATATATTATTGTATTTTTTATTATTTTTATATCCTAGGGTGGTTATTTTATATTTTTTAAAAATTATGTGTGTTGGTGATGTTTGGTTATCCTAAGGTTTTTTATTTCTTGTTTGTACATGGGGAAGGACTTTAGTGTATGCTTGAGTGACTAGGATGAGTGATTCACCAGTTGAGATTATGAACATACTGGTGTTAGGCTTGTATTTTGTTTGGTTTATCATGGGATGTTATTCTAGGGTTGAGGTTCTAGGTTATCCTTGAGTTTTGTGACCTGAGGTAAGAACCCATGTCATTCTTCTAGGTATGTTTTTGGTTTGTTTATTATTATTTTTTATGCTTTCTTGGATACTTAGGTGGTTTTATTTTTCTTATAGGGTTCAGAAATATTTTCTTAGAAGGGTTTTTTGGTTGGTAGATAAACATTGTTTCTTGGTTTTTGGTGATTCCTTTCTTAGAGGTTCATTTTTCCTTTGTCTCTCCATTTTAAAAAATAATTAAATAGCGGGGAGACCTATAGTTGGAGAATGATCCTCTAAAACCTCATAGCTTATAATCATGGGTGTGTTATTTTTATAGATGGTTGGTTACATTTTTGGATTCATTTTTATTGGTTTAGATTATTTTTTTTGGATTATTATATTTATTAGGGCCTCCTAATCCAATCTCTCATCCACAAAATTATTGACCCGAGGTGTCATTGGATATTTTTTCCCATTTCAATATACTAAAATTAAAGACTTTATAGGGGAATAAATTAACATAGTGGGGATAATTTTAACACTATCATGTTACTGTGATGGTTTATTATTTATATTTTTGGGATATTTTTACTTTTAAGAGACAATTTTTGTTTCTAACATTTTAGGAGGTCCTAAGGAGCTATAAAATTGAGTTCTATTATAAAATTCCATGTTCCAGTGAGGCTATGATATAGATTATTACCTCAGGGTCCCTGGTTCTGGTTAATTTGGGTGATTCATGTTGTAGGTTGGAGGATATTCCATAGTGACCGAGTGCTTAAAGGCTAGGATTATGCCATTTCAAGGATCACTATGAAACAATGATTAGAGTTGTGCCATGGTGGAACCTGGATAGGGAAACCATCTCAAGGGGTGTTAAGAAATGTTTTGGAGGTGTTATACATAAAATTTTATTCTAGTGAAATTCTTATTCTACCCTTGATCATTTTATTTGGGTTATCCTCCCCTTGTTCCTCATTTTCTTCTTCCAAAAACAAGGTTCCGCAAGGGATTTCTTCCCCTACCTTCCCCCTTCGACATAGGTATTCTTCACTAATGATTCCAAGTGATTCATTAAGGTAACTCATTATTTCCCAATATTTATTCTTCCCCTCACTTAACCTCTTATGTTTCATGGTTTTTATTTCTTCCAAAAACCCCACCACACATTGGGGTGAATTTTGGTTTATATTGATCTAACTATGGGTGTTTGGGTATATAGGGTTCATTTAGGAGGTTCCCTTATTTAATAATATGTTCACCATCAAAGGCGATGTGTTATAGCTCATCATGAAGTGTTTTTACTTGGATTGAGATAGGTGTTTTTTTGAAATTACATTAAATGGTTTTTAGTTGGATGTTTGTGGTTTTCTAACACCTTTATCATCAATTTATATCCATATGTGATAGTTTTAATAAATTTTTCAGGTGTGTACTAACTTTAAATAAAGTAGGTTTCCATGGTTTTTTATTTTCTAAACAGCTTTTTAGTGAGAATTGTTTGAGAAATTTTTCAAATGCATTATTTTAAATGAAATTGGTGTTTAATTTCATTTGAAACCATTTATGTTAGCAAAATGGGTAAAAGTGTGGTTTCATTGGATTTTATTGATTTTAAAATGGTTTTAAATAAACTGGGTATATGTTTTAATGTTTTTGAATGTGATTTCCAATGTTTTGATTTTTAAAGTAAGATTTCAAATGGAATTTCAAATAATGACAAATGACTTGGAATCCCAAGTTGATTTTAGAAATGGACCATTTGTAACATTATAAATAATTTTCATGATTTATCTATGAGACTCCATTGAGGCCCTTTGACTTGTTATCTAACATATCCCCTAGGGGATGTAATTTATTATTGTGTACAGATATTATGGATAAGGTCTATTTATTCTTAGGATATTGGAGTTGAGGAGATATTTATTTTAAATTATAAAGGATATGATGATTTTGTGATTTGGTATTTTTATCACCTTCAGTTATTGAATTAATGGGAACGCAGTGCTAAGAGAGAGGTCTAGTTTTGTGCTACACTAGTTGGTACACATGATACCATTATCCCCCAAGTTTATCAATGTGTCAGGGATAGTATGGGGTTTCCTCGATATTGGTGTGGTCTATTAGGGTGTCTTGTATTATTTTAGATATAATAAAGGTTGGTAGTTTTTCCTGTGTTATAGTTTATATAATACTATCTCACCTTAGGATCCAATGTGTTTCACATGATACATAATATTATGATTAAATCATATAGGGGACTCTTTTTGTTTTATTTTAATCCCCTTGATTGATTTAATCATATGGAACTATTGTGTGTGATAATTGATACATATTTTTAATTCATTATTTATATGGTTACTTCTTGAGTTGTGTTTTTTTTTGTGATGTGTTTTGTTCCATAAAAATGGGATTTCTCATAAATGATTTTTAAAAAGGTGTTTTAAAGGAAATAATTTTTTTATGGCTAATAAAATGATTTTTTTAGAAATTTATTAAATTGGGTGTCATAAAGGACTCATTTTATAATTGTTTTAGCAAATGGAAAGGTTAGGTTTTATGAAAGTGAAAATGATATGTGACATGTTTTATTATGTTAACTCGTGAAAAATCTATTTTAAAAATATAATTAAAACTAACATTAATGAAATGTCTTTTAAGATGAATTTCACAAAGTCTTTGGTGAAATACCTCACACCCTATATACACAGTGAGATATGTATGTAGATTTAATGTTTCCTTTCATGTGTATAGGTTGATCTCTAGTTACAAATTATTTGGTTATAATGAAGAGATATTGATTGGGATATGATGAGTAACCATGGGTCACATGGAGAATATCGATATTCCATTTAAGTGTATTTTATTTTCTTATGATTCTTATATATCATCCAATTTGGCTATCCCGGTATTTTATTTAATTTTACACTGTAATTATATTATTTTTCAAGGCTGAAATCATTCTTAATTATATTTGTGTGATACCTTGGTGATTTTGTCCATCCCTTAGGGATTAGTAATACCTTTCAAGCCTTGTGGTGGATTGTCTTGAGTACTAATTCTATAATAGCTTAGGTGGGATCATTGCAATATGTTTGATATTTATTTTGATGTGTATAAATATTTGTGTCTTTAAATTTGAGTTTGTAATAGAATCTATGAATTGAATAAATAATTATGCATCAATATGGTTTTGAATATTTTTATTTTTTGGAAGTAATAGGATTCCAAACTAAATCAGTATAATCATACATACATGTAAAGGTAATACATTATATAAGGTGGTGAGATTAATTCCCCTTTAAAAATTTAAATTTTTTGATTCCTTCCAAAGTGATCAATTTTGATGGCCTTGATTATCCAATAGGGCAAGCCATGATAAATTCAAGTTTCCCTAGATTATATTTTTTATGGAAGTCAAGTAATGGGTGACTGTAATAGGATTTTTTCAATTTTTAGCATTTTATTTGGGTTACAGTTAGTTAGGATACCCTAATAGGACTAGGTTACCAAAGAAACCGATTTTATTTTATCTAGATAATAGATTAGGAAAAGATTTATTTTCTTAACTATACATGATTTATATATTATATGATTGGTATATTTACCTAATTGAAAAGATAAGTAATATGATAAATTTTAAAGTGAAACAAATCATAGTGAAATATATATCTTGTCCCACTAATGGATATGATGGATTTCAAAAGGGTTTGTTATTTTAGTGGGAGAATATTTAATAAAATTCCTTAATAAATGTATGTAAAACATGGTACACATCTAAAAAAACTTCATCTATAGATAAATAACATTATTATCATCCAACTTAACTCTAAGATCAATCTTTTTAAAGAAGAAAATTATTATAAAAAAATTATTAGACAGATATAGAAACTTAATAATTGTTATTATGGAAAATTTTGTGTGTTTAAGAAACCCCTTCATGAGTAACCAAATGTTAAAATTTTTTAACACCTAAATCCATGTGCCTATAAGAATAATATAATGATTCATACAATTTTTATAAATTATTATAAAAAAATGACCATAAGGAACTTTTATTCACCACTAATATACTCAATATGATTGGGTATGTTTATGACTTGTTGATATTAAGGATATCCTTCAAGGCCTGGTTTTTATATAAAATTCACTATAGATTCATTTTGTTGTAAATGTTATAAAAATATGAATGGGTTCAATAAATGTTAACCTAATTTTATCAAGGTGTTGTGGATAGATGAACTAGGCATGATATTTCTGGGTTCTAATGTTGCATTAACAGTATGGGTGGGAAACATTTTAAACCAAATAAAGAAAAATTAGTTGGAAAGTCTAATAATGTTTCTTCAAAATAGATAGTTATGGTCTTTGAAACCTAAAAGTAGAGACTAATTGGTTTCATAGGATATAAACAACACTTTTTTAACTAGTTTAAGTGATTAAAAACAAAACCCAATATCACCCATGAAAAGATAAATAAAATAAATGGAAAGTAGACGTAAATAAGTTTGTAATCCGCATACCTTACACTAATACTACCACTGCATCATCTTTATATCATCTTAAAATGGGTTTTATGATGATCAGTAAGTGGTGGACAGAATCCTCCCACCCCCAGGTGTATTCATGGGTCATACAGAATAATCCAACATTTTGATTGGATTTTTCCATAATACATGGAATTCTAGTGCCTCAAGAACAAAGGATAAGGATTAAGAGAGTGTTGTACATTAGAGAGTCCTGGTCAAAGGCATTCACACTCAAACCTTTTCCATCATATGAAAATAGATTTATATATCCATCGAGGATTCTATTCATTTATTTTAACATTTAATCATAGGTTATAAATCATGAATAAATTCTACTTTAGCCAACTCATGCAACATAATAATGAGTTAATCTATCTCACATTACAACTCTTATAACACTTATATTAATGATAGCATTGTGAGAGATCAGTGCTCATATAACCATAATAATATCAAGTTGCATGATCTATTCCATAGAAAATGAAATTTCATATTCTATATTTAGATGGATTGATAGAGGAAATAGCATGAGTAATTTATATTAAGCCTTAATTATGATTTCCTATACTATATGATACAACATTTCCATGAATCGCATGTAGGAAATGTCTACAATAGTGAAGATGGTAGCATGTAAATCCTATTTTCAATATACCTTATGATATCCCACTCGGTCGTTAAACACAATATAGGTAATTGCATCATATGAAATGAATTTAGGGAATTGTGTCTCGTTTAATCACTAACTTAAACTAAAACCTATAATACTTCATGTAATATCACATATAATGTCCCAAACCCAATTCACTAATAAGTAACCTAACCTGGGGACCACATATCCTCAAGCTCACCTCCATGTATGTGAGAGGCTGCCAACTAGCATTAATGGTCTATGATGGCATGATTGGGAGACTATACTCTCCTTATCATAGTGTATAATAGTAGTGAATAATATATAAATTAGTGGAAAAAATAAATTAATATCATAAGTTAAATAATAAGAAAGTAGTGGTAATAAGCATTCAGATAAGAATAAATAGTCAATACCCAAAAGTGGTGTTATATACAGATGATTTCATGATGCAAAACAAAAATGAGGTATAGGGGAGTCAGGTAACAAGCATAAAATGTCACATTCTATACAAAACATACAAAAGGACCAAAATATATCTCCAATAGAATCATGAACATAAGCTCGGTCCTCTTCTACTATACTTTATCTTAGTGTAGAAAATCAAGCATCCATAATAGGGTTCTTCCCTTTGCCCCTACCTACATCCATTAAGTCTATCCCAATACCAATCAGCGGCCTGGATAAGGTGTGAGTAAAACTCATTAGGCCACCAAGAAAATGTCTAGAACTATCTAGTTTATGAATATAAAATCAGAAGTGTATATATATAATAAATAAATGTAGTAAATAAAAACACCATGTCATTCCGGGTTCCATGTGGGATTCTTTGTCCGTACTACCAAATTAGGAATAATTTGTAATATCTATGAGCACTTCACATTTTAAATTTATATTTATAAGGTTAGGACTTCAGCCATAAAACCAAGGGATCCATATATAGTGATAATCATGTAAGGTTCCATAATTTAATGTATTTTAAGTTTTATAACCTAGGTTAAATAAAAAGGGGGTACCTGATTAGTCACTAAAAGTGGATAATATTCATTGTTAATATCTTTATATTTATTATTCCAAAGTCCATAAACATTGTTTTTAGTGCATTACATAAATAGAACTTCATTTTCTCATCTTAAATGCAATTAATGTTTAAAATGAAAATTTGGGCCCAATCATTCATCTATTTGTGGATAGAATTATATTCATTTTATGAATTTTTTATTTTGGGATTTGATTTATAACTTTATTTGGAACATTTTATCTTTTAGGTCTCATGGATGAATCCCAATGGAAGATGGATATTTTTTCGCCTGAATGCAGAAATTTACAGGAAAAATCATAATGGGCCTAAGGCCCATCAAACAAATATGGGGCTCACAAACCAAGCCCAATGAAGCTCAAATTTTTACAGTAGAAATATAAAATTATGAGGATAATTTTATTCAACTGTGGATAGAGCTAATTCCTAAATTTTCATGGATATATATGGATCTGAAGTTTACATTCAAATGGTGGGACCAATATAAATGCCCATAAATTCTTTTCACCATTTTGGGAATAAATTTCAAACGGATGCACCAAATGACCTGAAATTTGGACATCTTATAGAGGAAACATGTACGAAGATATTATTCCTCTAATAATACAGATTAATGGTGATATTTAATGTCAAATTAGAATGTCCAAATGGAGGATGAATCTGGAATGTTTTCCAGGTCAACTTTGAAATGTCAATTTGCTTTTGATTCTTCACCCTCATTTTGACTCTATTAATTATTGGTGGTGAATTGATTGTAGGGGCTGGACCTAAGGCTCATTATATACCTATATAAGGAGCTGGTGGTGAAGGGAATAAGCATCTTATATTTTCCTTTCAATTGTAATTTTCTGCTTTCATTTTGTAATCGTATCGCCAATTTTTTTCATGTAAGTTTTTCTTTCACGTTTAGAATCTTAATAAAAGTTTCTATTCTTCTTTTATATTTCTTTTCATTTTATTCACACATTGATACCATTGAATATAGGTGTGAATTTATTCACACCAACACTTGTGAATTCCTCACACAACGGTAGAGTTTATATTTTTCTTAATGTTTTTCTTCATCAATCCCGCTTCTTTAAGTCGACTTCCCACTTACATTAATAGAATAACTTCAATGAAGGGGTAAATTTTTATGGGTTGATCCTAGGGAGTCGCATAGGGTGTGTTGAATTCTATTTTATGTTCTTAAATTCTTAAATTTTTTCTTAATTTTAAGAGATATTTTCTTTGATTTATCTTCTTCTTTGTCTTCATTGACTTTAACGACGACACATTTTGAGTTCCAGTACGATCCAATTACATAGAGTGATCATCAAAGTGATCCTCTAAGTGCATTGGTGATTAGCCTTAAAATTGTGTATGGATTAAATCAGATAATGATGTTGAGGAATTATTTCATTTAATGGATACCTCTTGAACTAATGAACATAAAATCCAAAGAAAAACAAATACATCCAATCAAGCCCTAGAGACAACCAAGGATCGACTCATCTTAATTAATTGTTTTAATTCAAGACATTTTGTTTGTTTTGTTCTTTAAATAAAATCACTATTTCTTCAAATCAATCAACACCATAGTTTTCCACTTCATAGCCAATCCAATATCCAATATTAGTGTCTCAAGGTTTCTTCTTCGATCTCTGTGGATTCGATAACCCAAGATGTACTATAAATGACCGCTTACACCATATAACTTGGGTAAATTTGGGCGCAACCAAATTTTTGTGCCATTTCCAGGGACCAAGTAAGTCACCTTAGAATATCTTTCTATTCTCCCTCATTTCTCTTTTCTCATCCCCATTTCTCTTCTCTTTTCCCCTTTCTATTTTTTTTTACTCTCGAAAATCACAATTCCAAATTTCTAAATGAATCTAATGGAGTATAATCAACAATATCCATTCACAAACTCATGATGGAATAAATTAGAAAATCCAAATTGGGAATCACCAACCTTTTTTAATTACTTTGATCAAACTTTTAATGAATACCCCACACCCAATAACATGAATGATATTTTTAATGATGAATGTTTAAAAAATCAATTTTCATACCTATCAAGAATGATTGAAAAGATGAATAATGAGGAATTACATGATGTAAAAACATATATAAACCCTAATACTAAAAAAATTCTTGAACAATTGTGTGAAAAAATGGTTAAAATGAATTCAGAAGTTTCATCACTGAAATTAGAAATACAAAGCATTAAGACTTCTGAGGAACCCATTCCCACTCAGGATGTTCTTTCCTCGTCATTGATAGAAGAATATTTTATCCCAGAAACCACTCATGAATTTAAAAAATAACTATCATTTGGATATGGTATAACTAAAGAAGATGAATTAAATGTCAAAGGGTATTTAAATCAGGAGGAAATTAATTTTTAGGATTCACAAGGGGAAAATTTGTCTTTATGGATTGAGTGTTTGCAATATTGCTCCAATAAAAAAAATTTAGAATCATCGATCATTGAACCATTGGAAGATATAATGAATATTAATTCTATACCCACTCATGAAATTCAAATGGAAAATTTTGGGGATGAATAATCTTTTCAAAAGGAACCAATTATTTCAAATGTTTTTGAAGAAGAAACAATTTTTGATTCAAATTTTCATTCTTCTTTAGAAAAATTCAATCAAACTGAACTCGATGATATGATACTTCCTTACCAACTCAAGAATCCCTCCATTTATGATAACCAAGACCATTCAATTATCATCCATTTTCATCAAGAATCCTCAAAAAGTGGAATCACCCTTGAAATATTAGGAAGGACTCTAGATGAAACTCAATCAACCATTACCAAAATTACTTGGACTTTCACACTCATTGTTGAACATGGTATTTCATATGGCACAAATTCTAAAAAAATAATTAATCTCAATCATGTGGAAGTGGAGAAAAATGGGTTCCTAAAATTTTTAAAGTTTGAATTGGATAAGTTGTGGGGTCTAAGTCAAGCTAACGACTTTAAATTAAGCGATGCATGGGAGGCAACCCATGGTTTTTCATGTTTACAATAAAGTGAATCATCTTTTTTATTTTTATTTTTTTTCATTTAAAAAAAATTACCATAGACTGTTGACCTGTTCTTATTTTATGAGTAAGGATGGGTATGAAAGGGAGCACCGTATTTATCCGTGTCACGTGGTGTGATCCTTGAAGAATACCTTACCCAGAAATTTAAAAATAAGACAATGTATCATTAGTTTATTTTATTTTATTTCATGTTTTTGTAGGTATTTAAAAAAATATTGTTGACCTGTTCTTCTTTTATGAGTATGGATGGGTATGAAAGGCGATCACTGTATTCATCAGTATCACGCGGTGTCATCCCTGAGTAATACCTTACCCAAAAAATATAAAAAAGACAATGTATCATCAGTTTGATTTTTAAAATTAAAAATAAAAATAAAAAACCGAGAAAACCATAACAATGATGATACATGGAATTAAATAAATCATTGTGTTGTTTGTTTTGTCTTCTTTTTTCTTCTTTTTATGGTTCAAGAACTATTTTTGGTGATACATGTTTAATCAAGGAGGTGCCTACATCCCATAAGAGATCAAAGGAGTAATTTGGAGCATCATGAAATTCAACTTCAAAAACCAGGTGAATTTGTTCCATGTTTATCATTTTCAATTTCCTCTTTGAACTCCTCTCCTACCCCCTTCTAACTTTTCTTATCTTTAAAAACTGGGGACAGTGTTATTCTATGTTGGGGGGATATGAAATAAAAAATGATTTTTTTTAATAATAACATGCATGGAAAGAAAAATTCCATTAACCTTGAACATGATAACACACATT
The DNA here is from genome assembly GCA_963277665.1 of Viscum album. Lineage (NCBI taxonomy): Eukaryota > Viridiplantae > Streptophyta > Magnoliopsida > Santalales > Viscaceae > Viscum > Viscum album. The sequence goes on along the minus strand of OY728156.1, from coordinate 1,362,955,025 downwards.
GGAAACTCTGAAATTGGATATCGAATAATGTTTCATGCCTTGATTCTGATTTTATTGCAAGTTTAAGTTCTTAATCATTGTTTTTGGAAAGTGTGGTTGTCTGATGTGATTTTTCAAAGTTTAAATTTTCATCCCCTTAATAAAAATGACACAATGCACGTATACTGGATCTTGGGTGTAAATTTGAGTTCTTGGGTCCCTTTAATTATAGCATAGGGTTCTGGGGTCACTTTTAGTTTAATTTGAGTATCCAAAAAAACAAAAAAAAATTAAAAAAATAATGACCACATAGAGCAATGTTTTCTCCCAATGCGCGGCGTCTGGCACTTGGGGATCGTGACTCCGTAATTGTCTTGCCCAGAGTTAGGCTTTATATCTCTATTGTAGAGCATTGAATTGACAATATTTGTGGCGACCGACACTTGAGGATTGTGACTCCATAGTTTTCTTTCCCAGAGTTAGTCTTTTCATATCTATTGTGGTTAAAATAACAAAAAAAATAAAAAAAATGGATACTCATCTTAAGGTTTAATGTGATTCCCACCTAGCACTTCCATTTTTTCCCTTGAACAATAAAATGGGCCCCATATCTTTTGTGATGCACAACACTTTATCATACTTAATTGAAATTGAATGAAATGTGGTGATACATTTGAACAATGAAATGGGCTTGGGAATGGGATATGATTATGGACCTAGCTTGTTTTAAATAATTTTGATGGATTTCATAACTTTTTTGGTATGAGGTCTTTGGGTGAGCAATGTGTATTAAAATGTTTTTTGAAAAGGGGATTTGAATTTCATATTTGTAATATATTTTGCTCGGGACTAGAAAAACTCAAGTTGGGGGGTGTGATTAGTCACTAAAAGTGGCTAATATTCATTTTTAATATCTTTATATTCATTGTTCCAAACTCCATAAACATTGTTTTTAGTGCATTACATAAATAGAACTTCATTTTCTCATCTTAAATGCAATTAATTTTTAAAATGAAAATTTGAGCCCAATCATTCATCGGTTTGTGGATAGAATTATATTCATTTTCGGATTTTTATATTTTGGGATATGATTGATCACTTTATTTGGAACAATTTATCTTTTAGGTCTGATGGATGAATCCCAATGTAAGATGGATATTTTTTCACCTGAATGCAATAATTTACTGGAAAAAGCATAATGGGCCTAAGGCCCATCAAACAAATGTGCCATCCAAAAACTAAGCCCAATGAAGCACAAATTTTACATTAGAAAGAGAAAAATATGAGGATAATTTTATTCAACTATTTCCAGAGCTAATTCCGAAGTTTTCATGGAGATATATGGATCTGAAGTTTACATTTAAATGGTGGGACCAATATGGATGCCCATAAATGCTTCTCACCATTTCGGGAATAACATTCAAACGGTTGTACCAAATGAACTGAAATTTGGACAGTTGATAGAGGACACATGGAAGAAGATATTTTTATTCTACGACCTCTAATTAATTGTCCATATTTAATGTCAAATTCGAACGCCCAAATGGAGGATGAATCTGGACAGTTTTCCGGGTCAATTTCAAAATGTCAATTTCCTTTTGATTCTTCACCCTCATTTTGACTCTATTAATTGTTGGGGGTGAATTTATTGTTGGGGGGTGTACATAAGGCTCCTAATATATCTTTATAATGAGTTGGTGATGAAGGTAATAAGCATCTTATATTTTCCTTTCAATTTTAATTTTCTGCTTTCATTTTGTAATCCTATCGTCAATTTTTCCCATGTAAGTTTTTCTTTCACATTTAGTATCTTAATAAATTTTTTTCTTCTTCTTTTATATTTCTTTTAATTTTATTCACAAGTAGATACCTTTGAATCTAGGTGTGAATTTATTCACACCAGCACTTGTAAATTCCTCACACAATGGTGGAGTGTACATTTTTCTTAATGTTTTTCTACATCAATCCCGCTTCTTTAAGTTGACTTCCCACTTACATTAATAGAATAACATCAATGAAGGGGTAAACTTTTATCAGTTGATCCTAGGTAGTCTCATGGGTTGTATTGAATTATATTTTGTGTTCTTAAATTATTAAATGTTTTCTTTATTTTAGATTTCTTTTCTTTGAATTATCTTCTTCTTTGTCTTCACTAACTTTAACGACTACACATTTTGAGTTCTAGTACGATCCAATTCCATAGAGTGATCATAAAATTGATCCTCTAAGTGCATTGGTGATTAGACTTGAAATTGTGTATGGATTAAATTGGAGAATTGTGTTGAGGAATTATTTCATTTAATGGATACCTCTTGAACTGATGAACATAAAATCCAAAGAAAAACAAATACATCCAATCAAGCCCTAGAGAAAACCTAGGATCAACTCATCTTAATTAATTATTTTAATTCAATACATTTTGTTTGTTTTGTTCTTTAAATCAAATCATTATTTCTTCAAATCAATCAACACCATAGTTGGCCAATTCATAGCCAATCTCGTATCCAATCTTAGTGTCTCAAGGTTTTTTCTTCGGTCCCTTTGGATTCGATAACCCAAGATGTACTATAAATGACCGTTTACACTATAAAACTTGGGTAAATTTGGGTGCAACCATTACCCTAGGAATATCAACTCAAGGGGAAGTTCTACCTAAGACTTAGGAAAATTACTAGTTAGCCTTGGTGTCATACTTTAAAGGATCCCAAGGAATAATCCATGGTAGGCCGTAACATCAAGCCGAATCTAAGTAAAATCATCCAAGGAATTCAATTTAATTTTGGAAAATACAGGGAACACTAAATTCCAAGATGAGTCATTCATAATATTTGAAGAAGAACAAATCCTAGTGTGGTCTTTCACTTAGTAGATACATCAGTAAATTAGTTGGAATCCCATGAGCCCATCCAAGGAAAACCACAACAAGAGTCCAAGTATCACTTTGGGCATGCCATGCCTTCAAAGGTAGTTCTGGTCTATGGACATATAAAAGAATGATATCATAATTATTTAAGTGTAAATATTCATAAATATAGTCAAGAACATAATTCCTGATTAAAAAAGGGCTAAGTGTAATGGTTGTTCTATTCACCATTCATTTAATTCCTCTTATTCACTTCAAATAAGGGATAATTCAAACTCACATAAGAGGTATTTTGGTGTCATAGGAATTTATAAATATGTTAAGGTAATATAATTAAACATACCCAAATGGGTGGTACTAGTTGAGGTAGACAACCTCCAACCATATCAGGGGTCTATGTGAGTATCTCATCAAGTTCAAGACATTTAATTAAAGTAATTTTTCATTTTTTAGTCATTTAATATAAATCAGATGAAAATAATGTTGTAAAATGTTATAGACATTAATACCTTTAAGTAAAATATCTATACCACCTTCCTTATTCTATTATTTGAATCCTCCTCCAATACCAACTTTAGATTTTATCTGGAATGGGAGCAATCAAATAAATATACAAACAACATGAAAATATGGTATATTATATCGCATGGAAATGGAATCTGAGATGATGAGATTAACTAAGAACATAATAAATGGGAATCAAAGACTTATCTTTGGCTATAAACTGTAAAACAAATATTGGTCTAATCGGAGCTTGTTTGAGGAAGACCTTTAAAAATCCTTGGTGAGGAGGAGGAGAGCTCTCATGGGATAAGGTTGATGTGAATTTAAGGAAGAAAATAGGGTTATAGGTTAAAATTATAGGAGGTAAAAATTGAAATTTCATCCTTTTAAAGGGTCGTATGGTTTGGCCACACGGTTGTACAAACTATGAACCAATCATGTTCACCCACTACCCAAGTTGAAAACCCATTAAATAACTAGGAACATAGTTAGGGGAAAATATGTTCCAACCATTCTATACAAACCTAAAATAAATTAATGGTTTTTAACATCCATGTGGACTCCCTTAAATAGTTGAACTAACCATTCTATTAACTTTTGGTGTTATATGATTGAGTCGCACGATTACTAATTACTATGAACCAACCATGTGCCTCTATCGAATTCTTTAAAAACTATATCTCTATGATCCAAATAAACCTCAAACACTCTCAAACCATAAATGATCTCATAGGTACTTTTATAGGAGTAAAAAAGATATTTAAACTGAATTTTAAAGGATTTGTACTTTTTCAAAAATATAGGGCCTTACAACCTCCCCAAATTAAAACAACTCATCCCTGAGTTTCCCATTTTAGGGTGGTTGAGCATCATCTGAGAATAAATCTGACCACTAAGATTTTATGTCAGCCTCACACTCGAAGCTATCATTATGTACACATTAGTGCTACCATAGAACGTAGAAAAAAGTAACAGGCCTACCTCAGAGATCCTTCATTCTATGATAAACAATAAGAATTGGATACTCCTAAAAAGAAGCATCAATATACAAATTAACCTCCTCAAGATGAAAGGAATGAGATAGGTTTGAATAGTAACAATAAAGTTGTGAAATAATAAAAACAACATGGATAACCCTGTATCTCTAAGGAAAATATATATAATAAGCCACCAGTCTAACCCTCCAAAAAATATAAAAATTTATGATGAATCTAGGTAATAACTCTCCATTCATCTAAATTCATTTATGACTCAATATAGCTGAAACAGACAAGAAGACCTAACCTCCCACCTCAAACTCAAGAGATTGATGATGAATATTGGAATATAAATTCCACCTATACTGAGATGTAGCTATATATTTTATGATAATATGAACATTATGAAATATATACTAAATGAGATAAGGTCCAAGTAGAGCTACCTCACATACCTCTAACCATCACTGGGGTGAATGACATGGTCTTCCATATAGGGCCATATAAGGATCCGTCTGTATAGTCACTTGGAATATATTATTATAAGTGGACTTAGAAATAGGTAGATGTTTCTCCCAAGAGCCTCTAAAATCAAGGATTCATTCTCTAAGAATTTCCTCTAATATTTGTATAGTACGATCGAACTGAACATTAGTTTTTGGGTGCGAGGATATACTAAGAATCACCTGTGAACCCATATCTCTCTACAAAAATTTCTAGAACCAAGAAGTAAAATGATAATCCATATTATAAATGATAGTAAATGGTACCCCATAAAGGCATATAATATCTAATACATAGAGTCTTCCATGTTTTTCTACTGAGAGGGTCTCCTGAATCGGTATGAAGTGGGAAACCTTAGTCATCCTCTCTAGGATAACCCATACTGCATCACTACCATGAGAAGATTTCGATAAACCCATAAAAACCATATTGAAGTCATCCCATTTAAATTTTGTAAGTTTTAATGGTTCTATAAGACCAACAGACTATTGGTGTTCCACCTTTTCTCATGGGTGGGTGGAACATCGAGTAATAAAACCAATAATCTGCTTCTTTATCCCTAGACACCAATACAAGCGGCACAAGTCGTTATATATATTGGAATGTCTGATATATACTAACCAACTAAAAGCATGATGTTACAACATTAAATCCTATTTCACATCCATAGAGACCCAGATGAATATGTTTAAGTACAAGTTCTCATCCTCTTCAACAACCCAATAAGGTGACGGTTCATCACCTAAAACACTTTCCCTTGGGACAAAGGCTTTAGGATCTAAAAATTGAATAATCTTCTGTCGATCCAAAAGTGATGATTTCAATACTAAATCTATAATAATAGGCTACTTGTGACACTCATGAATCTATAAATGCATCTCAAAAATAAGATACATTGACTACCACTCACTTATGGCTTCCTAAACATCTTTATTTTGAGTCCTCAGTCTTCGAGCATCATCCACTTTATTGCCTTTACCAGGTGGATAATCCATCTAAAAAACGAAATATTGAAGGTATTTGACCTATATTTACTATATAAGGATTAAATCATGCTGATTGAATATTTATTTGAGTCTTTTATGGTCTGTTTATACAATGAACTACTATCTTGATAAGTAATTCTTCCAACAGTGTAAATCATGAACCACTACTGCTAGATCGAGAATATGTGTTAGGTAATTATGTTCACAATGCCTCAATTGAAAAGACCCATACAACCTGAATAAATCCCTTTTAATCAAAACATATCCCATACCAATTCTTAATGCTTCATAATAAACAGAATAGCATCTTATAGGCTTAGGTAAAATTGGAATCGGTGCCAAGGTAAGTCTTCTTTTTAACTACTAAAAGGATTTTTCGAAATCTTCTGACCACAGGAATTTAAAACCCTTCTTTTTCAATACCGTAATAGGTTCTAAAATGTATGATAAATCCTATATAAAATTCCTAAAATACTTATATATCCCCAATAAACTCTATTTATCAAATATTTTTTTGAGATACTCCCAAGAAACTACGACTCTCACCTTATTAGGATCCACAGATACCCCTATTTTCAATATTATGTGACCTATAAAGTGAAATTTATAAATTAAAAGGTGAAATTTTGTGAGATTAAAAGACATATGGTGATCCCTTAGTTTATTCAATATTATTTAATGTTTTTTAGGATGATCTTATTGATTTTGAGAATAAACCAAGATATCATCCAAGAAAACCACTAAGAAAGAGTACAAGTATAGCTGGAAAACCCAATTCATCAAGGATGAAAATAGCTAGTTTGTTCATGAGGCTGAACAACATTAAAAAATACTCATACCATCCATATCTACTATGTAATGTTATACATGTAATGTTTGAAGATAATACTCATACCTAATGATTGATCTTCCTCAAATCAATCTTTGATAAAACTTGACCTCCTCGAAGCTGATCTAAGAGACCATCTATTTGAGTTAGTGGATATTAGTTCTTAACTATGAGATAATTAAATAAATTATGATCTATGAAAATCATAAGGGTCCCATCTAACTTCTTGGAGAAAATCACAGGTGAACCCCAAGTAGAGGTATTGGGTCATATAAACCCTTTAGCTTATAGGTCCTCTAACTACCTCTTTATTTCTTAAATCCAAGTTGGAGAAATCCTATAAGGGGGAATGGATACCGGTGATACTCTTGGAACAAGCTCAATAGTTAACTCAACCTCTCTCTTCGGTGGTAGTCTATAAAATTAATCAAGAAAAATAAACTTGCAATGATCTATTATTAGAGGGAAATATGTATGTCGAATTCCTTGATCATCAAGAAAAGCCTAGAAATATGCTCTGACACTCCACCCATCCCATGATGCTTGAGTATATCTTGACTAACTTGGAAATCATAATCTCCCATTTGAATGTATTTATTACCCTCTAGTGATAAGAAGGACACCTTGTGGAGATAACAATCAAATTGTTCTTGATAGGGAACCAACTAGTACATCCCATGAAATATATCGATTTCTATCATCTCAAGGATGAAGAGGTTCCATAATAAATGGTAATTTCCAATATTGAGAGGGAACTACTTGCATTGGCATACACTCTTTTACTATACCCCTAGTGTAGTATAAAGATTAATTTCTCTAAATAAATATTCAATTTCTAACCCAAGGCTACTTACAAAAATAGTAGATATGAAAGAATTTGAAGTATTAGTGTCAAGTAAAATAGATACTAAAGTCAAGTCTATTAAAACTATACCTAAAAATGTATAAGGACTAGTCTTTGTGCCTTAGGTGCAGGTTTTAATATATATATCTTTCCCAATCTGTGGCCATGAGCTATAACCTAACTACCCTTAGCTGGTCTGCTCTACTAGTGCTGCATATCAGAAGTCCGAATTCCTCTAACTCATCCACCTAATTAGCCTAAATGTTCTATAGTACTCTATATCCCTACCTGTTGTGGATTTTCATATCCCACCCCATAACTTGGATCCATTGTATCCCCCCCCACTAACCACTAGAGGAGAGTTCCTATAAAACCATTGAAGATGATTTTATTTTCCCAATCCAGTCACATAATTGTGTTCTTTCTATACGAGGTCTTTATATTTCCCATCCTACCAAATTGGTGATATATCACATGGATACCTAGGTGAACACTCTTACTACTTGTTCCCTCATGATAAATCTCAATACATCACTTCCTCGTGCTAGACGAACCTCTTCCCTATCAAGTTACTGAACCACTATTCTCCACACCCTCAATTTACCTTAGGTTATAATCGAATATGAGGGATTAGTTTATATTACATATTCATTCTTGATATTATGTGACTCTCATCACTGATTTCTCACTGAAAATGATTAATTTTCTGTCAATGTTCATGTTTTGATCATAAACACATATTGAGAGAATTAATTGATTTCATCCAATTACACTTTAGTTTTCCATTTTTACCATATATTTCAATATATTGATTAAAATAATGGGATTATTATTTTTTAGTGTTTCTGATTCAAATTACTACACAGCATTCAACTAGATCATTAGATAATTTTTCCCTCTAAAGGTCCATATGAACCACATAAGAAGGCTCATCAAATTTGTGAAGAAAACGAGACCAACCATGATTATTGAATTTATAGGATAAACACATAATCAAAAATTTAATAAAAATACAAAATAATTTATATTATATCCAAACAAATCTTGGATGAAAAAACATTTAAGGCCCAAATATAGTAGTGAGTGTATAAATTTATGCATTAAATTTTATCCCACAATTTTGTTCAAGATTTAAAAATAGCCCACATTTCTTAACTTTTATCTTAACCCACTTACCCAATTGAGTTAAATTTTTATGGGTATAAATTAAATAGTTAGTGAAAAAAATTGGAAGAAATTTTTATAAACTTAAGTCATATTCTTATCCTAAAATCTAATAACATTCAGACCATGGAAAAATTCAGGATAATTCTTGACAGTGGCACACAGTTTAGAAAAACAGTCATATGTTTGTCTTCGAAGGCCGATAGCGACAAAATCTGGTGGTTGAATTTTAAAATTCCATATACATTACTTTATTTTATAATATATCATGATATTTATATTTTTTCACGGTAAAATGTTCCATCCAACTTGTTGGGCGAGTTTGGATGGCAAACAGTTCACCACCTTGGGCTACAAATACATTATCATCTTCGACTTGCAAGGCATTCGAAATTAATCCCTAAAGAAGGATAATTTAAATGAAAATAGTCTTTTTAATGTTTTAATAGGACTTTCATACTATTATTTCAATAATATATAACTATCCTCCACTTTCTAATTCATATTTTTTTCAATTGTCATCGTGTAAGCTTATTTTCCTTAAATTTCATGTAATTAATGGTTTCCATTATATAATTTATTTATTAATAAAATTTCATTATTTTTTATTAATTTATTAAAATAAATTCACTTATAGTAGAACCCATTCCATAATTCACATTTTAATTCAAACCAAAGTGATTGTTTTACCTCTTTTTGTCATTCGTGTGTGTGTTCAACGCACAACTCTTATCTCGTACTGTTATTTTTCTTCACTTTTTAACTCAAAACCATAAACATAATAAAATATATTATTAAGAACCCAAATGGATAAGTAAATATCATATTGTGGTGAGTTATTATTTGGGTATGTAAATGATTTAGAGCTTTCTCTCATTTAACATTATTTTATTTAATATTGTATTTTTCAAACAAAATATTTTATGGACTAATGATATATTTTATTTGACATGAGAATTCCATTATTATTATAAAAAATATGCATGTATTCATGAAACATTTAAACTTTAATAAATTAAAATTTATAATTATTATAACCCTTGTTATGTCTTGGATTAAATCCAAAGCAATTGGGGATTCTGATCAAAATCATCTTGTGATGTGGATGTTAATTTAAGGAAATGTTTTGAAAATATCAAGGATATAATAATATTACATACCCAATAATAAAATACCCATGATTTTAATAAAATTATTAAATTAAATCCATTAATCAATTATTTAACCTAATATCTATAAAGAACCCCCCCCCCATTCAAAATAAAAAACAAAAATAATCGACTCCAAAAAATAGTACCATCATTGAGGATTTAACTTGAGTTCCACTATACACATTATAGAATAGAACCAAACATTTAAATTATCAATATATGATGATCGTATGTGATTTAGTTTTCATGTGTAACACATTAAACTAAGATTGGATGGTATATATGAGTCCATCTGTAGATCACATCATTCTATCTAACTCATCACCAACAAGGATAGGGATGAAATATTAGAGCTCTGTGAAATGAGTTGAATAGTCCATAACAGACATAGTACCCTATTTTAGGTGTATAACTCCCAAATTGTTTATCTCTCAGTATTTTTTAGAAAAATTAATTATATAAGGTTGTTTATAAATCCATCCAGACCATAACTCGATGTCAACCTTCCTATGTAATCACATCCCTTCATCATTTGGAAGAACCTATAATAATTTATGTTGTGAGAATCACTCTTCTCTCCAAAGGTGTCTCTAGATTCTCAAAGATAGATAACATGAACTTTATCTAAGAATTAGTATCCCAGTTACTTCCTTCCTCTGAAAGGGTAGTAGGGTGTTGCTGTTGGAACTCCCTAGTGAACTCTTCCATAGAATAGTTATATTGTGGGGATCCTTATATGAACTACACTAGTCATAAGAAAATCTCTTGAAACTAATCTTCAGTGACCAGATTAGGTATAACTAGAGGGGTCAAAGGTGGAACTAAATTAGGTATCATTGGTGGTTTTTTTCTCACCACCTCCTGAGTATGGTCATTTCCACCTTCCTAGAATTCTACCTGAGGCCATCATGGAAGAATATATCTACAATTCCAAGTACATTCCTTAAAACAAGTTTCGATAATAAAACATTTTTTGATAAAATAGTAGGATATGTAAAAATAATTCCTAAAAAATAGTCAATACCCAACTATATACTCCTAAAGTTTGTCCTAGGTAACTCAAAATATCATGAAGTAACACATGATATACACACAACTACCCACTAACAAGTCAATTCAAATTCAAATCTCTATGTCTTCTCAATAGGGGTTCAATTATATAGAGTGTAAATTACAATTTTAGAGGAATGTTGTATTTAATATTAAATTGGAACCCCTATTTAACAATGAAAATTTCTTTTCACTTTACAAAACTCTGTAATTTTTTTTATATATACATGTGTATCAGAGTCCAGTTAGATGAGTTACCATTATATTGTTATAAATTCCGACACTTTATAAATTACAATTGGTACTTCATCTAGTTGTGACCCATATTTTTACATCTGGTCTTAGACTATAAGAATTCATATAGTATTTTTAGATTATATGGATCACTATTTTCAATTTAAATAAGAAGAAACATTATAAATTAAAAATGGAATTTATTTAACTATAACCAACTAATGTTTCAAATCTTGTAACCATAGTTGTGTAGCTCAAACATTTTATTATTGGTTAGTTAATGTTCCACCAACAATCAATGTAGTAAAAAACTGTTTAGGTTTATTTGGACACTTTAATTAACCTATTATTTATCATTTTAATATAAGAAACATTAATGAAATTACAATTATATAAATCAAGGAACACATGAAATACTACAGGAATTATACACAATAAAATAAACATGGAATTGTATATTGATGGCATATTAACAATGAATTTCCTATAATTATTCATTAAAAATATTTAATTTTCATGTTGGGCGAAGGGTAAAAATCCATAAGAAAAAAATGTCATAAAACATGTGCATCACCCTATGGTGAACTAAGTAAAACTGTAAGAAAAAAACCAGAACAAAAAGTCTCATCCATGCTAACATGGATTTTCCTTATACAAGGGTTAACTACTCCCAAGAATAGGCTCATTGAAAAATTCCAACACCTACTAATATCTTTTCTACCATCCTAAAAATTAAGGCAAGAAAATAAAGCCTCTCTGATACCACTTTGTGACATCCCGAGCCTGTTTCAGTAATAAGTAACTTTACTAAGTGTTCACATGGCCTCAAGTGATCCTCCCCATACACTAGATACTACTAACTTGTAGTGAGGGTCTATGATGGTATGGTGGGGAGACTATAACCTCTTTATCAGAGTTTATCATAGCATTGAATAATATATAAATTAACATAAATAAATATTAAATGAATAACATAAGTGAAATAATAAGACAACAGTAGAAATAATCATCTACATAATAAAAAATAGTCAATATCTATATCAGTGTCATATATATATGGTTTCATGATGCTATATAAAAATGAGATATAAAAAAATAGGGTATCTAGAATATAACATCACATATTTTACAAAACATATAGAAATACCAAAATCTATATCCAATAGCAACGTTAGCACAAGATTGGTCCTCTACTCCTATACATTATTCTAGTATATAAAAATCAAGCATCTATAGGGGTGATTCCCTTTATCTTATCCATCATCCATGAAGCCTATCCAGGTAACAATCAGTGGCTCAGATAGGGTGTGAGTAAAACTTAGTAAACCAACACAAATGGTGTATAGAACTATCCAATCTATGAATATAATATGATTAGTGTGTAGGTATAATAAATAAAGGTGGTAAATAAATAAACCATATTAGTCCAAGTTTCTCACGGGATTCATATCTAATACTCCTTGATTCATCCAAAGATGGAATGTCTCTAACCAATTCACATTTTAAATTTATATTTGTAAGGCGGATACCTAATGTATATAACCAAGACATCTATAAGTAGTGATAATCATGTAAGGTTCCACAATTTCTTGGATTTTAATTTTTATAATCTATGTGAAATGCACAGGGGTTACCCTTGGTATCTTACCTCAAGGGGAACCTCTACCCAAGCCCTAGGACAATTCCATGGTAGCCTCAGTGTGGGACTTAAAAGGATCCTAAGGAATGATCCAAGGTAGTTTATAACATCAAGATGAATCCATGGAGAATAATCCAAGGAATTAAATTTAATTTTTTGAAATATAGGGAACCCTTAGTGCCAATATGAGGAATTCATAATCTAAGAGAAAGACTTCGCCCAAGTGTGGTCTTCCACTTGGAAGATGCATCAATATATTTGTTCCTTTCCCATGATCTCATCCAAAGAAAACTATAATGGGAGTCCAAGTATCACTCAAACCATTCCACACCTTCAAAGGTAATTTAGGTATGTGACCATAGTCAAGGATGGTATCATAATTATTCAAGTGTACATAATCATAAAGTTATCCATGATAATAATTTATAATTAAAAAAGTTCTAAGTCACACGATCATTCTATTCACCATTCATTTAATTCCTCTTATCCCATTCAAATAGGGGACAAGACAACCCCACTTAAGAGGTTGTTTAGTCCCATATTCATTTATAAAAGTATTAAGTTCATATAATTAAACACACCCAAAGGGTGGTACTAGTCAACGTAGACAACCTATAACCATATTATGGTTCTGTGGTAGTATCAATTCTAGGTATATACATTTAATTAAATTAATTTCACATTTTTTAGGCACCATATGGAAAGTTTGGCACACAAAATGAAGTTTCGTGATATTTACATAAACACACTTAGGGAAAAGATATAGATCACTTACATAATGCTGGTAGATGAATCCACATATGATATCTTATTTAGATTCTAACTGTAATGAGATAAATGAAATAAATTGACAAATTATCTAAAAATAAGAAATATTATCTTGCTGAAGATATGAACTGATAAAATCACCATTGGAAATTTAACATGATGAACATAGGTCTGATCGGAGCTCGTATGAGGAAGATCTCCCAAATCCTAGGTGAGAAGGAGGCGAGCTATCACGGGAGAATTTTGTTGTAAATTTTATGGAAAAATAAATATAGGTTAATAGTCAAAATTCTTGGATGGAAATATTTGAATTTCACACTTTTTAAAGGGATGCACAGTTTAGCCACACGGTTGGACAAATCGTGGGCCAACCATGCACACCCACTAACAAAGGTGACAACCCATCACATAGTTAGGTGAATGGTAAGGAGAACCCTTAAAACAACCATTCTAAGTACACCTGCAATATATTGTGGGTTTTTCATAGCCATTTACCCTTCCTCGCATGTTTAAACTAATTGTACTCCTAACTTTTGGGGTCGCATGGTTGAGCCTCAAGGTGACTAATAACTATTTTCTAACTCTGCACCTCTATCTGATTCTCCAAAAACAAGAGCTTATAGCTCTAAACAAACCACGGACGCTCCTAAAACCTTCATTGATCCCTTAGAAACTTTTATAAGAGTAAAACAAGAGATTTAAACTGAATTTTAAAGGATATGTACCTCACTGAAAAGTTATGATCTTATATAACCTAATATCATATAATATCCAATAACTCATCAAATCATACAAAAACTCTTTTAGATATCTTCTAAAAAATCAAAATCTATCATTAATTTCACCTTGTATCACATCGTATGTAATACCATATGAATATTGTAAAACCATGAGGTTTTGTGAAATTTTTTTCAAATAAATTTAATCTTTTATATGTTTTTATTTACATGAGATGATGAGTTTAGATTGTGTACCACACTACATCAAGTCAATAATTCATTACACATAACACCATGTTATGCTTGTGCTACACATAACAGAGGCTTAGCTTGTGTTACACGCAGCACTGAGTTTTAACAAAACCATGATATGTTATTAACACGGTCATTATAAAAATTACATTAAACCTAGTGACATGAATTATAATAAATAATTTTTAAATATTAAGTATAGTGGATTTATATAAATAAAACATATTTATTATAAAATACATAATTTTTATTAAAGTCTTTATATGTTTCAAAAATAATATTTTTCAACAAAAAGTTTTTTATTTATTTTATGCACAATAGAAAATTTAATTTTTTATACTTTTAGAAAATTAATTTTATAAAATTAAATTTATTTTTTCATTCATAATTTAAAAATTATATTAGGTTGAATTTTCAGGATTTTTTTAAAAAGCTCTATTTTTTATTAATAGTGAAAAATGATGATTTCTAATTGAAAATTGCCTTTTAGTTTAATTCATTTAGAAATTTAAATTATATATTAAATTAATTTTAAATTATAATTAGTTCAATTATAAATATATTAATCAATTTTAGGTCATTCTATATAAAAAATTTGTAAACTTTTGATCATTTTCTCTTTAAAACCCTGCTTTCTCATTACGTCTCCAAGATTAATATAAAATTCATTTTTTACACTAATGTGAATGAAATATGGAAAAATATATTCCAAATTTTGAATAATAGTAATTTATATTATCTAATAGGTTTGAATTATTTTTTACTAAAATTAATAGTGAATATAGTAAAAAAGTAATTACCACGGTTAAGGGAAAATGAGTTAACTAGGGGTTAAACTAGATTGATTAGAGTGAAAATGACCTAAAATATTATATTAATCTTATTAAATCAATTTATTTATATATTTTACATAAAATTATATGAAATATTTAAATCTGTTTCAATTTTCTTTTGAATATGACCCATGTAAAATGTTAAGTAAAGAAAAAGGAAAAAAAAAGATACTTTTATTACTTTTAATATCTATACAGCCTTGGGATAGGTAAAAAACAACATATATTCGATTATATAAAAATATTAAGTATAAATTAGTTTATTATCATGATAATTTAGTTTAATTTTTTTGGATGAAATAATTACTTTAAATTCTTAAGAAATATCAACATAGTAATTATTTAGTAAACAATTAAAAAAATAGATGATAGTAAAAATATTAAAAGTGAAGTAAATTGAATGAGTTATTATGTTAAATTGTTTTTATGGTAAATATAATATTTTTAATAGGTTTTAAAATAATATATTTTAACTCCATAATTGTAATTAAATTTATAAATTCAATTTAAATAAATAATATCAAAATTGACATTAATGTTATGTATGATAAATTATATTTTATTAAATGATTTAAAATTACTAAAAATCATATATTCTTCTAAATGATTTTTAAAGGAAAATAAATATCAACTATTTTGAATTAATGGTCCAATTTTTCATTTATAATGAATATATTGACCCCTAAATAGTAAAAAAATTGCATGGTTAAGGTTAAAGCTATATTTTCACACGTTATATGTGTCTGTGTTAAAATTAATTTCATAAACACGTTAGATTTATATTTTTAAAAAATTATAGATTATATTTATAATCAGTGGGAATAAATGATCTAATAAGGCTCATTTTATTTTATGTTTAATGTATAAATTACCTAGGTTAAAAATACTAGTTACCTTAGTGAAAACCCAAAATGGTAAAAATGACGAAACATAAAATTTAAGGAACAAAATGTTTAAAAGATGTGTGTGATTATTATTTGTAGGTGTGTTTCAACCATATCATCCCTAAAAACCTTTAATTATCAATTTTTTGTATCCACTTTAGGTAATATTGACCTCCAAATATTGAATACTTTTGGATATTAACAAAAATATCCCTCCACCTCAACTATAAAAGGCCACACCATCTCATCACTTCCTCACAATCCTTAAGACATTTGGATAATTAAAAACCTTCTCAAATCACTTCCAAAATTATCGCATTTAATCCTATAAGCCTTATTTTTTGAATAAAGGAAAACTAACATGACTTTTGGGAAAACCTAAGGAGGATACCTGAAGAAGATGCAATGTTCGTCAATGAGTGTTTTTGTTTTATTTCTTCCTTTATCCCCTTATATTATCATCATAAAATGATTATATAATGACCTTAGTATATTAAATATACTTATATGTTGTTATATTAAGTAAATTACACACAACCATCACCACTTCCATAAAATGTGTTATGAAATCATCGTTTGTGTGTACGGTGGACTATCATATTGTCAACAAATGTTGTTTATTTTTCCATTAACGACTCTTGATCCTAGACATAATGTTGTATTTATTTTTTATATATTTCATATATGATATTTTTGTGTTATTATTATTCTATAATTTTTATATCATACATACCTTCATGCTTTACATTTTTAGGGAATACGATAATGATGTTCGTGTGTACGGCAGACCTACCACCTCGCAAAGTGTTGTGATTCGTTCACGCTTTACATGGAATGTATTGTAGATGGATTTAAAAAAATTGATATATATGAAATAAAAATTATTATGTAATGATAATATATATAATTTATTTTTCTTTCTTTCAATCCAAACAGAAAATGAAAAAAACGTTGTTCATGAGTATGCACAACAAACTGTCTCTATGAACGATGTATTTCATTTTCTATCACTAAATTTTATGGATTTATATAAATAAGTTTATATTGAATATATATGATTTTTATATAATTTTTATAATTCTTGATATAATTAAATAATTATCAAAGTAATATGACTAAAAATAACAAATCAAAACATATATAAAAAGAAAATAGGTTATTACCTGAAATGTAATATTAACATGGAATTATTAATAATTTCACAATAAAATATCATAATAAAATAATATATGGGATGATATATATTAATATGGTTCTTTAATAGATTTATAATAAACTTATATATTATACAGGAGTTTTGAATGAGTACGATGGAATTTGGGATTTAAGGTAAGGGATTTATGTCTCACTTTTACTTTCTATGAGACAAATTCCATATTCACCACATGTTTCTTTTATGTGGTGTATATAATATCCATTAATTTATTTTATTACGATTATAATTAAAAAAAATTATTTTCAAATCCATTTTATTATCTCTATTTTATGGGGTTTCTTGTTAAAAAATTACCAAATCGATAAGGGATTTTTGTCTCAATTTTCCTTCTTTCAGACGTATGTTATGTTATACACCTATATTCTTCCATGAGGTGTATATATATACCTATTGGCATGTAATATAATGAATTTATTCTCCCTCATTATATTTTAATTTTAATTTTATGTTTTCTCATTCATGGTGCTTATGAATCACTGTTTCTAAAGTTGTGAAGATTTTGTGTTACAATCTCTTCATTTATCAGGTTTATTTATGATTAAGTATCAAATGATGAAATATCATGATCTAAATCTCAATAATTCTAATAAATTTTATTCAAATATGGTTATTCATGATATCTTAAATTAATGGTACCATTTTTCCACTCTTTGTTACTTATGATAATTAATAAAATGTTTTTAAGAAAATCTGACCTTATTTCTATCTTCGGACGGAATTATATTTTATTAAAAAACCATGTTTTATAAAAATAATTTAAATTTTTTTTTATTGTTATTTTAAGATTATTTTCAAGGAAAAGTATCTTCAAAAAAATTTCTATTTTAAAAATAATTTTAAATTATTTTGAAATCTTCTTTTATAACTTTCAAAATTTATTTTCAAAGAAAATTATTTCAAAAATATTTATTTCTAAAAAGTGTTTTAAATGATTTTAAAATATTAATTTATAATTTTTTCAAGTTTATTTTCAAATAAAATTATTTTAAAAAAAATTAAATTATTTACAAATATTCCTTTATAAGTTTTCAAGGTTATTTTCAAAGAAAAAGGTTTTCAAAATGTTTTATGTTTTAAAATTAATTTTTCAAAATCGAAAGGATATTTTCCTCAATAAGTGTTTTAAATTATATTTCAAAATTATTTTCTATCTAAGATTTCA
Organism: Viscum album; assembly: GCA_963277665.1. Lineage (NCBI taxonomy): Eukaryota > Viridiplantae > Streptophyta > Magnoliopsida > Santalales > Viscaceae > Viscum > Viscum album. Next base: position 1,362,936,467 of record OY728156.1, on the reverse strand, counting down.
TCCATTGGTGTTAACTATTCATTATTGAGGATATCATCCAAGGATACCTTTCATATTCTTTCTCTAAATGGTTTATGTTTTGATGGCATGGTGTTTGTGAACCCTGTTTATCTTTCATGAGTTATACCATGAGGAAATTATTATAAAATCTACTTATTTTCATAGATTGTTACATGTGTAAATGATTGTGAAACCTTTCTTTTTTTCCACAGGTTATGATATGATGAAATTTTTATGAAATCCATTTCTTTTCATGGGTTTTGATATGATGAATATTTTATGATATCGTGGCACAATTATATATGAGTTTAATTATGTGATGGGTGGGACCTATATATCTCTCTATTGCATTGGGTAATGATTTATATCCCATGAGATTTATTAGAATAGAATAGGTAGTGAACTCGATTCAGTAAGATAGGGCTGGAATAGGGAGTAAACACAATTTAGTATGATAGGGCTAGAATGGGGAGTAAACCGAGTTCAGTAAAAAAAAAATTACTCTATGAGGGTCTTGATAGTGGTCCTTGAATAATATGGAAATTTTTTATATACTTATGGGTATTCCAAAAATTCCATGTCTTATATTGATATTATTCTCTCATGGATAATGTTCTTTGATTACCTTATTATTCAAGTCTTATAAACTACTAATCTTTATGCCATGACTCAATATTTTGAACTTTGATATGCAGGGTATGCTTTTAAAATGTTATTATAATGTTCTAATACCCTTATACTCATGTTATGGTTACATATCTCCCTTTAATACCCATACTGAGAATCTAAGATCATCATTTTTTATGTTTCATTTCCCCAGGTTATGAATATATGTATTAGGTATGTTATGTATAAGAAGGGTGAAAATTATGAAGAATGTAGTGGGAGATAATGTAGCTCACTTATGTACCAGTGTTAATATTTCCAAATTTACAAAGTCACTAAAAAATTATTTTACTCAATAATGTATTTGTGAAATGTAATGAATATTCATCTAAAATGATGTAATTTCCATTTATGAGAAGCATGGGTTTATATAGTTGTTATTAGAGGATATTTTTAGTTAAACTTTGGAAACTAGAGTAAAAAAACCTTAGTTTCACCCCTTAGGATAGTTCTAATGATAATTATAAGGATGATTCAATGTATAGTACAATGTCATGTGATTTTGGTAAAGGATAGAGTGAGTGGTTTCTTAGAAACAACTCACCGTCTAGATACTACAATTGGATGTGTTTTGGGAATGTATATACCTTGTGGTAACAACATAAAAAAATGTATTGAGCTAGACTCAATCAGGAACTAGTGCACAACAATGGGCCTTGCTAAGAACCTGATTGGACACCCCTAGGGGGTATTATTTGGAAGTTCACAAACTCTTTATGAACCATCACGAAGCATTTAAATAGATAATGAATATGAATGACCTAGGATAAACCTAATGTATCATAGATTGAAAAGAATGTGTCTTGATTTAGATCACAAAAATGATTTTTCAGACTATTTTATTTTGTATTATGATTATTTTTTCATGCACTATACTTTCTGGTCTTAGAAAATGGTGAGAACAAAAAGAAACTAGACTATCATTGAATGTGATAGATGATTTTTTTATAAGAAGCCAAATGGGATGATAAATGGAGTAAAGGATGTTGTGATTATTCCTAATCATTTTTCATGGGACATGGTTAATGATTGGTACCGTAACCCACTCTGAGAATCACCAAAGAAGAGAAGGAAAGATTTCACTGAGTGTTTAGGTGATGGTAACCATGGAGGAAAGAAGTCTTAGTTTCCTATATGTCAATAATGTGTAATGAATCACCCAAGTAAATGTCTCAGAGGAATGTGAGTATGTTTTAACTATGGAAAAGAACATAAATCAAGTAACTAAAAAGGTAAAATGAAAATTTTAGTTAAATCAATGGATTAGAATATTGGTCTCCCTAATATATCCTTGACTATTAAATTATTTAAAAGTGGAAAGTATATGAAATATATAAATTAATTTCCTAAAGGGAAATATCATAAGGAAAATCAACAAGGTTTTATAAGTAATGGACATATTTTTTATGATAAAGAGACTATAGATGAAATGTGAAAGGTAATTGGTATTAAGGAATAATATAATAAAGCCTAGATTATGGTTTGAGAGGGAAGTGGGATGAATGAAGTATTTATGTATTGGAATTAAAATATTATGTTATATGAATCATAAAATATATAAGTATTGTTTATTATTTTTTTTTCTTTAAATATTTTTAAGAATGTGTTTAATGATGTTGATGGACTGGAATAGTGATTCCATGGTAAGGTGATATTTTGATTATGGGAATGTAACACTTGATATGTTATTTATTCTGAGAAAATGGTTTTTATTTTGGATAAATAGATTACTGATATGGATAAAGTAAATCAAATAGTATTGATGACCCATGAAGTGATAAAGGATTTTTTGGAAATGTAGTTTAGTTTAAAACATTTTTGGATTAAAATAAAATATCCCATAATCTATTATTTATATATGTAATGAGGAAGAATTTATGTCTTAAATAATATTTTATGGTAATTTTAGTTTTAAGAGAATACAAGATAAAGGTATTCACATGTTTGGTATGTGACAATTAAGATCTATTTCAAGTTGTTTGGGGAATTAATGATAAGTTCATTTTGGTTTATAAGATTAACTATTTATTAAATGGTTTATATTTTATTTTGAATGAGATTTTATATATTTATTTATTATTTCATTAATATTGGATAACCTGTGCTAACCATTTTTTTTAATATAACTAAAGATAGACAGAATAACTTATCATTATATTTATGGATCTTATGATCCATTAGTGCTTCGAAAAAAAAAAATTCACCTTAATTTATTATAATATGAGATGAATTTTAAATTGATAAAGGTAAAACAAAATGGTGAAATTGTTCTTATGAAATGGAATAAAATCAAGTAAGTGTGTCTTCTCGTAAAAATTATTCAAAATTTGGAAAAGGATCTTGAAATAAAATGGTGTCCAGTTATCACCATTTTTTATTATATTGATCACCTTTTTCATGAATCATTGGCAAGTGGTTTAATGGTCACTAACCTTCTCTAGATCACCCAATTTCTTGTGATCGTTGATCTTTATAACTCTCTATAATTATTTGTGTTTTTCTACCATGTTCAAATCTTCACTTCCCACATATGTCCTACTATGTGGAAACCTAGTTATGAGTTACTTTGGGTAATTCTTAGGTTTCAAACTTTCCATTTTTATAGGAAGTTTTATTATTAATTTGTACTATATGGGTTTTAATGAAGGAATTTTTCAAATGTTAAACCTTTAAGGACTAAGACAAATTTCAAGAGTGAAATTCATTTTAAGGGGGTAGAATGTAACACCCTGAGATTTTTTGAAATTTTTTCTCTTAAATTTAATATTTTATATATTATTATTTACATGAAACACTAAATTTAGATTTAATTATATGCTACACCAAGTTAATCTGGAATTACACACAACACCATGTTAAGCTTTCCTTATATACAACACTGGCTTAGATTGCTTTACACTCAATACTAGGTTTTAAAAAACCCTGATATGTTACTAACATGATCATTATAAACTAGATAATAAAATTAGTTATATAAATGGTAATTACATTGTAAATATTAATTATATTGGTTTTATATAAATAAAACATATTGATAATAAAATACATAATTTTTTTAAAGTTGTTATATGTTTCAAAAATATTATTTTTCAATAAATTGTTTTTTATGTCTCTTGTGAAAAATAATAAAATAAATTTTGAAAACTTTTAAAAAAATTAATTTTTTAAAATAATTTTTAATTTTTAATTTAGAATTTCAAAATTATATTAGGTTTAGTTTTTTGTATTTTTCTAAAAAAATTATTTTTTTATGAATTTTAAAAATACTGAATTCTAATTGAAAACTACCTTTTTCATTTTATTTTTTAAAAAAGTTAAATTATACTTAAATTGGATTTAAAGTATAATTAGTTCAATTATACATATATTAATCCAATTTAGGTCATTTTAATAAATTTAATATTTAAATTGGATGTAAAAACATTGTAAACGTTTGATAATTTTCTCTTTAAATACCTGTTTTGTCGTCACGTCTGCAGGATTAATATTAAATTTATTTTTTCCACTAATTTGATTGGAATTTGGAAAATAAATTCCATATTTGTAATAATAATAATATATATTATCTAATAATTTAAATTTTATTTTTTTCCAAAATGAATAGTGAATATAGTTGAAAATTAATTACCATAGATAAGGTAAAAAAGGGTTTATAGGGGGTTAAACAAGATTAATAAGAGTGAAAATGACTTAAAATATAATCTTAATTTTATTAAATCAGTTTATTTCGACCTTGGATATAAAATTATCTGAAATATTTCAATTTTATGCCATATTACTTTGAATATGACCCATATAATAAGTTAAGTAAAGAAAAGGATAAAAAATATATTTTTCTTAATTTTAATATCTATAATGCATTGGTATAGAGAAAAAACGATATATGTTAAGTTACATATTATAAGGCCCCAGCCTTAAACCTTACTTAATATTGAATTAAATGAATAATTCACATTGAGGATCTTTTCAGGTTTAGAGTTTTAGAGAATTAGAACATAACTATTACATCTTAAAAGATTACAAAGTAGACACTTCTACTAAGTCCCCATAAAATAAAAACTCTTAAAAAGAAAGATGTCTAGATTCCATGTTTTAGATAGCATGAAATTCCCTTGATCCCATCCTTGACCTTATTCCACTTTAAGTCCTGTGAAAAACATTTCGAAAAACTTGGGGTGAGCATAAAAAGCTCAGTAAGGGATACAAAAAGAATGAAAACTGTTAGTTTTTCAAACATCAAGTAAACCATGTATACTATATCAAAGTAATACCTTCACCTTCATGAAGTAGTAAAAAAAATCTTCACTGAATAAAGTATCATTACTTACCTTTTTGTAACCAAAGGAATTACCATAAAACCCATATAAAGAACACATAGAATATATAAAGGTAACTTGGGACATAAACATACTTAAGTGGAATAACCATACGGTCGACTTCCACACATATCACTTAATGGAATAGCCATACGGCCAATTTCCATACATACTTAATGGAATAGCCATACGGCCGACTTCCATACCCAATGCATTGGAGGTTATAACGTAACCACCCGTCCTGGTATTCACAGCACCACCCGTCATATTGTTTATAACGTAACCACCCGTTAAAATGTCCAAGTACCAGTATAAAATCATAAAACATAAAACCAATATAAAGGAATGATAACATATAACATAAATATATTGACATAATAGAATCCTTTATCAAAACCATTTTCAATACCAAAATACATAAAAGAGTATATGGTATTTATTTTATTCTAAAAACAATACGGCTTGTTGAGGAACCCAAAGACCAAATAATACTCGCGGCGGCGGAAAAAGTCGTTGGCACCCCGTACGTTAAAAAAAACATTCCTTTTTGTCGTTTAGTAAAACGCTTCCTAGAAAAAGATTCCTTTTGTATAAAAGTAAAAGTCAAAGGGTTTATACACCGTATAAAAGAAAGTTGTGTATAAAACGAAATATGCCTCAATGAAAGGAGATTGAGACGAAGTCCCTTACCTTGGGTCCGACTTGACTCGATCGTTCTTTAACGTCCTGAATAATAAACTTGAGTTAATTTATACTTGATTAAGAACCTTTTTAAAGTTCATTATTCTTTTTATATCACTTATTGCCATGTTATAAACATTATGTAACCACTTAAGTTAATAATGTTTGTTTTGTCAATATTTGGTTCTTAAGTCGAAAGTTGACTTCTTACAATTACATGTTGTTCATGTGGTCAAAAGTTCTTTATATCCACAATGAAATTCCCGATTTGGATATAATATGTATCATATATATCCAGCATATACATGTATTTATAATATTACATAATCATTTAGAGGTAAGAAATGAAATGCACCGTTCATGGAGACGGTAAGTCGTACGTACGCATGAACGCTACTTTCATTTCTTTGTCATATTAGTGGAATTAAAACTAGATGAGAGGTATGTATATTTTAATTCCAGAATTATATTCATCATTTAGATATATTATTAATTATATATATACATTATATACATGTTATTTTAATAGTACATTACATTTGGGGATAAGAAATGAAATGCACCGTTCATGGAGACGGTAAGCCGTACGTACGCATGAACGCTACTTTCATTTCTATCTCATACTTTAATTGAGAGAAATAATAATGATATAGAGGTATATTATAATTCCAGTATAACATCATATATAATAACTTTAAATCCATCCTTTACACGTCCCACATATGGCATTAACGAATCACATCACTTTTAGGGGGCGGTAGTCCGCACTTCCTTAAATGAAGATATCATGTTTACCCATAATGGAAACCATAAAGGTATGCCAAAAATGAAAAATACAGAAGCTTAAAGAAAACATAAACATATTATATATCATATATAAAAATAGTGACATCATAATGGCCACCCTTGAAGGTGTTAAATGAGTATTGAACAATCATCGTTTCGGGAGGCAGAATTTCACCATCCACGGAAACCGTATGTTCTTTAACCATTTGATGTAGTTGTGTGAGAGTGTAGCTCAAATAAATATTATAACAACATCCTAGTATATTGAAGATACTGGTGTTGTTACAAAATAAGTAAATAAAAAGATTTTAGAGGGTTGGTGAAGAAAAATAAATCAAATGAACAAGAGAGAATGAATTACCTTTAAAAGTGTAACTCCCTTTTGATTTGAGCCTAAAGGCTTCCTTTGAAAGGATTCTTCCCAAAGGGAATCCTCTATGATTAGGAGAGGGATGTGGAGAGAGTAATTAGGCAGGTTTTGTCCGAGCCAAAGGCTTGTGGAGTGTGTGAAATGAGGTAGAGGTGGGGGCCTTTTATAAGAGGAGAGGAGGGGCACTTTTGGAAAGTAAAGAAACATTACTTTATTTGAAAATGTGTTTCGGTTTTAAAAGGTCCCACATTGATAGAATTCGTGGATAAGGTGATAAGGGTTCGAAATCCACTCATCCAATTGGTTTTGGACATGTGTAGTTCATAGATTTTACATTATCTTTCTATTTTATTTAAATCGTCAAATAATGATGTCATCGCTGTATCATTATTATGTCATATATAATTTAATTTATTTAATGTCTAAAAATTATAAAAAAATACTATGATGTAGGAAATCATTTTATATTTCTAATGACTATTTATAATCAAAATTTGGACTTGTATAACCCCGCTCAAAAATTATTTTAGTATAACAATTTATGTTAGTGTCATTTTCACTTTAACATTAAATAAAAATATATTAATGTCATTTTCCAACTAAAGTGGCTCCATGGGGTCCCCAAGTTGGCACATGGCTTGTCTTGGTCGGCCATGACTCACCCAATATGTTTAGGACAATTGTCATGGTGTTTTCATATTCTTATAATACCATTTTTACCTTAAACTACACTAATTACCTCTAATCGCGATTAATGAAAAAAAGTTACTATTCACCAAAAAATTATTTTAATCTCATTGAACCACATTTTACTTATTAATGACAACCATGTATGTCGGATTTTCAAAATTCAATACACATTAGTGGTAAACTTTCATTTAACTGAAAAATCAGTTTGCTTGATTACCACTTAATGGTTTCACTATTCATCAAAAATTGAAGTTTTTTAGAAAATTACCAAAAATTCACCCTAAGCTATATTTGATATTCCGAATTCAAAAATGAAGTCCATTTTACAAAATTGAAAACATATAAGTCAAATTAATTAATTTAATAATTGATTCCCGCTGTCATGACAAATAGCGTGTTTTTGTGAAAAAGTAAGTATCAAAAGATTGACACCAGTTTAAGTCCAATTTCAAAGTGAAATTGATTCCAATGACCACCATTGGATTAACTGGTAAAAATATTTTCTAATTTCACTTTAAAACCAATTAAAATAATAATCTAATCATATAAATAAATTAGATTAAAAAGAGGTTTTGAATTAAAATACAACATTTTACACTATTCATAAAAAATGAACTTTATCAGAAAGGTACCAAAAATTTACACAAAGTAAATTTTGATGTCCCAATTCTAAAGAAGAGTTATATTTGGTCCAAAATAAAGTATAAGAGTGATCAAAACTATATTTAATGACGGTTCACCATTAAAAGGTGATAAGTGAACCTTTAGTGAAAATTAGAGTATATATGCCCTAAAATTGAACTCTTTCCGTATTTTAAGCCTTTATCTTTTATTGGGTAAATGTATAAACATTTAAAAACATATCTAATCATATTTTAGTTATTTCTATCCATTCCCGCCAGTACAATGGCTACTTGTTAACTAACATTTAAAATAATATTATTTTATTACTTGTGTGCAACGTAAGTTTTCAAAGAAACTCATCGTTGCATATCGGGTACGCTATCGAACATAGCAACCCCTTTAAAATAAAATTAATATTTAATTCGTAAATATTAATAAATATGAAAATTATTTATTCTTTATTTACCTGGGATGTTACATCCTTCCCCCCTTTTGGGAATTGCGTCCTCGCAATTTTATTCACTTATCAAAATAAGTGGGGGTATTTATCCCTCATAGCATTTTCAGATTCCCACGTTGCCTCTTCAATCACATGGTTTTCCACAAAACCTTTACCTGATGAATCACCTTATTCCGTAACACTTGCTCCCTGTGGTCCAGAATCTGGACCGGTTGTTCCTCATAAGCTAGGTTCTCTTCCAGCTGAACTACCTCTGGACTCAAAACATGAGATGGATCTGGCATATACTTTCTCAACATCAAAATGTGAAAAACATTGTGTACCTGAGATAAACTCGGAGGTAAAGCCACTCGGTATGCAACTGATCCAACTCTCTCCAGAATTCCGTATGGTCCAACAAACCTTGGACTCAACTTTCCTTTCTTACCAAATCTCATCACACTTTTCCAAGGAGAAACCTTGAGAAAAACATGATCACCTACCTCGAAAGATAGATCCTTCCTCCGGTTATCCGCATAACTCTTCTGCCTGCTCTGAGCTGTTCTCATGTGTTTCTGAATCAGCTGAACTTTTTCTACCATCTCTTCTACCAATTCTGGTCCCATCAACTTCCTTTCACCCACTTCATCCCAGAAAGCTGGAGTTCGACACCGCTTCCCATATAATGCCTGAAATGGTGCCACTGTATACTGGAATGAAAACTGTTATTATATGAAAACTCAACCAAAGAAAGATGTTGGTCCCAACTTCCCTGATAATCCATAGAACAAGCTCGTAGCATATCCTCCAATGTCTGAATTGTTCGTTCTGACTGCCCATCTGATTGAGGATGAAAAGCTGTACTAAAATTTAATTCAGTACCCAACGACTTCTGAAGGCCTTTCCAAAAGTTAGATGTGAACCTGGGATCACGATCAGATATAATGGAGAGAGGAACTCCATGTAACCTGACTATCTCTTTAAGATACAAACGGGAAAGTTGATCAAGAGAGAAAGTATCTCGTATAGAAAAGAAATGAGCAGATTTGGTCAAGCGATCAACAATAACCCAGATTGCATTATGACCTCGAGATGTCCTTGGTAATCCCACAACAAAGTCCATGGATATGTTTTCCCATTTCCACTCTGGCACTGGTAAAGGCTGAAGCATCCCTTTCGGTAACTGCTGCTCTGCTTTAACCTGTTGACATGTCAAACACTTCACAGTAAAAACAGCAATGTCTCTTTTCATTCCATCCCACCAGTAATACTCCCGCAGATCTCTGTACATCTTAGTACTGCCAGGATGAACTGAAAATGGGGAACTATGAGCCTCACATAACAACTCATTCTTCAACTGTGAATCACAAGGCACACATAACCTCTTCCCAAACCTCAAAACACAAACAAAAACTTATCCAAGAACTCATGGAAAATTTTATTCATAAGGTCCATGAATAAAGCAGGTGCATTGGTTAACCAAAAAGGCATAACTACAAACTCATAACGGCCATATCTAGTACCGAATGCAGTCTTCGGAATGTCTGATTCTTTTACTTTCAACTGATGGTACCCCGACCTCAAGTCAATCTTCGAAAAATACTGAGCTCCCTGGAGCTGATACCACTTCATTCGATGGCCCAACATCTGCTGAAGATGTTGCAAAGGATTTTATCACCCCTTTCTGCTTGTAGTCTAACTGCATTCCCCCAGTTGAGTTCTTCGTTGGACACTCATTTGCATAATGACCCATTTCATTACACTTAAAACATCTTACCGTTGGCTTTTCATTTCCTGCTTGATCATCTTCCTTACAGTTACGAGCAATATGACCAGACTTACCACACCGAAAGAACTTACCAGACTTGGATAAACATTCTCCAGGATGCATTTTACCACACTTCTCACAGGATGGATATTTGGTTTTCTTACCTCCTTGCTTCTTTGATGAATTCTTCCCCTTTTCCTGCCAACTAGACCTCTTATTCTGTTGTTTTTCATAGAACACCTGATCATCGGCAAACTCCATTTCTACCTTCTCCGTACATCAAACAAGTTTTTCATAACTTTTGAACTCACGAGAAGATAAAGCCCTTCGATAATTTGGCTTTAACCCTGAGTAAAAATGGTTTATTTTACTATCAAGATCTCGTATGAAGTTTGGAGCATACCTTGCCAATCGAGTCAACTTTTCTTCATAAGCATCCACTGAATCATCCTCCTGCCTCAATTCTAGGAACTGTTTTTCCATCCTAAGACGAACCACCTTAGGAAAATATTTCTCAAGAAACATACCTTTGAATTCATCCCAGTGAAGATCCTCAATCTCATCACTATCCCTTATATTTTTCACCATCGACCACCACTGATCAGCTTCACCTTCAAAACGGTAAACAGCAAGACCAACCTTTTGATATTCTGAACACCCCATGACATCAAAAATCTTCTCCAGTGCATTAATCCACCCTTCAGCTTGCACAGGGTCAGATGATCCTCTGAATGATGGGGGATGTTGCCTCATGAAATGTTCCACCACTGACATGTTCCTCTGCGGTTGACCTGGCTGATCTCGTGCATGGATACCACCACCATTTATAGCCTGAGTCAACTGTGCCATCACTGCAACAAACTGTTCAGTTCCGATTCCGACCATCTCAGGTTGCTGATTTGGAAGGTTATCTTCCTCCTGATGTCGTCCCAACATAGCTGCTTTGTTTCCTCTGCGGAAAACCATTCTGAACACAGAAATATCTTAGGCGAAGCAACATGGCAATCCGTAAATGCTATATCATTTCAATCATATTATAATTTAACACTTTTCTAATTCCTAAAGTTGTCTAAACCGACCTTTGATACCAACTATAAGGCCCCAGCCTTAAACCTTACTTAATATTGAATTAAATGAATAATTCACATTGAGGATCTTTTCAGGTTTAGAGTTTTAGAGAATTAGAACATAACTATTACATCTTAAAAGATTACAAAGTAGACACTTCTACTAAGTCCCCATAAAATAAAAACTCTTAAAAAGAAAGATGTCTAGATTCCATGTTTTAGATAGCATGAAATTCCCTTGATCCCATCCTTGACCTTATTCCACTTTAAGTCCTGTGAAAAACATTTCGAAAAACTTGGGGTGAGCATAAAAAGCTCAGTAAGGGATACAAAAAGAATGAAAACTGTTAGTTTTTCAAACATCAAGTAAACCATTTATACTATATCAAAGTAATAGCTTCACCTTCATGAAGTAGTAAAAAAATCTTCATTGAATAAAGTATCATTACTTACCTTTTTGTAACCAAAGGAATTACCATAAAAACCATATAAAGAACACATAGAATATATAAAGGTAACTTGGGACATAAACATACTTAAGTGGAATAACCATACGGTCGACTTCCACACATATCACTTAATGGAATAGACATACGGCCAATTTCCATACATACTTAATGGAATAGCCATACGGCCGACTTCCATACCCAATGAATTGGAGGTTATAACGTAACCACCCATCCTGGTATTCACGGCACCACCCGTCATATGGTTTATAACGTAACCACCCGTTAAAATGTCCAAGTACCTGTATAAAATCATAAAACATAAAACCAATATAAATGAATGATAACATATAACATAAATATATTGACATAATAGAATCCTTTATCAAAACCATTTTCAATACCAAAATACATAAAAGAGTATATGGTATTTATTTTATTCTAAAATCAATACGGCTTGTTGAGGAAGCCAAAGACCAAATAATACTCGCGGCAGTGGAAAAAGTCGTTGTCACCGCGTACGTTAAAAAAACATTCATTTTTGTCGTTTAGTAAAACGCTTCCTAGAAAAAGATTCCTTTTGTATAAAAGTTAAATTAAAAGGGTTTATACACCATATAAAACAAAGTTGTGTATAAAACGAAATATGCCTCAATGAAAGGAGATTGAGACGAAGTCCCTTACCTTGGGTCCGACTTGACTCGATCGTTCTTTAACGTCCTGAATAATAAACTTGAGTTAATTTATACTTGATTAAGAACCTTTTTAAAGTTCATTATTCTTTTTATATCACTTATTGCCATGTAATAAACATTATGTAACCATTTAAGTTAATAATGTTTGTTTTGTCAATATTTGGTTCTTAAGTCGAAAGTTGACTTCTTACAATTACATGTTGTTCATGTGGTCAAAAGTTCTTTATATCCAGAATGAAATTCCCGATTTGGATATAATATGTATCATATATATCCATCATATACATGTATTTATAATATTACATAATCATTTAGAGGTAATAAATGAAATGCACCGTTCATGGAGACGGTAAGCCGTACGTACGCATGAACGTTACTTTCATTTCTTTGTCATATTAGTGGAATTAAAACTAAATGAGAGGTATGTATATTTTAATTCCAGAATTATATTCATCATTTAGATATATCATTAATTATATATATACATTATATACATGTAATTTTAATAGTACATTACATTTGGGGATAAGAAATGAAATGCACCGTTCATGGAGACGGTAAGCCGTACGTACGCATGAACGCTACTTTCATTTCTATCTCATACTTTAATGTAAAGAAATAATAATGATATAGAGGTATATTATAATTCCAGTATAACATCATATATAATAACTTTAAATCCATCCTTTACACGTCCCACATATGGCATTAACGAATCACATCACTTTTAGGGGGCGGTAGTCCGCACTTCCTTAAATGAAGATATCGTGTTTACCCATAATGGAAACCATAAAGGTTTGCCAAAAATGAAAAATAAATAAGCTTAAAGAAAACATAAACATATTATATATCATATATAAAAATAGTGACATCATAATGGCCACCCTTGAAGGTGTTAAATGAGTATTGAACAATCATCGTTTCGGGAGGCAGAATTTCGCCATCCACGGAAACCGTATGTTCTTTAACCATTTGATGTAGTTTTGTGAGAGTGTAGCTCAAATAAATATTATAACAACATCCTAGTATATTGAAGATACTATTTTTGTTACAAAAGAAGTAAATAAAAAGAGTTTAGAGGGTTGGTGAAGAAAAATAAAACAAATGAACAAGAGAGAATGAATTACCTTTAAAAGTGTAACTCCCTTTTGATTTGAGCCTAAAGGCTTACTTTGAAAGGATTATGCCCAAAGGGAATCCTCTAGGATGAGGAGAGGGATGTGGAGAGAGTAATTGGGCAGGGTTTGGCCGAGCCAAGGCTTGTGGAGTGTGTGAAATGAGGTAGAGGTGGGGGCCTTTTATAAGAGGAGAGGAGGGGCACTTTTGGAAAGTAAAGAAACATTACTTTATTTGAAAATGTTTTTCGGTTTTAAAAGGTCCCACATTGATATAATTCGTGTATAAGGTGATAAGGGTTCTAAATAAACTCATCCAATTGGTTTTGGACATGTGTAGTTCATAGATTTTACATTATCTTTCTATTTTATTTAAATCGTCAAATAATGATGTCATCGTTGTATCATTATTATGTCATATATAATTTAATTTATTTAATGTCTAAAAATTATAAAAAAAATACAATGATGTAGGAAATCTTTTTATCTTTCCAATGACTATTTATAATCAAAATTTGGACTTGTATAACCCCACTCAAAAATTATTTTAGTATAACAATTTATGTTAGTGTCATTTTCACTTTAACATTAAATAAAAATATATTAATGTCATTTTCCAACTAAAGTGGCTCCATGGGGTCCCCAAGTTGGCCCATGGCTTTTCTTGGTCGGTCATGACTCACCCAATAGGTTTAGGACAAGTTTCATGGTGTTTTCACATTCTTATAATACCATTTTTACCTTAAACTACACTAATTACCTCTAATCGCGATTCATGAAAAAAAGTTACTATTCACCAAAAAATTATTTTAATCTCATTGAACCACATTTTACTTATTAATGACAACCATGTATGTAGGATTTTCAAAATTCAATACACATTAGTGGTAAACTTTCATTTAACTAAAAAATCAGTTTGCTTGATTACCACTTAGTGGTTTCACTATTCATCAAAAATTGAAGTTTATCAAAAAATTACCAAAAATTCACCCTAAGCTATATTTGATATTCCAAATTCAAAAATGAAGTCCATTTTAAAAAATTCAAAACATATAAGTCAAATTAATTAATTTAATAATTGATTCCCGCTGTCATGACAAATAGCGTGTTTTTGTGAAACAATAAGTATCAAAAGATTGACACCAGTTTAAGTCCAATTTCAAAGTGAAATTGATTCCAATGACCACCATTGGATTAACTGGTAAAAATATTTTCTAATTTCACTTTAAAACCAATTAAAATAATAATCTAATCATATAAATAAATTAGATTAAAAAGAGGTTTTGAATTAAAATACAACATTTTACACTATTCATAAAAAAAATGAACTTTATCAGAAAGGTACCAAAAATTTACACAAAGTAAATTTTGATGTCCCGATTCTAAAGAAGAGTTATATTTGGTCCAAAATAAAGTATAAGAGTGATCAAAATTATATTTAATGACGGTTCACCATTAAAAGGTGATAAGTGAACCTTTAGTGAAAATTAGAGTATATATGCCCTAAAATTGAACTCTTTCCGTATTTTAAGCCTTTATCTTTTATTGGGTAAATGTATAAACATTTAAAAACATATCTAATCATATTTTAGTTATTTCTATCCATTCCCGCCAGTACAACGGCTACTTTTTAACTAACATTTAAAATAATATTTTTTTATTACTTGTGTGCAACGTAAGTTTTCAAAGAAACTCATCGTTGCATATTGGGTACGCTATCGAACATAGCAACCCCTTTAAAATAAAATTAATATTTAATTCGTAAATATTAATAAATATGAAAATTCTTTATTCTTTATTTACCTGGGATGTTACACATATATAATTTTGAAATATAAATAATTTGGTTTTATCATGAGAATTTATTTTTATTTTTTATACGAAATAATAACTTTAAATGATTAAAAATGCCAGCATAGTACTTATTTAGTTAACATTTAAAAAAAATAAATGATACTAAAAATATTAAAAGTGAAGTAAATTGAATTAATTAAGTGTTACATTATTTTTTTAGATAAATATATAATTTTACACAGGTGTGAATATAATATATTATATCTTCAGCATTTTCTTGATATTTTTTAATTCAATTTAAATGAATACGGGGGGTCAGGTTCTTCTCCCTCGCTTCACCCCCTCCTGATGACCTAGATCGATGTCATCGGGTTCTTCTCCCCCCTCCCCATCGGAGGAGGGAGTTTTGCACTCGCTATCTCATGAGAAGGAAGACTCACATCTCATCCCTTACCCTCCCTTCCCTAAAATCTCCATCGCTCCAAAAGTTTCTATTCTTTTTCGAGAAGCGCATCAGTTGTCGCTGCTCCCGTCTGAGCTAATCTGTGCTACGGATCTGTGTAAGAATACCCTGGTGGCTCGTTTCCATCCTCATCGGCCTTCGGTGGAAGCGTTTTCCCAGGTCACAAAATTGTGGGAGCTTCATGAGCGTCTAGTCGTTGGGTTACTCGATCGAAGACACATTATGGTTCGGTTTGGGTCGGAGAAAGATTTGATCATCGCTTACTCCATGGCCTCAAGAAGGTGCGGCGACACTTACTTCTATTTCTTCTGATGGGATTTTGATTTTCATACGAAGCGTGACCAGTCGTCGATTGCTACGTGGGTAAGTCTTCCCGGTCTCCCCCTTTCTTTACAAAACCCTTCGATTATCTGTGCAATTGGAAATATTATTGGGTGATTTCTTTTCTCTGATCAACAGACTGAATCTCTATCTCACCCGGTTTTCCCGCGGATATGTGTTGATGTAGACATTGCGCGACCCCATGTGAGTTGTGTCTGGATCATAGATGACAAGGAGTTTAGATGGATGCAGGAGGTTGTTTTTGTGTCATGGATTAAATATTCTATGAAATGTAGACGAATTGGGAATTTGGAGGATGTTTTCCGTAGGGGTGGGCTGGTTTCTCACCTCCAATGGATGGAGGGACAAGGCGGGGATGGTTGTGGGGTGCGTGCTGTTGTGACGTCGACTCAGGTGGCGGTGATGGATGGCCCGGTGGAAGCTGCTATGTATCTCAAATCTGGAACTTCACTTGGGCAAGGAGATCGATTAGACCCTTCTTGCACTGAAGGTGATTTGGCCGGTTTAGAATCTGTTGGGTATACAGAGAGGGGGATGAGGCAGGCTCACACTGATGATGCTCTGGGCCCTGCTAGTGGTTTGAAGGTGGTGCAGATGCCTGGAAATCCAACTGTTATGCAGGTTTTTGACAGACTGAAAGGTGATCTTGGAATTGATTCACGGACTTTGGTTAAAGATAGTATTTGCAATCCGGAGGGTGATCAGGAGAATTTGGACAGTGCTCCTAGTATTGTTGGATGAATGATGAAGAGTACTACCTTGCAGGATGTTGCTACCAGCAGCGAATGTGCTGTGGAGGAGGTGATAGTGACATAACCATATACTGAACATGGGTCTTCAAAACAGGTTGGTGTGTAGATGAAGGATCCAATCGGGATGCAGTCCCGGTCTGGAAAGCAGGGGGCTGAGCCTGAGCTAAACAACTATTTCACTGGTTTGGTGATGGAAGACTTGGTGTTAGACTATGATGGGGTTGTGTCTGTGGGTGAAAAAGGTGCAGATGGGGCAATGCATTGTGGATACAGGAGGTCATGCTATAACTTTGTAAGGGAAGGAGGCTGTCAAAGAAGTTGGAAGCATCACACTGGAGGCTGTTGCTGGTGATAGCGATGGAAAGACGGGGACAAATGTTGGGTGTGAACTTGCAGAGAAGTCAAAGTGTCTTGCTATGATGGATTCTAACTCTCAACCTCAACAGGAACGGGGTGTGGAGGAGGAATACCATGTTGTGCACATTTATGGAGAATGGGGGGATTTTCTTGATAGTGACAAATAAAATGAAGGTGGAATGGTTTGGACTTCCTATAGCGATGTTGTTCAGGGTTCAAAAGACAAGGTGTCTGGAAATGCGGAAGTGATGACGACCCCACCACGAAGAAGGATATAGAGGGATTATTCTTATCTTCCAAAGCCAATGACTACCAGGTCCTCTATTGGGGGGAAATGCTGGGTTGTACATTCTTCTAAGGATCTTCTCTCTTTGGATAAGCTAAACCTTAGAAGGAAGTACGCCAAGATCTTGAGACATTACGACAGTTCAGAATAGGAATCAGCTACTGCAGAGGATGAAATCTATCATGGGTATAGTGATGGGTCGGACTAGGATGTTTTGTACTTGTCCTTGAATTTTGGTGTACTTTCTTGTGGACTTTTATTTTATTTAATAAATGGTCAGAGGCTTGCCTCTGACTGACTTTCCTGGTTAAATGAATACGGTCAAAATTGACATTAATGTTATTTTATGATAAATTATATTTTATTAAATGATTTAAAATTACTAAAAATTCTATATTCAAAAAATTTATTTTTAAAGGAAAATAAATATAAAATATTTTCTATTAATGGAACAAGTTTTCTTTTATAGTGAATATATTGAGCCCTAAATATTAAAAACTATGTCAGTGTTGTTAATGTTAAAGTGGTGTGTTTGCACGTTATATGTGTTTGTGTTAAAATTAATTTTCAAAACACATTGAATTTATATTTTTTTAACAAGATTTTATATTTATAATAATTGGGTATAAATTATCTAATAATTTTCATTTTATTTTATGTTTAATGTATAAATTACCTAGGTTAAAAATATTAGTTATCGTAGTGAAAAACCAAAATTTTAAAAATTATGAAACTTAGAAGTTAAGAAACAAAATGTTTAAAACCTATGTTTAATTGTGTGGTGGAGTTATTTATAGACCATATCATTCCTCTAAACCTTAATTATAAATTTTGGATCCACTTTAGGTAATATTGACCCCCCAAAAGTGAATACTTTTGGATATTTATGAAAATGCCACTCCTCCTCACCTATAAAAGGACACCTCCGCTCCTAAATTTTTCACACCTCTCAATACATTTATCTCATCCAAAACCTGACAAAATAACTTCCTAAATTCCCTCATATCATCCTAGAGACCTTATTTTGGGAATAAATTTAACCTAGAAGGATTTTGGTGTAAACCTAAGGAGGATACCTGAAGAAGAGGTAATGTTAATCAACAAGCATTTTTGTTTTATTTCTTCCTACACCACCTTAAATTATTATTTTATCATTATTATATATTAACCTCATTATATTATATTAATTATATTTTTTTATGTTAATATCATATCCAAAAACCATTTCCATTTTCATCAAATGGGTTATGAGATCATTGTTTGTGTGTACGGTGGACTACCACATCACAAACCGATGTCAATCATTTTTCCATTACCACCTGTTGAGACTAGACATAATGATATATTTATTGTTTATATATTATATATTTTATATTAATTGTGTTATTATTATTCTGTCATTTTTATATCACACATACCTTCATGCTTCCCATTTTGTGGGAATACGATAACGTTGTTCATGCCTACGGCGGAATACCACCTTACGAAGCGATGTGATTCATTCACTCTTTACATGGAATTTACTAAGGATGGGTTTAATAAAAATTGGTTATATATATTAAATAAAAATTATTTTGGAATGATAATATATATCATTTACTTTTCTTTCTTTCAACCCAACAAAAAAATGAAAAAAGCAACGTTCATGCGTGCATACGGCCTACCGTCTCTATGAATGGTGTATTTCATTTCCTATCAATAAATTTTATGGATTTATATAAATATATATATATATATTTAATATTTTTTTTATATAATTTTTTTCTTTATAAATATGATTAAATCATGGTCAAAGTAAGAGGATAAGAAACAACAAATCAAAACATATATGAAAAACAAAGCGGTTATTTCCCAAAAAATAACTTTAACATGGAATTATTAAAAAATGGATAATAAATGGTCATAATTAAATAATATATGGTATGATATATATGAATATGGTTCTATAATATATTCATAATAAACTTATATTAATTATACAGGAGGTTTGAATGAGCATAGTGGAAGCCAACACTTAAGGTACGGGATTCCTGTCTATGAGAAAAATGTCATATTCACCACATGTTTCTTTTATATGGTGTATATACTACCCATAAATGTATTTTATGATGATTATAATTAAAATAATTTGTATTTAAAAATCCATTTAAGGATATGTCTTTCATAGGTTTTGTGATTCAAATGTTACCAAATCAATAAGGGATTTTTGTCTCAATTTTCCTTCATTGTGATATATGTTCTGTTATGAACCTATATTCTTCCATGAGGTGTATATACAATCACTTTGACATGTAATATCATGACTTTATCCATACTTGGAATATTTTAAGTTTCATTTTATTTTATTACTTCATAGGGATTATGATTCAATATTACCAAAGTTGTAAATATTTTATGTTACAGTCTCATCATTTATTGGGATTATTTATGATTAAGTCTCAAAAGATGAGATATCATGTTCTGATTCTCAATAATTCTCATGAATTTTCTTATAATCTATTTATTCATGATATATTCATGTAATGGTACCATTTTTTCACTCTTTGTTACTTAAGATAATTAATAAAAAAAATTTAAGAAAATTTGACCATATTTCTCTTTTAGATCATATATTTTTTTTATTCCAAAACCATGTTTTCTAAAAAGTTTTTCAAAAATGTTTTTAAATGATATTTTAAGATCATTTTTAATTAAAAGTATTATTAAAAAATTATGTTTTAAAAATAATTTTAAATTATTTTCAATGATTCCTTTATAAGTTTCAAAGGTTATTTTCAAAGAAAAATATTTCAAAAATGTTTTATATTTAAAAAGTGTTTTAAATGACTTTAAAAAATTCCTTTATAAGTTTTATAAGGATATTTTAAAATAAAATTTTTTCAAAAAAAATATTTTTATAAATTGTTTTAAATTGTTTTCAAATATTCTTTTATAAGTTTTCAAGGTTATTTAAAAAAACTGTTTTCAAAACTTTTTTGTTTTAAAAAATGTTTTTTAAAGTGGAGAAGATATTTTCCTCAAGAAATGTTTTAAATTATATTTTCAAAAAAATCCATATAATATTCCATCCACTAGTTTTACCTACACATTACTGAGGATATTATCCAAGTATATCATTCATATTCTTTATATTAATGGTTAATGTTTTGAGGGTATGATGTTTATTAAACCCATTTATCTTTCATGGGTTATACCATGAGTAAATTTTTATGAAACCCACTTCTTTTCACAGGTAATTCTATATTGAAATGATTATTAAACCTACCTATTTTCCATATGTTATGATATGATTAAATTTTTATGAAACCCATTTATTTTCATGGGTTATGATATGATGTATGTTTTATGATCTTGTAGAACACATATGTATGAGTTTTATTATTTAATGTGTGGGACCTATATCTCCATCCAATGAATTGGGTAAAGATTTATATCTCATTAGATATAAAATATTGGAATGGGGAGTGAACTCGATTTAGTGAGATAGGGATGGAACGATGAGTGAACCCAATTCAATAAGATAGGGCTATAATGAGGAGTCAACCCAGTTTAGTTAAGTACTTTTTAAACTATGATGGTATTGGTAGTGAGCCTTTACTAATATGGAAATAACTTTCTATGCTTATATTTATGACAAAAAATCCATGTCTTATGCCAATGTTAAGATATCATGGATCACGTTATTTTATCCCCTTATGATTCATGTTTTATGAACTTCCAATATTTATGTCATGACTCAGGATTTTAATCTTTGATATGCAAGATGTGGTTTTAAAATGTTCTTATCATGTTCTCAAACCCTTATTCTCATGTTATGATTATGTATCTCCCTTTTTTACCCTTACTGGGAATCTAAGCACACCCTTTTCATATGTTTCCTTTAATCAAGTTATGAAGATATTTATTATTTATAATATGTCTAAGAATGGTGCTAGTTATGAAGAATGTAGTGGGAGATGATGTAACTCGCTTATAGACCAGTGTTTATTTTCCAAGTTTCCAAATGCACTAAACTATTACAATCCTTAGACATGGTTTTGTGTAATTTAATTAATATTCATCTAAAATGATGTAATATATATGTATGAGAATCCTAGGTCACTATATATACACATCAAAAAACTCCTTTTTATTAAATCTAAAATTATTTTAGAGTAACTCTCCAAATAAAATTCAATCCCCATTCAGTCAACTATAAATTTTGAACCTAAGGGAATTTATAGAATTAAAAACAGAAATAAATCATTAGATCTATAAATATAAGAAAATAGTGGAATATAGAAAATATTTGATGTTACTAAAGATTTAAAGGGATCTATAATGATATCTATCAAACACATGTATCTTTATGCTTGTGTCCACTAGCACCAGTCGCATCTAATGTTAGCTTGAATTCTCATATGTTCCCTTTTTCCAAGACATCGAGTGACCATGGGATATGGTATATATCAATCCCATATATCCAACTCATAAATTATCAATTATCTAATTATATATTTACCTGGTCGATTAATACAACACATGTCACTCATTTTTATAGGTAAATAGATCACATGTCTCTCATCTAAAGAGACAAGTCCATCATATTTACTGTCTAGGTGTGGCAGCACACTCCTAAATCTATCTCAATAAAGTTACCATGTATCATAATCATCATAAAATAGGAAAAATCTCATCTTGTTTGATCTCAAACTGATAACATGATCAGCAACATGTCCACCCCCCAATAGAAAAGCTGCAATGACTTGCATAAGAAAGGTATCAAAGTATAAAAGTTATCATGTTAGGTATCTCACCAACCATAGGAAGTGGGGACCCCATATGATCTATGAACCCCTAATATAACAAAGAAATAGTATATGAAACTCCATGTGGGATACTTGGTGGTTCATCTAATGCACACATGTTTTATACCATGCGATCATATTTCATATCACATAAAAGAATTTTACTCAGACTGACCTTACCATTTCATGATAACCTATAAAAATACATGAAAAAAATAAGTTAGGGATAAACTCAAAGCCATAATTTGAGAGTTCAGTTATCATTAAATTTCATGAAATTTATATCTATATGTATATTTATACAAAAAATATGAAATAATGATAAAATATAGATAGCATTTTATATAATATATTGTATATTATTAACAATCCAAAGAAATAATTAACAAAACCCAACATAAAAACCTATCTATCATATAATATATAATATAATTCTAGATCAAACTTATTTGTTCTACACTTTCTAGGGTAATGTTAACTTGTTACATCTATATGTAATTTATGTTACACCTCTTTGTGACCATCTGATAAAACCCTCACCCTAAACTCTTTAGTGAGTAACATCTATAAATAAATAAAGTTTGAACGTTTCTGAGAATTAGGAATTATATTCTAAATGTTTATCTCCTTGAACATATTTAAAATTTTAACTTCACAACATCAAATGTCATAATGTCAACTCTCATTGTCTTACTTAGAACTCATCTAGGTTTAACATCATCATCCTAGGAAATTTTTTCATTAAAAATTTTCTCTAAGAAATAATGTAAATAATAACAATATTAGTTACTAATATATATTAAAATACTTTAGGATAAAGTGATATTCACTTTGAATTATTGTAATAATCATTTAGGATATAGTGATACCACTTTCTTATTGTAACTAAATGTAACATTTTACATTTTTCTTTACCATCGCATATCCTAAACTCTTTTGGATATTGTTTGAAAATCACTCCCTTCATACTATAATAAAATTTTATTTGTTAACTTTTAACTTCTTAGGTTCAAATATATTCTTACTGTCTTTATAGACACTTTATACTTCTCCAAATATCATGTTATGATAGACAAATTACTTTGTGTTAGAAAACAAAACTTATTCATTTTTAGTTAAAATATTTAATGAATATACTATTTTTTTACATATCTTATATGATATTCTATGTGTTTAGATCATTTTACTCTAAAAAAGAATACATTATTAAAATATTCCACTAATGGGTAGTGGGAACATATTCCCTTATATTTTAACAAACTACATAAACTCTTCATCATAGATAATACCTTTTTACCCTTATCTCCTTTTATAACAAGTTATATAATATGATAAATCAAAAACCATGTTTAAATAATTAGTTGAATTATTTTATTTACAATGACATTTTTTAATAAACAAATTATCTTATCGTAAAATATAATTTGGATAAAGTTACACATCCTTTGTTCAAATTCACCTGATATTCCTTTATATTCAAATTGTTGATTTAGAAAATCTTTCTTCATCACTTGAATACAAACTATAAGATATATATTCTTCCCTTCATTATAAACTCTTGTATATTTAAAATAATTATAAATTACACATTATATATCACACACCCTTTAGAATCAAATAATTAATTTATATAACAATGATACCTTTATATGTATAATCCATGGGGTTTCCAAAACACCCTTTAGGCATCTCAAAAAATTCCATCCTTTAGAATCATTATTTGTAATGACCCAAAGTTGTATCAATTAACATTCTATTCTTATAATTATGTTATATAGTATAAATAACAAACAAATCACATATAGAACACAATAAAAACTCTATAAATGAATAATAAATGAAATTAGAGGTATTTCTATAAGTTAAGGATCTTATACTGATGGAATAGTAACTTGACCTTTGGAATACTAATGTGACCCTTATGAATAGTAAACTTAACAATATAATAGTAACCTCGCTTAAGAATGTATAAATAAAATTTATCCATATTATAAATGAAAATATGTTATAATAATATCATAGTATAAGTAAATAAATGTTTTAGAAATTATTAATTAAGTGTTGATATTTTTATAAAACATAAGTGTTTATTTACAATTTTATAATTAATATAATGTTTTAAAAGAATATTTATTTCCATAAAATTTATTCATAAATTATTTTTTTTTTCTTATGATTACAAGATAATTTTATGATACCTTAATTAATTTTTCAAAGTGTTATAAAATCTTTTATAATTTTTTAATTGGTATTTTCTGAGTAAGTGATGAATTTAATTAAAAATAAAATTTATAATATTTATAATATTATTTTCATAAAAGGTATTCCCATTTTTAATTCTACACATCAATAAATTATTATGGTGAATTTTTTTGATTTTTCTAAAATAATTGAATTTCTAGTGAATAGTGAAATATGGTAATTTACGGTATATATATGTTATAAGATAGATACATTATTCCATGAGTCATCACAAATTTAAGAACAATAATCTCGAACTACCCTTAATTATTTTAATATATTTAGTTATAATTATCAAACTATTCATATTATTGAGTCAAAATAATAAACTAAGGAATAAAACAATAAGAAAACACCCCTCTCCTCCCCATAAATACCACCCCTCACAACCTCTTCTCCTCACACCTCTCAATATTTTATCCTTTTACAAATTTTGATAAAATATGTTCACAATACTATACCTGTATCTAGGATCCTTTGGTACTATAAAAATATCAAAACAAATCTCCCTAAGGAGGTTCTCAAGAAGAACGATTCAAGAGGTAAAACCATCTTTTTTTTCATACAATTTCTTGTCAAGTTTTTTTTAATTATTCTCTTCTCACCCCACTCCCCCCTAATACAAATAGGATGATAACTCCATTACCTAAAATATATTGTAATTTTATTATGATAATGGAATAATCCAACTTCATTTCATTCCTCTCTCATTTTCTACTAAAAATGAAATCATCATATGTGATGTGTTAATTTATCACATTCAAGGAAGACAATGTTTTCAATTTCCATTTCCTCCTTAAAGACTGATCATAAAACCATTTTTATGGTTAAAAAATTATAATATATGTATTAAATCCTATGTAATGTTCTAGAACCATTTTATATACATAATATTAATTAATAAAACAACACTAGTTTTTGATGATCAAAAAACCCCCAAAATAATCTAAATAATTATCACTAACGTATTATCTAATGATTTATCCTCACCCCAAATTACCAAATAAATTATATAACCAGTTAATATTATATATTTTCATTAATAAAATATAACTTCAATTCAGGAAATCCATTCTCATTTTACATGATTTTCCATACATGTATACAAGTAACTGATTGTCACGACCCGCCCTCGGGGTCCGTGCCGTGACTACCCCAAGCCCGCCTTCCATAGGCCAGGGGATGGCGACTAGCACCAAGGCGTAAATCCCGGTAAAAAGGGAAGGCATTGCCTTTGTAAAATAAACAAACACCACAGAGTCAGCAAGCGGAAAGTAAACACTAAACAAAAGCAGAGTACAACTGAAAGTGCGGAAAAGTAAATGGGCCAGAATACAAACCCAAAACTGAAAGTAAAGTACAACTCGAAAGGGAAAACAGCAACTGAAAAGTAAATTCCGCTACACCGAGCTGTCCACTGGAAATCCCACCTGAAGGGTGAGTACAGATAGCTCCTCTGCACCACGGGTCCCGTCGTCCGCTCCGAGCACGTCTCGCCCAGTGGTCCACCTCCGGGTACCGTCCCGATCTGCAAACCTCAGCTAAGGTCAACGATGTCCGTCGTCTGCAACCAACACAACGTAGTGCGGGCAAAGCCCGTGCAGGGGTGAGTATAAGCTACTCAGTAGGGACCCCGAGACCCCTTAAGGTCTCTCAAATCCACAAAGGATAAACCACGAAGAAAGGTACAATCACAAAGTAATAACCGACACTGTTTAGGTATATGCCCATACATATACCTAAGTCAACAATTCAAATACGCTCCAACCTCCGAGCCCAAGTACAACTCAGTCCACACAGGAAAGTAAACGTATTCCACACAGGAAAGCAAAACGTAATCCACACAGGATTGCACAACACAATCCACACAGGAAAACAATAGGATTCAGCTCACACAGGTATACTTCTTCAAGGACGATAAAGATGATCACTGATCCATCTAAGTCGTCGGACCCACGAAGGATCAATAGGTAACTAACCCCCGCAATGACCCACACAGGATCGGGCCCACACAGGACCTGTAGGCGCTGGCTCACACAGAACCGCTGAGCGCAAGGACCCACACAGGATCGGGCCCACACAGGACCTGTAGCACTGATCCACGTAGGATCGTTGAGTGCTGAAGTCGTCGTCGTCGAATCCACACAGGATCTCTGTACTGTCGTCGTCGCAGTCACAGTAGCAGTAGTAGTCGTAGCAGCCGCAGCTAGCACTAGGGTTCCCGCACACAGCAAGCTCGTTCGGAGGGTCCGCTCCACGAGCCGAGAGGCTGATACATCAACTGTCACAAAGACCAGAGTTGATGTATCCAAAAGTTCCGTATCGTCAACAGGAACTCAACGCAACAGACGGCGCGTCGATCGGACGCCCGGTTTGAGAGTTATTGGCATTTTCGTCTCCGGGGCCCGGTTGGTTTTTAAGGAAAAACCAACCCGACCGTACTCCACCTACGTCCAAACCTCGGGCGGAGTATGCCAAAAGATCCGTCTCGTAAAGAGGAACACAACACGGCTGACGGCACGTCAATCGGACGTCCGTAGCTCAAGATATGAACGTTTCCGCTCCAAAGGCCCGGTTGGTTTCGTGAACGAACCAACCCGTCCGAACTCAAAGTAAACCGAAACCTTGAGTGCGATATACCGAAACGACCGTCTCGATCCAAGGATCGTGTTTCCGCAGACGGTTCGTCATTCGGAGGTCCGAGGCTCAAGATATGGCCAAAAGACCAGAACTGGTTCGAAACGGGGGGGTCCGGGTCCGGGCCGACCCGGCCCGACACCCCCCCCCCCCCCTGGGCGGCGCGGCGGCGGCGCGGCGGTGCGGCGGCGCGGGGGCCGCGGCGGCTTGTCGCCGCGGGGTGGCTGCACGCGGGGGCTAAGCCCCTGCTGATTGAAAAGGCGGCGCGGCCTTTGTGCCGCGCCATTTGCAAGGAACGACCCCCGCACGTGGGGGCCGGCTGGGAATAAAACCGGGGGGCTGTTGCCCCCCCTTTAAATGAAAACCGCCCCCCTTTAAGAGGGGGGTTTTTATGTGCTGGCCGGGGGATTAATTCCCCCGGTTTAACGTTATCCGGCCGGCCAGCTGGCCGGCCGGTTTTCTCCAACGGGACCGGAAATTCCGGTCCCCTCTTCGGCTTCCGACGCCGGCGGCCTGGCCGCCGGTCTTCTCTTCCCGCCGCGGCCCGGAACCGGCCGCGGTCTCCTCGTCCCGCCGCGGCCCGGAACCGGACGCGGTGTTCTTCGTCCGGCGCGGTGCGACGGCACCGCGCCCTTTCGCCGTGCCTTGATTCCTTTCAACGCGGCGCGACGGCGTCGCGTTCTTGAAGATTCTTCCTCGGCGCGGCGCGACGGCGCCGCGTAAAATAATTGCACGATTATCCGTGTGGTGCGACGGCACCACGCCACTTTGCTTCCACCCGCAAGAATAAACAACAAGAACGATGGAGGGGGTTCGGCCGTGTTCATGCGGTCCGGCCCCCTCACGTTAAGCAATAACGCATCTTTAAATAATCCAAAGCCACACGTTAGACTTGCTAAAATTCATGATCAAAAATAGAATAACTAAACAATAATCAACAACCCCTACCTCGGGTATAAGGTTCGAAGATTGTCAATGTTCCGCGGAAGTCGACGTCGCGGAGGTCGGGCGTCGCGGTAGCCGTTCGTCAAATCCGATGACGAAGGGGGTGCGTCCGAAGAGACACGTCGTTGGCGAATACTTGTACGCCGACGAAGGTTGTCCGAGGAAGAAGTGGCGTCCCCTTTCGTTGACACGGTAAACGAAGAAGGGAGGTGCGGCGTTCTTCGTCGGAGCTTGAGCGTTCTTCGTCAAGATGAACGTTCTTCGAGTTCTTCGTCAGAGTTGAAGAAGAAGAAGGAAAAGCTCTCCACCTCTCAAGAAGACAAACAATTAACCCAAAATAAAATAAGACAACATCTTATTTTATTAACACATAACACACTAGAATTTCAAATGTTTGAAATTCAAAAGGATTAACTCCCATAATTAAATAAGTAACTTAAGTCATTTAATGAGGCGTTAAGGGAGTTGGGAGAATTTGAAAGGTTTAGGGGTTCGTGTGGGCCCCACCACACTTAATCCTCCCAAGGGAGGTTAAGTGGGTGTGGGTCCCACTTCCAACCCCCTTTGGTAGGTTTTATCAAGTTATAATAAAATTTGTTCTTCACAAATTTTATTTAACTCAAACTAAAAACCCCAAAACTAACTTTCAACCCGCAACAAACGCAACTTCCGAAAAGGTCTCTTTAAGCGAATATCGGTGCTGCGAGTTCATCGGTGCCCTCGGATTTCAATTCCGAGCACCGGATCAAAAGTTAGGAATTCCCGCTCGTTCGTTCACTGAACGTACCCGAGCCAAACTTCGGAAATTAATTCCGGGCACTCCGGGCCTCGGAATCAGGTGCCGTCTGAAACCGCGCTCTTGTAAAATTCTAAAGAAAATTAAGAAAAAATTTCCCTTGAATTTTACGGGTCTTTACATTACTCCCACCTCAGGGCTTTACGTCCCCGTAAAGTTACATCAAAAACTAGGGAAACAAAAGAGGGTACTGAGCACGCATCTGAGCCTCCCGCTCCCATGTGCTCTCCTGGAGATTCATGTGCTGCCATCTGATGCGCACAAGAGGAATCGATCACCCACGCAGGACCCGCTCCTGTTGATCCTCTATCTCCACCGGGACCTCCGTAAAAGTTGCCCCAACGTCAACGTCAAGCTCCCCATGATCAATGATGTGTGTCGGGTCGTGCACGTATCTCCTCAGCTGAGATACGTGGAAGACGTCGTGCACCCGGTGCAACTGAGGTGGTAGAGCCAGACGATAAGCCACCTCGCCAACCCTGCTGAGGACCTGGAAGGGTCCGATGAAGCGCGGAGATAACTTGTCGCCTCGGCCAAATCTCCGAATACCACGTCGAGGTGAGACCCGCAAGAAGACGTGGTCGCCATCCTCGAACTCTAGTGGTCTCCGCCTCCTGTCAGCATAAGACTTCTGCCGGCTCTGAGCTGTCCTCATCCGCTCCTGGATGACCTGGACCTTCTCTGTCGTGGCCTGGACCATCTCCGGTCCCACCAGTGCTGACTCTCCAGGGTCTGTCCAGCACAAAGGAGATCTACAAGGTCGGCCATAAAATGCCTCGTACGGTGCCATCCCGATGGTGGAGTGGTAGCTGTTGTTGTACGCAAACTCCACCAAGGGTAGGTGGTCCTCCCAGCTACGACCAAAGTCGAGGACACATGCGCGGAGCATGTCCTCGAGAGTTTGAATGGTCCTCTCCATCTGACCATCCGTCTGAGGGTGGAAGGCTGTGCTCAGACGTAGCTGCGTCCCGAACGCCTCCTGTAACCCCTTCCAAAGCCGGGAAGTAAAGCGGGCATCTCGATCGGAGACGATAGATGATGGCACGCCGTGGAGCCGCACAATCTCTTGAACGTATAGACGTCCCAAGCTCTCTACTGAGCCCTGCTCTCTGATGGGTAAGAAGTGTGCCGACTTGGTGAGTCGGTCAACAATCACCCAGATGGAGTCGTGACCTCTGGATGTGCGTGGAAGTCCAGTCACGAAATCCATAGATAAGCCATCCAACTTCCACTCTGGAACCTCCAGGGGCTGTACCAAGCCCGCTGGTACCTGATGCTCTGCCTTCACCTGCTGGCAGGTGAGGCATCGAGAAACGAACTCTGCTACTGCCTTCTTCATGCCCGGCCACCAGTGCTGTCGTCTGAGGTCCTGGTACATCTTCTCCACTCCAGGATGTACTGCCAAAGGAGAAGTGTGAAACTCCCTCAGCACTTCCTCTCGCAAAGCGACTGGTACCATGATACGTCCTCTGAAAAGGATGTCGTGCTCTGCTCCAAGGGAGAAACCATCAGGTGCCTGTCCCGAGGATATCTGTGCACGCCGTGTCTCACAGTCAGCGTCCTCACGTTGTGCCTCCTTGACCCGCTATAGTAGTGGAGGAGTGACTGTGAGAGACTGAAGAAAGGCTGCTCCATCTCTATCCACGAAGGATATCTGCAAAGAGGCTAGCTGCTCCGTTGCCTCCTCAAGTAGCTGAATGCCCGTCCTCCTGCTGAGGGCATCGGCTACTACGTTCCCCTTCCCAGGAGTATAGACTATCTCAAAGTCATAGTCCTGGAGGAACTTGAGCCATCGTCGCTGTCTCAGGTTCAGGTCCTTCTGCGAGAAGATATACCTGAGACTCTGATGATCGGAAAATACTGTAAAGCGCTCGCCCATCAGATAGTGTCGCCATGTCTTCAGAGCGAAGACCACTGCTGCTAGCTCCAGGTCATGGGTAGCGTAGTTCTACTCATGCGGCCTCAACTGACGTGATCCATAGGCGATCACGTCCCGCTCCTGCATCAGAACACATCCGAGTCCGGTCCCTGATGCATCGCAGTAGACTACGTACCCTACTCCCTCTTCAGGCAACCTCAAGATAGGTGCACTAGTCAATCTCTGTCTCAGCTCCTGGAAGCTCTGCTGACATCTGTCTGACCACACGAAGGGTGTACCCTTCTTCGTCAAAGCTGTGAGTGATGCCACAACTCTAGAGAAGTCTGGCACGAATCTCCGATAGTATCCAGCTAGTCCCAAGAAACTCCGAACCTCAGTCACGCTCCTGGGTGGCTCCTAAGCTAACACAGCCTCAATCTTCGCGGGATCCACTGCAACTCCCGCCTCAGAGATAACGTGTCCCAAAAAGTGGACCTCACGTATCCAGAACTGGAACTTCGAGATCTTACCATAAAGCTGGTGCTCTCGGAGTGTGTCAAGAACAACTCGCAAGTGATAGGCGTGCTCCTCCTCTGTCGTAGAGTAAATCAGAATGTCATCGATGAAGACCACGACAAACCGATCGAGGTATGGCTGAAAGATCCTGTTCATGAGAGCCATGAACACTGCTGGAGCATTGGTTACACCGAAAGGCATAACCAAGAACTCATAGTGGCCATACCGACATCTGAAGGCCGTCTTCTGCACATCCTCGTCTCTGACTCTGAGCTGATGATAGCCTGACCTGAGGTCTATCTTCGAGAACCACCGTGCTCCCTTGAGCTGATCAAAGAGGTCATCAATCCTCGGTAGCAGATACTTGTTCCTCACTGTCACCTAGTTCAGGCGACGATAGTCAACACAAAGTCGCAAGCTCTCGTCCGCCTTCTTGGCGAACAAAATCGGGGAAGCCCAGGGTGAAACACTGGGTCGGATGAACCCCTTGCCCTGCAAGTCCTCCAACTGTACCCGTAGCTCTCGAAGCTCGGCGGGGGCCATCCGATATGCTGGAGTGGATATCGGGGCTGTCCCGGGGTACAAGTCAATATAAAAGTCTACCTCTCTGTGAGGAGGTAGCCCTGGAACATCGTCAGGAAAAACGTCCGCAAACTGATCCACCACTGCAGGAAAACCAGGACTCCGCTCGTCAACTGCTCCAAGGATGAGGCTAGCCAACTGATGAGTGATGGGCTGTCCTCTCCTCCGCGGAAGTCCATCCTGTGCTGCTAAGGCTCCCTTCTCGCCGGTGAAGGTGAACCTGCTCCCGTCGGTGCGTACACATCGCACCTTGCGCCTAAAACAGTCAATCTGTGCATGGACCGTAGATAGCCAATCCATGCCCAAGATGACGTCGTAAGGCCTCGACGCTGCTACAAGAAGATCCCAGCCAAAGCTCTCGCCTCCTAGAGTAAGCTCACACTGCCGGTACCAGTGCGTAATCATCGAGTCTGCTCCCGTAGGAGTCTCTAGCTGTAAGGATCGAGCCAATGGCTCCGTCGGAATCTCTGAGCTCCGAACAAGGGCAGCGGCTATGAAAGAGTGACTCGCTCCTGTGTCTATAAGAACTGCAGCAAGGGTGGAATAGACACAGATAGTACCTCGAATCATCTCGGGTGCGCCGTGGTCGTAGGCCTCTGCTGCCTGGAGCTGTGCCTGTCGCTGCCCGCCAGCTCCCTGTGGTCGGGGTGGACCTCCTGGTGGTGGTGGTGGTAGAGCCTCAAAGCGTCGGCCACCACCGGCTGCTCGTCCATCTCCTCTGCCCCGTCCGCCTCCTCCCTGCGGACCGCCACGGTCGACCCTCTGCCTCTGCCTCGGTGGTCCCTCAACCGTCTGTTGCTCCTCGGCACGGCGGGTCGGGCAGTCACGAGCCATGTGGCCCTGCCCGCCGCACGAGTAGCACTGTCTGCCTCTCGTAAGACTGGCTCCGCGCTGTGTGCCCCGCACTGCTGAGCCAGTGTCCTGAGGTCGTCTGCCCGATGGTCTGGTCTGTTTGGACCCCTGAGTCATCCGTCGACTGCCTGCTGCAGATGACTCTGCCACGTGCCGCCCTGCGGTGGGTCGCTGTGCTGGTGTAGACTCAGCAAGGAAGCTCTCGATCAGAAGGGCCCGCTCCAGTACTCCTGTCTAAGTCGGTATGCTGAGGGAGATTAGCGATGCCCTAATCTCGTGTCTCAAACCCTGCTCGAAGGTCCGGGCCCAGAAGAATGGGTCCCGTACCATGTCGGTCGAGTAGCGCGAGAGATCGGTAAATCTCGCCGAGTACTGAGCGACTGTCATGCTGCCCTGCCGCAGCTGTAGAAGCTCCTGGATACGCACCGCACGAAGGGTGGCTGGGACGAACTCCGAGCGGAAGAGGCTCTCAAAGTCCGTCCAAAGTAGAGATGCTTCATCGTGCACCTGGAGCATCAAGCTCCACCATCGTCCTGCTGCTGCGTGTAGTAGGCTCGCAGCGAGGATCACCAT
The DNA here is from genome assembly GCA_963277665.1 of Viscum album. NCBI lineage: Eukaryota > Viridiplantae > Streptophyta > Magnoliopsida > Santalales > Viscaceae > Viscum > Viscum album. Next base: position 1,362,903,023 of record OY728156.1, on the reverse strand, counting down.
GAGGTCTGCTGGTGTCCTCACTAGCCTAAACACTCGAACCACTGCCTCCAGCCAGTCCTCTGCTGCCTGGGGATCCGTCTCCCCGTGAAACCTGGGCGGTCGCTGGCGCTGAAACTCATGCAGTGCGCTGAGGCGACGTGCATCGTCAGCGGCTGCTGCTGGAAGCATCGGGGGCTCGGCGGGTAAAGCTACCGCCGGTGCCACTACTGGCAAAGGGCCCTGCACCGAGGCCTCGTCGCTCGGTGGGCTGTCGTCTCGCTCGACTCTCGGAACCCTAGCTGGCTGTCGTCGTGGGGCCATCCTGAAAAGGAAACAGGTGCGCCACGGTTAGAACAGTATACCTGGTGAGCTGATATAAGTAATCACAAAGAAAACTTTGAAACACACACGCAATCAATGTTTTCGTGCATTAAGTCGGAAATCAGAAGTCAGGGTCCTGGTGTACGGATACGTCGGCCGCCGCACCAACACTGGACTCCCTGGACTGATAACCACACTCAATACGCTAAACATTATTGCTTCACATAGAAAAGATCAGAGTTTGCGGTAGAACCGAACTCCTCTGATACCAATTTGTCACGACCCGCCCTCGGGGTCCGTGCCGTGACTACCCCAAGCCCGCCTTCCATAGGCCAGGGGCTGGCGACTAGCACCAAGGCGTAAATCCCGGTAAAAAGGGAAGGCATTGCCTTTGTAAAGTAAACAAACACCACAGAGTCAGCAAGCAGAAAGTAAACACTAAACAAAAGCAGAGTACAACTGAAAGTGCGGAAAAGTAAATGGGCCAGAATACAAACCCAAAACTGAAAGTAAAGTACAACTCGAAAGGGAAAACAGCAACTGAAAAGTAAATGCCGCTACACCGAGCTGTCCACTGGAAATCCCACCTGAAGGGTGAGTACAGATAGCTCCTCTGCACCACGGGTCCCGCCGTCCGCTCCGAGCACGTCCCGCCCAGTGGTCCACCTCAGGGTACCGTCCCGCTCTGCAAGCCTCAGCTAAGGTCAACGCTGTCCGTCGTCTGCAACCAACACAACGTAGTGCGGGCAAAGCTCGTGCAGGGGTGAGTATAAGCTACTCAGTAGGGACCCCGAGACCCCTTAAGGTCTCTCAAATCCACAAAGGATAAACCACGAAGAAAGGTACAATCACAAAGTAATAACCGACACTGTTTAGGTATATGCCCATACATATACCTAAGTCAACAATTCAAATACGCTCCAACCTCCGAGCCCAAGTACAACTCAGTCCACACAGGAAAGTAAACGTATTTCACACAGGAAAGCAAAACGTAATCCACACAGGATTGCACAACATAATCCACACAGGAAAACAACAGGATTCAGCTCACACAGGTATACTTCTTCAAGGACGATAAAGATGATCACTGATCCATCTAAGTCGTCGGACCCACGAAGGATCGATAGGTAACTAACCCCCGCAATGACCCACACAGGATCGGGCCCACACAGGACCTGTAGGCGCTGGCTCACACAGAACCGCTGAGCGCAAGGACCCACACAGGATCGGGCCCACACAGGACCTGTAGCACTGATCCACGTAGGATCGCTGAGTGCTGAAGTCGTCGTCGTCGAATCCACGCAGGATCTCTGTACTGTCGTCGTCGCAGTCACAGTAGCAGTAGTAGTCGTAGCAGTCGCAGCTAGCACTAGGGTTCCCGCACACAGCAAGCTCGTTCGGAGGGTCCGCTCCACGAGCCGAGAGGCTGATACATCAACTGTCACAAAGACCAGAGTTGATGTATCCAAAAGTTCCGTATCGTCAACAGGAACTCAACGCAACAGACGGCGCGTCGATCGGACGCCCGGTTTGAGAGTTATTGGCATTTTCGTCTCCGGGGCCCGGTTGGTTTTTAAGGAAAAACCAACCCGACCGTACTCCACCTATGTCCAAACCTCGGGCGGAGTATGCCAAAAGATCCGTCTCGTAAAGAGGAACACAACACGGCTGACGGCACGTCAATCGGACGTCTGTAGCTCAAGATATGAACGTTTCCACTCCGAAGGCCCGGTTGGTTTCGTGAACGAACCAACCCGGCCGAACTCAAAGTAAACCGAAACCTTGAGTGCGATATACCGAAACGACCGTCTCGATCCAAGGATTGCGTTGCCGCAGACGGTTCGTCATTCGGAGGTCTGAGGCTCAAGATATGGACAAAAAACCGGAACTGGTTCGAAACGGGGGGGTCTGGGTCCGGGCCGACCCGGCCCGACCCCCCCCCCCCCCCCTGGGCGGCCCGGCCGGCGGCGGCGCGGCGGCCGGCGGCGCGGCGGCGCGGCGGCGCGGGGGTCGCGGCGGCTTGTCGCCGCGGGGTGGCTGCACGCGGGGGCTAAGCCCCCGCTGATTGAAAAGGCGGCGCGGCCTTTGTGCCGCGCCATTTGCAAGGAACGGCCCCCGCACGTGGGGGCCGGCTGGGAATAAAACCGGGGGGCTGCTGCCCCCCCCCTTTAAATGAAAACCGCCCCCCTTTAAGAGGGGGGTTTTTATGCGCTGGCTGGGGGATTAATTCCCCCGGTTTAACGTTATCCGGCCGGCCAGCTGGCCGGCCGGTTTTCTCCAACGGGACCGGAAATTCCGGTCCCCTCTTCGGCTTCCGACGCCGGCGGCCCGGCCGCCGGTCTTCTCGTCCCGCCGCGGCCCGGAACCGGCCGCGGTCTCCTCGTCCCGCCGCGGCCCGGAACCGGCCGCGGTGTTCGTCGTCCGGCGCGGTGCGACGGCACCGCGCCCTTTCGTCGTGCCTTGATTCCTTTCAACGCGGCGCGACGGCGTCGTGTTCTTGAAGATTCTTCCTCGGCGTGGCGCGACAGCGCCGCGTAAAATAATTGCACGATTATCCGCGTGGTGCGACGGCACCACGCCACTTTGCTTCCACCCGCAAAAATAAACAACAAGAACGATGGAGGGGGTTTGGCCGTGTTCATGCGGTCCGGCCCCCTCACGTTAAGTAATAACGCATCTTTAAATAATCCAAAGCCACACGTTAGACTTGCTAAAATTCATGATCAAAAATAGAATAACTAAACAATAATCAAAAACCCCTACCTCGGGTATAAGGTTCGAAGATTGTCAACGTTCTGCGGAAGTCGACGTCGCGGAGGTCGGGCGTCGCGGTAGCCGTTCGTCAAATCCGATGACGAAGGGGGTGCGTCCGAAGAGACACGTCGTTGGCGAATACTTGTACGCCGACGAAGGTTGTCCGAGGAAGAAGTGGCGTCCCCTTTCGTTGACACGGTAAACGAAGAAGGGAGGTGTGGCGTTCTTCGTCGGAGCTTGAGCGTTCTTCGTCAAGATGAACGTTCTTCGAGTTCTTCGTCAGAGTTGAAGAAGAAGAAGAAGGAAAAGCTCTCCACCTCTCAAGAAGACAAACAATTAACCCAAAATAAAATAAGACAACATCTTATTTTATTAACACATAACACACTAGAATTTCAAATGTTTGAAATTCAAAAGGATTAACTCCCATAATTAAATAAGTAACTTAAGTCATTTAATGAGGCGTTAAGGGAGTTGGGAGAATTTGACAGGTTTAGGGGTTCGTGTGGGCCCCACCACACTTAATCCTTCCAAGGGAGGTTAAGTGGGTGTGGGTCCCACTTCCAACCCCATTTGGTAGGTTTTATCAAGTTATAATAAAATTTGTTCTTCACAAATTTTATTTAACTCAAACTAAAAACCCCAAAACTAACTTTCAACCCGCAACAAACGCAACTTCCAAAAAGGTCTCTTTAAGCGAATATCGGTGCTGCGAGTTCATCGGTGCCCTCGGATTTCAATTCCGAGCACCGAATCAAAAGTTAGGAATTCCCGCTCGTTCGTTCATTGAACGTACCCGAGCCAAACTTCAGAAATTAATTCCGGGCACTCCGGGCCTCGGAATCAGGTGCCGTCTGAAACAGCGCTCTTGTAAAATTCTAAAGAAAATTAAGAAAAAATTTCCCTTGAATTTTACAGGTCTTTACACTGATCATGAAAATCAAGGAAACGAACACTCCCAAATGATGAAATTGTATCCTATAACTCATAAAAATTCCATAAATTCACTTAATAAAATTTAAATAAATAAAATAAATGTACAAAATTTTCTATATTAATTAATTAATGGATTTAATTTTATTATCCAAGAAACTAAGATCAAGTGCAGAACACTTTCAGTCATAAGGTAAGAGATTCTTTCTGAACCACCATTTTCCCTTCGGTATATGCTTTATCTCTTCTTACCCTAATGTAATAATTCTTTATTTTTATATACTTATTTTAAATTATTTATATATGTTCCAAACTTGTGTATTTAGATCATTTCATCCTTATTTTTGTGGATATACATGTTTTAAAAAGGTTTCTTTCTCAATTCTTTCTGATATGCAAGCCCAATTAAAGGGAACTTCATGATTTATTACCCATTTTTGAGTGCACTCCGTAAAATTTAATCAACCATTATTTTTTAAAAAATATCATTTTATCATAAAAAAATATTTTGGTCCATTTCGGGTTTTATATAAACAATTATTTCTTTCCGTTTTAAATAATCTCTAGTATTTTCCTTAAACCACACTAAAAAGTATTATTTACAAAGTTTCTAAAACACTCTTTTTACATGTTTTCACTTCATTTTGACATAACATATCATGATATGTTCCTATTTTCCCTTATGAATTCCCATTTATGATTTAAATCCATTCTTTTATGGACACCATTATGATATTCCATTTTGATATTCCTTCTAATATGATTATGATATCCAATTCTTTGCATGGGTAACACTTATATTTATATTTGATTCTTTATGTATGATTATTTATATGGAAAAAATATTCATGAACATGTTATTATGGGTTTTACTAGATATTTCTCCAACACATTGGTTAATTTTTAGTCTCATGAGACATTATTTTTGGACAGGTAGTGAACATGATTCCTTTATGGGATTTTTTCCACCATCTGATAGTCTTGGAAATTAGCATTGACTCATGTTTATGTCAAGTAATATGATGTTTCCACATTCCTATGATTTAATTTTTATATGTCCCCATGTTATATATTCTATTATTCCTGATTTTTATTCAGGTTTTGTGACATTATGTCATCATGTTATTCCTTCTAAACCATATTCTATATTTTATTCCTTTTCTTATTCCATTATTTTTCTTTTAGCTCATCCCTTTTGTTCATGTATTCCCCAGGTTATCTTATGTAGATATAAGGGCTCAAAGAGGGTTAGGATATCATTATTAAGGTTAAATAAATGATTTTTTTTATTTTAGTTTCATGGTGTTTAATTATGTACCTATTATTCCAAAGACATTAGACTTTACGATCCTTGGTTGTATTTTATGGTAAATTATACTTAAAATCATGTAATAATATGTATAAAAGTATATTATTTCTATAGTTGGTATAATAGGGAATGGTATAGTTATTTTTTAATATTTGTACTAGAGAACTTTATTAAGAACCCAAGAGATAATTTTATCACCATGGATAACCTGGATTGAAACTTAAGGTATCACATGTTAGGATATAATTTTAATTTAAAGGTTTATCCTTCTATGTTTAATGGTTTCTTTTTATATTATTATTATCTAATTATTCAATCCCCATAATTGTACATTATTTTATTTAGTCAATGGATAGAAATATAATAACCCATGACAATAATAAATGTGATAGTCAATGTTACGACTTCCCTAATGATATGAAAAATATGATGGGAATGGGTGCTCAAAACTTCATGATAGTACTTGATCAGTTGGTTTAGGTTATGAATAATAACTTGAATCATGTAGAATACACTCATTCTCCTAATAAAGAGAAAGTTGTGGTCGGATCCTTTATTTGTAAAAGGACTAAAATGTTTAGTGGGTGTTTTGATACCCTCCTCACAGAACAGTGGATTAACTATAATGATAAGATATTCTATACCCTCTAGTGCTTAGAAGAAGAGAAAGTTTTGTAAGAAGTTTAGCATTTTTATGGGGAAGTTGATCAGTGGTGGACACTGATCAAGAACAAAAAGTCCAAGGAGGAAATTGATTCCATGGAATGAGAATATTTTAAGAAAATATTTTTCAATAAATATTTTCCCTGAACCTTGCATCTTAAGATAGAAAAAGAGTTCCCTAGACTTGATAAAATTGAAGATGAGTCTATCGGGGTTTATAAAGAAAACTTCACAAGTATTGCAAGATACGCCTTCATCTTTTTCATGAACATTGAAATCAAGGTGGGTCACTAATTTAGTGTACTAAATCTGAGATTATGGAAAGAATTTGTTATTTGAGATTTTGATAGCTATCAGGTGATTTTTTATTGTTCCCTTAAGGTTGAAATAGAGATCAGAGACACTCGGTGGCCTTGTGGGCCTTGGGAAAAAAAGTAAAAAATGGAATTTAATATGGGTGGATCAATATATAAATCCCATGATGGAAATAAGATCCAACATCCCACATATCAAAATTGTGGGAAGAATCATCCTAGAAACTTCTTAAAGAGAACCAAAATATTTCTAAAATTTGGAGAAGAAGGGAATATGGATAATAACTAATGAAGGGATATGAAGAATCCCACGAATTCGGAAGAATAAAGGAAGGTTCAGATCAACACTTAGCCTCTAGTGCAGTGTTTCAACTATAAGGATCATGGGAATTATATAATCCATATACCTAAGCCAATGATTTTTGGAGGAAATCAAAAACTATAACTTCCAAGGAAACAAGGAAGGGCATATGAAATCATTACTAATAAGGTGGAGCCCAACAATTATGTGGTGATAGGTATGCAGGTTATTCATTCAAGAATAGTGAATGTATTATTTTATTATTGTTATATGAATTCTTTCATATCTTGAAAGTTTTGTAAAACTATTCAATCACCATCTCAAAATTTGGAGGTTTATTTATCTATGAGAACAACAAATGGAGAAATTATTTCATCCAAATTTTATAACTCCTCCCCAATTAATGCTTATGGACTAAACCTCTTAGAAATTCTTATCATACTCTATTTCATATATTTTGTTAATATATTTATCATTTATTGGATATATTTATATAAACCAACATCAATTATCGGGAATGGTATATCACTCTTCACATCCCAAAGCATCCTCTAATTCCATACAAGTGTAAGGAGGAAGATGAATCTCCTTCAGAATCATCATCTCAATTGTTGATATTATTGACTTATGAGGAAGAATATCTACCTCAAATGATTGAGACAAAGGAGATAATAATTCTCTAAGACATTCCATTCATGATTTATTACAAAGATGTATACACTGAACAATTGTCTATCCTTCCTCCTGATTGAGAGGTTGAGTTCTCAATTGAACATCTTCCCAGATCTCTACCTATATCAAAGACAACTTATATAATGGTCACCATTGAGATGGAAGAACTAAATAAGAAATTATATGGGAATCTTGACAAGGGTTTTATATTCCCAAGTGCTTCACCATAGGGTATTCTGGTCCTCTTCATCAAGAATAATGATGGATCAATGTGCCTCTGCATTGATTATTGTGAGATCAACAGAATAATGATAAAGAAAAAGTATCCCCTAACATGAATAGATGACTTATTTGATCAGTTACATGGGGCCAGTTATCTCTCTAAGGTGTACCTTTGGTTGGGATATCACCAATTAATGGTGAGGAAGGAAGATATTCCCAAGACTATCATTCAAATGAGGTGTGGACACTACGAATTCATATTTATTACCCTCAGACTCACTAATGCTCCATAAATTTTCATGGATGTAATAAATAGAGTCATTAGATATTTCCTTGAAAAATTTGTGGTAGTCTTTATTGATGATATTATGATATACTCCAAGAACAATGAGAAACATAAGAAGAATTTTAATATTGTGCTAAAAACATTGTGAAGGGAGAAAAAATATGCAAAGTATAGAAAGTATGAGTTATGGATGGAGGAAGTATCATTATTGTGGAATTTTATCACCCAAAAAGGAATATCTATGGAACCTTCCAAGATAATGGAATTTGATGAGTGGACCATACCAACATCTGTAATAGATATTCGTAGCTTCCTTGGTCTAGCTGTGTATTAACAGTGATTTTTGAATAACTTCTCGTGATTTTAAAACCCACTAACCAAGATGACATGTAATGGAGAAAAGTTTTTCTAGACCAATGAATGTTAATAATTATTTAAATATTTTAAAAATATTTTTATCACTGAACCAGTTCTCACACTACCAACAGTTGGGGAACTATTTTTGGTGTACAGTGATGCTTCAAAGAAGGGATTAGGGTGTGTACTGATGAAAAACAATAAATTGATATCCTACACCTCAAGGTAGTTAAAAATTCATGAGAAAAACTATTTGACGCATGATCTGGATTTGGAAGTTGTGATCTTTGTTTTGAAAATCTGGTAGCATTATCTCTATGGGGATAAGTGTGAAATATATACCAATCATAAGACCCTCAAATATATATTCACACAGAATGAGCTTAATATTCTCCAGTGAAGATGGTAAGATCTCATGAATGATTACTACTAATCAATCCACTACCATCTGGGTAAATCAAATAAGGTAGCGAATGATCTATGTGAAAAGGATCGTTTATCTTTATCAATAATGAGAATTGAGAAGGATCCAACCTTTTTAGACCTGCAAAGGATGGACATGTGGATCGTTAAGGAATTAAAATCACCAATCCTTTCTCAAATGATTTCTCAAACATCCCTTAAGGAGAAAATAAATTATTCTCAAATAAATGAAGTGGAAATTCAAAAAAAAAAGGTAGAAAATTTCATAAATAGAAAATCCTAAAAGTTTAAAAAGAATGAAGAAGGAGTCAAGAGATTTAGTTTGTGAATATGTATACCATAGAATCTAGGAATAAAGAAAGATATTCTGAATGATGTATATAGCTAAACCTTATCTATTCATCTAGGGAGCATGAAGATGTATTAAGATCTCTAAGAGAAATATTGGTGGGAAATATGAAGAAGGGGGTATCTGAACATACATCAAAGTGTCTGGTATGTCAGCAAATGATATTTGAAATGAAGTAGTCTAAGGTGAAAATGTAACCATTACCCATACCACTATGGAAATTAAATAACATCACCATGGACATGTCACCATACTTTCAAGTATATCTAGAATAAATAATTCTATATGGGTTTTGTGGATAATCTTACAAATACACCTCACTTTCTCACAATTCAAGAGGACTTATCACTTTATCAAATTTCATGGATATATATCATAGAAGTGGTAAGTCTTCATTGACTACCACTATTTATTTTATCTGATCGAGATCCTTGATTCACCTCCATGTTCTATAAAAGTCTCTAATGTTCTTTGAACATTGAGTTGAACTTCAATATGTCATATCATCCTCAAACTAAAGTACAATCTGATCAAACTATTCATACACTGGAAGAAATGTTGAGATCATGTTATATAAACTTCAAAGGAGGATGGGACCAACATATACCTCTAGTCAAATTCTCTTACAACAATAGTTTCCACTCAAGCATCCAAATGGATTCATGTGAATCACTTCATAGGAAAATATGCATAATACCAGCATATTGGGATGAGTTTGGTGAATGTAATATTCTAGAACCTGAAATGGTCGAAAAATGGTAGAAAAGGTGAAAACCATTCAGTAGAATATCAAGGAATCCAAAAAGATGATAGAATATTTATGCAGACAATGACTGACTCAGAGGGTTTTATCACTCCAAATCCCAAGAAGACCTGGAAACGTAGAGACTATTCTAACATAGAAAGGACAATTGTCACTAGTTCTTTTGATATTTCTTAGACTCAAAATATTGATTCTATTATACAGAAGATTGGGGATCAACCTTCTTTCACTTCCGATAGTTATTTTGTTCTAAGAGGATATGTTTTTGTTGAAGATATGGATCTTGCTTTGAAAGATGCATACAGAGTCAATGCATAGGACCTGAGTGAGTAATTGATGCCCTGGATGGAGAATCGAGATGCAGTTGTTCTACAAAATTAAAAATATGTTGAAGTCACTGTTGAGTTTTATATTTAAGTTAGAGAACAAATGATCTTTAAAATGGAGGAAGAGTTCAAAAGAAATCCCAATTTTAAGTATAGGGACATCCCCTGGCAATGATCTTGTTTTCTAGTTTTAATGGGTGTTTTTGGATATTCTGGAGGTCTTGCTGCAGGGCTGGATCAGTTTTATTATTTTCTAATTTTTGGTGTTATGGCCTACTATCTTAGACTCATGAAGTGCTTACAATATGAGATTCTTCTTTGAGGTGGTTTTGCATATGGTTTTGATAACCTGTTTGCAATCTAGCAATGGGGATTTATTATATTCTGCAAGGGCCTTGATGTATCTTTCCACTTTAGAGCTTGCACAGAAGATTGAAAAGGTCATGCGAGGGGTGTTAAAATACATGATTGTGGTGGAGGACCAGTGCATACTATTTTATGACCCTTCTCTGGTTTCCTCTTCATTGTTTCTCATTTAATGTCATTTTCTAAATAACCATTCACTGTTTCTTGTGGGTGAAAAATCTCTACACCTCATGTATTCACAGTAAACTTTATTTTCATAATAAATTTTTGTGATATATGAGTTGAGTTGGGTGACCAATTCATATCTCCATTTGTCTATGAGATCCAAGAGTTTAATTTTGCATACATGGTATTAATTTACATATCTCTATAGAAGAGGATCATGATGTTTGGGAAGAAAGGAAAGCTGGGTCCCGGGTACATCGGCCCCTTTGGGACCCTTGATCATGTCAGAGTTGTAGCCTATCGACTATAACTTATACCTACCGTGTCTCAAGTACACGATGTATTCCACATATCCCTCTTGAGGAAGTACATATTGGATCCTTCACATGTTCTTAATTTATAGGTGGTACATTTGGAAAATTATCTATCTTACTAGGAGTATCCAATGAAGATATTGGATTGTAGAAATAAATTTTTATGCAACAAGACTACTCACCTGGTCAAAGTACTATGGTGGAACCATAAGTATGAAGAGGCAACTTGAAAACTAGAGGAAGTGAGGAAGGAGAAGTACCCTTGCTTGTTTTCACAATAGTTTGAAAAAGGAAATTTCAAGGGTGAAATTTCATAAGGGGGACGAATATAATGACCTAAAATTTTATCAATAAAAATTTCCTTCTTATAATTATTATATATAGTATAAATAACCTAAACATCACATAGACAATAGAATAAAGACTTCATAAATAAATAAATAATGAATGAAATAAGAGGTATTTTTATAAGTTAAGGAACCTATACCAATGGAATAGTAACTTGACCTTTGGAATAGTAATATGGCCTTTATGAATAGTAAACCAAATAATAAAATAGTAAAATTTCCTATGAAAGTATAAATAAAATTTATCCATATTATTGATTAAAATATGATATAATTATATCATATTTTAAGTAAATAAGTGTTTTAGAAATTAATAATTAAGTGTTGATATTTTTATAAAACATGAAGTATTTATTTTCGATTTTATAATTAATATAATGTTTTAAAAGAAAATTTATTTCCATAAAATGAATTCATAAATTAATATTTTTTTATCCTATTATTATAATATAATTTTATGCGACCTTAATTAATTTTTCAAAGTTCTATAAAATGAGTTATAATTTTAAAATTGGTATTTTCTGAGTAAAATGTGATTTTAATTAAAAATTAAAATTTAAATATATAGAAAATTATTTTCATAAAAAGGATTCAAATTTTTAATTCTATATATCAAAAAATTCTTAGGTTTAATTTTTGGCATTTTTCTAAAATGGTTGAATTTTTTTGAATAGTGAAATATGGTAATTTACGGTATATATACATTTTAAGTTAAATAAACTATTCATTGATTCATTGATGATATAAGAAAAATAATATAGAACTACCCTTAATTATTTTAATATATTCAGTGATAATTATAAAAATAATCATATTCTTGAGGCAAAATAAAAAACCAATGAATAAAATAATGAGAAAACACTCCTCTCCTCCACTATAAATACCCCGACTCACCACCTCTTCTCCTCAAACCTATAAAGAATTTTTCCATGTCCAAATTATGCTCAAATATATTACCAAGCCCCTACCCCATGTCCATGAACCTCTGGTCTCAATAAAATACCAAAACCAATCCTCCTAAGGAGGTTCTCAAGCAGAAGGATTCAAGAGGTAAAATCTTGTTTCTTTTCTTTTAATTTCTTTTCAAGATCTTTTATTTTCATATTATATCCTCACCTACCATCATAAAAATGCTATTATAACCCGTGTACCTTAAAAAAAATTTAATTTTATTATTCTAATGGAATACTCCATTATTATTTTTTCCCCTCTCCTTTTTTATTAAAAATGAAAGCATCATTTTCGATGTGTTAATTTGTCACATTCAAGGATGAAAAAGTTTTTAATTTTCATTACCTACTTCAATAAAACACATAAAAGAATTTTTATGGTTAAAATAGATTATAATATATTTATTACATCCTATTTAATGTTCTAGAACCATTTTAAGTAAATAATATTATTTAATAAAACTAAACTAGTTTGTGATGATTGAAAAACTGCCAAAATAATCTAAAATATTATCACAGACATCTATTTTAATCCACCTTTATTTTTATAAAATTACTCCTTTTATAATGAAAAACTATCTTGGTTCATTTTTTGTTTTATATAAACAATTATTCCTTTCTATTTTAAATAATCATTAGTATTTTCCTTAAACCACACTAAAATATTTTATTTATAAAGTTTCTTAAATGATCTTTTAAAATGTTTTCACTTATGTTTGATAAAACTTATCAGGGTATATGTCTATTTTACCTTATTAATATACATTTATTATTTAAATCTATTCTTTCATGGACACCATTATGATATTCCCTTCTCATAATCCTTCTGATATGATTATGATATTCAATTATTTCAATGGAAAAACCTTATGTTTATGTTTGATTACTCATGTATGATTATTTATTTAAAACACTTATTCATGAACTTGTTATGATGGGTAAACCTAGATACCACTCAAATGAATTGGGTAATGTTTAGTCTCATGAGACATCATGTTGGGGTAGGGAGTGAACTTGATTCCTTTAAGGGACTTTGTCCACCATGTGATATAGTCTTGGAAGTTATCCTTGACTCATGTTTATGTCATGTTATATAATATTTCCACATTCCTATGATGTCAGGGTTTTATTTTCCCATTTTATACATGTTATTCTTACTTATATTTATTCATGTTCCATGCCTTTATGTCATCATGTTATACCATCTAACCCATGTACTATGTTTTATTCCTATGCTTATTCCCTTACTAGTCTTTTTAGCTCATCCCGTTTATTCATGTATTCCCCAGGTTATCTTATGTAGATATAAGGGCTCGAAGGGAGTTAGGATCTTATTATGAAGATAAAATAAAATATTTTCTTATTTTGAGGATGACATTATCCTTTTTCTTAATGGGATCAATAGAAATATTCTGAATCTTAAAAATGATTTAGCTCATTATGAGGTCTCGGGTCAATCCGTTAGTTGGAACAAGTTGTTTATTCTCTTTGGTAAAGGATTATCTGCCAACCTTAAAACCAACATCATTGAAATACTTGGCATTAAGGAGGGTATTTTACCTTTTACTTATTTAGGTGTTACCCTATTTTGGGAAAGACCTAAAGCTGTGTATTTCTCTTCTGTGGTGGATCAGGTTCTTCACCAACTTTCTTCCTCGAAGGGGAAATCCCTATCCATGGCCGGACGGATTTTCCTTGTCAAATCTACCATTATCTCCAAAATGGTCTACTCTATAATGATTTTCAAATGGAATGCCTCTCTGCTTAAAATAATTAATGGTTACATTAAAAACTTTGTTTGGTCTGGTACAATTGTTGAATGAGATCTTGTTACCATCCCTTGGTCTATGTGCTACAAACCGTTGGAAATGGGGGTCTCGACATTAAGAATATCAAACTTTTTAATGAATCACTTCAAGACAAGATCACTTAGAATTTTATCAATCAAAATACTAACGACACTGAGTTTCTTAGAAAAAGATTCTTGGAAATGCTTAAGAAATGTAACTTGAGTTATGTTAGATCCTCTATCTGGCCCTCTATCAGAGACTCTTTTCACAATATTATGCATAACGCTAGATAGTTGGTTAGTAAAAACTCCTCTTTGAATTTCTGGCTCAATAACTGGTCTGGAGCCCCCCTGATTTCCATGTTATCTCCACACTCCCCTCCTGACAACATAAATATCTCTATTTAGGAGGTTATGAATGCCCATTGTCCCTATCTCCTGGAGGCCATTATGCATGTGGTTTATAGTCATTCCTTCTCTATTATGGATGATTTAATTGTGTGGGAACCTAAACATAATGGTATCTTGGATTCAAAATCCTTCTATAATCACAATTTTTCGTCATCAGAAAATATTTTTTGGTGGATCAAACATTTTGATAATCATTGAATCAAGCCCTCTGGACTTAATATTATTTGGAGGATTGTGCATAATCGTATTCCTACTGATGTTTGCCGTCAGACCTTTGGTATCCAACTTTGTTCTAAATGTCATATGTGTCATCAGAATAGAGAGGATACCAACCATCTGTTCCTATCCTGTGCTACTGCTTCGGCTCTTTGGAATTTTATTACTAACATGTTTGATTGTAGATGGCTTTGTTCTGACTCAATTATTATACATCTAAAATGATGCGTGGAGCTCAACGCCTTAATGAAAATCAAGAACCTTTTTCTTGTGGATGTTTTTGAGCTCCTCCATGTTGTCTGGTATGATTATAATGATATTTTACATAACAGGCACTCACTCAATCTCAATGTAGGTCATTTGAGAATTCTCACTACTATCAGGGATTCCACTTCGATTCAAAAGGACTTTTGTAACAATTCCATTGAATATTTTATGATTCTTAGACATCTTTGGGTTTTCGGCCTCTACAAAAAGTCACTTCAATAAATTTAGGTGTTCTGGAAATCCCCTATTCCTGGATGGATCAAAATAAACATGGATGGAGCTTCAAAAGGGAGCTCAGGTCTAGCAGGTTTTGGATCTATCTGTAGGGATTATCTAGGCCACTGTCATGGGTGTTTCTTTGGAGGTTGCGCCAATTCCACTTCCTTAGAATATGAGATGATGACAGTGATCCAGTCTGTTGATTTTGTGAAAATAAAGGGTTGGAACGACATTTGGATTGAAAGAGAATCTACCTCCATCGTCGAAGCAATTTGGAATGGCGTAGTCCACCTTTCCTGGCCCCTTACATCTCGTTGGATGAGATGCGTAGACTCTCTTCAGGAGATTAGATATATTGCCACGCATGCCTACTGGGAAGTGAACATGGTGGCTGATGCTCCTGCTAACAAATGTATCAACCAGAGCGTTGTGTGGGTTGATAATATGCCGGTTGACCTTCTTCCTCTTTTTGAAAGAGATTGTAATAAAATCCCTTCTTTCAGAATTTTTTAGTTCACTTCTTTGATTATTAATAAATTTTGTCTTGGTCTTTGACCAAGACATTACCTTTAAAAAAATGTAATAGTATGTGTAAAAGGCTAGGGTCGCTATATTATTCCTCCTTCCTAATAACACCTTCAGGTTTCAAGAACCTCTATTAGATAATTTAAAGAAACATTTTGTGGAATTTAAAACTATATTTTCTTCTGGTTTGAACCTTTACTTACTTGTACTATCTTTTCATCATGATAACTTAGACACCATATGCTCAGATCATCAATTCTCAACACTTGAGAATAATAGGTAATATTTTCTTAAACTTATTCACATTATAAAAACATTTACATTAATGATAATATAATAAATTCATTAACTAAAATAAGATTTAAAGAAAACCTTTAGTCTCTCTGGTTCATTGGAATACTTAATCATATTATGTATCTTTGATATACCCAATCATATTGAGTATATTAGACAAAAATTACTTAGTCCATTTTTCATCTAATTATTTTAATATCATATGCGAATCATTTTATACGTAAAAATAATATAGATTAAACTATCGAATAACTTCAATGCTTGGTTACTCGGGAATATGTTTCACTAACACAAAAATATTTTCCTTATACTTAATAAATTTTCATAATTTACCAATTTAAGGAGTTTCTTAAATTAGGATTCTCATTCCAATAATTAATATTGAGGTTAATATTTACAATTATGATTTTACTATATATAATAGAAGTTTCTATCAGATGTGTTTCATGTTTTATTACCATTTAATAAATACTTTTTTAAAAAAATATATTGAAGATCCTTTGTAATGTTTTTGTTTTAATAATGTTTTGTATTTGTTGACAACTAATCTTTTTTTGAAATAATGTTTTTTTACATCAAGTGAAACATGTGTTGATAAAATTTTGTAGCTTTTTTATAATAAGTAAATGTGAATTCGAATGAAGAATATTCTTTTCAAAGTTAGTGATCAGATGTTGGGACTTGTAATTAGACTAATGGACTCAGATTTTGTTAGAAATTAGAAGGTTTGATTTTAAAAAAGTGTTTATCATACAATCCATTAGTATGAAGTTGAAGATCTTCTAACAATGTTTTTTTATAAATTCATAATTTTATGAGTTTTTTAGAAATAATAATGCAATAAAGTTATATAGTTAATAAATTTGGGGAGTTTTAAACTTTCCAAAAAATCAGATTAGACTGAGCTGAGGAAGTTCTATTAGACTAAGCTGAGGAAGAAATTCAGATCATACTGAGCTAAGGAAGCTTTAAAAAACATAGCTTAGAAAGAATGTCATATCAGAATGAGATGAGGTAGTTTCATTGGATTGAATTGTTGAAGAAATTAAGATCGGACTAAGTTGAGGATGTTTCATCAGACAAATATGAAGAAGAAAACTAAAAATAATTTATCTAAGGAAGTTTTATCAAACTCATTTGATGAAGAAATTCATATCAAACTAATATGATGAAGTTCCATCATACTGAGATGAATAATAAATTCAATCAGAATTTTCTGAGGAAGTTATATCCGACTAATCTAAGGAAGTTAAATGGGATTAAGTTGAGGAATTTATAATGGATTGATTTTTCCAAACTTCTATTTTCTAAAAATTTGATGATAATTTGAGAAGTTGTTATAGATAATTAAAGAAGAGATCATAATATTTGAATTGGCCAAAGATGAATCCCAAATGAACATGAAATTCAAATTTTTTTGGATTTGGGTGAGTGGGAAATGTTTTCTGTTTTCTTGCCTTTAATTTTCTAGTATTCCTATCAATAGATATATAGTACATACGTACATAGAAAAACTTTTCACATGTGAAAAAAAAGGTGGAAGTGATGAAGATTTTGTGTCAGAGGTATTTTATGGACAAAGATCTCATCAGAATATCAAACTAGAGTTAGTTCAGATTAACAGAACGAAAAAATAATATTAAAACGTTCATCTTGAGTTTGAGTAGAAGTGTTATAGGTACTGATTGAGATAAGGAAAATGATACTATGTTCATCAGACTGAGGTCCATCAGACAGAGGGTCATCGGAACCAAGGACTTTTGTGGAGTAGTTTAAACAAAGTTTTTATACTTTTTTATGGTTCATTTTTGTAAGAAAACTTTGTAAACTGATGAAAGTCATTATAATTATTCCTATTAGGATATAAAATGTTTCTAATAAGAGTTGACACAATTTTTATTCACTTCTTCATAATATTTATTTTCAATAGACCCATGGGAGTGGCTATTGCAAGGATGTAGGTTCCCACACTTAGGCCAAACCTTTTAAATCTCATGTCCTTTACTTTTATTCCTCTTTTTCATGCATAAGTATTTAATAAAAGATGATAAGGTGATGAAATTTAATAGGTTGTAGGGGTTAAGTTTCTAAAATTTTGAAACTTATAAAAATTTAACAAATGATTCAACCCCCCCCCCCCCCCATTTGTTATTTGATCCTTGGAATCTTTAATTGGTATCAGATTCAAGGTTCCCTTATTGAATCCTTATCATTAATAATTTAAATTCTATCAATAGTAGAGGAATTACTACATTTTATGGAAATAAATTATTATGGGTGGAAAATATGATGATTCCATATCTCTAGTATTTTAGCCTAGACGTTGATGATGCTGCTACAATTAGTTTACCACCTATTGAGAAAGATGCTCTTATGACATTTTTTTACAAGAAAAATGTTGAAGTTGATGGAAAAGATATAAATTCATTCCTAATGTCTCTATCATAAAATGTTATATATGAAGGATATGGGTCTCCAAACATAAAATAATATATAGAACAATATGGAAGGTATTTTTAAAGGGAATATTGAAGTGAAGGAAGAAACATAAAAAACTATCATAACATGTTTGAATATATAAGAATGAATAATAAAGAAATTATTTATGATTACTTCACTATAGTAAATGAAATTGTTTAAAACACCAAATGTTTAAGATATTTCCTTTAATAATATAAAATTGTGAAGAAACTCATGAGAAATTTTCTGAATAGGTTTGATTCTAAAAAATTTACTTTAGAAGATAAAGATGATTTGTCCCTTGATGAACATAAAAACTTTCATGTTGTTTATGAAATTTGAAATGATCAAGTGTTCAAAAAAAGATAAATATGAAATGGATTTTGAAGCTATGATAAAGATGAAAATTCTTGATGTTAAATATGTATATCATTGTGATTCCAAAGATAAATATTATGGTGAGTTGAACAATAAAATCACATCTCTTATTTATAAGAATTATAAAATAGTATGAGTAAAGTATGAAGGAAAACTTCCTATCAAATGTTTTGATTATGGTAGAATCAGGAACTATGTTATGAATTTCTATAATAATAAAGTTGTAAAATATTGAAACAATTCTGATGAAAACCCTCAATGGAAGAAGTGGAACAAAATTTATAAATAATAAAATTCATCCAAAAAATATAATAATTTTGGTGGGAACAAGAGAAGTATATTGGGTAATAAAGATGAATCAGACTAAAAAAATAACAATTCTTGAAAAGACATATGTTTTGAAAATGTTATAACATTCATTAAAAAAATTAAAAAAATAGAAAAATCCACAAATATTGAAGGAGTAGGAGAATATTGCAGATAGTATCATCTCAGAACAGAACTTGTTTCTTGTCTTGTGAAAAACAGATCTCTCAATAAATTAATCAGAATGATAAATAAGGATAGTGGAAGTGTTTTTAAAGGTTAAAAATATGTTCTTAATCAATTATAAGAATACATCTAGGAGATCTTAAGTTACAAACATGGAATTAGTGAATAGGGAATGATGTTTGGATATCTTAGGAAGAAGTTGGAAGCTAAAGAAGATGAAGTTAACAAGTCTCAATAAAAACATCTTGAGGATGAAATTACTTTAATAACGAACAATGAAAACTTCAATAAATATTCGGAAGTAAAATATGATACTTATAAAGTTACTGAGAAATATCAAATCAAGAATTATGTTAAATCCTCATCGAATGAAAATAATTTTTCATCTAATTTTTCTAACATTTCAGGTGATGAGAAAAGTGTTTAGAAAGAATGAGTTGAGAAGGTATGTGAGAAACCTATCAGATCTAAAAAGTTTAAAAATACTTTTGTGATGAAATATGTCCCAAGCATAGAGTATTTTAAAGCATAAAGAAGTTATCAACTTTAAAAAAGTTTCTATAGAGAAAGATCTTACTTCAATAGAAAATTTTGATTTGATGGTTTTTTGGTGCTATGGAATCTATGGGGCCAGATCATATAATTATTGTCATAACATGTCACTCTTGGAAATGAGATTTTAATAAAGTGGAAGAAATGGTGTAAGAAGAATGAGTAATTTTCCCAAAACTCAGCACGTTGGAAAAGTAAAACCTCAAGATGATAGAAAACATCCAATTGAAAACAAATTAGAATTTTTAGAATAATTATGTGGAATCCATTATAAGGATAGTAATAATTCTAAAAAAATTATGAAACTCCTAACAAAATAAGTTTCTTATAAAAGTATAAAAAAATAAGCTAGAAAGAATAATGTTAAAGAAATAGATTTTATTGTTGAGACATCTTTGAAAGAAGGTAAAAAAGAAAAAATCATGGATACTTGATATTGGTTTTTCTTCACACATGATAGGTGATATAAAAATATTGAAAATGTTTAAAATTATTATGGATGAGCCATAAAATTTGGAAATAAAAGTTCCTTGAAAATCAAAGGAATAGGAGCTACTGAGATGGAACTTCAAAAACATAAATCAAAAGAGGTTTTGTTTTTTGATGGGATCAATCACAACATACTCAATGTGAGTCAACTTTGGGAAGATGGAAAGGAAGTTTTTTTCATAAATGATTATTGTATCATAAAAACTATTGAATATGGGAAATTTATTACAAAATGAGAAATAACTGGTTGTAATCTTATTCAAATTGGATAACTTAACAACTCATGTTATCTAAGTGATGAAGATAAGAGTAATTTGTGGAAAAAATACTTGTTCACATTGGGTATAAATTCATGAAAAACTTTCCAAAGTTGATTTTGTTCAAAATTTTCCATAATTGAAAAGAATAGAATAAGATGTTCTTATAAATTTTTAGAAATTTAAAATAACTAATAAAAGTCACAATATATTTTAGATTCAATCTACCATACCTATTGAACTTATTTACTATGATTTATGTGGGATAAAGATACATTAATAAAAAAATAATATTTTTACTTTTTCACTTTCACTAATGACTTCACTTAGATGAACAACATCATGTTTATGAATCACATATCATAGTCTGTTTAAATGTTCAGATTCTTTAGAAAATATATTGGGAAAGAAATTGGGGTTTATATAAAAACATGAGAATAGATAATAGAGTAGAGTTCACAATAAATTATTTTGAAACTTATATTATAAATCATGGTATTAAACATCATTATTTATCTCCCTAAAATCCACAACAAAATGGAGTAGCATAAAAAAAATAGATGTTTGGTGGAAACGGGTAGAATCATGTTATCAAAATAAAAACTTTAAAAGTTCTATTGGAGAGAAGTTGTTATTACTAACTTAAATGTACAAAATAAATGTTTTTTGAGGTAGGAATACAACATGAATTCCTATGAAATGTGGTATAACAAAATCCTTCATGGAAATATTTCAAGGTTTTTGGAATTCCCTATTTACTAAAAATTAAAACTCCAAATCTTGGAAAATTTAATGAGAATGATGAAGAAGGAATTTTCATAGGATATTCACCCAAAAAAATAAGTAACAAATGTTGGAATAAACATTTACAAAAGTTTATGGATTCATATGATGTGAAAGTTATTGAGAATCCAAACTCCTTGACAAAAGTTGTTGATAATTTTGAGGAAGAAAAACTAAATATTTACAATGAAAGTGAAAGTGAGTAAAAACTAAATTTTCACGATTTATAAGAATTGTTTGATGAGGAAAGTGAATATGGAAGAGAATCATTAAAATTTCCTACTTTACAAAAATATGCTCAAATTGAAAATATTCTTGGGAATTAGAAATCTCTAGTTCAGACAAGAAAAAGGCTAAGATTATAAAATCAGACATCACCCATTTCACGAATTGAACCAGAATTAGTTTCATAAGCAGTGGAATATAAATAATGGGTTGATACTATGAATGAATAGCTAGATGAGATTGATAAAAATATCACTTGGTAATTTGTTGCACGTCCAATATATAAAAATTTTATTAGGACAAAATGGGTGTACACAAACAAACTGAACGAATAGGTAGAATTTTCAAGAAATAAATAAATACTTGTTTACAAATTCTATAAATAACTGAAAGGTGTTTATTTTGAAGACAATTTTTCCCTAGTTTCAAAATTATAAACTATTAGAAAGTTTCTAGTAGTTTTTAAAAATTGGAATTACAAATTTTATCAGATGGTTGTAAATTCAGCCTTTATAAGTGGAATTACAAATTTAAGGAATGAATTGTATGGATTGAAATAAAACCCACATTCATGGTAATATAAACATGAAAAATGTCTAATAATATTGAATTTTTCCAAAGGAAATGTTGATTTCAACTTGTATGTGAAATAATTTTACTCAAGTACATTGATTATAATTGTGTATGTAAATGATATAATTTTTTTATGGGGATAAATAATATATTTTTAAAATATTTTATATAAAAATAAAGAAGAAATTTTAGATTTCATTATTGGAAGAATTAACTTAATTATTTGGTTTACAAGTTCAACAAATGGAAAAATACATTTTCCTGTCTTAGGAAAAGTATGTCAAAAAATTATTAAAAATGTTTGGTATCATAGAATCCAAATAATTTTCTAGTCCTATTTCTGTTGGGATGAAGATGAGTAAAGATTAATTTGGAAAACGTGTGAATCAAAAATATTTTATGAAGCTGATAATAAGTTTTCATTATCTCATGGCCTCAAGACCTAATATTTTTTATCCTGTAACTTTGTGTGTTAGATATCAAAGTGATCCAAAATTATCTAATCTATTAGTAGAAAAGAAAATTTTATGATATTTCAAAGGAATACCATCACATGGGAATTTATATAAAAGAATTTTTGAAATAAACTTTCATGGTTATACAAATGTTTACTGGGAAAGAGATTTCAATAATAAAAAATCAAGTACTAGAGGAAAATTTTTCATAGGTTAATGTTGTGTGATTTAGAATAATAAGAAATTTAGTTCAGTAACTTTGAGCACAGTAGAATCAGAATATATCATAGACACTCAGTCTTATACTCAGATTTTGTGGATGGAGGTACAAATAGAATATTTAAAGGTATTAGTTTCTAAACCATTGAATATTATTTGTGATAATCAGAGTGTGATTGATCTTTCTAAAAATATTTTCCAACATTCAATATCAAAACACATTGATATAAAGTTTCACTTTATAAAATAAAAAGTTATTGATAGTGATGTTTTGTTGGAATATATCTCAAAAAATATAAAATTGATAATATCTTCACAAAAGTAATACTGAAAGAGTGATTTGTGTAATTGAGACTGCAACTACATTTTTATCCTCCACCATAGACTTCTTAAACATATTAAGGAATCATCCCACCATTGTTTGTATTAAGCTAGAAAAGGGGGAGAATACATATAACTTTATCCTTAAATGGAAATAGAAGTGATTTTTTACATAAATTTTTATGGAACTGTGGTTATCATAAAATGGGGGAGAGAAAAAGGAAAAGTGATAGGAAAAGATAAAAGTGAGGGTTGTTTTATCTTAACATGGCTGAAAATTTATCTTGTCACCTAGGGATAAAATCCTACAAAAACTTTACTTTATCCAGTGGTGTGGTGTCAGGAAACACTCTTTTGAGAAAGGAAGTGATTTGGTAAAAGATAAAAACTTTATATTTGAAAAATTATGAGTGTTTTAAAAATAGTGAGTTGAAATTTTTTTAACAAAAGATGTCAAAAAATACAAAGAGGGATATTGAAGATACTTTATGATGTTTTAGTTTTTAAAATGTTTTTTATTTTTTGAAAAATAATATTTTTTTAAAATAATAATTTTGTACATCATATGAAATATGTGTTATTGAAAGTTTATAAAAAAAAATTAAAAGTATATGTTAATACTAATGAATAAATTTCTTGGAAAAGTTTTGGTGATTGGATGTAGGGATTCAGAATCAAACTATCAGACTCAGTTTTTTCAAAAAACTAAAACTCCAATTTTTTTCAAAATTGTTTATCAGATGATCCATAGGTATGAAGATGAAGATCTTATGATAATTTTTTTTTAGAAATTCAAAAGTATTTGAGTTTTAGAGAAAGAATAATTTTGTAAATTTCTATAATTAAGTTGGGATGTTTTAAACATTCCAAAAAAAGTTAGATCAGATTGAGTTGAGAAAGTTCTATCAAATTGAACTAAGGAAGAAAGTAAAATAAGAATAAGCTGAAGAAGTTATATTGGACAAGGATAAGGAAAAAATATATATCAGGCTGAGATGAGGTGGTTCCATTGGACTGAGCAAAGGAATAAAGTCAAGTCATACTGGGCTAAGGAAGTTCTATTGGACTGATATTAAGAAGAATGTTAGATTGAACTAAGCTGAGTAAGTTACATCGAAATGGTATAAGGGAGAATGTTAGATCATATAGATATGAGGAAGTTACATAAGACTAATCTAAGGAAAAAATTAATCAGACTAAGCTGAGGAAGTTCCATCGGATTTAGATGAGGAAGCTCCATCAGACTGAGATGAGGAAGTTCTAACAAACAGAGCTGAGGAAGTTCTAACAGACTATGTTTTCCATGATATATTCTCCTCAATTTTGATGAGAATTTAAGAATATGTTTTTTAGAATTAAATAATTTTTTATAAGCTACTAGAATAGATTATAAGTTTTGAAGTGGGGAAATATGGAGCTCAAATGAACTTGAAATTCATATTTTATCAATTTGGGTGAGCAAGAAATTTTTTTAGTTTTCCCACCTTTTCTTTTCTGGAATTCTAATAAATAATTTAATAGTATATATATATACATAGAATAACTTTACAAATGTGTGAAAAAGGTAAAAGTGCTGAAAATTTCGTGTCATAAGTGTTTTCATAATAAAGATCTCATCAGAAGATCGAATGAGAGTAAGTTTAGATTACAAGACTAAGAAAATTGGACTGACGAATATTGGTTTGAGTTTGAGAAGCATTATGATAGGTACTCATTGAGAGAATAAAAATAGGACTAATTCAATCGGATTAGGTTCATCAGACTAAGGTTCATTAGATTCGGGGCCATCGGACTCAGGTTCATCAGACCCAGGGACTATTGTCGAGTAGCTTGAACAAATTTTTTATACTTTTATGGCTCATTTTTTGTAATAAAACATTGTAAACTGGAAGAATTTAGTATAATAATTCCTATCAAGAGTTTTTCTAATGGGAGTTGACAAAATTAATATTCACTTCTTCATAATGGTGAATTTTTTTAGACCCATGGGAGTGGAAATGTCAAGGATAAGGGTTCCCACACTAAGGCCAAACCTTGTAAATCTTGTGTTTTTTACTTTATTTCTTCTTTTTAATGCATGATTATTTACTAAAAAATGATAATATAATGAACTCTAACATGTATTGGGGGTTAAGTTTTTAATGAAATTAAACTTATAAAAAGTTAACACCTAATTCAATCCCCCCCTTCTCGGTCTTTATTCGATCCTTTGAATCATAATATCCCATTAAAATTATGACACCTTCTGAAAACATCATATTTGTTAGTATGTCAAAATCCTTATTTCATCATAGATTACACTGGTTTGTTCATGTAAATAAGTTTTGATTGTATCTATTACAAAATAATTGTCAATCATATCATATAGGACTCTTGGATAGTCAAGTGGACAACTCCTTTTCCAATCCATCATATGGATAAACCCAACTCTACTCCTCTATTATCCTAACTGTTATGGTTTCCCATATAAGTTTAACCCAAAGAAAACACCATGAATAGGCTAACATACAACAATAAAAGGGAACCCACCTGTGTCTCAGGGATCATGCATGGCGGAGGGATCATCCATGACTCTAATGGATCGGCTATCCTATTTTGTCTACCTGGTTGGGACATGGCACTTTGCTTCTTGCTAGGAGTAAAACCATTCTAGTTGGTCTCACAGTGTGCTGAAAAAGGGGGATGGATATTATGGAGGCTGAAACTAATTCTATGCTCATTTTTAATGCACTCCAGTGTCTCAGTGTTTTCCCTTGGTCCATTTAGTATGTCATTTTTAAGTGCCACAGTATCCTCAACAACAACAACAAAGTGTCCCACACCTGGAAGGAGGAAAATAAGGTGGTGGATTATCTATCCTCCCTCGATATTCCTATATCGGAGAGCCTATTTTTTCATAACCTTCATATCTTGTAACCTATGGGGTCTAATATTCTTAGAGTGGATTCCCTCAGTCTTCACCATTTCCAACCCGCGTACCCTTATTTCCTTCAGCCTTCATTTTTTTCCCTTTTTTATGCTTTTTTCATTGAATAAAAATTTTCATGATAATGATGATGATGGGAACCTAGATTTATCATGACCCACCCATTGGATAATCCAAGTAATCCACTAGTTTACTATCTTAAACAAGATAATATAATCTAGGGGAACTAATATTTAGCATGACTTACCATGTTGGAAGATTAATGTCTTGAAAAAGTTTCACTTTAGAAGGAATATAACACTTCTTATTTTGAATGGGTTTTAATCTCAGAATAATATCTCATGTTATTCCATTTTATATATGCATGGTTCTAATTATTTAATTTTGTAATCTTACTTCTTCCACCAAACTAATGTGTTTAATTCATATTTTTGAGTAAATCTTTATACAACCATAGTTTTTTTAATCACTCAAAAGTAAAGATCAAGAATATATACACATATCCAAATGAATCTTCTGAATGAGGTAAATAAATCTTCACATAAAGGTTTATAATTATATGAGATTTATAATATTTTCATGAGTAATCTCGAAGCCATAGATTTCCAACATCCACCTTTTTTAATAAGGCATAAGCCTCAAGTCTAGTGGGAACTCTGACCCAATGTCTCACTACTTGAGGATACTTTATTCAAGAGAGAATATAATTCATCATAACTCTAAAACCTTGTATATATAAACTATTTTCAATAACTAAATTCTAGTTCAAAACTTAAATTACAAATTGTGGTAAAAGTATATTAAAACTAAATATTATGTCGATATACCTAACATGTAATGCAAGGCTTGGAAATTTATAAGAATGATATTAACAATTTAAACTAAAGCATAAAAATATTCATAATATAAAAAACTTATAACTATGAATAATAACCAAGGGAATAACATTTAAATAAATGAAAAATTATAGTGTTTAAGAATGATATAATAATCCATGAACAATTCATAAATTAAATCAAACTATAGCCCTCAGGTTTTAACTCGGTTGGTAAAAACTTTGCAGGGTCTCAGTGGGGTCTCAGTTTCAAGTCTCACAGAGTTCATCCATATTGGTTTAGAATAGGGTTTTCATTGTATTTCTCCCCCTCTCTCAAAATGTTTTAATATAAATTAAATATAATAATAAAAATTTTATAAATTATTTATTCATTACGGATATTCCATAATCATGAATATAAATAATTTATATTCTATTCCAAAATATAAAGGTTTTATATTATTTACTATATGTAATTTTACTTTTAATTATATGTGATATTTTATAAATTAAAAAAATTATAATCCAATATTTATTATGTAAATTATTTACATAATCTATATATCGTATACTTAATATTATTTAAACCTTTGGTTAAATCAATCATCAAAACAAACTTGATGTTAAAATATGGCCCCTTAATTTAAACTATTCAAATTAAGCTTTATGAAATATTCATAATTTTGAAGATATAAACACTTTATATTTAGACTTTATTTTGTAATTTATATATTCTTTATAAATAAACATTATGATTTATAAATAAACACTTTATTTATAATTCACTAGGCATGCCATATAATTTTACAAAAGGTATATAATAATAACTATTAATATTTAAAGAATATTTATTAATAAAAGTTTCATTAATATTTATTAAATTAATTATGTAATATTCTAAGATTTTTTTAAAGAATACTATGTTCGATAGCGTAAAAAATATGCAACATCAAGCATAAATGAACCTTGAAATATTATTATTTAAATATCATCATTATAAACTAGCTGTTAAATTGGTGGGTATGAATAGGATTAACTAATTTTTTAAATATAGATAATGATTAAATTAATTCATATTTATTGATTAATACTTAGGAAATAAGTACTGAACTTTTAGTAAAACCATATCATCTAAAATAATTTTTCCTCAAATATAGTTTTGATTAATTTTTGTGAGTGAATAATATAATAAATTTCTATAAACTTTAGAAAATTTATTTTATAATATAAATATAATTTTTTAAATCATCATATCAAAATTATCCTATGGTGAAATTTTTAGATTTTTCTGCAAAGATTGATTTTTTAATAAATAGTGAAAATAATGTTTTTATTGAAAAGTGTGTTTTCTTTTAAATTATTTTTAAAGTAAAATTATATTTTGGATTAGTTTTAAAATTTCATGAGTTAATTTTAATTTAATATAATCCATTTATATTTTTTCAAATTAATTTTATACTTGAATTTATTATAAAAACATTTTATACTTATAAAGGGAATTTTTCTGAAAAACAATTTTTCATTGATTTTTCTGGTTTAATTTTAAATTAAATTTTGAAAATTATATAATTTTAATTTTGAAAAATGGATTCCAATTTATAATTATGTGTTTAAATTTTTTTTAAATATGTTATTTTCATTTTTCTTCAATATGAATTGTAACCTTAGTAATTTTTGTTACCAAGGTAAAGGGTAAATTGGGTAATTAAAGATAAAAATAAAATGATAAGGACTAAAAAATGAACTTAACACTGGAATTAATTTATTTTTATGATTATATCTCTTCCATAATCATCGAAAATTCAAATATATGTAAATTTAATTTTTATGTGATTATAACCTTTAAAATGTTTTATGTGAAGAAAAGCTAAAAATACTACACACTTGTTTTTAATTACTATAATATTTTTAATATGGGGATAAACATAGGTTATATTCAATTATAAATAGTAATTTTAAATATAAAAGATTTATAATCATCATATACATTTATTTTTAATTTTTAGTAAAAAAACAATGACACTAAATTCTTATGGAACATTGACGTGGTAATTATTCTAATAACAGAAAAATATAATAAATGATATTAAAAATATTACAAGTAATATATTTTAAAGAATTGATGTGACCCATGAATTTTATAGATAAAAATGACCTATTATATATTTTTGGATACATTTTATTTGAATTCATTTTTTGTCTTTATGTTATTAAAGTCAAAGTAAATGAATAGTTCTAAAATTGACTTTAATGGTATTTTATAATAATTAATATTTTATTAAATTATTTAAAATACATAAAATTATTATATTCATAAAAAATTAATGTTATGTTGTTAATTACATAAATCCTGATCCATTTATGTTTCATTTTTCATTTTATAGTAACATTATCAACCCTTAAAGGGTATAAAACTTTAATATTATGGTAATTTTCAAAAAGGTTACTGAAGGATTAAAACAAAACGATAAGAGTAAAAATGTGATCCACACATGTAAAAAAATTATTTTAAGAGATTATTTCGAACCATGATCATAATATATTTTAAATATATTGGTTTTGATCAATTTTTAATTAAATATTAATTTTTATTAATTTAATATTTTAAGAAATTCTAAGAGTCCCCCCCCCCTCTCATATAAAAGTCCTTCTCATATTATATTTACTTGACAATTAAAACCCCATTTTTTCAGAAAATATCTATCAAAATACCTTTCTTACATCCTTACCCATGTTTTTAGGCCTTATTTTTTACATAATATCAATCTTAGAGGTCTTAAGGTGTTAAGTAGAGATTTTTCAAATAAGAGGTATAGTTTTTAACCACATGTTTTAGTTTTGTTTCTTATTAAACTTCCGTAAAATCATATTAAAACATGATAAAATAATAAAACTAATATCATGAATATACTTATATGTTATTATGTTAATTTAATAACCTATACCAATCTCTATTTCCATTAAATGGGAAACAAAATCATCGTTCTTGTGTACGGAGGACTACCGCCTCGTAAACCGAGATAATTTTTTTTTCCAACACCTTCTGTCAAGAATGGATTATAATAATGGATTTAATTTATATATATGATATTCATGAAATAATTTTTATTTTTAAAATATAATATAAAACATATTTTTACCTTTCCACACACTGTAATATGATAACGTTATTCGTACGTACGTGTAGGCTACCACATCTACGAAGCGATGTGATTTGTTTTTCATCACAAAATCACATGGATGATTTATATAAGTATAAATAAATAAATAATATTATATTATTTATATTATCATCATTATGGAAATATAAAATTATACTTACCTTCTTTCCATAATGATCGTTGAAAAATGGAAACGTTACCCATGCATACCTATGACCTACTGTCTCCATGATTGTAATAGAGTTCATTTTTCATATCCATATTTCATTATTGGATTTATAAGTATAATTTCTATATATAAATGGTAATTATTCCACTATTATTATTATAATATTATACAATAATTAACACTATGATCATATTTGAACTACCAAATTCATTTTCGACTTATATACCAAATATCATCAAAACGTTTGGTGTAACTTAAATGATTAAGTAATTGTATATAACATGGTAATAAGTTCAAAAAATTAATAATAAACCTGATAATTATCCTAATAAATTAAATAATTAACATATTTTTTTTATTCAGGAAGATAAATAATGTAAAAGACAAGTCTGACTCAAGGTAAGAGTCTTTCTTTTAAAAATGTTCTTATAAAGTTTTCCTTAAAACAATATTTTTCTTCCAAATCTATATTTTTAAAGTTATTTTATGAATGTTTTTACATGGAAATAAAATATTTATAAATTAAATTTCATATCTTTTTTTACTTTATTTCAAATGTTTTCAAAAGGAATAATTTTATAGAATGTTTTGAATTTCTTTAAAAATGACAAAAATAATGTTCTATTTTAACGTATATAGAGACAATGAATTTTCTTGCCACTATAACCATTGTTTTATGTTTTTATTCCTTTATAATAATCCATGTTTTATTTAAATACAACCCTTATTTCACTTTATTATGGGAATTTTAGTTTTGAAAATTGGGTTTAATGAGAAAGGATATATCAATATCTAAAAAATATTATGGGTGAAAAGAATGTTTTTATGATGAAATATTTTATGTGTTATGATTAAATTATGGTTTTTACGAATTTTTTATGATTATTTTTTGTTCTATTATAAACCACGGATGATCGGATCCACTATTAACCAATTATGGGTGGTTTCTTGATAAGCCTAGGTTGGGTGGGCCCGTTATAACTCACCAATTCATTTGGTAAAGGGATGAAGTTAACTGGTTAGGTTTCTACTTATAGAATATGGGAATATACTATGATGGTTATTAAAAATATGGGATTTAGTTATCTAATTAGGTTTCTTGTAAGATGTTATATGAATATACTACAATGTTTATTCCAAGTATAATCATGCTTGTTATTTCAAGTGTTACTTTCAATGTTACTCCAAGTATAATTGTGATGGTTATTCCATGTGTATCTGTGAAATTCAATCCATATATAAGAGTGATATTAAAATGATAATTCAAGTAACCTACATGTTTTATATATTATTTATATGGTTTTTTATGTGACTTTTATAACTTCTCAAGGTAAGATAATGATCTTATGTTTAAGGGAAGGTATATACTACTTTTTAAATGTAAAAATTATAACTTTGTGAGAATGTTGTTATGAGTTTTTCATGATTTATAATAAAACTTATAAGTTTTATTTTTCCTTTAATATTTCTTATAAAAAATTATGAAAATCATTGAGCAGAGAAGGTGAATTATTGGGTGAGAAAATATTTATTTTGAGCCCAAATTATGTTTTCAAAAAGGAAAATTTTATAATTATTTATGGACTAAATATTTTAGTATTTCTATTTAAATATATTAATGATATTATTATGATCATCCCATATTTTAAAAAAACATCACTAGATGATTAGGGACAAGGATGAGGTCAATATGAAAATTGTGAAGATGTGTCATGAAAATAAAACATGTTTCTTTTTTAAAAGTTTTATTTGGTGAAAAAAATGGATAATGAATAGAAGTGTCTACTTTTTAATATATGGGTTTGTTATGTAACAGTTATTACCCAAATATATAAAATTAAAAACTTAAAATATATTTATGAATGAAAAAAAAGTGACTTCTTTCTTAAATTTACTAGAATATGTAATGTTTAAGTTTGGGTCCTTATAATTTGTATCAAAGTAGGTTTTAGATAACTTTATAGGTTAGGATGTTATTTGAGAATAAGTTAAATGTCCTCTATAACCACAAATGATAATATTTTAAGGATAATTATGGTTATTTTGGATAAATATAAATGATTGAAGATACCACAAATAAGTATATATTAGTGTTTATCCTCCTCTTCATATGGTTTATTATGATATGTTCACACTAACCTTTTTGGTTTTAGTAAATGGGAAGATCTATTGGGATCTAAAGTACAATGGATATGAAGTAAAATTTGGTGGTTTTATGAATAAGAAACCAAACTAAATGGGATAAATAGTGAAAACCCTTTTGGTTATTCTTCACCAGTTATCATGTGTTATGATTAACAACTTAAACCTAGGTGAGTTTCCTAACGCATCAAATAAGTGAGAAATAATGATTTGTGGAAAATATCATAAAGGTCAAACTATTCAATAACCTATGTGTCAATAATGTAGGTATAATCGCCTAGAAAAATGTATTAAAGGAACTAGAATATGTTTTGTATGTGGTAAAGAAGGGTATAAAGTAATAAATTTTCAAGTAAAAATAGAATAGTTTGTTTAACACCAAAAAAGGGATTAAATTTATTCCCAAGGTTTAAATTAAATGATTTAAATGTGGGAATTATAGGAATTATTAAAATCAAGGTCCTAGGGGGAAGCTCAAGAATGGGAAGAACAATACTAAATGTCTAGTAATGTATAATTCTATTACAATTGAAGATGAGGGAACTACAAGTGACATATGATAGGTATGGATTATATCTTGTCTTATGTTTTGATATTTTTGAATATTATGACATGATTTATATTTTTTTATAATAAGGAATTATTAATAAATATTATATAAAACTATGGTTAATGGATTATGAATAATGTTGAATGATTAAGGTGTCTACTTATATGGATTTGAGAGTTATTATTTAGTGTTATATTTAAGGTTCTTTATAAGTTCATAGGATTAGATACCCCTTGTTTAGGTTTTATGTGATGGGAATACTTTGGGAGACATTTATTGAGATTTGGTAAATGTTTTAGGTATATGTAATCCTAAATTTTAACATGTGAAAAAATTTATTCAAGAAAGAATACTCTTTTATTTATTTGTAAATAAGTTCAAAGTTATTGAGATAATGGTTAGAGGACGGAGCACAACCTGAGCAGGCGTGATGACGATGACCTAGCTTCAGCGATGGA
Source organism: Viscum album (assembly GCA_963277665.1). Classification (NCBI taxonomy): domain Eukaryota; kingdom Viridiplantae; phylum Streptophyta; class Magnoliopsida; order Santalales; family Viscaceae; genus Viscum; species Viscum album. The sequence continues at coordinate 1,362,869,761 of OY728156.1, read as the reverse complement.
GGTCCTTCCTCCCCCCTCCCCAGTGGAGGGGGGAGATCTTTCTCAATCATCATCTCGGATGCTCCATCCTACGTTCGTCCCCTTTTTTAATCCCGAATTCTTTCCCTCGTTCCCATGAATCCCGATTTTCCCTAAAGTTACAGATTTGTTCCATAGTGCACCTCAACTCTCTCTGGTTCTTTAGAACTCAACTCGTCTATATATATTTTTAAGTTGACTCTGGTGGCTCGGTTTCATCAGCAACATCCCTCAGTTGACGCTTTTGACCGTTTTGTATTTGAAGCCTAGAATCTTTAGTGTCGGGCGGTGATTGGTCTTCTTGATCTAAGGTATATCATGATCAAATTTGGGTCTACGGATGATCTCATCACTGTATGGTCTAAATCTCCTCGATGGTGCAGAGTTATGTCTTTCTTTCTTCTTTAGTGGAATTTTGAATTTCATATGCATCGGGATAATATGACTATGGCAATTTGGGTACGACTCTCGGGCCTCCCTCTCCCATTTCAGAATCCTTCCATTTTGGCTATGCTTGGGAACATGGTCGGACGTTACTTGTGTTCTGATACCAAAACAGATGTCGTGTGTCACCCCATCTTCCCTCGAATTTGTGAGGAGATTGATGTCTCCAACCCTCCAGTTAATTGGGTATGGATTACTGATGGTCAAGAATTCCGGTGGAAGCAGGATTTTAAGTTTGAGTAATGGACTGCCTACTGTAGTTTGTGTCATCGGCTAGGTCATGGTGTCTCAGCTTGAAGAAATGGTTCTTTGAACAGGAGAGTGCGCAGTCGAGTGAGGGATGGATTGGTTGCTCATGATGGTGCTGATGTGGGGAGTTTGCAGTTGCAGGGGAAGGATCAGCTAGATGCGGGGTTGCATCCTCGGTAGGAGGTGATGAATTTAGTAAATAGTGGGGTTACTGGTATGGGAGATGAGTAGTAGAGACCAGGATTGGAGCCTCCTGGACTGAAGGTAAGTGATATCTTCATTAGGTTGAAGCAGGACTTGGGGCTAGCTGGTTCCATGACGGGTAATGGTGACCCTCCTGCTACTATCAAGGATGCAAGTGGTACTTGTGGAACTTCAATGTCCTCTCTGATGGAAATTCCTCTAAGGGAAGTGGGTAAAATTGTTGAGTAGGATTCTCCTTTAGAAGATGTTGTGGAGAAGGTTGTAGACCTGGATGGGCAAACTGGTGGTGTGGCCTCGCTTTGCCTGGACCCTATGAGTGTACCTGCAGAAAATGATGCAGTCCGTGATGAACAACCTCAATGCATGGAGAATGGGTTTGTGAAGCCGGATGGGAAACACATTACACTTATGAAGGAAATTGTAGATGGGATTGATGCTTCGATGAGGAGGTCAGCTGGGATGCAGGAAATTTCTGGAAGGCAGGTGGCCAATATTGAGCTTGGTAACTACTTTGCAGGCCTGGTGACTGCTGAAATTGTTCTGGATTATGAGCGGGATACTGCAAGGACTCAGGTGGATAAAATCTCTGCATCTGTAGGTGCTGGTGTTGAGCCAAGGGTTGTTTCTCTTGGTAACTGTGAACAAGAGTTGGAGACTGGGAAGCCCTCTAATGCTGAGGAGGGACCTGCACTAAATCCAGATAATGTGACGAAGGGCCTACATAGTGGCTGTGATTTGGTGGATCCTTCCCCCTGCCCTGATATGATGGATGCTAATGGTCAGTCTCAATAGGAATAGGGAGTGAGGGAAGATTATCAAGTGGTGCACATTTCTGGTAAATGGGGGAATTGCTTTGATAGTGAGATAGAAAATGATGGTGGTATGGTTCATCCCTCCTATAGTGATATGGTTCAGGGTTGCACAAAGAAAGTATCTGTGAATGAGAAAGTGAAGACTGAACCACCACAAAGAAGGCCGTAGAAAGACTATTCTCACTTACCAATGCCTATAGCTACCAGATCTTCTAGCGGGAAGGCTGGATGGATTGCACAATCTTCTAAGTAGCTCCTCTCTTTGGAGAAGCTCAATCTTAGAAGGAAGTATGCCAAGATTCTGAAACACTATGAAAGTTCGGAATGGGAATCGGCTATCACAGAGGAGGTAGTATATCAGGGATGTGGCGATGGGTCTAATTTTTATGATATGTAACTGTTTTTCTCACCTTGTTGTGCCTGTTTGTTGTACTTTTCTTTTATTTTCAATAAATGGTCAGAGGACTACCTCTAACTCAGCTTTCTTGGCATGTTCAAAGGTATTCATAAGCATTAGGTTTTATATGATCTTGGATAATTAAGGTTATTTTTTATGATTTTCACCATGTTTTTGGTAATGTTATAGAAATTATATTGATATATTTTTAGTAAAAGGACAACCCACAGTTCTGGAGAAAACCTATCACATCCGGAATGGCCATGGGTCTTGAACCCACAACCTAAGGGTGATAATGGTGCAACACCTACCACTGGCATATATAATTTCCTGGATAGTATGAAATAATTTTTTAAAATAAATGGTTTTATATATAATTATTAAGTTTATTTTTAGAACATATGATAATAATGGGGATTAAAAGTAACTTGGTGATTAGGTGATTAATGTTATTTCAAAAGAAGTTCACTATTTGGGAAACTTATTTGATTAAAGTAAATATAATCTTATGGGGTTTTATATAAGGATTAAATATTGAATTATATTTTAAGGTATATATGATATAAATGTGGATTTATGGTGATTCAAGTTATTTATAGAAAATATTATCATTCTTAGATATTATATGATTAGGGCATACACATTTTTAGTATGATACATTAAGAGTGATTGATGTTATTCGGAGATAAATGTAAAATTTATCTTGGAAGAATATGTGATAAAATACTTCTAATATTTGGGTTTAAATATTATTCTAGAATATTTTAATTAATTTTAAGGTTAATTATTTATCTAATGATTTAATTTAACCTTTGCATGTTACTGTTGAGGCTTTTGTGATTAATTATGTATTTCTTCATATAAAGGTTTATTAATTTTGGAAATTATCTTACCTTATTCTAACCCTTTTGGTTTTAGTTAATGTCTAAAGATATTATGAATAAATAATTATCATTTTATGAAATTATGTGATCCATTAGAGTGGATTTTAGTGCTTTATGCATGAATAAAATTCATCTTGAATATTCATCATTTAGAGTAAGAATGTTATGGTAGAAATTGATTACAGGATGAAATAAAATATGTAAAGTAAATATATTTCCTTATGAATTTATATATATAATAAAGTAATTCCTCAACTCTAGGAAAATGATCTTGAAATAAAGAAAATATTTTTTTACTTTTCTTACTTAAAAATCAATGGTCTGTTAACCCATCACAGATTTACAGTTTTATGATGATTAACAGACAGGTGACCATGTTCTATGTCACTCTCTATCAATCCTTAGGCATTAGTTTTTTTATTTCATGTCCATTTTTTCACTTCCCATAAATTTTTTCATATATGTAAACCTAGTTATTTTTTATTCTATAAGACATTCGTACTTCCATTTTCTTTCCTTTCAAGTGAATGTTTTATTAACCCTTTTTATGATGTGGGATTTCAAAAAATATATTTTTAAAATTCAAAACCCTAGTATATGAGCCTGAGTTTAAATTTTAAGGATTAAATTTATTAAATTGGGGATTATTTAATATCCTTATATTTTTTAAAATAATACTATGTTCGATAGTGTACAAAATATATAATGCCAAGCATAAACGAACTGAAAAATAATATTTTTTTAATTATGACCATTATAAACTAGTTGTTAAATTGTAGGGTATGAATAGGATTAAATAATTTTTTAAATATATATAAATATTATAATCAATATAAGTTTACTGGTTAATTATTAAGAAATAAGAACTCAAATTTTAGTAAAACTGTTTTATTCTTTAAAGTAATGTTTTCTTCAAAAATGATTTTGATTTCTTCTTGTAAGAAAATATCGTAATTAATTTCTAGAAATTTAATATATTGTATTTTATAATATAAATATAAAATTTTAAATTATAATATAAAAATTATCTTATGGTGAAATTTTTATATTTTTCTATAAAGTTGTATTTTTCAATAAATAATGAAAAGTACTGATTTTTATTGAAACTGTGTTTTTTTTAGTTTTTTTTAAAGTAAAATTATAATTTTATTAGTTTTAACTTTTAATTTGATACTTTTGATTTAAAATAATCTATTTAGAGTTTTTTAAATGAATTTTATCCTTTAATTTACTATAAAAACATTTTATACTTAAAAAGGGAAATTTTCTGAAAAAATTTTTTATCGAACTTTTCGGGTTTAATTTTTAATTAAAATTTTCAACTTTTGTATTTTTAATTTTTAAAAATGGATTCCATTTTTTTAATCATGATGTAAATAAATTTTAAATAGGCTTATTTTATTTTTGGTTCACATGAATAACAACCTTAGTAATTTTTATTACCACATTAAAGGGTAAATCGAGTAATTAAAGTTAAAAATAAAATCATAAGGACTAAAAAATGAACTTAAAACTTAAATTAATATTATTATATGAGTATATAAAATATATAATCATCCAAAATTTTAATATATGGAATTTTCCCATTTGTATGTGATTATAAACTTTATAATATTTTATGTAATGAAAAGTCAAAGATGTCACACTCGTGTTTCCAATGACTATAATATTTTTAACATGGGAATAACCAGAGGATATTTTCAATTATAAAGATTAATTTTAAATATAAAATATTTATATTAATCAAGGTAATTTATTTTTAATTTTTAGTGAAGAAATAATTACCTTAAATACTTACACAAAGTTGGCGCAAAAATTATTCAATTAATGGAAAAATAAAATAAATGATATTAATAATATTAAAAGGAGTATAATATTAAATAATTAATGTGAACCACAAATTTTCCAGATAAATATGACATATTATACAGGTTTTTACACATATGATTCTAATTCATTTGTTTTCTTGAGGTTATTAACTTCAAATTAAATTAATAGTACTAAATTGACATTAATGATATTTTATAATAAATAATTTTATATTAAATGACTTAAAATTATAAAAAAATTATATTCATCCAAATTAATGGGATATGGTTAATTAAATCAACCATGATCCATTTATGGGTCTTTTTTATTTTATAGTAAAATTATTAATCCTTAAAGTGTAGAAAACTATAATATTACGGTAATTGTCAAAAGGGTTAATGAAGGGATAAAAATAGATAAGGGTAAAAATGTGATCCAAAATTTTCCAAATTTTATTTTATGAAATTATTTAGACCCATAATCATACTATATTATAAATAAATTTTTTTTATCCTTTTTTAATTGAATATTAATTTATATTAATTTAATATTTTGATAAATTCCAAGAGTTCCTCTCCCCTCTTATAAAAGGGAATCTCTTATTCTCTTTAAATTACACATAAAAAACAATTTGTTTTAGCCAATATCTGACAAAATACCATCATAAAATTAACAACCATATTGTATAGGCATTATTTTGACATAATATCAATCTTAGAGGTCTTAAGGTGTTGAGAAAAGGAGATTTTCTAAAGAAGAGGTATAGTTTTTAACCACATGTTTTAGTTTTATTTCTTATTACACTTCATTAAACTCTTCGTCAACCATGATAAAATAATAAAAACAGTATCCAAAATATATTATAATGTTATTATTTTAATTTAATTACCTATATAAATCCTCTTTTTCATCAAATGGGAAACAAAACCATCGTTCATGTGTACGGAAGACTACCGCCACATGAACTGATGTAATTCATTTCACATCACTGTCTCTCACCGATGAATTATAATGATGGATTTAAGTTATATATATGATAATAATTAAATATTTATCATTATATAAATATAATATAACACATATTTTCTTATATTTCCATACACTATAAAATGATAACGCCATTCGTGCGTATGTGTGGACTGCCACCTCCACGAAGCGATGTGATTCATTTTTCATCACCACATAACATGAAATATATATAAGTATAATTAAATAACTAATATTATATATATGAAATAATGATCAATATTTAAATATAAAATGATACTTATCTACTTTCTATAATAATTATTGTAAAATGGAAACATTACTCATGCATATGTATGACCGACCATCTCCATGATTGGAACGTAGTTAATTTCTCATAACCATATTTCATGATTGGTATTTAAATAAAAATTTATGTATAAAAATTATAATTATTTAATGATTATTATTCTATATATGATGTAATAATAACCTATTTGACCATAACCAACCTACCAAATTCACTTTGGACTTATGTACCGAATACCATCAAAATATCTGATATGAACTTAAATGATTAATTAGTTGTATATAAAATTTTAATAAGTGATATGAAAAGAATAATAAAATTTAAAAATGTTCTTAATAAAGTAAATAATCGACATAGGTTTATTATACAATAATATAAAGAACATGTGTGGAGATTCGGATTCAAGGTAAGGGACTTTATTTTAAAAACCCTCTTTAAAAGTTTCCCTTAAAACTCTCTTCTTATTTCATATCGATAATTTTAAAGTTATTTTATGAATATTTTTATATGGACCTAAAATATTTATAATGGAAATTCTATGTCACTTTTTACATTCTTTCAGATTTTTTCAAAAGGAACATTTTTTAGGAATGTTTTTACTTTCTTTATAAAAAGACAAAACAAATGTTCGATTTAAATGTCTACGGTGATAACAACATTTCCCACCACTATAACCATTATTTTATGCTTGGGTTCCTTTATAACCATCATATTTTTCTTCAAATAGAAACCCTCTTTCACTTTATTCTTGTAATTTTAGTTTTGAAAATTGGGTTTAAAGGAAATGGATATATCAATATTAGAAAATAATTTCTTTTAGGTAAAAAGAATGTTTTATGATACAAGATTTTATGTCTTATGATTATGTTATGGTTTTTTGTAATTATTTATGATGAATCTTGCTTTTTTTATAAAAAAGTATGGGTGGTCCCATTATTAACCAAGGATAGGTGGTTCCATACTAAACCAAGGTTGGGTGAGCCTATTATAGATCTACAATGCATTGGGTAAAGGGATGGAGTTAATCGATTGGGTTTCTCCTAAGAGAATATGGGAATATACTAATTATTATTCTAAATAATAGATGGATATAACTGATTTGTTTTCTCCTAAAATATTATAGAAATATAATATTATTTTTATTTCAAGTATAACCATGATGGTTATTTCAAGTGTAACTATTATGGTTACTCTAAGTGTAATTGTGATGGTTATTCCATGTGTAACTGTGAGGGTTACTCCATATGTAAGAATGATATGAAAATGAGGCCTCAAGTAACCTATATGTTTTATCCATTCTTTATATGTATTTTTATAGTAATATTATGATTTCTAAAGTTAATTTAATGATCTAATGTTTAAAGGAAATTATATGCTACTTTTTAATGCTGAAAAGTATAAATTTATGAAAAAAATTATTATGAGTTTTTCATGATTTCAAAGAAACCTTAAGAGTTTTATTTTCAATTTAAGATTTTTTATTAAACTTTTTATGAAAATATGTGAACGGATTAGGTGAATTATTGAGTGAGAAAATGTTTATTTTGAGCACATATTATATTTTGAAAAGGGAAAATTTTTACAAGTATTCATAGACTAATGTTTTATTTTCTTCTTTTTATGTCACTTTCTGAGATTTTGTTCTCATCCTACATTTTCAAAATGTTTTTCACAGGATTATTAGGGACAAGGATGAAGTTAATATAAAAATTCTGAATATTTTTCAAGAAAATAAAACATGTTTTTTTAGTTTTTTTAGGTGAAAAATGGTTATTGAGTAGAATTACTCACTTTATAATATATGGATTTATTATGTAATATTTATGACCTAATACTATAAAACTATAAACCTAAAAATATTTGAGAATATGATAAATTGAATTCAAGTTTAAATTCACTATAATATTTAATGTTCAAATTTGGGTCCTTAAAGTAATCAATTTATAATTAATTAATTTATAAACTATTTAGAAATTAATAAATGTCCCCAAAATAACTTTTAACCTTATTTATAAAAAATTTATAAATAATTAATTCAATTTATAATTGAATATATAAAAAATAAAAAAATCCTTACAATTTTATTCTATATTTGATTCTCTATCAAAACCTATGATATACCACTTTATTTATCATACATTATGATAGATAAATAAAGGATGTGATACACCCTCTTGGTGACTAATATATCATTTTTAATGATTTTTATTGTATCATATTTGTGATAGTATGCTATGTTTTAAAAATCAGCTTGAAAAATCATATTCAGCAATAGGAATGAGTCATATTCTATGACCAGAATAAAATCTATAAATTTATATCATGTCGTAGATTATAATATCACATATCATATTCCATAGAAAAAATACCATAGAATAAACTTTTTGACCATACATTTATATTTCAAATCTATCCATAATAAGACTTAATTATCCTTCAATCTACATAAGATTTTATTAATATAAGGCCATGGGATGTTTTAATAACACTAATAGGTTTTTTAGGATATTGAACAACACATGTTTAACCATGAAAAGTAAATAGAAACCAAAACTAAGATAACCCATTAAATGATAAAAAATATATATGAAAACTTGAAATGAATGAGTCTGTAAACTACATGTCGTATATAAATATAGCCACTTTATCATATTTATATCTTCTTTAAATGGATTTGATGATTATCAATAAGTGGTAGACGAAATACTCCTACCTTTAGAAGTATCCATGGGATAAACTAAATTATATGATTTTCAGATAGGATTATTCCATACTCCATGGAATGCAAGTTCGCAAGCACAAAGGTGACGGTTAAAGAGAGTTTTGGGAATTCAAAGGTTTTCCAAGGGCATTCAAAATCAAAACTTTTATATTATATGGAAAATACTTTATAGAGTCATCAAGGATACTCATTAATGATAGTAAAATTTACTCATTTATTATAACACATGAGTAAAAGCTACTTTGGGAAACTTGGGAATCCCAAGCATGAGTGAATTTATCATGTGTTACAACTCTTTTAAGAATTATCTTAATGATATAATAGTGGAATATTAGTGATCAGCTATCCATAATCATAATTTGTGGAATAATATATACCATATGACATGAACAATAATATTCTATAATTAGATAGGCATATAGATGTAGTAGAATAAGATATTAACCTCAAGTTTGACTTATGACTACCTATATCATAGGCTACAAAATTAACATGCATCTCATGTAGGCAATGCCTGGTATCCTTTTACAGTTCCCACTAATTATACAATATTATAGTGAAGTTGGTAGCATTGAAATTCCATTTTCATGCTACCATATAGTATCTCACTCGATCATCAAATATGATGCATGTAATTTTGATATATTCATGAGATTTAGCGAATATCAGTTCCTTCAGATTCAGGAAAGAAGGACATTTTTTCTATATGATGAAATTTCTTGTTATATTTGAAGGGGTTTGAGAAATTTAATCGAAATTTCCGGCTATATATCAATGTTATAGAAATAAATTATTTAGTTTTAAAGGGTATATTATATAAATCATATATTATAAAAGTGTTGTAAATATACAAGAGATAAAAATATAAATAAAATATTGATAAAGATTCAGTTTTCATTCAAATAATGAAACTAAAGGTTGTTGAATTATAGTTCTGAATGTAATGAAATATATAAATCTCATATGGAACTTAGTATAGTATATGTATCTTTATCTCATTTATATTATATGATAAGAGATGTTTTTTAATAACAAATTGTTGTTATGAAAAGTATGAGATGATGGATTCAATACACATGGTTTATGATTCATCAAATTCTATAACATACTTTAGTAGAAGATAATGATAAAATGAATTTTATCTAGGAAAAATAGGTTTTCCAGTTTGTTAAAATATTAAGGATATGATCCCATCAATCATCATTAGAATAAAGATTAAAATATTATTTTCAAAAATACTTCTCCGAAAAAATAGAATACCATATATGATGTAGATATAATAGTTTATTTGTTAAATATTCACACTTATGGAAATAATCATTGTTTTCCAACACAAAGGATTTTATTTATCTTAGCATGATATATTTACAATATTATAATTTCTAAGAGGTTAGTGGGGATATTTTTATACTTATAGAAGTTAAAAGTTACCAAATAAAGGATTATACTAGTTAAAAATCAATGTGAATGGTACTTAAAACTTAGTAAGTTTTAGGGTATATCAGTAAAAGATTAATGTAAATAGTAACATTATTAACTAAAATAATTCAAGGGAAAATTATTGTAGTAAAATTTCCAATAATAATAATGATGATGAAATTAAAAAGAGTTTTAGGTAAACAAAAAAAGTTAATAACATCATAAAAATGTATGTCGTGAAATTAAAGAGTTTGAATACTTTGTTCAAAGATTTAAACATTAGGAATATAATTCCTAGGTCACAACATTATTCAAACTTCCTTAATTCATAGGTGTTACTTAATAAAGTTTTTAGTGGTAGGGTTTAATAATATGGTCACATAGATATGTGGAAATAATTACATATATATGTAATGAGTTTTAAAAAAAATACTAAAAGTGTAGAAAACATGAGAATAATAAATAAATATATTATATTTGATATGATGAGATATATACTTATACATGTTTTTGTTAAAATTATTAAAGGAGTTAAATATTATAAAATTTATTGTGTTATACATAATTAAATCACTAATTTATCATTTTTAATTTTGGTTTCATATACTCATGATGTAAAATGATAATTTTCCTATAAATTTATGAATTTGAGTTATCCCAAACTTATGTTCATCATAAATTATAACAGTTTATGATGAAATGTAAAGTTTATTATGAGTAATATTTTTTATAGAGATATGAAATATTCTTATGTGGCACAAAATGGGTTTTGTGTTGGATGGCCCATGAAGTATAACACATGGAGTTTCATACATGTAATTAACCTCATATTCTTGGGGATTTATTACTAAATTTCATCTTAAACATTTATATTTTACTTGTTTCTAGATGTTCGGGGTGTCAGGGTAGCTCAGAAGTAGGTTCGGGAGGAATGATCTTGACTTAAAACTAAATAATTTTTTCATAAATTCATTCATTGTATGAATTCATGCATGGAACCATTAAAGTTTGAGGTAGAACCCAAGGGGTTCTATTTTTAGTGATTCACAGTTTTAGCCTTATGTTACACTGTGAAATTTTCCTGAGTTTTTTAGTGGTATCCTAATAATTTCCAAATTTCACCTTAATCTTCTACATCACCTCCCTTGTCTCCCTTAAAAGATTTTGGTGCACTGGGGACACCCTTTAAAGAATTTTTCTCTCTATTCCTCCTCTTTTCATAGTGCCAAGCATCATTTATTGTGGTGGTCTCCTTTCGACAATTCTAATTCCATATTATCCCTAGATATCAACATATTCTTCTTTATTATTTATAGATCCCTAATGTGATGGATTTAAGGATAATTTTAGGTATTTGTAATTAAGGGGTTGTTTTGGGTGGTGATTCTTGGTGTTTTACCTTCATCATGCCTAAGGGAAGAATTTCTTACCATTTAACATGTTTTATATGAAGTTTCATGTATCGATTCTTATGTGAGTGCATATATAGTCTTGTGAGACTTCCACCCATGGTATCAAAGTGACTTGGTGGGTCTATATAGAAATAGTAAACCACTTATAGGGGGAGTGATATACTATAGTATAATTAAATTGGTGATTCCACTTGGATTCTTGAGTGACATAGGGGTTGTCCACCTGGAAAATATGACATTGGGGAATATTTTTGGATCAGTTAAGGCTATTTTTTCCTAAATAAATAGTTTAGTAGTTTAGGTGGTCATTAACCTTAGATATGTTGGTATTTTATTTGTATTTTTTATTGATTCCTATTGATTGATGTAACCACCCCTATGTCTTCAAGGATGGTCCACTATATTAAGATAACCTCTCTAGAGTCCATAGGGATGGGTTAGTGTGTTGTGATAACTTCCCAAGAGTCTGTGGGATAGGTTGATGTGCTAATGAGACCTCCCTAGAGTTTGCAGAGATGGGTCAAGGTTCATGATGAGGTTGTGACCTATGTGATAAATCACATGATGTGGGATTATTTTTATTTTTATTTTATAATATAATTTACTTCCAATATGAGCCTGAAGTATGTAGGTTCAGAGTTTTAATCATATTAGTTGGTGCATGATAACCCAGTTCATTGTGTGTTTATTTATTCATTTATTTTCTATTGATGCATCTACCTTAATATAATTTCATCGATTATGTTAAGGTCCAAATGGTGGAGTCCTACTAAGTTTATTATCATGCCCTATATGGTAATCTTGATGCATGTGTAGGGTTTATGGTCAAGTATCTTGCTAAATGAAAGGTCCCTGTATAAGTCAGTTGAACAGGTAGAGTAGGATAGATTGAGAAAATATTAGGACAGACTCTAGGATCTTTTCTTTTCATGCCTCTTTATTATTTTTTATGTTTATTTATTTTTTTATACATATATGTATCGTATGGGGATATAATTTGAAAAGTTGTATTGTATATTATATTTTTTTTATATCATATGGTGATATTGATATTAATTATACTTTGTTGATTATTTCTCTATTTTATGTGTATTCGGATATTCACCTAAAATTGTAGGAATAGTCACTTTGTGCTATTATTTAGGCCCTCACTTCTAGTCAATATCCTCTTGTATGCAAGGATACGTGCATGAGTTCATGTAAAACCTTAGTCATACCTATTTATTTGGTTCTAGGTGTTATAAAATATTATCAAAAGCATTTTATTTATACTTACTATTGGGGGATCGGTAGAATGGATATAGGATGGATGGGAATTGGTAAGGTTAGCTAATTTTATACTTATCTTGTGCTCATTTAGTGGTCCTTTGAGTTATCTATTAAGTAGGTATGATTTTATTATTTTGTATTTTATAGTTTCATGTTATTCTTAGATGCTACTGTGTGGTTATGATTTATGGTATTTTATCTTGTTCAAATTGTAAAGAGAAGGTTAATTCATGTATCAAGTATAGGTATGTAGGTTCACATGTCATACACTTGATTTCTTGTGATTTATAAAGGTTTAAATTAATTAAATGTTAGAAATTATATATTTGGTTTTCCCCAAATACATTATTGGTGAAATTTAATTAATGTTACCTATTCATTCTTATATTATATATATATATATATATAAATATTAGTAACATGTAGGTATTGAGATGTGGTCTTAATCCTTGGGTAGCTTCTAAGGGGATATTCTGTGTGGTTGGGGTAGCTTTAGGGTGTGTTTCTGAATATTTTTAGGTGATTTTTTTCCATGTTAATTGTTTAAGTATATTAAATATTTTATCAATTAAATTTGTGTATAATTTTTTCATTTAAAATAAATGTTACCTAATTTACATCATGTTATACCACCTAGGGACTAGTTTGAGGACGTTTCTAGAGTAGGGAATTTTGTTTTTGTACCTCCATGTATTTAAGAGGTTTAGTGTGAACATTCCTTAGATGATTCTCTTGTTGTTCAGGTAATAGAGTACCTTCAGCCAGGTGTTTTCCATATCATATTGGTGATAGGTGGAGGTTCCCATTAGGGAGGGATCATAAAGGTGGATTTTTTTTTGGATTTTTAGCAACATCACCATCCAACCTTATAAGTAAATGATTTTCATCATGATGCTAGATATTGGATCAATATCATTGAGGTGATATTTGACCTTGTAGTGATTCTTTTTTATTATCGGGTGATGTTGGCATTGTTTATGTTATAGGGACCTTCTAGGAGGTGGTGGGGCATGATAGTTCAGGCTTGAAAATATGAGGTTCTATTGTAGGAATATTTTGATAAACTATTATTTAAATAATTATTAATCACAACACTAAGGTTAGATCAATATCATAAGTTTATTTATCACCAGTAAGGGATGAAATTGGTGTCTAGCTAAGAGATCCATTTTGGGGAGCTGGTTCATTTTGTTCTGTTATTGACCAAAAGTGAGCTTCATAAATCCAAGTAGATTGAGATTGAAATTCATCCAGATTTGAGGTATCAAGTCTGGACATTTTACCTAACCTTGTATTAGGATGTGGTTTATAATTCTCAAATTTTTAAAAAGGTATAAGCATAGTATAGTAAATCATGGATCCATCCTTCCTTTAGTGGTAAACTTTTGAGGGATTTTGTGGGGGATTCTTCTATTATAGAAAGATGAGAGGATAAGAGATAAAATAGGGTAGTGATAGGCATTCAAGATAGTGTAGGATTTCATTTCTTACAAGTACATTAGGGACTCATACCTTATTCTTATAGTGAGAAAAAGTTGGACATTATTGTAGTTCATATACTAGTTAGTCGAGGGATTTCCATTATTATGACGGGGTAGGGAATATCCACTGCCTTTTTTGATATTCTATTGGTCTGGTGTGGGTAGAAGTTTTGGGTAGGTTCAATACTTGAGGTTCTTTTTGGGAGGAACTTAGATTAGTAGTCATTCTTCTTCTGGGTGGTCAATCCACGGAGTAGGCTAGGGATCTCAATAGTAATAGTTATAGTCTCTATAGGGTTTGGTTCCTTCAATGAGCCTAGGATCATGGAGTCATGGTCATGGATCTGAAGTTGGAAAAGTATATAAATTGTATCAAGTTTCAATATATAGTGGAGATATACCTTCGATAGTTAGAGGTACAGTTTTGGTTATGTTTATTCTCACTACTGCTTTGTTTGATATAAGATCATCTCACCCATTTATTTCTACCCAAGTTATCACCGATTTAGATTTATCAGTGAAGTTTTCCCTTGGTTTATTATCCCTTTATACACCCCTTAAGAAGTGGTTAGATCCTATTCAAAGATGCTCAAAGTTTCTCATAATGGTTGCTAGATATGGACATTTTTGGGATATTTTTATTTTATATATGACTAGCTTTGATGTTATTTTTGGCATGGATTGGTTGGCATGTTTTCGAGCTCACATCATTGTTATCAAAGATGGGAGTATTTTACCACTCCTAAGGGAGAGGAGTGCTTTCTTATTGGGGAGTGTAATCTAGAGGTAGGTAGAAAAAAACTATAGTTTATCTAGATTAGGGTAATTATAGAACATATGGTGGGTATGGTTCTCATGGTAGATCATATGATGGTTCCATCCATTTTTCATCTAGTGGTGGATTGACACCAAGACATCTTTCAAGATGATTTCTCAAGAATTCCTCCTAAAAGAAGGATTGAGTTTTAGAATGAAATCATGTCAGGTGTGCACCCTATATCTATTCCCCTATATCATAGGGAATCATCTAAGTTGATAGAGCTTAAGGAGTATCTTGACAACCTAGAGGTGAAGGGGTTTATTCACCCAAGAACTTCTCCCTGGGGTACTCTAATCTTATTCATGAAAAAGGTAGATGTAATCCTTTGACTATACATAGATTACCAGAAACCAAATCAATTCATGGTGAAAAAAACGTATCCGCTATTGAGGATCAATAATTTATTTGATTAGTTGAAGGTATCTCAATGGTTCTATAAGATAGATCTGCGATCGGGCTATCATTAGCTATGGGTCAGGGATGAGGATAAACCAAATATGGAATTCAATAGAAAATATGGGTTTTATGAGTATATCATTATTCCATTTGGATTAATGAATGTTCCAGTGGTGTTTATGCCTCTAATGAACTGAATATTCCACCCATCTTTGGAATACATTATCATGGTTTTTATTGATGGTATTTTATTATATTCATAGACCCACGAAGTTATATACTATGAATATTGGGATCATTATGGTCATACTTTTAGTGCAATGAATTTATTCTATGTTCTTAAAGTGTCACTTCTAGTTCAAGGATGTGTACATCCTTAAACATGTAGTTTTTTAGGAGGGAATATATTTTGATCCAAAGAAGGTGGGGAATTTTTGTCTTGGGATAGACCCAAGAATGTGTTTCAAATATATAGTTTTATTGGGTTGGACAAGTATTGTAGTAGGTTCATCTAGGAATTTTCTCTCTTAGCAGTCCAGATGATTGGGATTACCAGGGAGGGATTAAAGTTCATATGGATAGATCATTTTAAGGAGTCTTTTTAGGAGTTAAAGATGAGGATTATATCTACTATAATTCTGATTCTTCTAGAACTAAGGATCTGTTATATAGTTTATTATGATGCTTTAGGATTTGGTTTGTGGGTTTTCATGATGAAAACAGATTAGTTGGTTTCTTATGGGATTCATCAGTTATGACCCCATGAGAGGAACTAAAACACTCATAAATGGGATCTATCTACGGTAGTCCATAATTTTAAGTGGCATCATTATCTCTTCAAATAGATGTTTTTTTATCTACACAGATCACAAAAGCATTCAATATATCTTTTCTCAATGATACTTGAACCTATGATAGAGACTTTTGGACAAGTACTTGTAGACGTTTGGATTTTAGATGGAATATTCCCTAGGAAAGGGGGTGTTGTTGATAATTCCCTTAGTAATAAATCATAATAACTAGATACACAAACACAAAAGGAGGAATGGAAGCTTATAATCTTGTTATGTGATTGGAAATTGGGTGTATCTGAGGACTAGGGGATGGTGACCTATACTAAAATGATCATTACTTCCTCATTGGTGGATCTAGTAAAGGCTATCCAAGAATATAATTCACATTTTTAGGTGATGTGATAGTGGATTATGGGAGATGACCATGTTCTAGGATATCTCTTAGATGGAAATATATTTTATATGTCCATGGAAGGGTGATGATTCCCACATCCATGATGAAGGATTTGATGAGAGACTGTCATGCATTACAGTGGTTGGTACATCCAGGATCAAACATGATTTATCATGATATGAAATGTCATTTTTTTTGGGTATTAATAATAATATTTTTGGGTTTGACACTGATTTCCTTATGTGTTAGAGGGTAAATTTAGACCATCAATAACTATGAAATTTAATTACACCTCTTCCAATTCCCATATGAAGTTGTGGTAAATTTATGATGAACTTCATCATGATACTATATGGGATTCTATGGAGTCAATATATAGTGTGGGTGGTGATTTATTAGCTAAATAAGGTTTCACACTTTCTACCTATATGAGATACATGGTCTGTGGATGAGTTGGGTAGGATTTATGTGTGGGAAATAGTGAAATTACATGATATACCTATGAATATAATGTCAAATCAGGATGCACATTGTACATTATTGTTTTGGAAAGTCCTCCATAAGGCATTTAGAACACATCTAAAGCTGGTCATAGCATATCGCCCATAGATAGACAGAAAGTCTGAGTGGATTATCCAGATCCTATAGTATATGCTCAGAGAAAGTTTGATTGATTTTAGTGGTTCTTGGGATAATTGTCTTTCCCTATAAGAGTTTTCATACAATAAAATATTTCCAAATTTTATTTAAATGGGTCCTTTTGGTGCTCTTTATGGTTGACCATGTGATTTCATGTTGTGTTGGATTGAGGTAGCAAAGTCAGTAGTGGTCATTCTGAGTGTGGTGTAGAAGACTTATGAGAGGGTACAGTTGATATGAATGAAGTAGTTTATTGATCAGATCAAGAATTTTTCTAATTAATACTATAGGTGAAGACCCTTGGAGTTCATTTTGGGTGATTGGGTGTTTTTCTTTAGTTTCACCTCGATTAGAGTATTAAAATTTGAGTAATTAGGGGAAGATAGAATTATGGTTTTTTGGTTCGTTCAAGATTTTGGAATGGATTGGGATGGTGACCTATTAGTGTTATCTTCCTCTATTAGATTGAGGCATGAATGACGTGTTTCATGTGTCATGAATCTATAGGTATGATCCAAAACTTGCGTATGTTATTAGTAGTAATCATGTCTAGTTAGAGTCAGATGTTTCATTCGATGAACATTCAGTTTGGATCATAAAATGAAAAGAGAAGGTACTATAAGGGAATATGGTGCCTCTTGTTTATGTTTTGTGAAAAAATTGACATGTCCCAGAGGAAACTTGGTAGATATAGTTGAATATCTAGGTACATTGGTCGGAGTTTCTCATAGAAGAACCCTAGCGGTACCTCCTAGTGATGAAAATTCCTTAGAGGGGGGGTTTGTAATTACCTTTGGATTCTAAGTGAATTACTATTTAATTTACACCATATATGTTTTTTTTACTTGTATATAGCTATTTGGGGTGTCAGGGTATCTCAGGTCTAGGTTTAGGGGGAATGGGATAGACCTACAACTGAAGAATTGTAACAGTTAGGTATTCATATCATAGAGGCATGCTTCATGCCATAAAATTTTGAGGCAAAACTCTAGGGTGGTTCTCTCTATAGTGGTTCACACTATAAATATTTTTTCACACCATGAATGTTTCCCTATCATTTTTTAGGGGTATCCTAGTAATTTACCTTGAATTCCCCTTTAATATTCTCACTCACCTCACTTGACTTCCTTATGGGATGTTGGTGTCTAGGGGCTCCCCTCTAAAGAATTTTTCTCTCCCTTACTTCTCACTTCACGGTTTCATGTATTGGTTATTGAGGTGGTAACCTTTTAGTAATTCTAACACCATTTCATCCCTATATCCTTATTTATTCTTAGTTGTTATTTCCAAAACCTTAATATAAAAAATTTAAGTATAATTGTAGGGATTTGGCATGTTGATCTTGGTTCAAAAGGTGATTCTTAGTGGCTTACCATCACCATACCTGAGGTAGAAATTTCTTAACATTTTATAGATTTCATATGAAGTTGTATGTATTAATTTGAATTCAGGTGTATGTCTAGCCTAGTGAGACTTCTTATTATGCTATCATAGATACCTAGTAGGTTTGTATAGATATAGTATACCCCTTAGAGGGGCAGTGATAGGATATGAATCAGTTAAAGTGGTGATTCCACTTAGATTTATGAGTGATTTAGGGACTATCTATTGGGGGAATATAACCTTAGGGGAGCTGTTCAGGCTAGTTTGAGGCTAGTTTATCCAAGATAAATAGTGTACAGGTTCCAATGGTAATTTCCCTTGGGTGTGTTATATTTTTATGTGTGTTGTTTCTTGATGATTTTTACTTGATGTGACCTCCCATGAGTCAGAAAGGATAGGTCAACATGCATGATAGGAACTCTATATAGTTTATATGAATGGTTTGATGTGTTAATATGACTTCCCTATAGTCCAAAAGGATGGGTTGGTGTGCATAGATAACCTCTATAGAGTCTGAGGGGATGGGTTAGTGTGCTAAGGAGACCTCCACAGAGTCCATGGGGATAGGTTGGGGTTCTTGATGAGTTCATGACCTATGTGATAAGGAATAGGTCATTGTTTTATTTTTCTTTCAAGGTATTAATAGACTTTTCTTCCACTATAGGGCTAAAGTAGGTAGGTTTAGGGTTCATGGTAGTCTAGTTAGCACATGATGACCCAGTAGGTTGTGTGTTTGTTTATGCATTATTTTTCTATCGATGCATCCACCTTTATATACTTGTTTAATTTATACTAAGGGCTTATTATTTGTATCCTGCTGAGTTTATTCTCACACCCTATATAAGAACCTTGATTCACATGTATAATTTATAGTCAAGGATCCATCTAAGGGAAATAGCCATGTATTTGATGGTTAAGCATGTGGGATGGGATAAATTGAGGTGATGTTGGGATAGATTGTGGGATCTTTTATTGTTATCCCTATTTATTATTTTATTCTTTTGTTCCTTTTTGTATATCACTTTGTCGCATATGGACACTCATTTAACTATATTTATTAAATGTTGTGTTCTATGTTTTTATAGAATTTTATGGTATTGATACTTCCTGTTTCTTTTTTAGTTGTTACTTTGTTGTATGCATGTTGATATTCACCTAATATTGAAATAATATTCTCCCCATTGTGTCATTTAGGCCCTCATTTCTAGTTATAAACCTCTTATGAATATGGAGGCATGCATGAGATCATGTACCACCTCAACTCGAGCATGGTTATTTGGATCGGGGTGTTACAATACACTATATCTTTGGTATACTAGGTGTGTATATTTCATATTTGAATTCACCCATACTTGATGTTTGTGAGATACCTATCATGAGAACCATTATACAATGATGCCTTTTTTATGCAATCCTTAAGTATTATCTATTCAAGAGGTGATTAGGTATGTTTTTTATCATGACCTTAGTTAAATCTTAACTAAGATGGTATTTTTCCTCTTTTATATAAATTGTGACATATAAGATCTTGATTGAGATAGAATTACGAGGTGTGTGATCATACTTAGATAATTCATATGACAGGATTACCTGTTTTTTGAGGTGATTGTGATGTTACCATCCATAAAAGTTAATTGCATATGATGTATTTATTTACCTAGTCAATCTATACTCCGAAAATAAATAAAATATGAGTATTTATATGGGAATGAAATGCTCTATGGCATATGCTTAATTGATGTATTGGATAAGGGGATTATTTTGAAAATGCTTGCTTGCATATGATTTAGGTTTTGGATATAAGAATAGAGATGCATGTGTTTGATGGATATCACACTTGATTAATTTGTAGATTGACTAGAACTGATGCTTTGATATAGTAATATCCTTACTTACATTTATGGATTCAGGAAATCATACTTGTTTCCAATTCCATAAAGGCTCATGGGTTCACACATTTTGGTTTACTGAATGAGGATTCAATTTTAAAAAACTCAGTGAGATACTCTAAAAGTTTTTAAGAGTTTATCCAAAATAATTTTTGGATGGTTATTCACAATGTGTTACATATGATGTGATGTAAGGTGAAAGTTGATGATAAATTTAAAAATGTGTTTTTAAAGATATCCAAAGGGATTTTTGAATATGGTTTTAAAAGTTTTTTATATGATATAGTAAAATTTGAAATGACAAAAAAACAATAAGGATTTAGTGCAAGTGATAGATTGATGGAGATATTCCCTTAAAGCCTAATATATATGATATATTTGGTACATATCTCATGAGACGATATGGGATGTTGTATGGTAATACATCTATAATGTAAAGGTATATTCTATTCCTATTGGGTATATCATTTCCTATGATATAGTGGTATCACAACCACTATCTAGTATTTTCATAAAGTAAAACATGGGTGAGTTGTATGGATATTAATTTGTATATAAAAATATTGTATGAGTTTTATTGGCATACTAGGATACATCAAGGAAATAAAATATTGAAAGGTTAACATTTAGGTCTCCTCTACTTTATCTACCATTAATACCAATTTTCATGACATGAAATGTATAGAATTTATATCAGTTTAAGTTATCAATAGTTGTAACTTGCATACCATTAACTTTTATGTTTTATAATGTATGAGTAAATTCTATAGGAACCGATGGGAATGTACCAATGTATATAAAATGAGGCTAACACCATTGAGATGTTTATTCCTTTCTTACCCAATATTTATAATTATTCTATCTAAAGCTCTCTTCATCCTCTATCCTTTGCTGTGAGAGGTACTATCATATTGTGGGTAAAGAATAATCCTGATTGAGAAACAGGTGATTCATTTAACCCATGGATACAACCCATAGGAGGAATCCTGGTATATTATTCAAGAATGTTATAGAAGATATAAATAGATACATTTATCGATGTAGGGTTTATAGAAGTGTTATTTTTTTTTATGCATATGCATGGTTTCAGTTTCATGCATTGTTGACCTCTATAATGAGGTTTCTAATTGTTTCCACTTCCTTGAATGAGTGTCATTCAATCCCTAGAAACCCAAAATCTAGATCATTGATTGGAATTAATAACAATAACTGGATACTATAGATTTACATAAGTCAGTTTATAATAAATAGGATGAGTGTCTTAATCTAGTAAAGGTTCAAATGATTTCCCAAGTTGAAGGATTCTCATTATCAAGGGAATACATGATTGAGTATACTTTAAGAACCCTAACTATTATGGAGAAAAATAAATGAGAGTTCCCTCATAAGATAATAAACTTCAATCATCAACTGAATACATGATCGTAAGGTCTATAGAAATATATATAGTAACTTATTCATGTATATTGAATGACTATAGAGAAAAACTGAGAAAAAAATGATTTTTAGGGGTTTTAACTATATAAAAGAGTGCAATAAGGTTTTTTATTTCATGATGGAAAAAGGTTAGATTTATCCCAGGTAGGTTACCAAGGCAATTAGGGAACCCATGCATAGCCGTGAAGGTTGGGTGTGGCTTCACTTTGGGGTATCTTGGGAACCATGTTTCATGACCCTATTCATGATCACAGTATAGAATCTTGGGTGAAAAGGTTCCCTGGTGAGTCTCATGGAAGTCTAGTTATGGATTTACAAAGGGATGGTATGGATCCCATATGTCCATTACCACATTGATTGAGATCATCTATTGGAAGGGATATTTCTCCTTATCCATATTAGAGGCCTTTGAAAAGTGGTCTTTTTCAAAGGTTTTGGGTGTCAAAACTGTTGGATAACCCAAATGACCTTTGTTTTCATTAATTTTATTTGGTTTTGACATATAGTGTCTTCCAGGGGAGAGTTTTTAAGACATTGGGATTTATACTTGTTCTTTATATGCTATGATATTTTAAGCTCTCGTATAATGTGGTGCGGGGTTTTTAAGGGTCCTTTATAAAAGAAACAAGAGGCCCGGTCATCCAACCCTACATGGTAACAACCTTTAACCGCCCAGGAACCCATGTCGATGCACAATTTATGGAGTGAAGGCCCATGGATGTGGGCTCATAGTCAGGTGTCAAACGCAGGTTGTTGTCGCCACAAGGACATGGGAATTGGGAGAATATATTGGTTGGCGGTAGGGAACCAGGCACAAGGGAATGGAAGGGTATCAATCATGAGGAGGTAATTCTGGAATGTAGTAAGGCGCTGGGTGCAAGGACATGATAGGACTATGAGAATAAGGGCATGGCAGGGTTCTAGGAATGAGGGTGTGGTATGAGACAAAGAACTATGCATAAGGTAGGGTTCTTAGCCACCCCCTTTTCCTTGAAAACTTTTCTACGCTTTGTTAAATTTTTATTGGGGTAGTATTTTATAAAATTTGAGCACCAAAATACAAAAACTCAAAATTCTCATATCGATATCTAAATATCATCTTTAGAATATCCTCCTCTCTCACCCTCATCTGATGGTATACTAATTATAGATCTACCTTTGAAAACCAGCATGATTCCTTTAAATGGTATAATAATTCATTAACACTTGATAAAGGATATCAATTCTTGATCACTTGGTTAATGTTTTAAAAATCAGTACACAACCTCAATTTTCTATCAAATTTCACAAGAAAAAAAAGGTTCATAGATTCCTATAGGGACACACTATGATGAATAAAACCATTTTGTAGTAATTTTAATTCATAAATTTTGAAGCACTTGGTATTATTTGATAATATAATATAGATATTTTGAGATACACTTAAATGTAATTATATTCCAAATTAAATATCATTAAGAGGAGGTGAAGCCAAAAACCCCTTGGGAAAACCATCAACAAAGTATTTCATAACCCTAAAAAAATACTTCATTTATACCTTGACTATAAAAAATATTATACTATAAAACTAAACTTTAATAGGATACACATATATATTATCTATTTTACAATCTCACTCAAAAAGATAATTAATGCAAACAAACTCCATGTTAGTGAAAACAACCTAAAATCAATAATAATAAATTTTGGATTGCACATAGTATAAATAATACTTTCCAAAGATAAGATTTTATGGTTGTATCTATATCAAGATCAACTCCCAAGTCAATAAACATCCCCTATCACCAGCTTTCATCCACTACAAACCTCCATCAACTATGTTTGACTCCCCATAGGAGTAGATAAATCAAAGGGTTTATGAAGCTTCTCTACCTTAATTATTAATTCTAAAACTGGTTATAGAGTGATAAAATATTAATAAACTATGATATTTATCAATATAGATTACAAATTATAATATAGGTGGATAATAATTTTTAAGATCACTCGTACCTCTGGGGTAGGTAACTCTATCGCATGAACCTATCCATGTCCAAATCCTCCACCTCATCACCCATAATTTCTACCAGCAACTCTTCCTCACTTTCCTAGATTTTATTTTAGGAAAGGATAAATCCTCAACTATAATTACCTTACAATACCCTATATAGGTTCCCCAACAAATCATCTATCCATCTACTATTAAAATGGTTGAGGATCCAACTACCACAATGAAGGTGCCTAAAACTAATGAAATAGATCAAATGCCATACCACCAAGCCCACATTGGACCCCCTGATATAAATGACATAATAATTGGTAATTACCATGACTACCATGAAAGTAACATATCATATTTGAACTTATTTCAAAATTTTGATAACTATTATCCCCATACAAATGAGAAATGGATGGTAGTTATCATTTATACACATGTTTTTTAAGAATGAATGTCCCAAAAAATGAAAACAGGTCTTATATGCTCTCCCACTCGTTGGAGTACTCTGATCATTTTCCCCCATAACTATATATATTTGAAATAAGGAATTATTAATAACTTTAAATTTTATAATAAACTTAATAAAAGTATTCAATGCTAAAGGGTTTTCCTAGAATTGTATATTAATATGTAAATATCAATCAAAAATCATACCTTTATCTCTTTGTCAACTAGTAAATATGGTGAGTATCACAGTGTGTTAATAAACCAAACTCCAAATTCCTATTTGGTATATCTCCTATAATAACTCAGGTCTCAGTTATTTTACTTTTTTCAACCTAGAGGACATTAAGTGAAGGAAATGGTATGGTTTTAAATTTTGGGGTTTTAATGAGCGAACATTTTTTATTTTGAGTTTTTTTCTTGAATTTTTGAATTTGAGGATGGAATTAGAGGTTTTTATGGATGGGTTTAAGGTTTAATATGTGATTTGTGGGTTCAGGTATGTCATAAGGAGGTTTCACCTATATAATTTTATAGTATATGGCATTGGGTAATTAGTGGGGGATCATTGGAAACCAGGAGAGCCTAATAGAGGAGGCGGAACCTGGGGGTTCCATTAGGTACCTAGTAGACCAAAATCCATTTTTTCCTTTAAAAGGGGGTTTTAATTTTTAATTCACACCCACATCATAAATATTTTTTTTATCAAAATAAATCACTTTATGTTGATTGGAAACCATACAATACCAAAAAACACCTTTCAAAAGACTAAAATATAAACTAGTGACCCATTCATTTATAGGCCTCGCCCAAAGATTCCAATGGATATCTATTTCCCTTATTTCTTCTTATTGATTCAATGGTGATCTAAGGAGGATTATTCCCTAAATTCAAGGTAATCCTTCACTCTTCCTTTCTTCCTTCATTATCCACCTTTATTATTTGATTTATATACTTAAGTTAGGTATTTTGAATAGATATTTTACCAAGACATGGTGATATCTCATATTATCTTATATATTCCACTTCTATTATCTAAAAGAAGATCTAATAGGATATATACGTCTCATATGTCATTATTTTTATAGTAAGTGATTTGGTAGTGATTGATTTTATTGTTTCTAAGATTTTAGAATGGAATTAAAGGATGTTTATATTAATTCCTTTAGGGATTTAGCCTTATTTTATTACAATGTCTGGTTTATTAGAATTACATGGTGAAGGAATATTATATAATGTATTTTAAAAGATTCTCAGGGACTGGTTGAAATGTGAAATCTTATATATGGATAAGATAAGGGGTATTAATTCTTTAAATTAATTTACAAGTTATTTATAGATCAAATCTATCACATGTTTTTGAAATTAATAATAAATATTAGTTATTTATTTTTAGAAATAAAAATGAATGGTTTTACATTTATATTTTCATATAAAAAAATAAATAACTTTGAATGATATTTTTAGAAGAATCTATGTGTTTGATATATTTATACCTTTTTTCACAAGATTGGGTTATTGAACTATATGATATTAATATTTATTATTTATATTAATTTACAAACTAAATAAATAAAACCCAATTCATTCTAGATAAGGTTATTTTATTGGTTTTTATCATATCTTTATTTGTTATTTTATGGTAATAAGAATTTGATCATTTATTATTGTTCATGTTTAACATGTTAGTCATAACAAACTCACTTACAAGTTTGTGTTGGACAATTAATAATGTTTTCTTATGTTTTTTTCCAAAACATGATGAGTCTTTGAAACTTAAGGCTTAAGTGTTATGACTTTACCTTATTAATAACACCCATCCTTTACCCATTATAATTCAATGCTAAGTGGGATCATTTCATTTCACTATAACCTTACTGTGCTATAAGTAAAAAATCCAAACATAACCTCAGTTAAGAGTTTCATCAGTGTCATGGTAAGGATGAGGTTTGTTAAGTGAAAATAAATTATGGTTTTTTTACATGGTTATTCTTTACAGCTAATTTATTTTCCTAAATTAATCTTACAGGGTTTAAATTCTAGACAATTTATTTTATATAAAATGTAGGACATGTTTTTTATTAATTATAGATATTTAACTTATATCTTGGTATTATAAAAATTAGTTCTTATTCAAGAAACATGAATTTTAATACACTCAAAAAAGATATGATTTCAAGGTAAGAATTTAAATTATATTTATAATTATATTTCTATTTTAGTTGGTAATTATTAAAGTGTGTGTTATTCCTTTATTTATAAGTTTTTTATTTTCAAAGAAAATAATTTCCTAAAATTAATTTAAAATATTCCAAAATTCTTTTAAAATAAAACCTTACTTTTCAGTTATTTCTTAAATATGACACTCATGTATCACCTAATTCTTCCTTAGGTCAAAACGAGGATATTTTGGTTGTGACTAATACTATACTCAATTCACCACCTAGTTTAATGCTAGTGAACACCAAATATTGACCATGTAATGATGGGAACTTAATTTATATATGTTTTTAAAGAACTTTGAATTTATATTTACTTAATATCTTATATTTAAGATGATTTAGAACTGGAGTGTTATAAATAACATGTTATACCTTAATGTGTGACTTTTATGGACTTATGTTAATAAGTTTGAATGTAATCATAATTTTTTCTCCATAGAGTCAGTTATGATTTATGTTATTATTACATGCCACTTTGACTTTTGTTATATTATTATAATAAATAATGATTGATATTAGAGAATTTATTTTTCTTTATTTGTTAATTAGAATGGTTGTTTTTTAGCTAAAATGATTTTGAGAATATTTCTATGAATTTCTAGTTTTTATGTTTCATTTGTAATTTTTATAAATTACTTAAGAATGTAAACATCATAGAATGGGTTATCAAGCCCTAAATCAGTATACCCCTTTCTATTTTATATGCGATGAACTTTAGTCTTGACTAAGTATATACCTCCCCCTTCTCATGGGGTAGGTATTTGAGCCCTAACTCAATATAAACATATATTTCCAATGAATACTTTTGAGGATGACAATAGGGAATTGTCAAAAACCCTATGCTGGTCCAAAATAATGTAGGTTAACAATGAAACCTCCCAATATGGTTAGTTAATTCAAAGTGGTCATTAATTTAATTATTTTTTTTTCATTGATCATTCCAAGTTTTGATTGATAATTGTTAAAAAACTATTTTATTATATATCTATATAAATGATTATACATGTTCATGATTACACGTTATTATTCACTAATAAGTTTGGAAATTTTGGTGTTTCCCTAATAAGTATGTATATGCTCACACCCTATGTGGTCATTTTGATGGACATGCAGCTTCACTTGTTTTATTTCAGGTATTATTGGTACATGGTTAGTTGTGTAATGTGATACTATCTAGATTAGAGTTGGTGTGGGTTTATATATTTGGTCTCTACATTAGTGTGGGAGTTGGTGATATGGTTTTTTAGCATATTGTTTATCACATTTCCAATATCTCCTTATAGTTTTTAATTTTTCCATGTATTAGTCCATATTTGTCTTCGAGTTGGTTTTTGGTTTTTTTCATGTTGCAGACTACATCATGCATGGTTAATTGCATTCATATAGAGGTATTGGTTTTATTCTTATGTTGTGATTTTTTTAAAAAGTTAATTTCTTATTTTATAAATGTTTAAATTATAGATGAGTTATGTCGATGTTCTTGAGATAATATATCATGACTTATTCTATTTCTCATAGAAGATAAAATGTTTCCCAATGGAAAACTCAAACCTTCAGTACTAGTATATATCCTCTAGGGATTAGGGAATTCTTCTGAGGTGGTAGTTCATGTGATCTGGGTGTGAACAAGGTATTCAGGTTTGAAAAATTACAAAGTGGTATCACAGTAACATTAGGATATTAGGGTTTTCACTTTTCTTAAATATGAATTTGGACTATCAAGACTTGAGAAGTAACCCTTAAACAGACCTAATAAACCTATCTATGGTGAAAGTACAAGTTACTAGGGGATTTTCGGGAAATGTATAGGCATTATAGGTATGAGGAGGTGGTTGTCTAAATTTTTTGAGTATGATGAAGTGTGACTCGAGGGGTGTATAGGGATTAGTTGAGTGCCACTTACAATGATAGTTCATGTATCACACAGTCTAGTGGCACCATAGGTCATGTTAATTCATAACATAAATCATATATGTAAAAGGCCTTAATTAATTAAATAAAATCTAATAAATGAAAAAAAATCCTATATACGTTAGTAGTTACTATAAAATTAATCAAAGTCTCCCACATAAATTTTTTATGTTGTTTTTAATAATTTTTTTATTTTTAGAGATTTATTATTGGTATATCTTAGTAATATATATCCTTTATTATTCTATCTACTTCTATTTTGGTAGAGTATTCTATAATTTTTGTAAAAATTAACTAGTAAAGTGCATTGTAAATTTCATGTTTGGTAAGGTGTTTAAATTTTTTTAGATAATTTGGGTATCTAAGAATGATAAAAGTTTTATATTGGTAGAAAATTAATTTAATAGTATTTAAAATGATATTTTGACTATACTAATTATCTCATAGTAAGTTATATATTGTTAAAATGTTAAATAACATGAAAACTACAGTATAGTATTAGTTTTCTTCTTAGTGATATGATACCATTAATTGTTTATCCCTCTTAGTGACATGTTGTTAAACCTAAAATTCATGTTAATAATGTACCTAAAAACTATTTGGAAATAGTTTAGGGGTAATGAATTTATTTCCATTTTATAAAGAAAATAGAAAAAAAATCGTAAACCTATGTTACAAGTTGTCTCATAAAATTAGAATTTTTGGAAAAGAAATTTAGTAGTTATTCTCGGAATGAAATTTAATTTTTAAAAAATATTTTTAAAAGTGGAAAAAAGAAATTTCTTTCTTAAAAAATGATGTATGTGATAATCTAGATTTAAAAATTGTGGAATTTCATGAATTTTTTTTACGAGTGGTCTAAAATGTTTTAAAAAAAATTCTAAAGTTTATTTTTCAAAGTATCTTCTTGTATATAATCTAATGTTTTTTAGATGGATTTTGACATGTGATCATTGAAATGGGTATTTTAGTTCTTGTAAAAATATTTCAACAAGAAGTTGTTTTTCAGAAATAGAAACCCATTGGTAGGGAAGGAATCATAGACATAATGTGTCTCCTATAGTGGGGAGTATCGTAATAGAAAGGGGAAGTTTGGTAGTTAGTATTTTAAATAATTAAGATATATTAGAGTTTATTTTGGGTATTAGGACCCTAAAGTATCTATTGGTGAATCTTATGGATTTAGGATTCATGAATTATAAGTGAGGTGAATATTTGGGATGAGTAATAGTTTTTTTATTCTGAAATTGATCGTGTGGATACATGTTGGATTGATGAATGAGAATATAATATGGTAATTTTAAAGGTTGTTTCAATTTTGGGGATATAACAACCCTGGTCTTTATTTCATATTTAATCATCATTTATTACATAGATTGGATTTTAATACAGCACAGAAGATCGAGAGGTCTAGTGTCTTGGAAAATTAGGAACATTACATAAAAACTTAAAACATGTAATAAAATGTTTTTATTGAAAACTTCGTTTTCATGACCACAGCATTCCTTCATACTTAACACTGCTTGGGATAACTTGAGGACATACATAAGAAAGGGGTGAGCTATAAAGCCTAGTAAGGGAGTAAACAATACATAACATGAAGAAGAAAATACATGTTAGACAATAGGCATATCAATGGAGCATAAAAGAAACAAGAATATAAAGGCATGATAAATCATGATAATCATAACATGGAACTATGGTAACAACATACAACATGATATTAGCATGAGCCAAGGCTCATTGCACATAGACTAGCATGAGTCAACTCCCATTGCACGTAAAGTAGCATTAGTCAACACCCATTTCACATAAAGTATCATGATTCAACACCCATTTCACATGAAGTATCATGATTCAACACTCATTTCACATGAGGTATCATGATACTAAACATTACCCAATGTATTAGAGCACTATTAGGGTGCACCATTCATAATCAATTAAATATCACATTTAAGTGTGCCATGTAATCATAAAACATGGATTCATTCAACATCATAAGTTATTCCTTGATCAAGGAATGTTTAATAAATAAATTTAATTCCCAAATAAATATTAATATTGGCATAAAGGTGAATACCCTTGATAGAGAAATGGGTATGGTATTCACTACACGATGGAAAATCGTAGTGCAATTTCGGCAATATAACACCGTCAAATAGAAATTCATAAAATCGGTGGATGAGAGAGAAAGTAGTCCCTAATCAAAAAAAATGAAATTGAAATTAATGGGGATAGTTAATAATTTATACCAACTTAATAAATTGTAAATTTAAGGTCATATCATAAATGAGGTGCTTGATAAAAAGAGAGAGAAATCCCTTGTGGAATTTCATCATAGTAACGGCTTAGGTAAGGGTCCAATTTGGGGGGGATAAATGATACCTAATTGAAATAACATCAAATGGAAAGTAGGTAATTGATTATAAAAGTATTATAATATAACAAATTGAAATTAAAAAGACTAACTTCAAACAAGGTTCTTGAATTGAAAGGAAGAGATGAAGGTGAGGATCCCTTACGGAATTTCGGCATACTAATGGGTGTACATGAGGGTTCATAAGAGGGATAAATGAGAGTGAAAGGAAATATAATAATTTATACATAAAATGGAAAGTAAGGGGATATTTAATAACATATCCCAACATAGTAAAAAAGGAAATTAAAATACAAAACATGACAGGGGAATGCTTGATAAAAAAGGAGGGTGGAAGATCCCTTACTTGGATGTTTGACCCTGAAGGCTTAGGAGAGGCTTATTAGGAGTTTTCTAACACTTTTAGAGGACTATAGAGAGTATAGGGAAGAGTTTGGTCAATATTAAATGATTTGGAGTGAAGATAAATGGGATCTTGTGTGGGTTTATATAGGAAATGAGGGGGATTTCTTTATTATTTTGGTTTTGGACACTACACAATAAAATATTCAAAACCACAAACCATAACATGGTTTTTTTTCCAATGGTTTCAGGAAAAAGGGATTATATTACATTATTTTATAAGTCCATGGACCCAAATTATTAAAATATTTTCCTTTCTTACATGGAGGTGAGTCACACCCTCAAAAAAATGAATTTAAAATCTTAAAATATATTATATGTCCTGGAGGATTCATAATGGATTTAAAAAATAAAAAAAATAAACATAAAAACAATATTATTTTAAATATAAAATATTTATTTTTCTGAATATACCTTTTTGTGTACTTATTACATCATTATTGGGTCATTATGATTTCATAAAACACGCCGTATATTTATACGGTATTTAATTTTTACCCAAAAATACAATTGTCTCATAAAATTGTGAAAAAATCACCATTGAATAATTTCGAAGTCATGATTCCAAAAATTGTATTTATTTTACCTAAATAATTTTATAAATATTTGAATTTTTACTTTTAAAATAAAAACCAACTTTTATTGAAAATTTACGGGTTTTGACAAAAACAGTTTTCAAACCTTAATAAAAATTAAATTTCAATTCATAAAAATTATATGATCATTTATATTTAACAAAAGTAACTTAATAATAATATTTTATTAAAATAATATTTATTTGAAAAATTAATTAATTAATTATAATTTATTTCTTAATTAACCAAAAATACTATTTGTGCTTTAAAATCATTTATAAAGTAATATATTCATTATTCAATACAAAAATAATTTATATAATCTTATTTATAGGGTCTTGATACATATCCCTTAATTAAACAAGAATACACCCTAAGAGTAATGTGTGCTATGATGGGTCTTTCATGGGGTCATTCAGTGAACATTGTTTAGGTCGTGATCTCGATGATCTTGAACTTATCCCATAAATGATTTCGCTCATGCTTAAGTTGTTAAATCTCATCTTGGTCTTGGTATAGAGAAAAGCCTAGAAATTCTATCTCCCTCAGAAGATCTGATGAATGGGATTTATATTGTACAATCCTACTGGATGAGTTCATAAATTCCTTTTTCTGCGCCAAAATTATTTGTTAAAACCTTATATTTATACTAGTCATGTTATCATTGTTCAGCGGTTATATTATCAATGGTAAAGATAATTAACAGATCTTTAAAATCCAATTTGATATAATAAAATAAGTGAATGTGTTTTCTATAACCATAATACATTTAATTAATTTAAAAGAAAAGGAATTTTATTCATAAATGTTAGAGTCGTTATAGGGGAAATATATACAAATATTATGATGGGTGATTTGGAATATATATAAGTATATAAATTGCCTATATGACTTGTTAATGTTGAAAAGTCAATGGTATTTCATGATTCAAGGTAAATTTTATAGTGGTGGTCCATGAGTGAGATTAAGTCTTTGGTAGTTATATTAGAGAGTTAGTCATGGGTAACAGTTCATGTGTGGTGGTGAATTATGAGTGAGTGTCATGTAAAATTTCTTGAGGATGAAAAGTAATGTGGTGGGAAAATATTAATGAACCATGTCTCAATCACTTTAATTTTATTCAACCATGAGGAGTTTAAGTGGTGTATGGGTGAGTCTGTTTTGAATTTTAGGGTTCCAATGATAATTTTTTTTCATTTTAGGTTTTTTATTGAATTTTGTAATTTTTTTAATCGAGTTAAAGGTGTTTCTATGTATGGTTTTAGATTTTTGGGTGAGTCAAGGGTTCAATTAGGCTAGAAGGAGGTATTGCATATATTATTTTATTGGATAGGACACTGGGTATACAGTGATTCTGGTAGAGGAGGGGTGCCTAGGGGTGCCTCTAGGTACTTGGTTGGCATAGGTTTTTTACATTAAAAGAGGTAATTTTAGTATTTTTACTCCCAAATATATTTATCCCTTTTCTCCACATATTTGATCCCATTACTTCCCTGCCAACCCTAGGCCCCTTATGAAGCTTCCCATGGCCATGTTTTTCACTTCCTTCTTCTTCCTAATTAAAGGTTTATCCAAGAAGGCTTATTTTTTCAAATTTAAGTTAAACCACCTCTCTCTCCCTATATTATTTCCTTCTGCACCTATCTTATTTTATTTTATATGCATTAATTAGGGATATTAAACTAAGATATCACCAATTCATGGTCAAATATAATCATGGATTAGTTTTTACTCATGCTTTGTCTAAAGTAATATATAATGGGTTATTTTCCTCTTTTATGTCACTATTTTGATGAGAATTGATAAGGGTGTAGTTGGTTTTAGGGTTTTTTGGTTTTATGCTAAAATTGAAGGATTTTTAGATTGATTTATTTAGTGATTTAGGCCATGATGTATTTGGGTGAATTTTTTGAGTAATATTACTAGGTTTTTATTTGAAAATTATCCTTATTTATTGATGATATTTGGTTTATTATAATTATTTGGTGACAAAATCTTGTCTAATAAATTTTAGGGGCTTCTCAAGGACCTCATAAATTAGTAAAGGCTTCTTATGGATAAGTTATAGGGTCTTAACTCTTTAATTGAATTTATAGACTATGCCAAGAATATGTCTCACACTTGTTTATGAAATTAACAATAAAGATTAATCATTAATTTTCAAAATTACAAATTAATGGTTTTCCAATTATATTTTCATATGAAAAATTAAATACCTCTGAATGATATTTTTATAGGTATTTTTCTATTGAATATATTTAAAAAAAATCCTTAAACCCATTTTATCAAACATTATGGTATTAATATTTATTTTTTAAATTAATTTATAGATTAAATAAAAATACTTTATGTTTTGAATAAGGTTCTTGTATTGGTTGTTATCATATATTTACATATTCTTTTATGGGACTTAGAATTTGATAATGTGTTATTGTTAATGTTTGAATTTTTATTCATAACAAACTCAGTTGATAGTTTATATAGGAAAATTAAGAATGTCATATTGGGTTATTTTCCAAAACATTACGATACTTTTAAAATTAAGGATTAAGTAGTGTGGATTATTCCTATTAATCACACCCTTTATTTTCCCATTATCATATTCTACAAAGTTAGATCAATTCATTTCACTATAATCTAACTAAGTTAAAATTCAATGATCCAAAATTAACTTTGGTTAAGAGTTAAATCGATGGTGAGGTAATATTATGGTTTATTAGGTAATAATAAATGATAGTTTTATATGTGGTTGGCCTTTATAACCAATTCATTTTACTAAATTAAACTTAAATTATTTAAATACTATATTGTTTATTTTATATGAAATATATGACTTATTTTTTATTAATTCTATGTCTTTAAATTGTATCTTAGTTTTATAAAAACTACTTCTTTATGACACTTAAATTTTAATACACTTAAAAATTTTATATCTAAATATAATAATTTAAATTTTATTTATAATTTTATTTCTATTTAAGTTTAAAGCTTGAGTTTTTCCTTTAATTTTAAGTGTTTTATTTTCAAAAAAAGTGATTTCCTTAAAGGAATTTTGAATATTCCAAAATTCTTTTAAAATAAAACTTTACTTTTCAATAACATCATAAACCTAAAACTCATTTGTCACATAATTATTCCTTGGGTCATAATGATCATGTTTGGCTATTACTAACACTATGCTTAATCTACTACTTAGTTCATCACTAGTGTACACTAGATGTTGACCATGTGATAATGGACACTTAATTTGGCTATTTTTTAGAGAAAATTGAATTTTTCTTTACTTTATATCTTATATTTAAGATGATCTAGCACTGGAGTGTCATAAAGAACATCTTATACCCTGACATGTGATTTCTCTATCTTTATGTTAATAAGTTTGAATGTTATCATTATTTTTTCTCTATGGAGTCTGTTATGATTTATGTCATGCTTAAAAATAAATTTGAATTTAATTATTTTAGTATAATAAATAATTATTGATATTAGAGCATAAATTTTATCTTTATATGTTAATGATAATTATATTATCTTGATTAAAATGCTTTTAAGCATATTGGTATACATGGCCAGTATTTACATTTCATTTGGAATCATTATAAATTTATTAAGAAAATATATCTAATGGGATGAGTTATTTATCCATGAATAAGAATGAACCTTCCCCATTTACACCATTTAGGTTTTGTATTTGGCTTAATATACTCATTTCCCTTCCCACTAGAGGGGTATTTAGGCCCAGACTTAGTATAAACATATATTCTCACAAACTCTTCGGAGGATAACATTGGGGTATAATCTAAAACCCTAAGCTAAGTCAAAAGAAAGTATGTAAAGTATATACCCTCCTGATATAGGTACTTAATTATAGATAGTCACTAATTCTATAAGTTCATGAACTTTTATAAATAAAATTGCCTTTTTAAATGAGTAAATGCCTTATTAAGAAATGAAGTTATAAAAAACACATGCAATAATTTGGCTATTTTGAATAGTTATATTGTCTTCCAAATTTAAAATGTAGATAATAATTACAACCATTGATAATATATCCATTTAATAGGGATCTTATTACTCGTATATATAAAAGGTTATAATAAATTCCAATTGACATAGACGGAAGAAGTAATGGCCTCAAGCAGTAGGATTGTACCCTATGAAGCCCATTTATTGGGGCTTTCGAGAGAGATAGAGTCACTGGGATCTTCCCTTAACCAATCCAAATATTATATTTAGAAACTAAATCCTAATGGTAAATTTTTACATGATACTTTTAGGCTCATTTAGATCATGTCCCAAACCATGTACACCAAACCTTCCAAATAAAATATCACCATCATGAACCTTACCATTAGGGCATTCGCTGGTGCAATAAATGGTTATGTATCTTGATCATAATGGTATGAATTTGTATATATTTATTTTTTATAATAAAATAATGATTATATTTATCCTTTTATTATTAATTTAAAATTATTAAATAATAATTTTGATAAAATTATATTTCAATACGAGGAAACAAAAATTATATTTACGGGAAATATAGAGTTTCAATCATGATAATATTTTTAATTAATTCAACCATTTTTGAAAAAAAATTAATAATATTTTATTATTGAATAATATTTATCATATATAAATTATAATAAAATTTTATTAAGTCAAAAATACATTTTATAAGGGTCGGAATACTGTTATTTTCAAGAAATAGTATTTTTCAATAAATATGGTTTTTTAATTTAAAATTGTAAATTACCATAAATAGATAATTATTTAGGTAAAATAAATATTATTTTTTAAATCATCATGTAAAAATTATCCAATGGTTAATTTTTCATAATTTTTAGAGACAGTAAAATTTTAGGTTAAAATTAAATACGGTATAAATATACAATGTGTATTATGACATCATAATGTCCCATAATTGATGTAATATATTCCATAAAATGTATACATGACCAAATATATATTTACTCTTTAAAATAATTTGTTTTGAGGCTATTTTATTAATTTTATAAATCCTTAATGAGTCCTCTAAAATATATATTATATTTTAAGGATTTAAAATCTATTCTGTATAAACATTACTCACTTACACATCACCAAAGTTACTATTTTAATGATCTCGGTTCTTAAATATGTAAAATAATCAAAACCACTCCACTTTGGAAGAAACTATTAGAAAAAACTAAGGGATGGTTTTCGATTTTGATTACTTTATCATATAGAGTCTAAAACCTATGTTTGGAAATTAATAAAGAAATCTCCTCTCTTTTTCTAAATAAAACCACCCAAACCCTAATTTATCTTCACCAAAAAACTCTTTTAGAATTAAATTACTCTACCATTACCTATCTATATCCATACCAAGGTTCCCACAGGCTCTCGATAATCTCTTCCCAAGATTTTAGAATCACCCTTTCAAGGTAAGGGATCCTCTCTTTATCCACTTTATTCGAGCACCATCTTTATGTTATGCCTTTTTTTCATTTTTTTTCATGTTGGGATATGGTGTCACACATACCTATTACTTACATTATGATTTGAAAATTTATTATATACCCATTTAACTCTCATTAATCCCTCCCATGAACCTTTATGTACCACTTTTATGCTGCCAAAATCATCTTGTGATTTTCCATGACAAGCATTTGTGTAGTGAATACCCAAACCCATTTCCGTTAAAGGGTATTCACCTATATGTACATATACTTCATTTATTGGGAAATTATATGTATTTTACCAATAATCCTTAATCATTGGATTAAATGTGATAAATATGTGTTTATGTTGAATGATTTATGTGGAACACATGAGCATGTACAAATTATGTTGGCTACATCCAAATAGCACTCCAATGCATTGGGTAATGTTTTAGTCTCATGAGATTTCATGTATGGTATTAAGGATTAAAACTTATCTATTTTTGGACTCTATATACCACATAATGTTGTATTTAAATTTATCATTGAATTATTTTTATGATATGATTTATATTGTTTCCACATTCGCATGTTGCCTTTATGATATCATGTTATATCAAGCTTCATTGTTCAAGATTATGATTATCACCCTTCTTATGTTACCTTAGTATGCCTATTTGACCACATGTTCTGATTTAACTTATTCTATTATTCTTTTATTCCCTTACTGGGCTTTATATCTCACCTCTTTCTTATGTACATCCTTAGGTTATCCCATGCAGCTTTAGAAGAACGATGGAATTTTAGGTGCATGCTAAGGAAGTTTTCAATAATGTTGTTGTATTGACATTTCAAGTTAATGTTTTATGTACTAAATTTTCCCAAGACAATAGGTTCCAAAATATTCTTAGAATGTTTTACACATACCTTTATGAAATAATTCATGAATTAAGGTGAAATAAAATATGGGTTTTCATTAATTTAGGTGTCTACTATTAATTGTTAATATTTCCATGTTTTGATTGATAATAGTTATAAAACTATTTTATTATATATTAAAGTAAAATAGTATAAGTGTTCATTATTACACCTTATTATTCAATATTTATTTGAGGAATGTTTTTGGTTCCTAAATAAGTACGTATATTCTCACACCATGCATGGACACTTCATTGAACATGAAACTTTACTTGTTGCATTTCAGGCATCATAGTTATATGGTTTGTTTTTGGATTTTATTGTGGTAATATTGGATTCAATGTGGGTTCATTTATTTATTCATTACCTCAGTTTTGGATTTGGTGATGTGGATGGTTGGAAGATCATTTGGAACATTTCTTATATCTTCTTATAGTTTTCAGTTTTTACATGCCTTAGGCCCTGTTTGGCCTCAAATTAGTTTTTATTTTTTGTATATTTTGGGTTTTATCTTTTATGTTTGGATATATTTATATAGAGATAATTTTTTCTATCTTATGTAATAATTTTATTGTGTATATTGTTTCTTATTTTGTAAAATTCAAAATTATGGATGAGTTATGTCAGTATTCAAGAGATAACTGGTAAAGAATTATTTTGTTACTAAAAGGGGGTAAAAAATTCCCCAATAGTAAACTCATACTCATAGATATAGTCTATAGCCCTTGGGAATTTGGGAATTCTAGGATAGTACATCTCCCCTATATAATAGTTATCAACTCATGTTACTTATCCACCCTGAAAGTTGATGAAAGAAACTCTCTCTTGAATAAAACTCATAATTCATCTCATGTTACCTAAAATGTATCTCAATCACCAAGATAAATAATCTACCACTTTTTGATTTATCTATGCAATAAACTAATTTTTGGTGGTATCAATGCTTATCCTTTAATTGATTTAATTGAAAAAAAAAATCTCTAATTATTTTTATTATCACTTTATTTTTTGATAAAAAATAAACCCTTTATATCTTGATAGATTCTACCACTATAAATTTTGTAAGGTGACTCCCTATGTCCCACTAATTCTCAAATAATTCTTCACATGAATAGATTAGGGTCTTGTTGCCTCTCCTATAACTGAGCCACAACTAAATTTATTTTGAAATACATATCAACAATCAATAATACGAAGTCTTAAGGCTTTTATATAATAATTTTTAACTTCACTATTAAACCTAAATTTTAAAAAAATAAAACTAAATTCATCATACATGATCATATTACCTTTTAAAACATGATTCATGGTCATCCAAACACAATACCTTGTAGATACCATATCATACTTCAAGTAAAGTCAATAGAAAATCAAGTTTATAGTGTAAGAATGAATTAACCATCATACCCTTTACTAGTATCCCTTGGTTACGTCTTATCTTAATTTCATATATATCATTTCCTAACTAACCCAATAAAATCCTCACCAATACCTACTTTTAACTCCATATTAAAACCTAACTCTAACACTATTATATCATGATCTTACCCAAATGAGACTCCAATAGATTTTGTAGAGATATCAAGAGTCACCCATAAATCCCACCTCTAATAAGCCATGGGATGGATACTGACCCCAAGGGTAGAAAAAATATTTTCTGTAAGGCATTATGCGTTTTATTTAGGAATGGATACACCTTAACCATAAACATTTATCCAACATCAATATATGAGATTAAAAATGCATGGTATTTCATATACAATAAAATAAAATAATCAAAGTAACAAATAAATCTAAGGTAACAATATTCAATATTCTCAATGTGAAGGATAAAAAAAATGGATCTCCTCTGACTCCAACTAACCACCACATACTCTGAGATAATATTACCCATCATAACCTCTAAATTAGTCTTTTAAATATATAAATAATAAAATTAAGGGTGATTATTCCAATATAATTAATAAATTACACCCTATAAAAACTCATTTTAATGTAGATTAATCATGGTAAACTATTTCAAAATGAAATAAGAAAAGAAATAATATAGCCCATACTTTGGTAAGTTCATAGCATTATATTTCACCTCAATAACACTATTCTGAAATAAAAATTATCATATAATAATACCTCATCATCAAATAATAAAAAAGGAGAACCACAACCAACTTCATACTAAATCCTCATTTGATCGAATAAAGAATCATTGAGGATACAACATACCTGGGGAATAAAATTTCCCACAAATAAATACATTAGTAGAATACAATAACTATAAGTGGAATATAACATCCCATAGGTAGCATGAGAGTTTGATAGATGAACATCCAATAAAACATGGGTTTTAGGGTTCACTTGAACTCAAATACAAAATGGTCATAAGATATCATGGATTTCAACTCAAGTGGTTATTGCATATGGCATCAACCATCACTAAAATAATAAAAATAAAATGATATACTCCCATAAAAAATAAACATATGGAACATATCTTTACTAAAAAAATCATTCATATTCCCATATTTACCCACACTAAATATCCACTTTAATTTAATAATTAAAAAATTCTCATTATACAATTCAAGGTAACTAAAAATTATTCTCTAAGGTTTCAAAATATAGGTCTCTAGATAAACCAGTACAATATTAATTCCATCAAAGCAACCATGACATGTAATCATTTCTACTTCCTCTAAATCCACTTTTTTATAATTTTTATAAAAATTGCATTTAAGGGATGAGTGGTAAGCTGGTTACTAAGAGGTGAATCATTCATATAAAGGAGTCAAAAACAAAATAACATATAAGGTTCCAAGAAAAAACAATAAAATTCAAACTTTAATAGATAATAAATTTAGAGTGACAACTAGATTTCAATGAAAAATCCCGAATATTTCTTTATGTGAGGAGACAAAACTTATCTTCTATACAAGAGATAATAAAGTTAATGAATGATAAATAACTATTGATAGAAAAATTATCTATCATTATTATAGTGAAAATAATTTTAGCTAATTAATTAAATCATTCTAAATATTCATCATTGAGACTTACTGACATTCTTTTTTCTTCCTCTTTATGAGGATACTTTGATGTGAGTTTGATCTCAAAATAAAAAGGCTTAAGTATATTATTTAATATAAGTAGTTATAAATATTTCAAAAGAAACTCTTATAATTAGGAAAAAGTATAAAGGTTAAAGGACCATGACTTGATCACATTCTTCTAAGATAAAACCATGGTTTGATTTAGAAAGACTATTAGACTACCCTATAATATAATATTATTTATTACCAAAATAAGTGAATGGTGGATTAGTAAAAAGTGAATAATCATTTTAGAAACTTGAATTCTTACTTGTGAAAAAGGTGTGGCCTTCTGAATTAACCAAAATATTTTTTCATTTCTTTCAACTTGACTAGAAAAAACATTGGATTGAAGTTCTTATTTACTCTTTCAAATGAGCCTGTATCATTTTATTTTTTCAATTAACTATCACAATATGAGGAATTGTAGCAACCTATATTTGGTTATTTAAATATATCCTAATTATGAGTTATATTATTTGAAATAGAAGGATAAAAAGACAAAAATTTCAATCCAGAGGAATTTATTTCATCAGTTTAGGTATGATGGACAAATCTTCCACCACCCTTATTCTTGGACTTTACCACACCCATAACTAAGGATGGTCAAATATTTATTAATATTCCTACACTATAAAAATAAAAAAAATATAAACCAATTCATCTTGAACAATCTCAAAATCATTGAGTTGTTTTTTTAAAGGTTAATGTTCTTGGATATTAACTAGAAAAACAACTATATGTAAACTCTATTACTAATCAGGTTCCTTCTCTTTCTTAGAAGGAAAACCTCTATCAAAATAATTCTTTCACTGCAAAAATTCTAATATAATAGTATTACCTTTTGTGGGAAAAAAACTCATCATATGAATTTGACAAAGATTCATTAGTGGATCTAGCACATAAAATCAATGTTGAAGGGTTTGTAATGTCCTTTGAAGCTAGAGACCCTGAATTATCCCTCTCTATTGAAGTTGATATATCCTCACTTAGTGTTGGGTTTAGATATGATAGTATCTGTAAAAAAATAATCCTATATATTTATCTATCTTAAAAATATTTGATTTTACCCATATAAATATGTTTTATTGAATACTACATACCTACTGGGTGAGATCCACAACTTCTACAACAATAACTATGGGGTAGATACCCATGGTGATTATCAGATGAAAAGAAATCATTCCATGATTTATAGTAAGATTATTATTTATATATATATTTATATTCTATTTGAATCAAGATAAAATCCAAAGGGTGATTCGATATATTTACCTCTAAATATATTTGATGGGTGATGGGGTGACACAAGGATTTGATAATCTAATCTAAACATGGAAATACACTGAACATTTTCCCTAGAATATTAAGGATAAAAGTATTTTAAAAGGGATAGGTAAACCTAGGAGAAGTACCCAAGTCACTGAAGATAATTGTTTATGATTCATGTAAAAATTTAATGACCACATGAACAAGTGGAATCAAAACAAGTTAAAGAAGCATTGGGTTTTGGACTATGCACTAACCAAGTATTCTTTATTAGTGAATCAAAAAAGAATATGGAAAGATCCTAGAATACCAAAAACTCCATGATCATATAATCCCCAAGTTTCATTAAAAATATTTAAAACATGTAAACAAAATTTCTTTGGTAACTAAAACATTCCACTAAATAGAATTCAATATCAGAAAAATCCTTTGTGAACTCTAAGGTAAATATCAGCAACAAAGGAACTCCATCATCAAACCTAAGGAACTTGGGGCTTAGTGAAATACCAAGAAATAATATAATATGATTTAGACAATTAAAGGGGATAAATTCATGATATTAACCACTATTATCTGATTTCATTCCATTGATATTCTTACCAACTGTCATTCGATTCACCCCTCCTCAATCCTTTGTATAGATTTAAGAATCTAGTCACTAAGATATATGGTCACTGGAGCTGATGTGGATTAACTTATGGTTGTTTCTCATTTAGTTATTATATCCAATGTATCTTATCTTATATTTTTTCATATACTTTACCATTTTAGTTGATAAATCATGTCTTTATAAATATTTCTCTTCCTTCCCTTTGATCTATCATTGAGAATATTTTTGGAATTCTTCAACATGTGGAATGTGGTCTTTGGTGGTTGATAAAAATATTGTCCAAATATAATTATTGAAATTAATTTTCTTGTTTTCAAATAATTTAGGAACAATATTCCAAACATCATGTTTCAGTAAAAGTGTATCGCTAAATATAAGTTTTAAATAGTCTTCATTATTTTCATATATTTTCTAAGCTACTTGTTTATTCTTTTTCCTTGGTCCTCTATCTTGGTAAGCATAGTTGGGATAAAAAAAGGTGATTTCTAAAAATTATTCACTCAGATTATATTTTATTATTTTGGGAATTATTTTTTCCCCTTGATTTTTTACTAGTAAATAGATTTCATTTTATAATTTTTATTTAATAAAAATTGTTTCTCGGTTTTCACGTTATCCATTAAAAGTGTCATTTATTTTCCTTATATTCCGCCTACAATCCTGCTAGTTCTAGAGTTTCATGGTCTTTATCCTTTCATAATTATACCACACATATGAAATTTTCTAGTTCTTTCACTAGAAAAACATAAAAAGATATATTAGACAAAAATGATGAGTACTATATGATGATTATAACACATCATTCTAGTAGATAATCACTTTTGTATCCAAATTATAGACCAACAATATCTATTTTTTTATGATCATAATACATCATAAATAAAAGTGTAAATAAAAAACATAAATGACTAATTTATTTTGATTAATAAGATGGTTTACTAGTTGAAACCAAATAGATAATAAAAATTTCAATGATTCAATTATCTTTATAGTTTTATTTTAACTTAACTCTTTATCTTTGTGATTATCAAAAATACAGGGGTAAGATATAAACCCCCTTTTGATCATATTTTCCCATTTTTATAAGTTAATTGGTTTTGAATATCACTATCCCAATTTATGAATGGGAAAAAAATGGTACAAATTTTTTAAAAAAAATATCTCGCTATTGAAAAGCGATAAGGATTCCTCCCCCTATGAAAACCAACAGGTGTCTTAAAATGGTATGACTTAAATGTCCCCCTTTACAAAATATTTTTTACACTAAAGTGGGAAAGGTCGAATTTTTTCTAAGTTCAAGAAGAATAATTTTTAAATAAAGTAAAAAAGTATA
This sequence comes from Viscum album, assembly GCA_963277665.1. NCBI lineage: Eukaryota > Viridiplantae > Streptophyta > Magnoliopsida > Santalales > Viscaceae > Viscum > Viscum album. The sequence continues at coordinate 1,362,825,062 of OY728156.1, read as the reverse complement.
AAAAAATGAAAATATTGACAGACATAGCATGAAAGCTAAAAAATAAATATGGTACGATGGGGTTTTGTAATAATTGAAAATAAATAAAAATACAAATAAAATGTTTTAAAGTAATTTAAATTGAAACTTAAATGAGCATAAAGTTAGATAGTGTTCCCCATATTTACTAATATAAAAACTTAATCATATTTATTGAAATAGACTCATTTTATTTTTTGGGTAAATGTTGGCTAACCTGATCTCTTTTCAGAGGATGAATTTTAAAAAAAACAATTGGAGTTTCGTTGTTTACATTGATTTCTATTCAACTTTTAATTATGAAACTCAAAAATTTTGAAACATTGGGACTGTTTTTTTTTTACTTTTTATTCATGTATGTACTGATATTTTATTATTCTTATAAGATTAAATTTCTAGTCCACAAAATTTCTGGTTCGTGTGATTATTTAAATATATATAAATATTAAAAATTTAAATCCAGTATGTATAGAAACAAAAAAAAATTATTAAATTATAAACTATTGGATAACATAGTAAAAATATTATTTATATATGAAAATTAAATATGAGAATAATAAACATGAAATACATAATATGTTTCACTTGAGATTTATCCATTTTATCTTCTTATACAATTATTCTATAATCTTCATATCTGTAAGAACTCAGATCATCTTTTTCAGGTACGGATCTTGATTTCTAGTGTTTTTGAGAAAAATAGAAGTTTTGGAAATTTTAGGAGTACCCGCCGTGTACTCAGGAGTACACACCGTGTACCGGGTGGCCACGGGTAGTAGTATACTGGTCGTGTAATGGCCGAGTACATGGCAGTTTGGGTTGACCTGGAGACCACCTAAAGCGAAGCCTAGTAAAGTTCTATACATGTCATGTATCCTCAGGGAACACACCATGTATTTTTATTTTTATTTATTATATCAGACCGGGGTCGCGTCTAATTCACAGAAATTCCTTTTTCTATCTTCGACTCAGTAAGGAGTGACCAAGAGTGATGATTCTTCTCTGGGCCCTCAAACCGCCATTTGTGCTCCGAATCTAACACCGTCAATTGCGTTGGAATTGTATCGGTGAGTCCTTCCTTATTCTAGAGCCACTTCTCTTGATTTATCCTATTTTATGAGATATCTGTGGTTGATCGTTTTAGAAATTTTTGTAGATCTACGGTATTCTAGGTCAACTCATAGGCTAAGGTTCAACTATATCGATCGTACAGGTGGTTTGTGCCTTTCTATAGTTTGTCTCTGAATTATATCTGAAAAATTTTCCAATACCCTAGTTCAAGGTATTTCATTTTTAGGGAAGTTAATCTTTTAATGCCTTCTATGCCTTGATTACTTGAGTTAGGGCTCTTGTTTGAGAATAGGGTTTATTTACCTTGCTATGGATGTTTTTTCCCATGTTTGAACTGATATTGGAAGTTGGGTCTAGTTTTTCCTATTAGGATGCTCTGTTTTCCATGCCTAGTGCTATTAGGATGGAGTGATATTATATGAATTTCTTATTCCATGCCTTGTAGTTGTTTAACTAAGAAGTATATCATGTTTTACTTTGGATGTTGGATATCTTTTGTGCATTATTGACTTACACAGGGCTTTGGGAACCTAGTGTAGTTAGACCATGGGGTAAATGGATGCTGATGGCTTTCCTAGAGTGTTTATTATACTTTTACGTTGCGAGACCATAGGGGGGATGGACCTGTGTGCTCCCTCAGAGTGTTTGTAGTTCCACATTGTGAGACCATAGGGGGAATTGGACATTGAGTACTTCCTCAGAGTGTCTGTAGTTTACCATTACGAGACCATAGGGGGGGGATTGATGATGAGTGCTTCCTCAGAGAGTCTTTGTTTAGGCTGAACCAGAGGAGTTAGGCTGTGAGTACTTCCCAGAGGGTTTCTTGTGATTGTTTGGTTGTTTATTTAATAAATGTAAATGAATATAGTTGAAACTGTAGGATTGTTTACTTTTTTATACTTCCTTTTTTATTACTTCATTTTTAATATTTTCTGCCATATATATTCACTGACGGTTAGGCACATATCTTTGGGTGGTTTCCTATTGGTATTATTCTCGCACCCTGTTTGGGTCATGCTTTTGGGCCCAAACAGATTATATTGTTTCAGGTATAGATAATGGAAATCACCCTTCTACTTCAGGTACTTGATTGGTGTGGAGCTGGAGAGCATGGGACCAAGCTAAGTCTTGTGATGTTGCTAGAGTTATTTACTTGTTTTTCTGTGTACTTTAGTTTAGTACTATATTTCAGTATTGTGACTTGTTTGTCTACTTTCCTAGACATAAGTGGCATGAATTGTTTATATATCTTCTCTAGTTGTTTATCTACTTGCAGTTTTCCACTGTTTACTATTGCACTTTATTATTACTTCTTCGACTACTGTTATATATTTATTTCTATTGTGTTACTCTAACAATGAGGGCATAGTTTCCTCACTATCACACCCTAGGCCCCTGCTGCTAGTCGGTAGCCTCTGGCATTCGAAAAAATGTGCTTGAGTCCATGTGACCAACCGGGTACGGGGCACCTTTGGGTGGCACCCAAAACCGAGATGTTACAAAGTGGTATCATATACGTTATTTTATTCTTTGACTTTCTATTTGGAGTCTATATCCTGGGATATGAAGGAATAGGTTGTTAGTAATAAGTTGTGCCTGGGAGTAGCTAACCCATGTACAGGGAAAATCTAATTTACCTCAATTATTTCAATTTTATGGTTTTTCAATTATTATATTTGATTTGATTTCACCGTTGGGTGATTCACATGTTTTTGTGATGTTATCATTGATATTATTGAGGTTATATTTTTGTTGAAACCCAATGAGATGAGGGTATTCCATCTCATGCATCATACAGGAACTTAATAGAGATCACATGTCATGCATTCTTTTCATGCCATTTAGGGTGCATTGTCGATTGCATGTTATTGTGATAGATGTTGTGCTAGATATGCATGTTTTTGGGATAGATTCCTTGACTGAATACCTTCTATTTGATAGGGTATTTCTTATTGTGTAAGATTTTGTTTGAATGAGTGCCAAACTTTGGTCCCTGAGGTGTTATGAGCCCTCATGGATCAGAATTTGATGGATCATGTGTTTTTTTCATTGTTATACTTGTTATGTGACATGAATATGATGTCGAGATTTGATTCGTGGGGAGTATGGGCCCTCAAGGATCGGAATTTGGAACTTTAAATGTTTGTTTCAGTGTTTTATGGGTTCCGTAGTAGTTTCTGAGGCTTACTGTCCAGAAAAATCCAGAATACATGGTGTGTATTGATGAATACAATCCATGTATCCTTTTATTCGGGAAGGAATTTTTTTTCTTAAGTACATGTTGTGTACTATATGTACACGTCGTGTAATCCTTGACTGTGTGACTGCCAGTGTGGGAAGGGACACAGGGTTTGGAAATCTTTAGTGGGACACGCTGTATACCAGACGTACATGTCGTGTTGTAGAGGACATGTGTTCGGCCGTGTGGCTAACCACACGGATGGATAAAACTTAGGTAGTACATGTCATGTCTATCTTAAACATGCCATGTGGATCCAACCATGTCACTGACCGTGTGACCAACGACACGGGTGGTTTGAACTAAAGTGTTACACACCGTGTGTATGGTGAACACGTCGTGTAATGTTAACCAGGAGAGAATTGTTTGGTTTAACCATATAGAGGAATATGGACAGGGGGGAGGATTCAAGTACACATTGTGTAAATAGAGAACATGCCATGTGTATGGGATGTTACATGACCAATTTTGGCAGAAGTAAACACTCATGTAAATGCTTAAGAAAACACACTGTGTAGGTGTCAAACATTCCATGTATCCCTGTTTTGAAAATTTTGAATATTTTATTTCTCATGTTCCTTTCTTGTACTTCTATGTTCTGGTCCTTGATGATCTTGAACTAAGGTGTTCACTAGACCTTGTAGATTCATGCCATCGAGACGTCCTTCGGTTGTACACCAAATACAGGGCAACGATTAGACACCAGACATGGTAGATTGGGGACTACCAGCAGATCCTTCCATCGTGCCCGTCCTGGCACTAGCCATTATCCTAGATACAGGTGTTGATGCATAGTTCTAATAGGGATTAATGAGGTTTATGCAAACCTTCAGGGGAGCACCGATCTTATCCCATATATGGAAAAGTTGACGTGGGTTTTCCAACAGAAGCATACTCCCACTTTCATAGGGGATAGAGGACCTCATGCTATTGATTCATGGTTAGAAGCCATGTTATATATCTTCAAGCATCTGGAGATGCCTCCAGATAAGAGGGTGAAGCTCACTACTTACATGCTTCAGGATTCCACCAAGAGATGGTGGGATGTGATCTCATGGGCAGGATGCCAGCAGGTTATGGCTTGGGATGAGTTCCATCATGCCTTCTATGATTACTTCTACCCGGAGACTTTGAGGGCTGATTGAGCTCAAGAGTTCATGAGTTTGGAGCAGGGTACTCTCTCCGTCATGGAGTATTCTTCTCACTTTATAGACCTGCAGCGCTTCACACCTATTCTAGGGTTTGATGATTTATTTCTAGTAAGGAAGTTTGAGGATGGTCTCAAGAATGACATCTAATCTCTGGTGAACTCAATAGTAAACCAGACATTTATCACATAGCACTATCTGAGGGATTTTGGGGTTGTTAGCCAGGGTGGCTCAGCATCCAGAGTTGGTACCCCTCTGACTGATAGTAGGAAGCATTGCAGGGAGTCTATGTGCGGAGATTCGAAGAGGCGGGATACTTCTTATGGTATCTAAGTGGTGTTCTAACAGTTCAGGAAGAGCAGGAATACAACGCCACATTGCTCGAGAGACCCATTGGAGTGCCGATCTTGTGGCAAGATGGGTCATCTTCAACACTTCTGTCATATTTTCTCACTAGAAGCTGGTGATAGGGGTTCTGTTTCAACTCCTCATATCGGATCAAGACCACCAGACCCACATCAGACTGGGGGATGGAATTCTATAGGTCGTTTAGGCCGAGGTGGAGGTCGTCTATAACATCTCAGGTAAATAAAGAATAATACATTTTCATATTTATTAATATTTTTGAATTAAATATTAATTTTACTTTAAAGGTGTTTCTATTTTCGATAGTGTTCCCGATATGCAACAACGAGTTTCTTTGAAATCTTACGTTGCACACTAGTAATATAATAATTTTTTTTAAATGGTAGTTAACATGTAGTCGTTGTATTAGCAGGAATGAATAGAAATAACTAAAATATGATTATATATGTTTTTTAAATGTTTTTACATTTATCCAATAAAAGATAAAGGCTTAAAATAAGAAAAGAATTCAATTTTTGGCATAGATACTCTAATATTCACTAAAAGGTCAAACTATCGCCTTTTGATAGAGAACCCGCTTTAAATATAGTTTTGGTCACTATTATACATTCTATTGGACCAAATAAAACTCTTCTTTAGAATCGGGACATCAAAATTTACTTTGTGTAATTTTTTGGAATTTTTCCAATAAAGTTCATTTTTTAATGAATAGTGAAAAATGTTGTATTTTAATTCAAAACCTATTTTTAATCTAATATATTTATATGATTAGATTACATTTTTAATTGGTTTTAAAGTACAATTAGAATATATTTTTACCATTTAATTCAATTGTGTTCATTGGAATTAATTTCACTTTGAAATTGGACTTAAACTAGTGTCAATCTTTTGATACATATTGTTTCATAAAAACACGCTTTTTGTTTTGACAGCGGGAATTAATTATTAAATTAATTAATGCAAATTATATGTTATGAATTTTTTAAAATATAAATCAATTTTGAATTCGGAATATCAAATATAGCTTAGGGTAAATTTTTGGTATTTTTCTGAAAAACTTCAATTTTTGATGAATAGTGAAACCACTAAGTGGCAGTTAAAAAAACTGATTTTTTGTTTAAATAAAACTTTACCACTTATGTGTTTTGATTTTCAAAATTCCAACATACATGGTTGTCATTAGGAAGTAATATGTGGTTCAATGGGATTAAAATAATTTTTGGTGAATAGTAACTTTTAAGTTTATTAATCGCGATTAGAGGTAATTAGTGTAATTTAAGGTAAAAATAATGTTTTAATAATATGAAATGACCTAGATACATGTCATACCCTTATTGGATGTGTCATGGCCGAATAAGATAATCCATGGGTCAACTTGGGGACTCCATGGATCCACTTTCGTAGGAAAATGACATTAATAACTTTTTATTTAAAGTTAAAACAAAAATGTCACAAACATGTATTGTTTTGATAAAACAATTTTTACATGGGGTTATACAAGTCATAATTTTGACTATAAATATTCTTTGGAAAGATAAAAATATTTCATACATCATGATAGTTTTTTTTTATAATTTTTAGACATTAAATAAATTAAATTATTTATGACACCATGATGATGCAGCGATTACCTCATTATTTAACGATTTAAATAAAATGAAAAGATAATGTAAAATCTAAGACCTACACTTGTCAAAAACCTATTGGATGGGTAGATTTTGAACCCTTATCACCTTATCCTAGAAATTTATAATTGTGGGACCTTTTTTATCCTAAAATCATTTTATAATAAAGTATCTTTTCTTAACTTTCCAAGAGTGCCCCTCCTCTCCTCTTATAAAAGGCCCCAACCTCTACCTCCTTACCCACAACTCTCAAGCCTTTGGTTCAGCCAAGCTCTACTCAGTTTATCTCTCCACATCCCTCCCTTCATCCTTGAAGCCTTACCTTGGGTAGAAATCTCTTCAAGGAACCCTTTTGGTTCAAACCAAGAAGAGTTACCGGATTTTAAGGTAATGTCTTCACTTGTGTTCTTTTGTTTTATTTTGCTTCTCCGAACCTCTAAACTCTTTTTATTCCTTTCTTTTGTAACAACACAAATATATTAAATATACTAGGATGTTTTTATGAGAATAATTCGAGCTACACTTACACACACCTCCGTCTAATGGTTAAAGAACATATTGTTTCTGTGGTTGGTGAATTTCTGCCTCACGAAACGATGATTATTCAATCTTCTTTTAACACCTTTAATGGTGTCCATTAAGATGTAACTATATTTATATATGATATATATTATGTTTATGTTTTTCTTATGCTTCTGTATTTTTCATTTGTGGCATACCTTTATGGTTTCCATTATGGGTCAACACGATAATTTCATTTTAGGAAGTCCGGACTACCGCCCCCTCAAAGTGATTTGATTCGTTAATACCATATGTGGTACGTATAAAGGATAGATTTAATGATATTATATATTATATTATACTGGAATTATAATATACCTTTATATCATTATGATTTCACTCCATTAAGTAAGAAATATAAATGAAATTAGCGTTCATGCGTACGTACGGCTTACCATCTCCATGAACGGTGCATTTCATTTGTTACCTCTAAATGTTATGTAATATTATAAATGCATGTATATACTGGATATATATGATATATATGATATATTTATCATGAATATAATTCTGGATATAATGGATATTTTACCTCATGAACAACTTGTAATTATAAATAGTTTATTTTTGACTCAAGTACCAATGATCGACAAAACGACCATTATTAACATAAATAATTACATAGTGATCATAACATGGTAATAAGTGATATAAAAGGAATAATGAAGTTGAAAAAAGGTTCTTAAGCAAGTAGAAATTAACTCAAGTTTATTATTCAGGAGATTAAAGAGTGATCGAGTCAAGTCGGACCCGAGGTATGGGACTTCGTCTCAATCTCCTTTCATTGAGGCATATTTTGTTTTATACACAACTTTCTTTTATACGGTGTATAAACCCCTTTGACATTTACGTTTATTCAAAAGGAATATTTTTTATAAGAATCGTTTTACTAAATGACAAAAGGAATGTTTTTTTGTCGTACGTATGCGGCGACAACGACTTCTCCGCCGCCGTGACCATTATTTGAGTTTCAGCTTCCTCTATAAGACATACCTTTTTTTTAAATGAAAAATAAATACCAAGTTTTAATTTTATTTTATTTTGGTATTGAAAATGGTTTTCATAATGTTTTTATTATATCAATGTATTTTATTGATATCTTCTGATTGAAATATGGAAATTTTATGTTTCCTTTATGCATGTTTTATGTGATACGATTATGTTATGTTTCTTGGGCATTTTTTATGAAGACGGGTGGTTCTGTGATAAACTAAGGGAGGGTGATCTAGATATAGCTCTCCAATGCATTGGGTAACACGAAGGAGTTAAACGTTAAGGTTTCTCCGAAGAGATTTAGGGAATATACTATAATGGGTATTCCAAACGTAACCAAGAGGGTTACTCCCTACGTAAGAATTTTATGAATGCCTCAAGTTACCTTTATCTATTATGATTTCTTTGATTTATTCATGATTTGATGAGGTATGTTAAAATTCTTATGTTTTATGAGTAAATTATGATTTCATACATGGACTAATGTTTTCTTTTCGTACTTTTATATCCCTTACTGAGCTTTTTATGCTCACCCCAAGTTTTTTTTTGAAATGTTTTTCATAGGACATAATGTGGAATAGGGTCAAGGATGGGATCATAGAAAATTCATGCTGTCTTAAACATGGAACTAGACATGACTTTTTTTTAGAGTCCATGTTTTTTTAAAAAAAGTGAATTTGTATAAGTGTCTACTGTGTAATCTTTTGAGATGTAATAGTTATGATCTAATTCTCTAAAACTCTAAACCATGAAAAGATCCTCAATGTGAATTATTAATTTAATTCAATATTAAGTAAGGTTTAAGGTCGGGGCCGTATAGTTGGTATCAAAGGTCGGTTTAGATAACTTTAGGAGTTATAATTCTATTAAATGATTATCCAAAAATATTTTTTTTATGGTCAATTTGAAATAATGTAGCATTTGGATATTACCATGTTGCTTCATCTAAGACATGTTTGTTCAGAATGGTTTTCCATAGAGGAAACAGGGAAGCAGTGCTAGGAAGGAATACAGAAGGAAATGACCTTCCGAATCAGCATCCTAAGAAGGTCGGAATTGGAACTGAACAGTTTGTTGTAGTAATGGCACAGTTGAATCAAGCGATAAATGGTGGTGGTATCCATGCACAAGATCAGCCAGATCAACCGCAAAGGAACATGTCAGTGGTGGAATATTTCATGAGGTAACATCCCCCATCATTCAGAGGATCATCTGACCATGTGCTAGCTGAAGGGTGGATTAAAGAACTAGAGAAGATTTTTGATGTCATGGGGTGTTCATACAATCAAAATGTTAGTCTTTCTATTTACCATTGGGAGGTTGAAGCAGATTAGTGGTGGTCGATGGTTAAAAATACCAGGGACGCTGATGAGATTGATGCTCTCGACTAGGATGAATTCAAAGGTATGTTTCTTGAGAAGTATTTTCCTAAGGCTGTTCGACTTAGGATGGAAAAACAATTCCTAGAATTGAGGCAAGAGGAAGACTCAGTGGATACCTATGAATAAAGGTTCACTCGATTGGCAAGGTATACTGCAAATTTTATCTGAGACCTTGATAGTAAAATCAATCATTTTTACTCAGGATTAAATCCAAAATATCTAAGGGCTTTAGCTTCTCGCGAGTACAAGAGTTATGAAAAGCTTGTTCGATGTGCTGAGAAGGTGGAAATGGAGTTTGTTGATGATCAAGTGTTCTATAAAAACCAGTAGAAGAAGAGACCGAGGTGGCAGGAGAAAGGAAAGAATTCTTCAAAAAGTTCTGACAGTAAGAAAACTAAGTTTCCAGTTTGTGATAAATGTGGTAAAAGGCATGCTGGGGAATGTCTTCTGAATTCTGGAAAGTGCTACCGATGTGGTAAGATGGGACATAAGGCTCGTGATTGCACTGAAAAAGATCAGGGTGATGGTCAGACCAAATTTTATTTACAGTTAGTGAAATGTTTTAAGTGCAATGAGATGGTTCATTATGCAAAAGAGTGTCTGATAAAGAGCTCGAGTGATGGGAAGTAGTTAGACTACAAGAAGAAAGGGGTGGTGAAATCCTTTGAAACTACTTCAGCAGATGTCGGGCCATCAAATGAAGTTGTATCAGGTACTTTTTTTGTTTTTTCATATTATTCCAGTGTGTTGTTTGATTCGAGGTCTACACATTCTTTCATCTCTGAAAACTTTTCTAGTAAAATGGGAATACCATCTCATGAAATGAATCCTGAACTCATGGTAAAAACACCTGTGGGAAATGTTGAGGCAAAAAGAATTTATAAGAATCTTCCTATCCTTATCCGTGGAAATAACCTACTTGTAAACCTTATTGTTTTACCTATAGTAGAGTTTGATGTTATCCTGGGTATGGATTGGCTCTCTATTTACCATGCTAAGATTTATTATAGAGCTAATGAAGTTTCTTTTCAGAAAGACTTTCAGTTTGTGTACAAGAATGAACCCTTACTATTGATAACATATCAAGAGGCTAAGAAACTTGTAAAATATGTAAATGAATGTTACCTTGAACATATTGTTGAAAACAAAGGAACTATTCAGATTAATGACGTGCCAGTGGTAAATGAGTATCCTGATGTTTTTCCTGATGAGTTGCCTGGAATAATGCCAGATCGGGAATTTGAGTTTACTGTTGACTTAGTTCCTGATGCTAATCCAATTTCAAAACCCCCTTATCGAATGGCTCAAATTGAACTTTTAGAGTTGAAGGAGCAATTGCAAGATTTATTTGAGAAAGGTTTCATTTGACCTAGCACATCACCATGGGGTGCTCCTGTTTTATTTTTTAAAAAGAAAGATGGTTCAATGAGACTTTCCATTGATTATAGATTCTTGAATAACATTACTATTAAGAACAAGTATCCTTTGCCTCATATCGATGATTTGTTTGATCAGCTCTAGGGAGCTCAGTATTTTTTGAAGATTTACTTGAGGTCGGGGTACCATCAGTTGAAAGTAAAAGAAGCAGATGTACCGAAGACTGTGTTCCGTACTAGATATGGACATTATGAATTTGTAGTTATGCCTTTTGGGTTAAACAATTCACCTGTTGTATTTATGGACCTTATGAATAGAATTTTCCATGAGTTCTTGGATAAGTTTGTGGTTGTTTTTATTGATTATATTTTGGTGTTTTCTAAAAGTAAATAGGAGCATGAAAGACATTTATGGGTTATTTTACAAACCTTAAAAGAATAGAAATTGTATGGGAAATTCAGAAAGTGTGAGTTTTGGTTGCAACAAATTTCTTTCCTTGGTCATATTGTTTCTAAAGATGGGATAACTGTTGATCCTGCAAAAACAAAGGTTGTTGAAGAATGGCCAAGACCCACAAATGTAACTGAGATTCATAGATTCCTTTGTTTGGCAGGCTATTACCGAAGTTTTGTTAAAAAAAATCATGGTTATCTATTCCAATGACTAAGCTAACTCGGAAGGGTGTTAAGTTTATCTGGAAAAAAGAATGTGATGATTGTTTTCAGAAACTGAAAAGAATATTGGTGAATTCTACAGTTTTGGCACTACCTTCTAGGAATGGGGAGTTTGTTATCTACAGCGATGCTTCATTGAAAGTAATTGGTTGCGTCCTAATGCAGAATGATAAGGTAATTTCTTATGCTTCACTACAGTTGAAAACTCATGAGGTAAATTACCCTACACATGATTTGGAATTATCTGATGTTGTTTTTGCTTTAAAAATTTGGATGCATCATTTGTATGGAGTAAAGTGCGAAATATATACCGATCACAAAAGTTTAAAGTATATATTCACTTAGAAAGAATTAAAACATGAGATAGAGGAGATGGCTAGAATTAATCAAGGATTATGATTGTACAATTCATTACCATCCGGGAAAAGAAAATAAAGTGGATGATGCTTTGAGTCGAAAAAGTAATGCTTCAATAACAATGTTGCATTTGGAACGTGATCCTTTGGTTAAGGATTTGATGAACTTTGGAATAGAATTTGTTGGTGCAGGATGTCCTTCTATTTTGTTTCAGGTATCAGTGAAATCTTCTCTATCAGACAGAATTAAGCAATCACAGAAGCCAGACAGCGAGTTATAGAAAAAGGTAGAGCTGGTTTAGAAGGGTAAGTTGCCTGAATTCAACATTGATAATGACTGTGTTTTGAGATTTGGGAAGAGATTGTGTGTGCCTTGTGATTCACAATTGAAGAGAGAGTTTTTATGTAAAGCTCATAGTTCTTCATTTTCATTTCATCCAGGAAGTACTAAGATGTATAGAGATCTTCAGGAGTATTACTAGTGGGACGGAATGAAAAGGGATATCGCTGATTTTACTATGAAGTGTTTGACATGTCAACAGGTTAAAGCAGAGTGGCAGTTACTGAAAGGGATGCTTCATCCTTTACCAGTACCAGAGTGGAAATGGGAGAATATATCCATGGACTTCGTTGTGGTATTTCCGAAGACACCTCTAGGTAATAATGCAATCTGGGTTATTGTTTATCGTTTGACTAAATTTGCTCATTTCCTTTCTCTATGAGATACTTTTTCCCTAGATCAACTTTCCCATTTGTATCTTAAAGAGATAGTCAGGTTACATGGATTTACTATCTCTATTGTGTCTGACCGTGATCCCAGGTTCACTTCTAACTTTTGGAAAGGCCTTCAGAAGTCGTTGGGTACTGAATTAAATTTTAGTACAGCTTTTCATCCGCAATCAGATGGGCAGTCAGAACGAACAATTCAGACCTTAGAGGATATGCTACGTGCTTTCTCTATGTATTATCAGAGAAGTTGGGACCAACATCTTTCTTTGGTTGAGTTTTCATATAATAACAGTTTTCATTCCAGTATACAGATGGCTCCATTTGAAGCATTATATGGAAAACGGTGTCGAACTCCAGCTTTTTGGGATGAAGTAGGTGAAAGGAAGCTGATGGGACTAGAATTGGTAGAAGAAATGGCAGAAAAAGTTCAGTTGACTCAGAAACACATGATAACAGCTCAGAGAAGATAGAAAAGTTAGAGGGATAACTAGAGGAAGGATCTATCTTTCGAGGTAGGTGATCATGTCTTTCTCAAAGTTCCGCCATGGAAAAGTGTGATGCGATTTGGTAAGAAAGGAAAGGTGAGTCCAAGGTTCATTGGACCATATGAAATTCTGGAGAAAGTTGGATCAGTTGCATACATAGTGGTATTACCTCCAAGTTTATCTCAGGTACACAATGTTTTTCATGTTTCGATGTTGAGAAAGTATATCCCAGATCCATCTCATGTTTTGAGCCCAGAGGTAGTTCAGTTGGAAGAGAATCTCTCTTATGAAGAACAACCAGTCCAGATTCTTGACCGTAGAGAGCAAGTGTTGTGGAATATGGTAATTCACTAGGTAAAGGTTTTTTGGAAAAACCATATCGTTGAAGAGGCAACATGGGAATCTGAAAATGCTATGAGGGATAAATACCCCCACTTATTTTGATAAGTGAATAAAATTGCGAGGAAGCAATTCCCAAAAGGGGGGAAGGATGTAACATCCTAGGTAAATAATGAATAATATATTTTCATATTTATTAATATTTGCGAATTAAATATTAATTTTACTTTAAAGGGGTTTCTATGTTCGATAGCATGCCCGATATGAAACAACAAGTTTCTTTGAAATCTTACGTTGCACGCTAGTAATATAATATTTTTTTTAAATGGTAGTTAACACGTAGTCGTTGTATTGGCGGGAATGAATATAAATAACTAAAATATGATTATATATGTTTTTTAAATGTTTTTAAATTTATCCAATAAAAGATAAAGGCCTAAAATAAGAAAAGAATTCAATTTTTGGCATAGATACTCTAATATTCACTAAAAGGTCGAACTATCGCCTTTTGATTGTGAACCCTCTTTAAATATAGTTTTGGTCACTCTTATACATTCTATTGGACCAAATAAAACTCTTCTTTAGAATTAGGACATCAAAATTTACTTTGTGTAAATTTTTGGTATTTTTCCGATAAAGTTCATTTTTTAATGAATAGTGAAAAATGTTGTATTTTAATTCAAAACTTCTTTTTAATCTAATTTATTTATATGATTAGATTATATTTTGAATTGGTTTTAAAGTAAAATTAGAATATATTTTTACTATTTAATCTAATTGTGGTCATTGGAATTAATTTCACTTTGAAATTGGACTTAAACTAGTATCAATCTTTTGATACATATTGTTTCATAAAAACACGCTTTTTGTTTTAACAGCGGGAATTAATTATTAAATTAATTAATGCAAATTATATGTTATGAATTTTGAAAAATAGACATCAATTTTTAATTCGGAATATAAAATATATCTTAGGGTAAATTTTTGGTATTTTTCTGAAAAACTTCAATTTTTGATGAATAGTGAAACCACTAAGTGGCAGTTAAAAAAACTGATTTTTTGTTTAAATGAAACTTTACCACTACTGTGTTTTGATTTTAAAAATTCCAACATACATGGTTGTCGTTAGGAATTAATATGTGGTTCAATGGGATTAAAATAATTTTTTTTGAATAGTAACTTTTAAGTTTATTAATCGTGATTAGAGGTAATTAGTGTAATTTAAGGTAAAAATAATGTTTTAATAATATGAAATGACCCAGAAACATGTCCTAACCTTATTGAATGTGTCATGTCCGACCAAGAAAATCCATGGGTCAACTTGGGGACCCCATGGAGCCACTTTGGTAGGAAAATGACATTAATAACTTTTTATTTAAAGTTAAAATAAAAATGTCACAAACATGTATTGTTTTGCTAAAAAAAATTACATGGGGTTATAAAAGTCATAATTTTGACTATAAATATTCATTGTAAAGATAAAAATATTTCCTACATCATGATAGTTTTTTTTTATAATTTTTAGACATTAAATAAATTAAATTATTTATGACACCATGATGATGCAGCGATTACCTCATTATTTAACGATTTAAGTAAAATGAAAAGATAATGTAAAATCTAAGACCTACACTTGTAAAAAACCTATTTTATGGGTGGATTTCGAACCCTTATCACCTTATCCTCTAAATTTATAATTTTGGGACCTTTTTTAACCGAAAATCATTTTATAATAAAGTATCTTTTCTTAACTTTCCAAGAGTGCCCCTCCTCTTCTCTTATAAAAGGCCCCCACCTCTACCTCCTTACCCACACCTCTAAAGCCTTTGGTTCGGAAAAGATCTACTCATTTTATCTCTCCACATCCCTCCCTTCATCCTTGAAGCCTTAACTTGGGCAGAAAGCTCTTCAAGGAACACTTTTTGTTCAAACCAAGAAGAGTTACCCGATTTTAAGGTAATGTCTTCACTTGTGTTCTTTTGTTTTATTTTACCTCTCCAACCCTCTAAAATATTTTTATTACTTTCTTTTTTAACAAAACCAATATCTTAAATATACTAGGATGTTTTTATGAGAAGTATTCTAGCTACAATTACACACACCTTCGTCTAATGGTTAAAGAACATACTGTTTCTGTGGTTGGCGAATTTCTACCTCACAAAACGATGATTGTTAAATCTTATTTTAACACCTTTAATGGTGGCCATTAAGATTTCACTCTATTTAT
Organism: Viscum album; assembly: GCA_963277665.1. NCBI lineage: Eukaryota > Viridiplantae > Streptophyta > Magnoliopsida > Santalales > Viscaceae > Viscum > Viscum album. The sequence continues at coordinate 1,362,809,472 of OY728156.1, read as the reverse complement.
ATACGATATATATTATGTTTATGTTTTCCTTATGCTTCTGTATTTTTCATTTGTGTCATACCTTTATGGTTTCCATTATTGTTAAACACGATAATTTCATTTTAGGAAGTGCGGACTACCGCCCCCTGAAAGTGATTTGATTAGTTAATATCATATGTGGTATGTATAAAGGATAGATTTAATGATATTATATATGATATTATACTGGAATTATAATATACCTTTATATCATTATGATTTCACTCCATTAAGTAAGAAATAGAAATGAAAGTAGCGTTCATGCGTACGTACGGCTTACCGTCTCCATGAACGATGTATTTTATTTCTTACCTCTAAATGTTATGTAATATTATAAATTCATGTATATACTGGATATATATGATATATATGATATCTACATCATGAATATAATTTTGGATATAATGGATATTTTACCCCATGAACAACTTGTAATTATAAAGAGTTTATTTTTGACTCAAGTACCAATGATCGACAAAACGACCATTATTAACATAAATAATTACATAGTGTTAATAACATGGTAATAAGTGATATAAAAGGAATAATGAACTTGAAAAAAGGTTCTTAAGAAATTATAAATTAACTCAAGTTTATTATTCAGGAGATTAAATAGCGATCGAGTCAAGTCGGACCCGAGGTATGGGACTTCATCTCAATCTCCTTTCATTGAGGCATATTTTGTTTTATACACAACTTTCTTTTATGCAGTGTATAAACCCCTTTGAAATTTAAGTTTATTCAAAAGGAATCTTTTTTATACAAAGTGCTTTACGAAATGACAAAAGTAATGTTTTTTTGTCGTATGTATGCGACGACAATGACTTCTACGCCGCCGTGACCATTATTTGAGTTTCGGCTTCTTCTACAAGCCGTAACTTTTTTTAAATGAAAAGTAAATACCAAGTTTTAATTTTATTTTATTTTGGTATTGAAAATGGTTTTCATAATGTTTTTATTATATCAATGTGTTGTATTGATATCTTGTGATTGAAATGTGTAAATGTTATGTTTCCTTTATGCATGTTTTATGTGATACGATTATGTTATGGTTCTTGGGCATTGTTTATGAAGACGGGTGGTTCCGTGATAAACTAAGGGCGGGTGAGCCCGATATAGCTCTCCAATGCATTGGGTAACGCGAAGGAGTTAAACGTTAAGGTTTCTCTGAAGAGATTTATGAAATATACTGTGATGGGTATTCCGAACGTAACCAAGAGGGTTACTCCCTACGTAAGAATGTTATGAATGCCTCAAGTTACCTTTATGTCTTATGATTTTTGTTATTTATTCATGATTTGATGAGTTATGTTAAAATGCTTATGTTTTATGAGTAAAGTATGATTTCATACATGGACTAATGTTTTCTTTTCGTACTTTTATATCCCTTACTGAGCTTTTTATACTCACCCCAATTTTTTTTTTGAAATGTTTTTCACAGGACATAATGTGGAATAGGGTCAAGGATGGGATCAGGGAAAATTCATGTTGTCTTAAACATGGAACTAGACATGCCTTTATTTTTAGAGTCCATGTTTTGTTAAAAAAAAGTGACTTTGTATAAGTGTCTATTGTGTAATCTTTTGAGATGTAATATTTATGATCTAATTGTCTAAAACTCTAAACCATGAAAAGATCCTCAATGTGAATTATTCATTTAATTCAATATTAAGTAAGGTTTAAGGTCGGGGACTTATATCTTTGCCATAGTAGTCAGACATAGTGTTTTTGATAGCCACAGGGTGGATCATCTCAAGGATCTTAGTCAGCTTCACAGGGTCGTGGCGTAGGTCAGGCTTTTGCGATAGAGTAGATCTAGCCAGATCAGGATCCCAAACCCTCTACAATTAGAGGTACTATTCTAGTTTCCTCGGTTTTAGCTTCTGCACTTTTTGATATAGGATCTTCCAACAGTTTCATATATGTCACTATTGTGGAGAACCTTGGGCTCTGTATCTTTATTTCTGATGATATCTTGACTCTATACACTCCATTGGGGACTAGAACGGCTAGTATACATCAATGAAAGGAGTTCCCTCTTGAGGTTTGTGGGTGTCACTTCTTATGGTACCTCTATGTATTAAAGATGACAGGCTATGATTTCATTCTCAGAATGGACTGATTAGTTCCCTTTTAGGCCATTGTCAATTTCTATCATCGTTGGGTGAGTTCCATATTACCATAGGGTGGTTTGTTTCTACATAAGGGAGAATGGAATGTCCAGGAGAGTAGAGTGGAACCTGAGCATCATGGGTTGGGAGGAGTTATAGCCCAGATTACTATTTTGTATCTGGATGACTAGGGAACTTCACATATGGACTTTCCTCCAGTGGTGGATAGTTTCAAGGATGTCTTTCAAGAGGGATTTTTAGGTTTGTATCTGGAGAGATAGGTAGACTTTTCTTTTGAACTTGTGTCAGGAGTAGCACTAGTTTCCATTCCTCCTTATAGGATTCCTACACTAGAGTTATAGGACCTCAAGAAGAAGTTAGAGGAGTTACAGGCAAAGGGTTTCATCTGAACCAGTACTTATCCTTGGGGTTTGTCTGTCTTGTTCGAAAATAAGGCAGACGGTACCCTCAAACTTTGTGTGTATTATCGGAAGTTGAACCAATTGAAGGTCAAGAACTGATATCCCTTGTAGAGGATTGATGATCTCTTTGATCAGCTTCGAGAAGTCTGGGTTTTCTCAAATATTAAATTGAGATCTGGTTATCATCAGTTGCGCATTATACCATATAATATAACTCTTAAAAACTTTTGAAGCATGTATGGTCTATATGAGTGTGTGGTTATGTCGTTCAGTATCACGAACATGCCTACAATTTTCATGGCACTAATGAACTGAGTGTTCCGTCCATACTTTGATTCCTTGGTGGTGATTTTTGTAGATGATATCTTGGTGTACTCTCATACTCGACATGACCATGCTACCCATCTTGAGATCGTTTTAAGTACACTGAGAGAGAATCATTTATATGATAAGCTCTCAAAATGCCACTTTTGGATGGACCAGATTCACTTCTTGGGTCATGTTATCTCAAAGATAGGAGTATCGGTGGACCTAGATAAAGTTAGAGTAATAGTTTCTTGGGAGAAGCTGAAGAACATCTTTGAGGTATAGAGTTTTCTAGGGATGGCTAGTTACTACAAATGGTTCATACAGGACTTTTCACATTTAGTATTGCCACTGAAGGGCCTAACTAAGAAGGGTGTGAAGTACCTGCGGTTGAATTCTTGTGAGTCAGCCTTTTAGGTTCTGAAAGGGAGGTTTACTTCAGCACCGATACTCATTTTTCCAGATCCAGGAAAGAGTTATACAGTTTACTATGATGCATCAGGTATCTAGCTAGAAGTAGTGCTTATATAGGGGGGAGGTGTTATTGTGTATGGGTCTCGGCAGTTGAGGCCACATGAGAGGAATTACCCGACACACGATCTCGATTTGGCTATAGTTTTTTATGCTTTACACTGTTGGAGACATTATCTATTGGGAGAGAATTTTGTGGTTTTCACCGACCATAAAATTCACAAGTACATCTTCACTCAGCGTAATCTGAATTTGAGACAATGAAGGTGGGTTGAGTACCTTCAGTCCTTTAACTTTGAGCTTGCCTATATGGCTAGGAAAGGTAACGCAGTGGTTAATGCATTGAGCAGGAGGAATCAGATACAGGAAATTCAGGAGGCCAACAATGAGTGGAAGCTTATGGATCTATTCTCTAAGATTCATTTGGAGGTGCAAGACAGACAGGGATAGATGTTTCTTTCTTCTATAGCTATTACCTCTACTCTGCTAGAGAAAGTGCGAATCAGGTAGCTATCAGATGCTAAAGTCCTAGTCCTGTAGGAGAGTGTGTTATGAGAGGACCCTATTCCTATATGGACCGTAGTCGAGGATGAGATCTTGTATTTCTATGGGCGTGTATGTGTGTCAGCAAACATATGTGAGGAGCTGATGTGGTATTTCCATTCTTCAGTTTGGGCAGTTCATCCTGGTGTCACCAAGATGTATAGAGATCTACACCAGCAGTATTTATGGCAAGGCATCAAGAGAGGTGTTGTTGGTTTTTTCATGAGGTGTTCCACCTATCAGCAGGTGAAGGAAGAGCATCAGCAACCAGTAGGGATTTTACAGTAGTTACCCATTCCCGTGTGGAAGTGGAATGATGTTGTGATGGATTTCATGATAGGTTTGTCGAGGTCGCCTTGAGGGAATGATGTGGTTTGGGTTGTCATTGATAGACTCGATAAGGTTTTAAAATTATTACCAATCAAGGAAACCTTTAGTGTAGATGATCTAGGAAGGTTGTACGTCTGGGAAATTGTACGTTTACATGGGGTTCTACACTCCATCATTTCAGAAAGGTATGTCAGTTTTACTTCTTCAATCTGGCAGGGGCTACAGAGGGATTTGGGTACACAGGTACTTCTAAGTATAGCTTACCATCCCTAGACAAATGGCTAGTCCGAGCGTACGATTTAGGTGTTGTAGGACATGCTTCGAGCATGTGTCCTATATTTTGGAGGTTCTTGGGAGAAGAACATACGTCTAGTGGATTTTGCCTATAATAATAGTTTTCAAGAAACTATTCATATGGAACTTTATGAGGCTTTGTATGGTAGGCCTTGTCGATCACCCCTATGTTGGTTGGAGGAAAGATTGGAAGCTATATTATGACTTCATCTTTTCCAATAAACCACATAGCAAATAGAGTTGATTTGGAAGAGGATGTCTACTGCATAGTCATTCCAGAAGTCTTATGATGATCGATAGAGATGACCTCTGGAGTTCGAGGTTAGAGACTAGGTTTTTCTATGTGTAACACTGAGGATGGGACATAAGAGGATTAGGAGACAGGGTAAGCTTTTTCCGAGGTACGTCAAGCCGTTTGAGGTTTTAGAAAGAGTTGGTACGGTTGCCTATCGGTTTCAGTTACCTTAGAGGTATCAATCTATGCATGACAACTTCCACGTTTCTCAGTTGCGGCAATAATTCTTCAACCCATCTCATGGTTTTCAACCAGGAGAGGTTGATTTGGTGGTAGATGCATCATTCGAGGAGCATCCTATCCATATTGTTGATCGCACCGTGAAGGTTCTATGTGGTCGGTTTGTTCTTCTAGTACAGGTGTTATGGAAACACGGGCGAATACAGGATGAGACTTGGGAAAGGGAGGCTGATGTGTGATCGTAGTGTCCAGATATGTTCGAGGATTCTTCTTCCTCTTATTTACTACCATGTTAGGTAAATTCGGGGATGAATTTCTTTAAGGGGGAAGTTTTTAAGAACTTATATCTTCTTTTTTAGGTATGGATCTTGATTTCTAGTGTTTTTGAGAAAAAAAGGAGTTTCTGAAAATTTTAGGAGTATACACCGTGTACTCGAGGGTACATGTCGCGTACCGAGTGGTTGTGAGTAGCCGTGTACTGGCCATGTAATGGCTGAGTACATGACCGTGTGGGGTGACCTAGAGACCACCTAAAACGGAGCCCGGTAAAGGCCTATACATGTCGTGTATCCTCAGGGAACACGTCGTATATTTTTATTTTTATTTGTTATATCGGACTGGGGTCACATCTAATTGAAAGAAACATCTTATTTTGTCTTTGTCTCAGCCAGGAGCAACCTGGAGCGACAATTCTTCTCCAAGCCTCAGAACCGCTATTCGTGCTTCGAATCAAACACCATCGATTGCGTTGGATTCACATCGGTGAGTTATTACTTCATCTAGAGCCTCTTATATTGATTTATCCTATTTCTTGAGATATTCATGGTTGATCATTTTAGACATTTTTTATATATCTACGGTGTTCTAGGTCGACTCGGAGGTTAAGATTCAACTATATTGATCATACAACATTGAGGTAGGTGGTTTGTGACTTTCTGTAGTTTTTCTTTGAATTATATGTGAAAAATTGCCCAATAACATAGTTCGAGGTATTGCGTATTTAGAGAAGTTAACCCTTTAATGACTCTTATGCCTTGATTTCTTGAGTTAGGGATATTATTTGAGAATAGGGTTTATTTACCTTTCTATGGATGTGTTTTCCCATGTTTGAACTGATATTGGTCATTGGGTCTAGTTTTTTCTATTAGGCTGCTATGTTTTCCATGCCTAGTGCTATTAGGATGGAGTGATATTATTTAAATTTCTTATGCCATGCCTTGTAGCTTTTTATCCAAGTAGTATATCGTGTTTTACTTTGGCTACTGGATATCATTTGTGCACGATTGACTTACACAAGGCTATGGGAACCTAGTTTAGTTAGACCATACGAGAAATGGACGCTAAGGGCTTTCCCAAAGTATATGTTATACTTTTACGTTGCGAGACCATAGGGTGTATTGACCTGTGTTCTCCCTCAAAGTGTATGTAGTTTCTCGTTGCGAGACCACAGGGGGAATTGGATGTTGAGTTCTATCTCAAAGTTTCTATATTTTACCGTTATGAGACCACAGGGGGAATTGATGGTGAGTGCTTCCTCATAGAGTATTTATTTAAGCTGAACTAGAGGGGTTAGATTGTGAGTACTTTTCAGAGGGTTTCTTGTGATTGTTTGGTTGTTTATTTAATAAATTTAAATTAATGTAGTTGAAACTTTAGGATTGTTTACTTTTGAGTAATTCCTTGTTTATTACTTAATTTTTAATATTGCCTACCATATATATTCACTGAGAGTTAGTCAGAGATCTTTGGGTGGTTTCTTACTGGGATTCGTCTCACAACCTATTTGGGTCATGCTTTTGGTCCCAAACAGATTATATTGTTATAGGTATAGATAAGGTAAATCTCCCTTTTACTTTAGGTACTTCATTGATTTGGAACTGAAGATTATGGGACCAAGATGAGGCTTACGATGCTGCTGGACTTATTTACTTGTTTTCCTTTGTACATTGGTTTATTACTATATTTTAGCATTGTGACTTGTTTGGCTGCTTTTTTAGACGTAAGTGACATGCATCATTTATATATGTACTCTATTTGTTTATGTACTTGTAGGTTTCTGTTGTTTACTGTTTCATGGTATTATTACTACTTCCGCTACTTTTATCTATTTATTTATGATGTGTTATACTGCCAATGAGGGTATAGTTTCCCTATTATCACACTGAAGGACCTCACTGCTAGTAGGAATCCTCTGGCATTTGGGGAAATGTGCTTGAGGCCATGTGACCAACCGGGTACGGGGCACCTTTGGGTGGCACCTAGAATCGGGATGTTACAATATCTCTTATTTTACCTATCTATATATTTTCCTTTCTCATCCCAATATTGAAAAGAATTGGAAATAAAATTCAAATTGATACTTTTTTATGGGATTGACGCTAAAAAATAAAGTATAAAATGAGAAATTTAGTGTTTTAAAGGGAATAATTATCCAATTACCCTAGTAATAAACTTCTTAAATATAGAAATATAAGTAAAATACTAGGTCTTATCTTTTATCATGGAGACATCTAATTAACACTAAGTAAATAAAATTATTGATTCCACCAATTTCATAATTTCTTTATAGATAATTTATAAGAATAAGAATAATGGTAGGAAAATACATGGAAAAAGTAACATGAATAATTTTTTTTTAATATATGAATTTTAAAATGATAGATTTATTGGTATATAAAAAAGTGATAGAATATTTACAAATATTTAAAGAAATGAGAAATGAAAAACTCTCAAAGAGTGAGACAAATAAGGGAGGGAATGATCTATTTATATAATTAGAATGGGAGCTTGGTGGTTTTAATTTAATAAATAAATATATATAAAAATAAAATACTATGAAATATCTATTAATTTAATTCAATAATCAGTGATCTAATAGTGAATATAAATATTCACCTCGATATGTGATTTTTAAAAATTTAAATCAAATATACTAGGAAAGTTAGTCAGAGGAAAAACCTATGACCATTTATTAAAGAGAAATAAAAAATGCAGTAAATAAGGAAATGGATGAGGGAGAACATCTTTCCCAAACCCAACAAGTAGCCCCAACCAAAATCAGACAATTTCATATCATAGGAATCAAACCAACATCAGACAGAAACCAGTCCCTTCTTCAACTGTGCCTCTTCAACTGTGCCTTCAGCAGCTTAGCTCAATAGAAAAATTCATCATCAACCACTGGATCAGAAAAACCCAGTATAGACTCCTCTTAAACATCACCATTTCTCCTCTTTTCTCTTCAAGAATACTACTTCAAACCCATACAACCATCCATCACGCTCCACCATTTTTGGAACACGTTGTCATCGCAACGCCGAGACAATACAAACGCAAACCAAAAATCCATATCCAAATACAAACCAAAAAAATAAACATCACAACCAGAAGAAATCAAGAATAAACCCTGCAGAAAACACACATCAGCAAGATTAAAAAACCTCCCCCCTCCGGAAATGAAGAACGACGCAGCGCCCCACGAAAACCCGCTGAAACCACTAGGGGCGACCAGGATGCGGTGGAAGAACCGAGACGGAATGCAATCGGTGCCGGAAGACGACAGATCTGAAGAGACGTGGCCGACCGAGAACACCATAGCCCTCGTCGAACATATGTCATTGCCAGAAAGCACGAGCACACCAAGCCGCAGGCCGGAACACCACCGATCTGACGCCGCCGAAAGCGGAAGCCAGAGAATCGAACCCAAACGCAGCATGCATATAGATGCCACACCGAGCCGAGGGCCGAGGGAGCCGAACCAATCCAGGCCGGAGGGGGAAGGGGAAAAGGAGAGAAGGTGGAATCCTATCTTCCGCGGTAGCTTGGGAAGACGCCGCTCAGAGGTCATTGCCTTTTCTATCGATATAAAAATTTAAATCAAATATATCTTTAAAACTAAATATAATAAATGAAAGTAGATTAATGTAACCTCATTGATTTAAGTTTAATTAAAATTAAAAGGAGATCATACCAAGTGGAGAGATCTATTATTTTTTGTGATCATCATTATTTGATGTACCGAGTAGGTGATTCTTTTTTTTAGGTAGATATTTATGTTGATTGTTTAGTATGATAGAATTTGGAACCCATATCTTCTTAGGTCAGAAATTTATAGCACATAATTCCTTTAGAATCTAGATTTTATTTGATTCCTTATATTTCACATTCAACTTAGATTTTGGTATATTTTTTAAGAGGGGTGATTTATTTATACTATAACTTAATGTTTTCTTCATTGATTTTTTCAAATTGTTTCATCCAAAAATAAGGAAATGTTCATATAGTGTTTCTTCATTTCATGAAACAAAGTATCCTTGATGGTTATATTTATATAATTTTTTCCACTATTATTTAAATATATTATTCTATTTCTAAACTATGGAGGCCACTAGATCTCAAGAAATGTCTCTAAATACTTATTTTCTTTGATAAATATAGTTATAATCTTCTTTAGATATTCAATTTTTGACTTCATACTATTTACTCCATTTTGATCTTTGAAGTAAGAAGTTCTAAAGGATATCACTTTGGGGAATTTTTATTTTCTAAAATTTGATGATTGATCAGAAGAAACTATGTTGAATTGAGAAATAAATCCTTTATTTTTTCATGTTTGGATTACAAGACCTTTAGAACCATGATATTATTTTCCCTTAATTTTTCAATAATTGACTCCAAATCATGAGAACTTATATTTTTCTTTGAGATACTAGAGTATAGGTTTTCATTATCTAATAATTTAGAATATAAGACTTTGGTAAATGACCTTAATGATTTATTGCTTCTTTTATCTTTTAATCTTAAAAATATATATACTTAATACAGACTTCAATCTCCTTTTATAAACTATAATATTCATAAGAGAGATAATAAAGAATATATAATTATTTATCATCTGAATAACCAATGTATAACCTTTCCACTAAGAATAGTGGTTTAATAAGTAGATTATATCATTTATTATTTTTTATATTTAATTATTCAGAAGCATATTATGATAAAAATGTTCAATTATAAATTTACAATTTATATTTTTCTTTAATTGATGATCTAGCATAATAATTTTCATGGTGATAATTTGATATTCATCTTATTCAATCATTAAATATTCAAAGGTTGTATCAGATAGAATTTAATCATATAAATCTTCAATATATTTCTTTAGATTATGTTCAAAATAAAAGTATTACCTTCATATAGTTTATTTATATAAAAGGTAATATCATGAAAAAAAATTATTTCATGCATAATGTAAATATATAAAACTTTTTTTTGAATATAATTACTCATATTGGAGGTTATAATGTTATGAAAAAAATAAAATCAAATTTTAAAATTTTCTCATGAGAGATCATTTATAAGAGTGAAATACAATCTCAAAATTATTTCTCAACTAGGAAAACTTATAAGTATAAGGAATGATTACATATATTATTTTTAGTAATAAAAAATAGTTACATAAAAAATAATAGAAATAGAAAAATATATTCTAAAATGATTTGGAAATAGTTACTAAAATTATAGCTAAAAAATATAAAATTAAGAGGGGTCTCTTGAAACCAATTATTGGTATCCATTAGAGGAAGAAAATTTTCAATTGGATCTTTTATCTATGCTTGTTAGAGTCAGTAATACCTCAAATACTAATACCAAACATTAAAAAATGGTGATTGGGTAGAAAGGATATATAATCTTTACTACTAATTATTTTGTATTAGAGAGAGATCACTAGTTTCTAAGTGGATATTTACTCTCTAGACTATTAAATATGAGAATATAAGATCTTATAAGAGTTAGATATGAAACCAATTATTGGTTTATGGAATAAAAAGAGATTAATTGTGATAAAAAATAGAAGGATAGGTTGAAATGAAAAATTATACACTGAAACCAGTTAATTAAAATTCATGATTAAATTAATAAATCATAGAAAAATAAATATATAGGAATTATAAAAAAATAAACGGTGAAAACATAAATGAATAGAGAAAATAAGGTTAAGAAATTATGGGACAATGATTGTTTGATAAATGAATTCCCAGATAAGTGAATTTATGTCTTCTGATTCTATAATTTCAATTTAAGAGAAATGTTTGATCTATGATATGATAATTAAGAAAACATATATTAAAGAAAAACTATAGAGGATACTGAGTAAAAACTTTAAGTTCTCTTTCTATAATTGTTCATGATCTGTAAATAATCTAGAGATAAATTAAACAAAGATACATGCCAAACTAAAATAGATAAAGAAATTAAATTAATTGACATATAGATAGAACATAGTAAATGTTAAAAAAATTGGGATAATTAATAAATATGTACCATATATGATATATAAAAATAATTTTATCCTTAAAAACATTTTCACTTTTAACTCAAGGTATCATGAGGATCTTATTCCCTAATTCAAACAACATTAAGTACAAGTTATGTCTACATTATAAAAAGAAAATAACTCATTATCTATATTACTTCTTTATATAGAATATTGGTAGAGGTTGTGTCCTTATATCTAAAACTTATTTGATCAAAATATTGGTAGGAAAGGTATTTATCCATGGGACTTATTCATTCATAAGGAGAAGAGTATAGAATAATGGGTTGAATACGATGGTGGGGTCCTTGTGTTATTTTGAAATGAATAAAACATAATAAAACATAAGGATAAATATATTTAATAGGGAGATAATAATCCCAAAAAAAAGTATTTCTCTTTGAAGTGGATCAAGAATAAGAATAAAAGTTCAAATGGGTGTGTTGAGAGTATCTCCTTAAATATTAGGGGAATTATTTTATATCTCTTAACTGAATATAAATTTATCTCAAATATATTATTAAAATAATCTCTATTTGGGCCTTTATATAGAGTTTGGAATATACTAATTGAGGAATATAACCATTGGATTTGATGTGGCATCTCCTGTAATCATTTCTCATTTGGCCTTTATAATCAACATGGATTATCTTACTTTCATTTATCTATCTAATTATTGTATTATGTGTGTATTATATTTAATAATATTATAATTTTATCCCTTTGAGCTAGAACAAATATATTCATTTCACTTTCATATCCAGTTGTTAAAATTTTCACAAATAACCTTCCAGTCATCAGGGTTCGGTAAGAGAGGATCATTAGATAGAAGTGTAATATAGTCTTCCTAATTCATTTATATGTTATGAAATTATTAATCTATGATTAAACCTTGATTTTATATTCTATTAAATTTAGTATGAATAATGAAGTTGATTTTATATAAGCTTCACTAATCTTTTTATTTGTTCATTCAATGTGTCGACTATTTTCTTTAATGTGTTATTGGTAAATGGAGTTCAAATGATAAAGTTGATTCTATAAAAGTAATTAATCTTATTGACTTTATCTATTTAATATATCATCCATTTTCTATATGTTTTAATGTAAATAATTTTAGTTCCAATATTTCATTATCTTTATTTTTTATTCATCCTACTATAAATCAATCATTTTCTGGAAAAATTTTGGTAGAAATTCTAGATAAAAATATAAGTGAATTGTGATCATTAAAGCATGTTATACAAAATGATAAAAATTGTGTTATCTGAAGGATAACATAAGGATATATCCATTTTTATATTCAGAATACATGATACATTAAATCATAAATTAAAACACAAAAGTTTCATTGAGTTTTATTGGAGAAATTATATCTTGATTGATACCAAAGAGATGAGGAAAATTTTATCCTCTAATTATCTCTATAGTTTGGTTTCAAATCAACTATCCCCCTATGTTATTATCAAAAATATAGTTTTAGGATATAAACTCCCCATTTTAACATAATATATTACTTTTATAAGGATAGAGGTTTCAAATATCACTCCCCCCTTTTATGAATGATAAAAGCAAGAGTGGAAAATAAAATAATACCCCTATGAAAAAGATAAAAATATTTATTCCCCTCTAAAAACCAAAAGTTTCCATAAAAATGATAATAGTTAAACTCTCCAATGTAAAATAATTTTGGAAATATATTAATAACAATAACATTTATTCCAAGTTTCTATATAATTATTTTTTAAGAAAGTAAAAAATATAAAAAATTGAAAATAAAAATATTCATAGCTTGAAAGTTAAAGGACTATAAAGATAGTAAGAGAGAATTTTTATAAAAATAGACAATAAATAACTATCCCATATAGAATTATTTCATTGTATTAAAAATGAAACTTCAAATAGTATAAAATTGAATAGATTTTTCCATCTTTATTAATGTATTAATTTAATCATATTGATCGAAATTATCTCATTTGATTTTTTAGTAGATGTTATATAACCTGATCTTCTTTTGGAGGATGAACTTAAGTATATATAGAATATGGGTACCATTATTTTCTGTTATTTTTTATTCATCATTTAACTATGAAACATAATAAATTTCAAACACTAGTAATATTAAATTAAAATTTTATTTATGTATGTTGGTCTTTTATTATTGTTATAAGATAAACATTTTAGTCCCTAAAATAATAGATTTGATATGATTAGGAAAAGATATATAAAGTTTAAACATATCATTAAAATAAGTGTACAAATATTTATAATAAATTATAAATCTAATTATTATAGTGTAAAAATACTATTTATATTTGAAAATATAAGGTGAAAATAATAAAATAGAAATTCATCATATTCTACTCTTATCATTCACCCATTTTATCTTATCATCTACTTCTTCTTCCATCAACTTTTATCCTATTTTATACCATATCTATTTTCCTTTATCATACCATTCATCAAGTTACATGGAAATAAAATTCATATTGATTCTATTTATTGGATTAAGATTATGAAAAGGAAGGATAATAGTGGTTATTAAGTGGTTGAAGGAAAATAATTTCTTAATTTCTCTTACAACTAAATTCTTAGAATATTTAATATAAGAAATATCCTTTCCTTTTATGTTTATTATGGCTATGGTCTATTAAAACTATATAAGTATAATTAGTGACTATAACCATTACCTAAGTGTTTTAGAGAAAACTTATAAAAATATAAAGAATGGTATGAAATTCCAAGAGTAAAGGAATAAGAAGAAATATCATTTTTTAATAAAATTATTTTGAAATGAGAGATTTATTCAGAGAGAAAAGAGTGAATGACCTCTAAAATAATTTCAATAAGTGAGAAAAAAAGATATCTCAATGAGTGAATGTAATGATGGAGTGATTGATATATTTATAATCTTGGAATGGGAGATCAGTAGCTATAATATAATAAATTAATTCTTTGAAAAATGAAACATTCTTAAAGATCCATTTATTAAAATCAGTCATCATTGGTTCAATGGTGAATACAAAAAACCTCTTTAACATATAGATTCTTAAAATATAAATCAAATCTATCTCGAAAACTGACTATAATTAATAAAAGTGGCTCAAAGTTACCTGATGGAATTAAGTTTCAAGAAAATTAAATATAGATCATACCAAGTGGAGTGATATTTCATTTTTAGTGATCTCATTGATGCACCCATGAGGTGATTTTTTTTCTAGTAGATATTTATGGTTAGATTCGGATAAGATGAACTTTAAAACCCACATATTATTATATATGAAAATTAGTATACATATTACATTGTAAATTTATATTTAGTTTTATTCCTTCTATTTTACATTCTTATTAAATTTTATCAAAACTTTAGAGAGGGTCGATAGAGTTATACCAAATCATTATACATTATTCATTGAGTAGTTCAAAGTGGTATGTCTAGAAATATGGAAATATCAATGTATCGTTGTTTATTTTCTCAAAAAAAAATTACCCTTAGAATATATTTCTATATAATTTCCTTTAATTGTTAGTTAAATATCTTCTTGCAAATCTAAATATTGGAGGATTCTAGATCTTAAGGGTTTTTTCTATATTTTCCCTTCTTTTTATAAATGTCTCCAAAATATTTATTAGGTCTTCAATTTTTAATATCATTTTATTTACTCTATCTTTATCTTCAAAGGATTAATTTCTTTAGGACACATCTTTGAAGAATTTTTCAGGCCTGGTATTTTATGATTGATTAGAAGATAATATAATTAATTGAGAATAAAGTGCCTTGATTTTTTAGTATACAGATTATAAGTCCTTTAGAATGTTGATATTCCTTTCCTTTAATTTTTAATATCTAACACTATATCATGATTATATCCATTTATATTTGATATATTAGAGTATGGGATTTAATTATTTATTCCTTTGGAATATATTTATTTGGTAAATGAATTTGATAGTGTTATCCCTTCACCAATCTCTAAATCTTTGTAATACATGCATATTTAGTAGATATTTCTTTCCATTTTTTTAATTTGAATATTTAGAAGAAATATACTTAGAAATATATTCTTCTTTATCATATTAATGAATAGGGGATTACCTTTCCATTAATTATAACACTTAAATCATTAAATAATATCCTTTATTATTTTTCATCTTTAATTCTTTGGAATGGTGTGTGGATGAAAAAATTGGATGTTGAAACATTTGGTTCACATCTTCCTTTAATCTATGAATTAACATGATAATTTTTTTATTGATCATAGAGTGTTCATCTTCTTCTATAATTGAGTATTCAAATGTAACATTAAATAGAATTTTACCATTTTAATATTTAATAGATTGTGTTGTAGAATGTTTATCATCATAAGTTGTAGCACACTTTGTTAAATTCTTGTAAAAGGTAATCTAAGGAAAATTCAAAATGTGATTATTAGTTTAAATTAATGAAATAATATTTTTGTATATCTTTAATCATGTTAAATGTTATAATATTATGAACAAAAATATTTAAATTAAAAATTAAAATTTTCCTAGGAGTAAAAGATTGTATCTACTTCATAAGAATTACATAAGGTCTTAGAATGATTATCCAATTGGATATAATTATGGATATAAGAAATGACATATTATGTCTTTCTAGTAAGAAAAATAAACTATATCAAAAATAATTAAAAAAATAAAAAACCATTTTTATTTATTTTAAATTTTTCCAAAATTAGATCTAAAAAAGATAAGATTTAAGATAAAAATATTACTACCCATTATTGGTATCAATGAGAAAAATAAATTTACATATTGGATGATTTATCTTGATTTCTTATAGTCAAAAATAGCTCAAATAATTATTTCTGATACAAAATATTTAAAATAAATTAATGATAAGAAAAAAGATATAAGGTTTGATACCAATTATTGTGTATTAGAGAGAGACCAAAGGTTTCTAAGTGGATATATTCTCTCTATCCTATTATAGGTGAAAATTTATAACCTAAATGATAGCTCTAACACAAAATATTGGTAAAAATGGTAAGATATTAACTCTAGTTGTAAACTTCAAGAGGGGATAAATAGAAAAAATTAACACTAAAAACCTTTAATTAAAATTAATTCTTAAATATATAAATCAAAACTAAAATAAATTATGTATGTAGTAGAAAAAAACCATGAAAAAAATTAATTAATAATAAAAATAAGCTTAGAAATCAGAAAACAAATGATTCTATGATAAATGACTTTCAAAATTGGTGAATTTATGCCTTCTAATTATATATGTTCATTTTAAGACAAATATCTAAAATATAATAACACAGTTAAGTAAACATATATTAAAAAAATTCAAAGGATGGTTAGTGAAAACTTCAGGATCACTCTCTATATTTGGTTATACTATATAAATAATCTATAATTTAAGTTAAAAAAGAGACATGAAAAAGTAAAATAAATAAATAAATAAATGTCAAAATGGGTAGGAATCAAGAAGTTTTAAAGAGGTTCAAGATATAAAATCTTAATGTTCCTTATTTTATATACCAAAATAATATTATATCCCTAGAAATTGCATCTCTATTGATGTAAGGTTATAGTAGGATATTATGCATGTATCTGAAAAACACTTATTATAAGTAGTACCTGCTTTTTAATAAATAGATAATTCTTTTTCCCTAATAATTATTTAATTAGAAGATCAACATAGGTCAATTACTTATTCCCAATACTTATTTAATCAAAATATTTATAGAAGATAGGTTTTTATATATAGGACTTATTCATTCACAAGGAATGAAGGATAGAATTATTATTTTAATACAATAGTGGGGTTCTTGTATCATTTTAAAATGAATATAAAACAAAAAAAGTTGGGTCATAAAGAATTAATGGGAAATATGATAAATCTCAAAATAAAAAGGATTGACCTTCGAATAATATCAAGAAGAAGAATGAATGAATAAAGGTTGGTGTCAAGATGTATAGGATCTCATTATCTTTGTGGTTATACCTTTTCTCTTTATTGGTTGATTATTTTTTCCTATAAAATTAATGCACCAAATGATATTTCCTCGAGCATTTATATAAAATTGGGAATCCATCTATTGATAAATATAGTCATTAAAGTTGATGTGACTTCTCTTACAGTAATTTATTATTTGACCATTTTAGCTGAAGTGGTTTCACTTATAGTCCTTTATCTATTTGACTATTTTATTTTATATTTCTTCTCTTTGTTAACATTTTTATTTTATCCTTATAAGGTAGCATGGATATGAGTTCTAAGTATATATAATTTTATTATTGGAATGTGATATTGATCTAGGCCAAATATAGTCATTGTAGTTCCTTATCTAGTTATCAATTTCTTTGAGAATAATATTTTATTCATCATGGTCTAATAGAAGTGGATAACCAAATAGAAGTCTCAAATGATATTCGTGATTTACTTAGATATTTTGAGCATCTTATATTTTACTTTAACCTTCAACTTTTGTTCCAGTTAATGAATTTTATATTATAAAGTTGATTCTTTGGAAATCCTCACCCAACTTATTCTCCATACATTCAGTGTGTTATCCATTTCCCTTAATGTTCCATAGGTAATAGAGTTCATATGATAAATTCAATTCCATATGATTATTTAATCTACTTTTTCTTTATCTACCCAACATATCATCCGTTTTATTTACATTCAACTAGTAAACCTGTTAACACTAGTATTTTGTACTCTTTATCTTTGTTCATTCTTCCATACATCTACTGTTTTTGAATTATTTAACAAAAAAATAATTAGGTGGATATATTATATAAAAATATAAGTGTCTTGGGACAATTAAAACATGTTATTATATTGGATAAAAAATGTGGTATCCCAAGGATGACTCAACAACTATGACTTCAATTATAGTATCTTTGGTAAATTACAACCCCCCAAAAATATCCAATGGGTCCCCACTAAGTATATAATGGGGCCCCACTAGACTCTTAATGGGAGTTTTTTTCCATATATTTTTATCTTTTGTATACTTCAATAAAAAACATTTCTATAAATTTTCCTTTAGCTTATTCCAAATTTACATAATAATTTATTAACTTTAAAATCTCAATAAATACTTCCCTCTTTGTTATATATAAAATAAAATAAAATTCCTATAAATTTCTTCTACCCTAATCATCCACTTATATCATAAGGCACAATTTAATATATTCAAAACACATAATATGTTACAATAAATATATATAGTATTAAGTAATGATTTATCATCTGAATTAATATTTTAGAAAATCAATACTTGTTGTTTCTTATTCTTTTTTATATTTTTTTAATTTTTAATTTCATAGTTTTTTAACATTAAATTTTAGAATGTTAATATTTTTTTGGAATATTGTGATTTTTTCAATTTGGTTAAAAATTTAAGAATTAAATTTTTATTTAATAATTTCATGATTTTTATTATTATTTTTATATTATTTATTTTATAATTTTAGTTTTAAAATTATTATCATAAAAATTTTATTTAATATTTAGTTTAATATTTTTTATGAATTTAAAATATATTGAGTTACTAAAATAATTTAATGTTTTATGTCCTAATATTTTGATTTTTTTATTCTTAATTATTTATGTTTTTCAATTTCATATTAAATTTTTTTTCTCAAAATTTTAACACTGCATAATATTAAATCATGTGGTGTATTATTAATTATTTTTTTAATATTTAATAAATCTGATTTTATTACCCTGGGCTAAGTTGGTTAAAGATTAAGAGTGGCTTCCAAGAGGTAGGTATATCAAATAAAATCAGTTATGCGCACTATGGTAGGTATTTTAATAGGTATTATTACAATTATTATAGTTAGTATTGTTGTAGGATCTTTAGTGGCATGCATACTATAGTGGAAATACATATTATTATGTATATCATGTGAAAATTTTGTTGTTTTGAAAGGGATAATTATGGATGTACACCATAAAACTCAAAAAATATATATAATATTGCATATGGATATAAATAAAACTTTTATATGAATATAAAAATGTGTTTTACAAGATAAAACAAAACCTACCCCCATGCTGTATCTAAAATTATCCTAATTTAGAATCATTACTCTCCAAAAGTATGTGTTTAATGCAAACACCCTCGCTCAAATATTGAAATCTTAGAAAAATCACTAAGCATTCACAATGAATGACTATATGAAATTGGTGGTATAATATAACAAAAAATATGGATGTGGAAGAAAAATATCAAACACATTATAGGAACACCCTCTATGTTGTACCCTAAGTTAGTCTAACTTGGTGAATGAATGGGGTTATATCCTAAAAGTTACCTATAATATTTTTTGACCCCCAAAACCAATCCTTGGTCTACTCCCAATTAAATTGAATGAATTTGGGCCATAAAATGGAATCTAGGCCATATCAAAAGGACTTAATCTTAAACTAAAATTATTAAGTTCTTTGGAGCAATCCTTAAGTATTATATCCCCTTGAGTAGTCTCAATCCTAAGAAAGAACTATTGGGGCCTCTAGTTCAACCATAAAATATAAAACTTACATGACATCCCTCAAATATAATGGTTTATTGACCCCCCTCATAAATGTAAAATCAATTAAGTCTCCCTAAAATATATGGCCTTTAGGTCTCCCATTAATTTTAAAGGCCATCAAGAAATGTTTAAAAAAAATATGGTTTTATTATAATTAATTATATAATAATAATGTCACATAAAACACAATTTATCTACGATTGTTTTGTAATTTTCTTATATGGACCGCCAAATAATTTTTTTATGGAATAATACAATTTAATACATTTATTATGTCTATAAGTTCTAAATTTTCATAAGAAAATGATGATGAAATTGATAGTGATATTGGTGATGATGTTGTAAAGAATTATGAAAAGGGGGTATTGATCCACTCAAGTGAAATTAATGATACCCATTTTTTCCTTCATGAATGATGTGATTTTTATATTTATTTGAAGTTGTGTAATAATGGTAACTTGGAGGAATTTTTAGCTAATTCCCGTCATATAGTGTACCTTAGGTTTCATCATTATCATGTCTATTTCCTTTTTTTCAGTTGAAATTTTTATTAGGTTCATGGTTATTAGGGTTCTATAGATTTATTTTACTAAAGTCATTTTTTGTTGATGATTAATTTTTTATCAAACCATTTTATATTTATGATCATAGTGTGGTTAAATTGATATTTTATTGAATTGTTTTAGGGTTTGATTATGTAATTGTGAATTTCATATATTATTTCTCTATTACTTAGGATTTTTAAAATATAGAGGAATCTTTTTCATAAAATATATAATATTAGAAATGGGTTTTAGGTATAATAAGAGAGATTATTCATGTTAATTGAACTATTTTTTTGGATCACATGAAGGGTGATACACACTAATAGGGGGAATAAGTGTGTATAGTTTATAAGCCCCTTTGAACTCTTATGTTTATTTATCACCTATATAGTAACTTGTGTCTCTTATACATTTTATTTCATGATATTTAACATAAATTTGTATAAAATACAACCAATAAATCTATAGATTTAGTGTCTTTGGGTGATTAGAAATATAATAAAATAATTTAAACATAAAAAAATAATTCTTATTTAAATATCCATAATGTTCCCTTTAAATCCCATTGAAATTATTTTATTTCATAGGATATCCTGGGGAAATGCATAAAAGAAAAGGGTGATCTATAAACCTTGGTAAGGGAATGAACATGATAATCAAAGATAACATATGAGACAAGAGGCATAACATGATATAATAAAAGAGGAGTATCATATAGAATCACATGGAATCATGGAATAAATAAGATAAGAAAATAAGATCATACAATCCTAATAATTTTGAAATAGCATAAAACATGACATCAAAATCATAAGTTAAGGATCAGAAGATTATATAACATAGTGTTATTGGCTAACTGCTCTTGCACCACATATGGTATCTCATAAGATGAAAACATTATCTAATGTATTAGGATGGTGTATAATTATAGGCCCATATATAACATTCATAATATTTACATGCATACATATTCCATATAATGAAATAATTTATAATACATAAGCATAAGAAAAACCCATAAAAAGGAAATGGATTTCATAATCTTGTCTTAAGAAATAACCAAATGGAATATCACAAAGATTACCATGAAATAATGGATTAAATAATTATGGGATGTTTATAAATGAATAAATAATCATAGTTCATTAATAAGCATTTAAATTGAACAAAATTCATAAAAAAAGTATAGAAGTGAGTTTGTAAATGAACATCTTAAGTGGATTTTATGAAAAGGTGTAAAGAGTCTTTAATGAGGTTAAGAGCATAATATTTTACATAGAACCAGAAATGAACCCATATGGTTTTCAAAAAAAATGTGTTTTTTAGAAGCCATAGAAGGTTAAAATCCTTAAATTGAGTGGTACATTAAAAGAGAAATTAATTAGACAAGTTTCCTTTAATTAGGTAAGCTTAAAAGAAATAATTGATAAGGGAACTCAAAGAATATGAATTATCCCCAATCAAACATAGGTAAAGTGGTCAATTTTTATATGTAAGGAAAATATATACATAATATGGAAGTAGTACATGAGAATAATATATATGTAAATGGAGAAAAGGAAAGATAAATCATAACCTCAAAGTAAAGATGTGGTTCAAGGGATCCCTTACCTTGGGTCCTAAACTCATTCAGTAAATTCATCTATAATCCTTAATGATCAAAATAAACTCATGAAATAATTGATTCGAAACCTTTTAATTATATATTTAATTTATTATTATTCTTTTGTGTTTTTTTATAATAATTTTATTATAATACTATGATTATGTTCACCTTATCATGGATGTTTGTTACATGGTTCGAAGGTTGCATTCTTTTATCGATAATTATAAAAGTTCTTTTCTAATGAGACTATAACAAAATAAATGTAATATAATGATATTAATTTCATTGAATATATTTATATGGTCCCAAATAACTATATTTGTTATGATAGTAGGTTGATTCACTTGGTATGAATGTTATTGTTATGTGCTTAGTTTATTTAAGCAGTTTCCATGATGAACTCATTTGATTTTATTTAACCATATAATTATTTAAACATTAAAAAATATGAAAAAAATATAATATACTTATTTATAACATTTTTAGCCATAATATTTTTATTACAAATATCCATGACGGTAGTGGTGAAAATTTAAATATGTTGTTCATAGAGGTGATGAATCGATTATAATATAAAAAACCTTTTCATTTTAGAATAGAATTGGATGAGTTGGATGATGGATATACCATTAGTATAATATAATTCTAACATATTAATAATACAAATGGTATCATACTATCATGTAAGTAATATTTTTGAGGAGTTAGAAGAAGAAAGTAATTTAATAGAGTTAGATTGGGAACATTACCTCTTCCTTTTGATGTTTACTCTTAGGATACACCTTAAGGAACCTTGGATTAGTATTTTTATGAGAAAAAATATTCAATGATGTGTGGGAGATTTGGGGATTGTTTTAGGAATATTTTGGGTGATCTACGATGTTTTTAAAGTGAATAGAAATGGGTGAAGGAGGGTGTTATTTATAAGGGGAGAGAGGTGTTTTTGAATAAAATATTCATTAGTTTATTATTTTTTCTCAAGACTATAAATAATAATTATTATTATTGTGAATGTATATAGTAATTGGTTCATGTGAGGCTAATATAATGTTTTCTTACATCATTCATTCAGTAATTAATCATGTATTTAACTTATAATATAAAATATTGTATTTTGTTATATCTCATTGATCAATAAAAATTCAACTTTTTTAGAAAAATACCCAAAATTCACACTAATATAATTTTGATACGATGATTTAAAAAATTATATAAATTTTTTCAAATTAATTTTTTAAATAGAATAAATTTAACATTTAATTTATTTCTTTATTTATTAAAAATACAAGTTTTTATGAAAAAAGCAATTTTTTGACCCATCAAAATATTATGTATAACTATAAAAATTATATTATAATTTATGTAAAAAAATATAGTTTTTAATATGACCATTTTATGAAAATAAATTTTATTAAAAAATTAATATAAAAATGAATTTTAATGAAATTATAGTATATAAATTTTACTAAAAATTAAAATTATCCTTTCATTATGTCAAACATTTATTTTATCATGTTAACACATTTATTTAATTGTGTTATGATATTAATTTCTTATATTTTTATTCATACGTTCCTTGAAAAATATTTTACTATTTCATTGGCATAATTTCGATTCTAATGGTTAGGTTACTAGTCCAAATGGTCATATTACTATTTCTAGCAGTCAGGTTAGTATTCTAATATTCAAATTACTTCATATAAATTTATATTAATTCATGTATCCATCATTAACTTAAATCCCTCTTATGTTTCTATATTTTATGTTGGTGTTGGTTCCATAGAACCAAATTTTGAGTACTTTATGATTTCATATATTCATAGTTTTAAATATTAATAAACTATTGATCACATCCTGATTATTCTTCTACATGAGATAGTATGTGATAACTTCTTAAGAGTAGTTGTCGCATCAAAAGGTCATAGTATTTCCCTTCTATGATGAGAACCCTGAAGTTCCATGATAGTATTATTAAATATATGTTCTATATATGGATGAAATAATTTTTGGGATGCAAATGATATAGGCTAATAGGGGTGGAGACACATAAGAGTTTGAGACACATTCCCATGGTGTACTCCCTTAGTAATTTCTAGTATAAGAGATTAAGAGAATGAAACCCACTAGTAGAAAATACATATTTTTATGAGTCATTAGATGTTCTTATCTAAATACATGTTTATTGATCCTTATACTTTAATATTACTATTAATGGATATTATTATTTATATGCTTTGATATATTGATGAAAATCATGAAGACATGTGTTCGTGTTGAAGTAAGATACATTGGGTGCATCACAAGTAATATTTCATTAATGAATAATGTGAGAAAGTATTTTACACTTATGTTATTTAATATATGTTGATATCTCAGGCCCTTTTATGGAAATGATACATTCTAAATAAATTCATGGTCATGTTGTTCTGTGGGATAGTTCATTTCTGGAAAGTTAAAGAGACACTGAGCATATAGGTTGATGACACCAGCATGTAACCTTCTTGATAAGAGATATCATGATAAAGGGATTATATTACACAATAAGTCCCTATATGAGGTTTTATTTCATTTCAACATTAACTTATTTCTATATGGGTTTCTTGGAATGTTTCTAGATTACAACATTGGACTTTGGGCTTCTTTGTTTAATGCCACTAAGAAATAGGTCTATAAGGTCACACACTAAGTGTATTCAGAACCTCATTTAAATGATATTATTATTTTTTATTTAATGTGTTGAATAAATATTATTCTTACATTTAGTTTAATAATTATTCAAGTTTTCTGTATAGTATATATTTTGTCAATATATATTCAAGAGAATATTTTTTTAGAAGAATATTTAATAAATATTTATTTACTATTTAGTGAATATGGTATTTATTTATTTATTGGTGAATAATGAAATAATATTTATTTATTAAATAAATATTCATTATTAAAGGCCTGATATATATTGTGGTTTCACAAACCTTCCCAGTTTTCATGCAACCTAACACCTGACCTGGTCTGTGGCATGCCCTGAAGGGCATTCCCAATCCCCACAAGCTGGAAACTAGTACGTAGGAATCATGAAACTCCTTTGGGAGTGGTTTTTCCCATGATAAAAATAACTAAAATAATTAAAAAACCAAAAACATCATGAAAAACATCTATAACATATGAAATAAAAAAAGGAAGAAACCATAATCATAATTTAAACATTTTACCATTACAACAAGAGACTAGAATAACTAAAAAATGGGAGGGGATCAACTAGATAGAGAAAACCTCCTTTTGAGACATGGGTTGGCACCCACCATTCCACCACCACCAACACCTTCCAAAGGGTCTTCTGATATTAGTAACCACCACCACTTTTAAACTAATCATTTCCCATACATGGATCAGACAAAACAAATTTTATATACACCTGAGGGTGTATGTAGGGTGTAAAATCACTTACCTATTATGGTCCCACTAGATTTTCCATGCATATACATTATAAGGTAAATAAACATGCTAGTTTTTATAAAAAGAAAACAATTTAATATTTTTTTAAACATGTTTTAACTTTGAAATAAAAGGTAATATTTCAAGGGTAAATGGAAATAGGTAAAATTCACAATAAGAACCATGGACAATCCTAAAGAATATAGTATTAGTGGGAACCTATAATATTCACACTCTCGGTGATCAATCCAAGATATGAAGGTCCATATCTAGCTTAATCCTACCAATCCTCATCATCAATGTTTTTTAGTGTTATATCATATATCTTCAAGGTAGAGTGGGGCATGCCTAGCATACTTATCCTAGTCTTCCCACCTCAGTACCCAAGATTCCCATGTTCTTCACCCTATTCATAAAACCATAAAAACCCCCTTATTTCTCAAGCCATCACATACCCAAACACACTATTTCTGTGGGGTTTTAATCATTTAAAAGCCTAATGTACATTAATACATTAGAAACCACCCATTTGGACTGACCACATAATTTTAGAATACATTTAGTAAATAAGGAAAGAATATTTAAATTAAAAATATATATCTAAACATGGAACTACCTACATTTTTCCTTGAAATCATCACAACTAGATTAGAAACCACAAGAAAAAGAAAATGGGGGTCCTGCATAAGAGAAAACAGACCATAGACATCAAAATCCAAACCCAAAAATAGGTATTTACCTGATTATAGGTCACCACATCCACTAGAGAAGAGAAAACCTAAGAAGTAAGGGAGAAGAATACAAGAGAATAATAGAGGAGGGACTTGCCTAAATATTTCTGGAATATTCAAGCCTAAATCCAATAAAAAATAACACCAATAAGTATTGGTGAGGAGAGGGATATGAACCTAGGTATTTAGGTGGTTGAATGGGTGGAATGAGAGGGGTAATAGTGTTTAAATTGAGTAGGAAAATAATTTTAAATTCAATTTTTTTAAGAATTCGGTAGGTCAAAAGTTTTGGACGCACAATTTTCTGGGGTTTTCATGGTCGTGTGCTTATCCATGAGGTCTAGACAGTGCTAATGTTTGGGTAATATGGTTTTCACTGGGATAGTTCATGGTTTCCCCTAACCATGAGTCAATTATGAGGCTCCTTCTATATTCCCAAAAGTAACCATTTTTCTTAGTAACACCCAGGAAAGTTATGTAACACAAGTAAGATGGAAAATAAAAGAGAAAATACCTAAAAATAACACCATGGATGTTACATGTGGATGAATGGCAGACCATGTTTAAAGGCCTGGTGAGAAATAATATATATTAATATTATTTGAATAAATAATATTTAATTAATTATCTATTTTTGCGTATGTCAAGAAATGATATTATTATTATTATTCTAAACATGCTATTATGCAGGTATTAAGTAAATAATAATGTCACATGTGAAATTCTTATTTTATGACCCTGTAACTATCTAAATCCAATTATATTATTTCTTTCCCTAAAGGTTTCTATTTGGTTTGTTGTGATCAAAAAAATCCAAATAATTTTCTTAAATCCCTATAGAACTCCCTCTATAAGAACACTCTCAAGTACAAAGAGTGATATCCCTCTATCTTTACTCTTGATTCTAGAGAGATAAAAGAGAATACTTCTTGAATCTATTTTAAGGGTGTTCAATGATGAATGATGAAAACGTTAGGATCTACTATGCTAGAACCTTGGAGATTATTATGGAGATGTTCAATGGCTTGTAGATCATGTGTGGATCACTGGTAGAGAGAATCTTCACTTGATTCCTATAAATCAATGATGGTATTATGTAGTGAAGTTTTCATATTAAAAAATTAAGAAACAATTAATTACAAGTTAACTCTTATTTTATTAAATTAATTATAAATAATTATGTGATGGTCCTGTATTTTGGTTTTAGAATTCTCATGTTAATTAATCTTTGACTCAATTCCATTGGTCATGATGTTTATCATCGATTTAAATCATAGATTATTCATCAATTATGATAGAAATATTTTTTGTTCATGCCCCATATAGTAGTTCCTCTATGCCAAAAACCTTCAATTGGTATCAGATATGTCACATAATTATTTATAATTATTTAAATATTATTGATTGAATTATGAATTTTTCATTAGTTTTCAATTCCAATTTAATCATTATTTAATCTAAATCTTGAGATATTATATTCTTCCTATTCATTATCACAATTATAATCAAAATAGACTAATTTTATGAATGAAAAAAATTCAAAGAACTCATTTATAGGTGTTGAATATTCTAACTGGATGGAACAGAAGTACACACTATATAGCTTGTTGGTTCACGTCCTATATCCTTGTTTAATACACGAAGATAATTTATGAATTAATTAATAATTAATTTAATCTATTTTAATTTATTGCACATGATGTGTATTTAAATACACCACATATTGATCAGACCAAACCAGCACATGGTTAGACAGACTACACAACATGTAACTTTCATACATGATATGCAGTATGTTACTCAAATACGGTCTGTGAATTTTTTTACATGACCTACATGATTAGTGACTATATAAGTTGGAGTCCACATGATTTTTAGCTTGTGTACATGTTGTGTAATACATTAATTCTCATGGAACAATTACATGTCGAACCCCTAGCCAAGTGTTGCAGATAGACAGTGAGAACTATACATGATCTGTATTTGGATTATACACATCATGTATATTACCAAATTACATATAATTGAAAATTAATTCATTATACTAATAAAACCTTATCAAAATGTGTTCCTTATGTCATTTATTTTACTATTTACATGTCGTGTTATGGGTTTTATATATATTAAATGTCTAGTTATTGTTTGCGTAATATTTAGAACTATATATCGCATATAAGTTGTAATAAAGTCATTAATATATGAGAATTTAAATATAAAACACTATATAAATAACATGTGTTTTTTGTTTCATTAAGTTAACTCATACATTCCAGGAAATTACATGATAAGTTTGGTATACTACATTCCACATAAGTAAGAAGTATATGAATATAATACATGTTGGGTAGTTCGGGTGGGAACTCACTATGTTTCCTTTGAGTTGCATGTTTTGTACATAGTTGATTTTAAATAAATTTATTTAATTTGTTTAAAATTATGATGGATGATAATATCAAGAAAAAATTATATGATAATTAAGCTAAATTAATTGATTGGTTAAATGTGATAATTAATTTATTCGAACATGATTTATCATAAATAAGAATGATTATGATTGAATGTTATCTTATTAAATGTGTAATATGTTGAATGTATGAGGATGATCATGAGGATAGGACGGACCTTTATATGTGATTGGTTTATTTTAATTTACTATTAAATTAAATTTATGGTCAGTGCATTATCCTTCTTCTCATTATGTAAGGGCGTGTGTAATCGCTATTTCTTTTTATGCAAACCCCTTAACCAATCCTTTGGTTCCCCTCACTAATGTGTTAGTAAAATCTTATGTAATGGATATATCTCCCAAGAGAGTGGAGTCGGTTCAAGTTTGGAGTTTAGGAAAAGACAATCCAAGAGGTATATGGGTGGATAGGTTGAAAGTTGCAATACGAACCAAGTCAGGGTTCAATGTGCTCGTTCCCCTTGGTCGATGGTTAGTTTATCATTAACTTGATAAACAAACCATTAGAAAAATCTCATGATCATAACACTCTATTATTTAATTTCTATCAATATGCATGGTTAATTTCATTATGGATGTTTTTTCTCAATCATATGAATTAATGAATTAACAATCATGTAAGATAGAACTAAAATAAATTGTATTATGTGTAAATGTTATATAAGACATGGTTAATCACTAAAGTAAATCCACTTAATATTAACAAGAATTTAATAAAGATAGAATTGTAAATTGTTTTGTAAAGATAAAAATTCCTCAATTATATATATTATTTTGGTATAGCCTTCCAATACTTAAGTTAAAATCGAACCATAGTTCAAAATGCTTGATCGGCCCAAGTCATGGTGCTTTCAATTATTAGGGAATTATGAATTGATGTTTTGGGTAGACTTAACTTAGTTCAAATAAAGGGTTTAATTCCCAAGTACGAATTAGTGTAACTAAGAGTTAAAGGTTGAGGAAATCCAATTTATGGATTTTAGGATTTGAGAGTTCACTCAAAAGATCAAGGAACTTTGAGTTAATGAAATTAGAAATTCTATACCTACCTAAAACCCTTCAAATAACTTTTCAGGCCCAAGTATGAGTTATGATAAGGGTAATATGGGTATTTTACACTAAAATGTCCAAGAAATGTGATATTTTGAATCCAATGGTGAGGGATATTAGGGCTTAATAAAATAGGTGTAGATTCATAAATATAATAGTTTTTATCTACTTTTATCAGATAAAGTGCTAAAATTTCCCCCTTATTATTTATAGTAATGGTAATAAATTTGACTTCAACCATATCACTATAATCCATACATGAGAAGGATAACCTTATCACTTGAACTATTTTCCAAGAAAGAATAATATGCTTATGTATTATCCTACACCATGAAAGGAAATTATATGCGCTAGAAAACCCAATTCCTAAAGCACCTGGTAAAGAGGCTAGTGATGTAGTATTGTCTCTTTATGGGAACCGTTTGGATGATGCCATAGATTTCCAATGTTTCATTCTATCATCCACAACCAATGATATTCTAAAGAAACATGAATAAATGGATGTGTATATCATGATGTCTCATCTTCTTCATCACTATTAAGAGAAGGAAAGACAATAGAGATATGAGATCTCTAATTCTTTGTTCACATGAAATTTTGGAGAGTCAGTGCTAGCTAGGTCTCCTGTAGTAATGCTTATTGGATACATATAATTATTAAACATCTTAGGTGTTAAATTTTCATATGAGTTACACATAGATGTCATCCTTTCCTCACTACCAAATTCCTTCTCCAAATTTATTATTAATTATAACATGAGCAGTAATGAGAAGAGTCTTTCATAACTCCCTACTCTAATTCTTCACGTTGAAAAGGACATAGGGAGTGACAAACTCAGAGTCTTTATAGGGAACAAGAAAATTAAGAATAAAGAAAAGGGTCACAATACTCATAAAAATTCTAAATCTACCAAGCACCATTCATCCAAGAAGAGGAATATTTAAAGGCATACAAAAGAAAAAAGAAGAAGTATGTTTCTCATATGGATAGAAAGGATATTAGAAGAGGAACTACACCGAGAAGTAAGGGGAAGCTAAATGTGCGTTCATGATCAGGTATAAAATTTATATATCTATACATTGGGTATTAGATATAGATTTTAGATCTCAAATATATATCTAAATATAGGAACAAAGTAGATTATAAAATATTTACTGAGGATACATGGATTTGCGGGCTACCAATGGTGTAAGTCTAGTTTCTCTATCCATTGGAGACTACCACCTTCTATTTCCAACATAAATGATCTTGGTTTTAAAATATTTTGATTATTCACCGACTATTACCAAAAACATAATTTATGTATCCTTCCTAGATACAGATGGTTTTTTTAATTTTGGAAATAAAATTTTTTTTCTTCTATAAATACAGCACATGTTATGGAATTGAACATTTAAATAACATTCTTTATGTATTAAATTATGGATACCGATAATTGTACATTGATAATGAATAATGTTTGCATGAATCATATAACACCCAGATATGGAATTACCATCTTGGTCATGTAAATGAGAAGTGTTTAACAAAGCTCTATCAATATAGTTATTTCGAATCTTTTAAGTTAAAACCTATTGAAATATTTTATGCTTTTTACAAGTAAAAATGGCCAAACCACCATTCAGTGGATAGGGTGAAAAGGCCACATATATTATAGGATTGGTACACAATGATGTGTGTGGACTATTTCTAGTAAAATATAATGTTGGGTATTCTTACATCATAATTTTTATTAATGACTTGAGTTGATATGGTCATTTCTACTTGATGAGGTATAAGTACAAGTCCTTTGATAAATTCAAATAATTCAATAATGAAGTAGAGAATCAACTTGGAAATAAGATGAAGAAGATTTGATCTGATTGAGGTGGTGAATATCTTAACTAATAGGTTATCTACTTTTTATGGGATTTTGGTATTATTTCTCAACTCACTCTGCCTTACACACCATGGTGGAATGGTGTTAGTGAAAGAAGGAATCTTACCTTTCTAGGCATGATAAGGTTGATGATGATTCATGAAGATATTTAATTATCCTTTTAGGTATATGCATTATAAACTATAGTATACACACTAAATTGAGTCCCAACTAAAGTGGAAAATGAAATTACCTTCATGTTATGGAGTTAAAAGAAACCTCTTCTTTCACATACACATGTATGGGGTTGCGAGGCATTTGTCAAGGCTATACTAGGAAAGAAACTAAAACATTTACACACAAATTATATATTTATAGGGTATCTTAATAAAATAGGGGATAATACCTATAAAACCCCTCATAAAAGAAAGTGATTTTCACCATATAAGTAATCTTTATTAAGAGAGATCACAACCTCAAGAATGATAGTGTGATTAAGATTTACTTTGATGAAGTTGATGCTTAAGACACATAAGAGTGGGAATTGGAATAGATTCCACAGGTCCCCATGGAAGAAGTTGTTCATAAAATACAAGTACTGCATATGAGCCCCAGAGAGGTAAGAGAATCAGAGAGATGTGATTTTCTAGTTACTAAATATGGTAACTCTTTATTGTTTAAAAATAATGAACCTCTCTCCTATAAAGAATTAGTAGAGAGATTAGATGTTGAAATATAGAAATAATCCATGAATTATTAAATAGATTCCATATATTAGTAGTTTGGGTTCTGGTCAATATTCTAGTTGATGTAAATACTATTGGGTGCAAATGGGTATTCAAGAGAAAATTGTACATAGAAGGTAAATTAAGTAACTATAAAGAAAGTATGACAACTAAAAGGTTTAAATAGTGCCAAGGAATTGACTATGATGAAATATTTTCTCCAATTTCCATGTTCAAATCCATCAGAATTATACTTTCTATAGTATCTTACCATGACTTTGAAATTTGGAAGATGGATGTAAAAACATTGTTCATTAATGGGAGCATTTAAGAAGATACTTATATGACATGATTATAAGGGTTTATGACTCTAGTTGATTCCAAAAATATATCAAAGTTATAGAGATCCATTTATGGATTGATGTAAGCATATATTTCATAGAAAATTTGGTTAAATGAAGCTATAAAAGACTTTGTTTTAATTAATAACAAGTTTTATTCATATGTTCATGATAATTTTAGTGGGAATGTGGTATTTACCCTAGAAATATATGTTGATGACATATTACTTATTGGAAATAACATACTAGTATTATAGAATGTTAAATACTGGTTAAAAAAATGTTTCTCCCTGAAGGTCTTAGGTGAATCAGCCTATATTTTAGAGATATATATCATTTGTGATAGATCCAAGAGGTTTTTTAGACTAAGTCAAGGTATGTATATTGAATAGATGCTAAAGATATTTATTATGAAACAATACAAGAGGTTATTGGTTATAGTGTCACATGGTATACATATTTCAAAGAAATTTTTCCCTTGGATAAAACAGGAGAAATAGATAATGATTAATATCACACAATCTTTTTTGATAGGATAAATCAAGTATGCTAGGTTATGTACTAGACTTTATATTACCTGTGTATTGAGAATGGTAGGAAAATATAAAGTTGATCTAGGTGAACAGTATTGGCCTACTGTTAAGGATATCCTTATGTATCTGAGAAGAACTAAGGATATGTTCCTAGGGTATAGAGGAGATGAGGAGCTAGTCATTAGGGGTTATATTAATGATAGTTTTCAAATAGATCAGAATTATATAAATTCACAGTTAGGATATGTCTTCAGACTCCACAGAGGATCTATGAGATAGAAGAGTTCAAAGTATCTATTTATTATTGATTATATAGTGGATTATGAGTATATATAAGATTCTAATTCAACCGAATTATTCATTTGGGTATGAAATTTTTTCCAGGATATTGATATAGTACCTAGAATTAAAGACCCTATCACATTATATTATGATAATAATATAGTAATAGATCTTGAAAAAGAGATAATGTCACACCAATAGACAAAGAAAATACTCCATAAGTATCACCTCTTAATATGTTTTTCTCATAGGGTTGAAGTTACAATAATAATAGTTTCCACATAATAAAACATGGCAAGCCCCTTGAAAAAATAATTATCTCATTATAAGCATGAGTATCATGTGAGATTTAGCAGACTGAAAGTTGTTATCAATTGTATTTAGTTTAAGTGGGAGAATATTAAATTAAATTCCCTATAAATAACTTCTTTTTACTTTATGATTGCCTGTAATCATAATTTTTGATATTAATAAAAACTATATCACATCATTTTTTGTCTTCTTTGTGACATGGTATGTGATAACATCTTAAAAGTAGTTGTCGCACTTAAAGGTCATAGAAGTTCTCAATTACGATTAGAACTTATAATTTCTATGATATTATTCTTAAATATATGATCTACATCCATATGAAATACTTTTTGCATCACAAATGATATAGTCTATCAGGGGTGGAGACTCATGGGGCTTTGAGTCACTTTCTCATGGTGTTTTCCCTGGGTAATTTTTAGTGTAGTAGATTATGAGAATGAGAAAATCCAGTAGGAAACCCACATTTAAATGTGTTATTGGATGTTATTATCTAT
The DNA here is from genome assembly GCA_963277665.1 of Viscum album. Lineage (NCBI taxonomy): Eukaryota > Viridiplantae > Streptophyta > Magnoliopsida > Santalales > Viscaceae > Viscum > Viscum album. Next base: position 1,362,775,272 of record OY728156.1, on the reverse strand, counting down.
ATATGTATATATTGATCATTAGACATTATGATTGTTATTATTAATTGATATTATTAGTCATGTGCTTTGATGTATTAACAAAAAACATGATGAAATGTGTTCATGGTAAAGTCGGATACGTTGGGTGCAACATGAGTAATATTTCATTAATGAATAATTTGAGAAAGTATTTTTCTCTTCTATTATTTAATGGAATTTTATATCTTAGGACCTATTATGAAAATGATATAGCCTAAATAATTCTATTTCCATGGTGTTTTGTGGGAAATCTTATTTCTATAAATTAAAAGAATGAGACATCAATCATGTAGGTTGATGACACCAATATGAAACCTGCTTGATAGTAGATATTATGATAAAGCGGTTATATTAAACAATAAGTGTCTATATAAGGCTTTATGTTATTGAGACATTAACTTCTTTCTCTTTGGTTGTCTTGTCATGTTGTTAAATGTTAACCTTGGACTATGGGCTGCTTCTTCTAATGTGACTGAGAAAGAGGCCTAGAAGGTCACACACTGAGTGTATTGAGACCCTCAATTAAATAATATTATTATTTATTATTTAACATGTTGAATAAATATTATTCTCACACATGGTTTAATAATTATTCAATTTTTCTGGATAGAATATATTTCATCACTAGTTATTAGAGATAATATTTTCTTAGTATAATATTTAATAAATATTAATTTTCTATATAGTGAATATAATATTTATTTTTTTATTGAAAAATATTGTGGTGATATTTAATAATTAAATAAATAATAATTATTCAAGTCCTGATAAATAATGTGGAGGAATGGTGGACCGAGTTTAAATTTTCAAAGATAAATAATATATATTAAATATTATTTGAATAAATAATATTTAATTAATTTTATAGTTTTGCGCATGTTAAGAAATAATAATATTATTATTATTACTATTATTATTATTATTATTATTATTATTATGGACATGGGTTTCTATACGGATTAAGGAAATAATAAGGGAACATGTGAAATTATTATTTTTTAACCCTAGCATTATTTAAACTCAATTATATTATTTATAACCTTAATGGTTTCCATTTGTTTTGTTGTGTAAAGAAATATCTGTAGAATTATCTCAAATCCCTAGAGAGATCCCTCAACAAGAATGATCTCAAGAACAGAGGGCAATCCTCCTCCACATCCACTCTAGATTCTAGAAGAGAATTCTTCTTGAAGTGATTTTCAGGATGATCAAAGACAAATGATGAAAGCATTAGGATTTAATATGCAAGAACTCAGCTATTCCTATGGGGATTTTCATGGGTTCATAGAACATGTTTGGGTCACCAATGGAGGGAATCTATATTTGATTCCTATAACACAATGACTATACAATGTAGAGACATTTTTAGATTCATCAACGATGAAAGAATTCATCACAAGGTAATTCTTAATTACTAAAATTAATTGTAAATAATTATGTGATAATATTAAATTCTCATGTTAATTAATATTTTATTCAATTCCATTGTTCATGATGTTTATTATTAATGTACATATAAAATTAATCATCAATTATGATAAAAATATGAGTTATTCATTCCCTATCTGGCACTTATATTATTATTAGAACCTTCATTTTACATTTTGAAAATGTTGATTCCATTGTTAATTTTGTGTATCATTTTTTAGTGTTATTTTTGGGTGTGATAATTCTAGGAGATTGAGATGATCCAAAATTTCCTATTCTAGTTGTCATATTTTTTAGTGTTTATTGAACTATTATAATTATGTCAATTTTATTGGTTTTAATTATTAACTAAATGTAACATTATAAATTAATGAAACTAAGTGTTATTATTTTTATTATATTCTACATGTATTTTATACTATACAATATTTCTAAATATGGAACACATATTTACTCAGGAATAAAATTTCATATATAGAATTATTAGTTGTTGTATTCTTCCCCGTTCAGAAATTTTACACTTAAAATTTCATTTTATACACTTAGTTGAAAATAAATGAGGGTATTTTTTTGTCACTTCCTTAGGTTCTAACGTTTCCATTTAGAATTTATAGAACATCTAAAGTAATTTGAACAAGTGATTTGTATTGTTGTGTATAACTTTTTTATATGATCTAAGATCATTACTGGTTACTCCACATATGAGATATCATTCTCTAGATATACCACATCTGTATTTAGTACATGTGAGTGATCTGATATATAATTCCTCAACAAGGGTTCAAGTAACACATCATGCACTTGAGATAAGTTTGGTGGGATTAATAGTCGATAGACCACAGCTTAGATACAATCAAGAATCTCATAGGGTTTAGTGTATTTAGGGATTATCTTTCCATTTTTCTCAAACTTCATGACTTTCTACCATGGAGCTATATAGAGGAACACTTTATCTCTAACCTCAAACTCTAGATCTCATCAATAGTTATATGCACAACTCTTCTATCAACTCTGAGAAGATCTGATGTGTTGTTTAATAGACTTGAACTTATCTTCAATTTCTTCATCCAGTTAAAGTCCTGGAAAATTATGTTCATTATAACACCCTAATATTTTATGATATATGTCTCTTTAAAGAAAATTAATTTCTTTTATATCTCTATTTACATGAAACATTGAGTTTAAATGAATTGCAACATATTGTTGAAATATTATTATGTGATGGTTATTTCCTAGTCGTTAGATTGGTAGGTGTTAATAGTATTGACCAAATTAGTAAAAATAGTTATAAAATATTTTATTTAATAAAAATTTATAGATTAATTATTAGGAAATAATTACTTAATTTTTATAAGAGCTATTTTATGCTTCAATAATATGCTTTCTTCAAAAGTAGTTTTTATTGTATTTTATTCACGTATATTATAATTAATTTCTTCCAATTTTAGAAAATTAATTTTATAAAAATTATATCAGTTTTTAAATAATTAATTCAAAATTGAATTATGGTGAATTTTTTTCATTTTTTTGAAATGGTTAATTTTTCATCAAATATTAAAAAAAAGATTTTTCAAATACTGTCATTTCTTTTCAATAAATCAATTAATTTAAAAGTTTAATTATATTTTGAATTTAATATTAAAGTGACATATTATCAATTTTATTTATAATAATATAATTAATTAAATTTTAATTATAAATATCTATGATTTTGATATTAGTTATTTTTTATGCTTAAAAATATAATTTTCTAAAAATTGTTTTTTGTTGATTTTTACGCATTTATATTAAAATTAATTTATTCAAATTCAAGATATTGAATATTGAAAAATTTATTCCATATTTATAATCAGGGTGATAAAATTTTGTAAATATATCACTTTTATTTTTGGCCCTTATGAATAGTAACCTTGATAAATTATTGTCACCACGGTAGGGGTAAAATGGGTAAAAAAGGGTTAAAACCATAAGATAGGGTCTCAAAATAAACCAAACACTTGAATTTATTTAATTTAATGGGATTAATTCGACAAAATACATCCCAAATTAAAATATATATCATTTTGGTTCCATTTTACCTTGATAATGACATTTATATTATTTTAATAAAGAAAATTCCAAAATGACACTCGCTTTCTTTTAATTTATTTTATATGTTCACATAGAGATAATAATATGTTATGAATAGATATAAAAGTTTATTTTGAAACTAATTGATTTATTTTTATGATATTAATTTATTTTAAGTTTTGATTAATGGTATAATTACCTTAAATTCGTACGCAATGCCGATACAATATTTGTTCAAATAATAGAATGTTAAAATGAATAATTTTAAAATTATGAAAAGTAATAAAATTTGGATGAATTATTATATTGCATAAATTTTATAGTTAAATATAACATATTAGTGATGTTTTAAGTGTTTATATTCAAATTCCATCACTATATTCATGTGTTTAAAGTAAAATTAATGAATAGTGTCAGAAATGAAAATAATGATATTTTATGAAGAAAAAAAATCTATTTAATAAATTATTTAAAAATAATAAAAGTTGTGAACTGGGTAAAGTAGGATAATATATGGTCTAAAATTTCATTCCTTTGAAATTTATGAGCCAATTTTCACCTTATAATTAAAATTATAACCCTTTAATATTAAAAAGTGCATTGCCATAGTTAAGGTTAAAATTGGTAAAACAAGGGGTTAATCCTAATGATAAGGTTTAAAATGATATATAAACCAATATAAATTTTATTTTATGATTATATTAATATCATATACTCATTATATTTGAATGAATGTATTTTTTTAACCATTTTAGATGATTTAGATTCATATTATATTATAGTATTTCATCAATTTCCAAAAGTGCTTCTACCCTCACTTATAAAAAGACACCCCTTACCTCTCTTCTTTTCACCACCTTGAGAATCCTATATCGACCAAAACCTAAAACATTATCTTCTAAACTTTCATATTCATTAATTTTAGGTTATTTTATTTTAAAATATCATTCCAAGGGTACTTAAGAAGGGATCTAAAGGAAGTCTACTAAATAAGAGGTGATCATCTTTGTCGAATCATTCAAATTTATTTCTTATTATACTTCCTCTAAATCTATTGTACTCATCCTAAAATAATAAATCCAATATCATAAATATACTAAAATTTTATTATTATGGGACAACCATTTTCCATCTCTTCTTTATTCTATGAAAATTGAAAACATCATTCATGCGTATGTAGGGCTTACTGTCTCCACATAGCAATGAAATTCATTTTTCATCAACATTTTACTTGTATGGTTATAAATATGAAAAAAATGAATACATATGATATTTATGAAATAATTATTCTTCTATAAATATAATATAATATCAAATGTATTTCCCTCAAATCCATTGTAAAACAATAATGTTGTTCATACGTGTGTGTGGACTACCACATCTACGAAGCGATGTGACCTGTTTTTCATTTCCTCTTTATATTGAAGGAAATAAAGATATATTTAATTAATATATATGATATATATGATATAATAATTATACTTTAAAGGTTAATTATTATTTATTATTCTTTTATTCCATCCATCAAAAAGTGAAAACACCATTCACGTGTACGCACAGCCTACCATCTCCAAGAACGGTGTAATTTATTTTTCTATATCTACATTTTATAGATGAATATATATATATATATATGTAATGAATTTATATGATATTTTTATCATTATTTACATTTTTTATATTATGGAACCAAAATCAAACTACAATGACCAGAACAACTGAACTAAAATTCTCATGAAAAATTAAATAGTTAACACCCGAAAACAACAATTTTAATAAGTAATTATTAATAAATGTGTATTAAAATGTTATAATTGGGTAATATATGATTTTATAAGTATTTAAATTAATCTATTATATAATTACTATAAATTAAAATTTATTATACAGGAGGTTAGATCACTATATAATCATGTTGAACTTGAGGTAAGGGATTTCTTCTCAATTTCCACTCTATTGAGACATATTTGGTATTATGCACCTATTTATTTTTATATGGTGTATACTATTTCCATTTTATATATTTAAAATTAATATTTATTTATTAATGATTATAAAAGTTTTAATTCAATTTTACTCTTTCAAGGGCTAACAATTTAAAAGTTACCAAAGAGGTAAGAATTTATTTTACAATCTCGTTTTTTTATTTCTCTTATTTTCATTGAAGGGATATTATAAAATATCCTTCAAAAACTCAATATATTTTATTATCCTATATATATTTTATTATTTTACATGTTTTCTTAAAAAATTTACTCTCTTTTTCACTTAAATCAAGAAAATAAATTTTTAAAAGAAAATTTGATCTTATTTCTCTTTTGATCAAGTATATTTTTCTTCTATGTCCAGATTTTTCAAAATTGATTTAAAAAGTCATTTTTTTCTAAAATTATATTATTAAAGAAATTTTATGTTATAATTGACTTTTTAAAAGGTTTAAAATTAATATTTATAATTTTTTATGAAATGTTAATTTTTTAGTTTCTTTTTAAAAAAATCAAAAGGAATATTTCTTTTTAATGTATACGGTGTTAATAGATTTTCCCACCACCAAAACCATTTTATTCTATTTAGCTTCTTCTACAAGTTTTAAATGGTTTTAAAAAGCAAAAAAATTTAATTAAATCTTATTTTAACATTTCTATTTCATTTTATTTATTTTTCCAAAGGAAAAAATTTTATTATAAAACCAATAATACTAATGAATTAATAGTCATATTTTATCTCTTATTAATTTTTTGGTCCTTAACTTTCTCTTGAAACATTCAATTTCTTGTGATCATTGGAAATTAAATTTATATTAAATATCCATATTATTTATATCATGGATATGATTATTTCCTAAACTGTATACCATTTCTATATATATAGTTTTACTTTGAAATTTATTTGATTGATTGGGGAAATATTGATATTCTATATTTTTTACACAATACAGAAATCTTTTGATAAGTCGTGTTATTTATGAATTAAATTTATCATTCAATATATGAATAATGCATTATATATACAATGGAGAGTGGGTCCTAGTTATAGATATCCTCTCGATACATCGACTGGCCTCATGAGGAAAACTAATTAGATAACCTTATTAAATGGGTTTTTTTAGTATATACCTACCCATCAATTATATAGTCTTGAAATAAGGCATTGATGGTAAGAATATCATGATGTTTGAGATCATGAAATCTAAAATTAGTAATTTCCTTCATTAATAATTTAGTTATTATTATCCATGAGATTATTGTATTGATGTTATCCATGGATGCATTATGTTCTCAAGTTTTTAATTAAATTGAATGTGTTTTAAATTATTTAACTTTCCATATTGATTATGACTTATTTATTCATGGTAGATTCTATTGTACATAACCCTTACTAAGAATCTGAAATCACTCTTTATTTGTTTTCCTTTCCTCATGATATGAAGAAGGAATCTTTTAATGAGTTCAAGGGTGATAAATATTTACTTTCACTATGATTTATATTTTATTTCCAATGTATTTTTGTATCTGGTTCTTCAAGAAAACTAAAAAATTAGTTCTTTTGGATGATATCCCTTATATATTATGCTTATGTAATAAATTATACATCGCCTCTAGGTTACTGGAGTTGAGTTTGTTACATTCACCAACTTCATCCTAGCACATGTTTGTTTTACATATATTTCCATAATGGGATTCATATGGATCCATCTGAATGCTCGATTAAAATCTATTGTTATATGAGAACTTGACCAAAGGAAGATGTTAACCTCATACTCATTTGAAGTCTATAGAATAACATCTCAATATATCCTCAAGTGTCAAGATATTCTATTAGAATTGGCCATCAATTTGGGGGTGATAGGTGGTACTGAAGTTTCAACTATGAGTTCAGAACATGCTAGATAATTTTCTAGAAATTTGAGGCGAATCTATGATCTCAATCAGATACAATCAACGGTGGTGTTCCATGCAGTCTCACCACTTCTTGGATGTATTTTTTCCAAGTTTATTGAGTAATAATTCCAATCGAATAGCGATTAAGTGAGTAGTTTTTTTCTGATAGCCTACCATAACACATATAGCATTATGCCCTTTGGATGTCTTTGAAAGACCCATAACAAAAATCTATTGTAATGTTATACCATTTTCATGAAGGTATGGGTAATTGTTTTATCATCCCTATGGAATTTTTTTTCTTTACGTATTTACTTTCTAACATACCGGGAACTTTAATGTATATTTTAGCAATGTATTTCTTTATATTATCTCATAAATAGTACTCTTGAAGATCTCTATACATCTTTATGCTCCTTGGATGGATGAATAATGTCGAACTGCATGCATCATTCAATAGATCCTTCATTATACCAGGTTCAGATAGTACACATAGTCATGTCCCAAATATCAGAACTCCATTATTAATGTTGACCTATAAGGATTTTCTTCTTCTTACTACATCTACCTTCTTTTGAATCTCCATATTATCCCTTTGAGATTCCTTATTCTTGTCTATAATGGATGGTTGAGAAATAATTTGATCAATAAAGGATAAAATTACTTCATTTAATAATCCCATTTCTATCCTTTTCATGAATAAGAATATTGGGTCTATCTCAATCCTCATCATGGATAATATTGTATGGCCATTTCTACTTCAAGTTTTAACCTATTTATTTACATTCTTAGGATGTTAGTGGATTGAGAAGTCATAGTCCTTGATCAACTCTAACTATCTTCATTGGCGCATATTGAGATCCTTTTATTTAAATATATACTTCAATATTTTATTATTTTTATATATGTAACACTTTTCATCATAGAGATAATTCCTACAAATCATTAATGTGAATATTAATACAGCCAACTCTAGATCATGAATTGAATAATTTTTATTATTGATCTTTAATTGTCTTGAGACATTGACTATCAATTAATTATTTTTTATAAAAAATTATGGGAAGTGGTTTTTCATGAACCAATGATCAATTAAATTCTTATTTACCTAATAATGTACCATAGTGGAACAACCTAATGTCGATCTCAATGTGTCCACTCGCACGCACTAGATTTCTATTGTCACTATTTAAATTATAACTAATGTAAAACTTATAAATTAATATATATTGGGGAGTTTTATTATGAAATATATTTAATATAATATATATAATAATGAAAATATAGAACAAAAATAAAAGGAAATAAAGGACAAAAAGAAGTTAGTAGATGAAAATTGTGGCTTACAGGGGTTCATAGTGATGTTATCATCGTTATTCAAAATATATTCCTCATTGTTTTACTCAATGTATAGATCAATACCTATCACTATAAACTCTATAATTTTAATGGTATTACCCTATACTAAAAACTCTATAGGTAGGATTAATATCTTCTACATCAATACTTAATCCACTATCCACCATTTGAATGAATTAGATTCTAATGAGAAGGAAAATGAGTGAATGAGGAGGAAGAAGATAGTAGTAGGGAAAGTGGGGAGACTACTCACCATAATAATTTTAATCACCACTAAAATATTATAATAAAACATGATAAACCACTAAAGTGAAATAAAATCAAAAACCACAACTTCCCCACTCAAACAACAGTGAGCATTAGCTCTCCACAAATATGGAGTTAAGATAAGTACAGTGGGGGAAAAAATATAAAACAAAATAAATGGAAGTAAAAAGAATATAGATAAGCTAATATATATTTAAAATATGAAAAACTATTATAGAAACTAAAATTCACCTTATCCCTCTAAAATGGATATCTTTTGGAATGGGATAGAAGGTGACTTATAGGAAGGGGAGTGGGAAATTTTAGCTCGAAAATATTTCCTCTAAAATATTTTAATTTTTTTGGCCCACTTAATGGAATAATATGAGAAATTTATCTTCATTAATTTTTTTTTTGATATTTATACTCTCTACATGAACAAAATTTGATCTCCATTGGATAATTGTTGAGATATTTATGACCCTTTTAATCTGAAAATAGTTTCTACTCAGGAGATTTTTTGAGTACTCATGCATCAAGTTCTCATAAATATATAGAATTTAAGATGTTTGAATATTTATTTGTGGTGTAATAGAAAAATTTTAACTACATTCTTCTAGGTATCTAGTTAAATTTAAGCTCATTTTGGCCTTTAATTTGAGTGGTATGGGCCCATATCCAAAATTCTTTGGATCTATGCATATATTTCGAGGCCCAAATTGTGAGATGATTTTGGGCCTTAATATGTTGGATTAATATTTAGATAAATTTTAATGAAATAAATACCAAGATATATTCAATCCTATAAAAAATTAATTTCAAAATTTAAATCGGTATCGAAAACATTATATCCAAAATATAGAATAAAATTAAAATAGTTTTAAATCCAGAATTATTCCATTCTCCAATTAAGATAGAAATATCACTAAAATCTAGAAATGTTATAATTGACCATAAAGTGAAAGTTTTATGTAATTTAAAAAAATTAATTAGATAATAAAATTCATGAAAATTTTGGCTTCATCACACCCCCACACTTAACCACTGCACTCCTAGGCAATTATCAAATATTCAAATCAAAATCCACACAACAATAAAAAATGATAAAACAACCATGGTTTTTTACAAAACAAAATTCCATCATTTGTACTCTATTAAAAAAAATTCCTTTTAATTTTTAACCATTTTATTTATATACATTAAACCTTAGAAATCCATCCATGGCCTAATCACAACCTACCTCACATGGAATTTTATGTCACTCTTCACTCGATAGAAATTAAATCTGGAGTTATTCTCATACTTGAAAAATGAATGTATCACAATAGGCTTATGATAATTATAATTTCCCCATAGTGAAAGACATGAAAATATTTTCAATCATGAGGTCTTTTTTTCAGGTGATTTCTGTGGCTTAGGGTTGATGACTAAAATCATTTAAAAATGAAAAGGCCAGAAAGAGAATGTTGAACTCTAAAATCGCATGAATATTCAACTGAAAACCTAAGAAATTTATCAGTCAATTCTTCTTAAAAATTTGAAACATAACACCACCCCATTTTTATGATATGGTTCAAGAGTCATGGAGTGATTACAATGAATAATTTCATCCAAATTCTCCCCATTTTTTATTTTTTTCATTTTTTCATAGAGGATGAGCTGAAAATTGAATATAATGAATGAATTATAATTCATGCCCTTGATTTTTGATAAAAATGAATAATTCAATCTCATAACTATTTTTTTGTTTTTTTCAATATTTTTTTATTTTTTAATTTGATATTTTTAAGGAGAACTTGATGACATAGATAAATCATAATGAAATGATTACTCATACCCAATTTTCTATCTATACACTACCCAAAATAATGATGCCCACCTCACACCACCCACAAATGAACCAAATCCCAAATAACACACATGAAAGTCCCTTCCTCCACACTCAAACATGAAATATACCTGCAAAAATATTAATATTTAAGGTTGGTAAGGAAAAATAGGATTGTAATGTGGCTTAAAACTATAAGTAAATTCATTTCATATAAGGTATAATAAGGGAATATATAATGGTTATCCTCAAGTTAAAATGTTTGTAGCCAATAAAATTCCTCAATCATGTTAAAAACATTTTATGAAAATTAAATCTTTGAGCAATAAAAATCATAAGTTCTAGTTCTCACACAAAATCTAAGTTTCTCAAAATAAATTATGGGTATTAGAAAAAATATATCAAAATTATTCCAAATAACTCATAGGATTAGAAAAAAGGTGTTTCATGGGAATGGATTTTAAAAATCAATCAGACTCATAAAAATTATTGAAAATCAAATTGAATGAAAAAAGATTCCACATTGAAAATCATTTAAAGTACATTATTTCAAAAATAATTTCAACTTTGTATAAATCAATTCAAGTGTAAAAAATTATATTAATATTAATTTTATCTCAATGTTCCTAAAAATTTAAAAAAAATGTACACAAAAATAACTAAGCTGGTTGACACTCATCCCAAAAATAAATTTAAATATCCCTCATTTCATCTCAATAAAATATAAATAAGGTCATAAAAATAAAAGAGAATAAAAGACACACTCTAACACTATTTTCCAGTGGTATACTTGAGTTAAGCTCTAGATAATTCCACTTAGAACAATAAATTGTGAAATAAAGAAAAAAAATAAGAAAAATAAAGAAAACGAAATATAAAGAGAAAAGAGGAAAGTACATGGTTTGGACCCCCATGTGGGTGATAGGTTTTTATGGACCCTAGTAAAGCAGTTACAGATGATCAACCCCAATATGAAGGTGGTTGGGGTTTCATTCTCATGAACTACCACATATTCTTCTTTCCAAGGCTCTCTTGATTCCAAACTAGTTGAGTAACCCATGGATAGACCACATTAGATCCTCCCCTTTGCAATGTGATATATATTGGATGTTGGGGGAAGGATAAAGAATGATACCTCCTCTTCTTTTTCCATGACTTATTTGGACTCTTCAATAACACCATCTAAGGATTTAATTGTTGAATCTGCTACATCCAAAATGTTAGGAAGGGGAATGTAACGACCCAATGTTTTTCAATGGAATTTCCCTTCTAATAAATATGTCATAAAATCACATGAAAACACAACATAATTAACTAATAAGTGCTAAGTGACCTTTAAACATATGTTTTCCACTTCTATGTTTGGAATTTCAAAAATCTGTTATACATGGTTGCAATCAGTAAGTTATTTGGAGTCCAATAAGAAAAAATTAATTTTTGGTGAATAGTTACCTACCCTTATGAATAGTAACATACCCTTATGAATAGTGAAATACCCTAATTAATAGTAACCTTACCTATGATAATATATAAATAATATTCAAGTTTAAAGTATGATATACCTATATTCTAGAATAAGTAAATGACTGTTTTAAAACTGGTTTTTGATACTAAATTATGATTTTAATTAAATATTAAAATAATAATATTTAGAAAATTTTTTTTGAAAAATGGAATTCATTTTTGGATTCTACACGTCAAAAATGGTTGGCGTGAATTTTTTGTATTTTTATGAAATACTAGAATTCTTTATGAATAGTGAAATACCATAATTTACAAAATAAGCTAAATAAGCTAATTATAGAGTCATGTATGATGTTATTCTAATGTAAGCCAAATTGGTTCAGGATAAAATGAAAAAATTACTATTATTGGTAATGGAAAACTCATTATTCCTTGTCTTGTGGGGAAATAATAAACTAATGAATTTTATATTGAGAAAACCCCTCTCCCATCCACTATAAAAACCACCCATCACACCCTCATTTCCTCACACCTCTCAAGCTTCAAGACTTGTCTAAACTCTACTCAAGAATCCTCCCTAGCCCCTCTCCCACATCCAAGAGCTACTGGTCTCATCAAAATACCAAGCCTAGTTCCCTTAAGAAGGATCTCAAGAGGAGGATTCAAGAGGTAATTTCCCTTCCTCTTTCCTTTAATTTCCTTTCAATTTCAGGTTATTTTCTTATTCTCTCTCCACCTATATTCATCCACATGGTATGGTAACTCCAGTATCATACATATACTAGAATTTTATGATAATAATGGGATATTATACCATCCAACCCCCTTTCCCTCTTCCTTTTATTTTATAAAATAAAAAGTTGTTCGTGAGGTGTTAATCTATCACCTTCAAGAATGACATGTTTTCTTTTTCCATTTCTAATTTCAGATCTGGTCATGAAAACAATTTTATGGTTGAATCAGAATATTTTATATGTATTAATTCCTATTTAAAGTTATGGAACTAACTTATGTACATATTACTAAATGATTAATCAAAACAAGTTTTTTGTGGTCGAAAAAAACCGCCCAAATTAACCCAAATGATCATCATTAAATTCCTATATAATGATTCATCCACATGGTATATAACATAATTAATTATAAGATAATTTAAACTTTTTTAATATCATTAATAACATGTAATATCAGTTCTGTATGTTTACTCGTGTTCTACATGAACTTCAATTTATGAATACAGGTGAACCGCTCAAGAAAAACAATAAAAACAAACATTCCCAAACAATGTTTCTAAACTCTATAACTCATCCAAAGGAAAATAACATAATGAAACCATAATGGACTATATTCATGTAAAAAATGTTCTGGAATTTTTAATTAATGAATATAATGTGGTTATACAGGAAATTAAAGCGAAGGAAGCGTTCGGATATAAAGTAAGGGGAAATTCTCAAACCCAACTTTCATCCTTTGGGTTCTCCATATTTCACTCTTTTTTTATATAGTTACTCCTTAAAAATAATTTGTCCATCATTGTCTTTACTTTTTTGGGATATAAATGTTTTTAACTGTTGTTTATGTCAAACAAAATGTTTTCCAAAATAACTCTTCTTTTAAGAACACACCTTTTACTTCTCATTCAAGGTTGATGGTTCTTGTAACATGTATGTTATTCCCTCTTTCCTTTGGTAATATAATGTTTATGAATGTGTTATTATGAGATGAAACCCATTACTTTTCATGGGTTAGTTATGATCATTTTTTATATATGTTCATTGTGGCATTCATGATAAATGATAATGTTATGATGTGATGGGTGTGCTCAGAATTATATAGCACAATATGAATGTTTCAATATGACAGGTGTTCCCGGAATTATAAAGCGCTCCAATGCATTTTTTAAAGTGATGAATCTAATGAGTTTATGTGAAATTATGTTTAAACAAGATTCTATATTTTTTCATGAGTATATGTGTTAGTTAACCACTAAGACATGATGTTTCATTTTTATGCATTTCCACATTTCAAGTCTCTAATTAATGCTTCCTCTCATGTTCATGATCCTTTGCCTATGTTATGGTTATGATCACCCATTGTTATATTGTTCTTATATATCCTCTTACTGGGTTTTAACTCACCCCTTTTAATTTATATTCTCAGGTGACTACATGTACTAAGTAGAGGTCAAGTGCCAATAAGAAGCCAGAGAAGAAGGAATTAAATAAAAGTTTATGCTTGATGTTGTAATTATTATGTATGGTCCTAGTTTTTCTAAGACACTAAACCTGTGGATTATTTATGTGTAGTACTATTATGTTGTTTATATTTAAAATTATTTAATAGAAATTTAAGAAAATTTTAGGTCGCTATAGTTGGTATCAGAGTCAAGGTTAAGTTAATTTGGTAATTGGGATTAGTGAACCCTAGAGAAAACCTCTAGTATGAGACTAAGTAAAAATATGCATACAATAATATTTACATAGGGATCCCATATGTTATAATTTTAGTATAAATTATAAAAATGAATAAGTTATTCATGAATTGTTGACTTATGTCTTGTTCTAACCTTTTCTATTTTAGAAAATGGTGGGAACCAGGAGAAACCAGGCCAACAACTCATGCGAGGGCCAATGCAACGATTTCCCGAACAACATCCCCAATGATATGGGAGGTGGAGTTCAGAACTTCATGGTGATGCTTACCCAACTATCTCAGGTTATGAAAAATAACCATAATAATGGAGAATGTCCTCCTTCACCAAAGAGGGAGCAATTGGATATCGAATGTTTTATGAGGCAACGACCACCGACGTTTAGTGGATCATCTGATCCACTAGTTACAGAGCAGTGGGTTAACTCATGGAGAAGATTGTTTCTGTGCTTCACTTTTCTGAGACAGAGAAGGTGACTCTATCCATTTATCATCTAGATAGAGAGGCTGATTAATGGTGGTATTTGATTAAGAACACCAAGCCAAGGGAGGAAATTGAAGAGATGGAATGGGAATACTTTAAGATAATGTTTCTTAACAAGTATTTCCCAAGAACTCTTCACATGAAGATGGAGAGATAATTCATAGAGCTCAAGGAAAAAATAAATAGAATATGTCACAACCTATGAAGTGAATTTCATAAGGCTTTCAAGGTACCCTTAAGGTTTTTTATCAACAATGATAGCAAAATTGATATATTCTTTAGTAGATTAAAACCACACCTTAGAAAGGCTCTTGCAATTCGAGCCTTTGGGAGTTATGAATAAGTTGTTTGGTGTGCTCTCAAAGTGGATATGGAGTTTGGAGAATGGTCTCATGGCTATGGTGATAAGAAAATAAATATGGAGTTTCAATACAGAGGATCTAATGACAAAGGTGGGAAGAAAACTTATCAACCCACATGCCAAAAATGTGGGAAGTTGCACCATAGGAACTACCTCAAAGGGATGGGGAAGTGCTTAAAGTATGGGAAAGAAGGATACCATTATCAAGAGTGTCAAAAATACATGAAAATGAAGGATAATGTAGCCAAAGAAAGGAGAGAACCACCCATGGTTCAATGCTACAACTGTAGGGAGATAGGGAACTATGTAAGCCAGTTCACTAAACCTCGAGTTCTCGAGGGTAATCAGCATCAGCAGCCACCAAAGCCAAAGGAACAAGGGAAGGCTTATTCCATCAGTACTATGGAATTAGAGAAATATAATGAATTTATACAAGTTACACTTCCTATTCACTCAAGAATGGAAAAATCCTTATTTGATTTAGGTTCTACACATTCCTTTATATCTTGCAAGTTTTCTAGAACTATATAATCGAAGCCCCGAAACCTTGAAGTAGAGATATCTATAAAAACACCAAGTGGTGCAATAATTACAACCCAAGTGTTTGACTCTTCTCCTATTGGAATATGTGGGAATATTCTTTCATTGAATCTTGTAATACTTACCTTGGTGTAATTTGATGCTATAATGGGAATGGATTGGATCTCATTATATAGAGCACATATCAACTGTCGGGAAAAGGAAATATCTTTTCATATTTTGAACCATCCCATGCTCCTCTAAAAATTCTATGAAGATCATGAGTATCCATTGAAAAATCCTTCAACAGTGTGGGTGTTGATTCCCTATGAAGAAGCATACCTCTCCCAAATGGTTGGGTCGAAGTAAAGTTCCAACCCTGTGTAAATGCCCATCGTGAGGGAATATGGTGATGTATTTCCCAAAGAGTTACCTGGACTTCCCCCAGATCGTGAGGTAGAGTTTTCAATAGAACTCATACCTGGAGATACTCTTATCTCAAAGTGTCCCTTTGGTATGGCTCCTATCGAACTAGAGGAGTTAAAGAAGAAGCTTCAAGAGAATCTAGACAAAGGGTTCATATTCCCTAGTGCATCACCTTGGGGTGCGCCAGTGCTCTTTGTGAAGAATAAGGATAGAATAATACAGTTGTGTATCAATTATCTGGAACTCAACAAGATCACCATAAATAAAAAGTATCCTCTTCCAAGGATTGATGAATTGTTCGATCAGTTAAGAGGATCTCAATACTTCTCAAAGGTGGATCTTTGTTCTGGATATTATCAGTTAAAGGTGAAGAAGGAAGATATTCAGAAGACTGCCTTCCGTATAAGGTATGGGCACTATAAGTTTCTTTTGATTCCCTTCGGACTTACTAATTCCTCGGAAATATTCATGGATTTGATCAATAGAGTCCTTAGACATTACCTAGACAAATTTTTAGTAGTGTTTATTGATGATATTCTCATCTATTATAAGAGCAAGGAGGAACATGAAGAACATCTAAGACTTGTGGTGGAGACATTGAGAAAGGATAAGTTGTACTCCAAGTTAATAAAGTGTGACTTTTGGATGAAGTAAGTCACTTTATTGGGACATGTGATCACAAGTGAGGGAATTTATGTAGACCCTTCAAAAACAAAGGTGATTGAGGAATGGCCCAGGCCCTCTCGTGTCACAAAAATCTATAGTTTTCTTGGATTAGTTGGGTACTACCGAAATTTTTTAAGAAATTTCTCATGATTTTTAAGACCGCTAACTAAGTTAACAAGGAAAGGGGTAAAGTATGTCTGGACAGAAGAATGTGAGGGAATCTTCAAGGATCTAAAGAGAAGGTTTATCACTTCACATGTACTCACACTACCGAAAAGTAGAGAAAGTTTTGTGATATAAAATGATGCTTCAAAGAGAGGCTTGGGTTGCATACTCATGAAAAATGATAATGTGATAGCCTATGCCTCACGGCAGTTGAAGATCCATGAGCAGAACTACCTGACGCATGATCTAGAGCTGGTAGCCATGATTTTTTCCTTAAAAACTGGCAGCGGTACCTTTATGGAGAGAAGTGTGACATATACACCAACCACAAGATCTTAAACTATATATTCACACAAAAGGAGCTCAACATGCATCAAAGGAGATGATTAGAGAAAATAAAGGATTACAATTGCTCTATTCAATATCATCCTGGAAAGGTGAACAAGGTAGCTGATGCTTTAAGTAGAAAGTAACATATTACTCTATCCATGTTACGGATTGAGAAAGACCCTATCTTCTTGGATATGAAAAGGAGGGATTTAGAAATCATAAGGTTAGGGGATACATCCTAACTTTCCCAAATTTTTGTGCAACCATCCATACAAGAGAAGATTAAGGAAGCACAAAGGGATGATGTGGAGATAAAAAAGAGGGTGAATGCAGTAAAGGAAGGAAAGTTGTAGGAGTTCCATATCAACAAGGATTGTGTGATTCAGTTTGGAACATGGCTTTGTGTGCCTTAATTATCCGGGATAAAGAAGGATATATTAAAAATGCACATATCTCAACATTCTATATCCATCCTGGGAGTACCAAGATGTACCATGATCTCCGAGAACACTTCTGGTGGGATAACATGAAGAAGGAGACTGCAGAATATGTCTCAAGGTGCTTGGTATGTTAGCAAGTTAAAGCAGAGCGACAAAGGTCCAAAGGGTTGATGCAATCATTGCATATACCCATGTGGAAATGGGAGAATGTTTCTAGGTACTTTGTCATGGGTCTCCCAAATACATCGAAGGGAAATAATGCGATATGGGTTGTGGTTGACCGACTCACCAAGACAGCCCATTTTATTTCTATTCGGAAAGATCTCTCACTTGAACAACTTGAAAGGATACATGTGAAGGAAGTGGTGAGACTGCATGGTGTTCCAATCTTAATTGTCTCTGATTGTGATCCATGGTTCACATCTAAATTATGGAGGAGCCTATAACATGCTTTGAGTATTGAATTAAATTTCAGCATGGGCTATCACCCCCAAACTGATGCCCAATCTTAAAGGACTATTCAGACTCTTGAAGATATGCTAAGAGCCTACTCTCTAGAATTCAAAGGTGGATGGGATAATCATCTCCCATTGGTTGAGTTATTATACAAAAATAGGTTCCACTCGAGTATTCAGATGGATCCATATGAATCTCTATATGGAAAGTGATGTAAAACTCCAACCTTTTGGGATGATGTTGGAGAATGAAATCTACTTGGACCCGATCTTGTGCAAGAGATGACAGAGAAGGTTCATGTCATCTAGAAACACATCAAAGCTACCCAGAGTCAGCAAAATAGTTGTGCTGACAACCATCGAAGAGACTTTGATTTCGACGTTGGGGATAAAGTCTTCCTTCGAATATCACCATGGAAGAGAGTCATGCGATTTTGAAAGAAAGGGAAGTTAATCCCAAGGTACATTGGCCCCTTTGAGATCCTTGATCGCATAGGAGCCATTCCCTATCGGATTGAACTTACACTGAATATGCCTCAAGTTCATGATGTTTTTCACGTATCACTCCTAAGGAAGTACATACCGGACCCCTCACATGTACTAAACTAATAAGTGGTACAGCTGGAAGATGATCTCTCCTATGAGGATAAGCCAGTAGAGATTCTGGACCAGAGAGATAAGGCTCTATGCAACAAGACAACCCACCTTTTCAAATTGTTGTGGAGGAACAATAATTGTTAAGAATCTACTTGGGAACTATAAGAGGCAGTGATGGAGAAGTACCCTCACCAATTTATGTAAAATGAAATTTCAAGGGAGAAATTTCATAAGAAGGGAAGAATGTAATGACCCAATGTTTTTCAATGGAAATTCTTTTCTTATAAATATGTTATAAAATCACATAAAAACACAACATAATGAACTACTAAGTGCAAAGTGACCTTTAAACATATGTTTTCCACTTCTGTGTTTGGAATTTCGAAAATCTGACATACACGGTTGCAATCAGTAAGTAATTAGGAGTCTAATAAGAAAAACATAATTTTTGGTGAATAGTAACCAACCCTTATGAATAGTAACATGCCCTTATGAATAGTTACATACCCTAATGAATATGAATCTTACCTATGATGGTATATAAATACTATTCAAGTTGAAAGTATGATATACCTATATTTTAGAATAAGTAAATGACTATTTTAAAACTGGTTTTTAATACTAAATTATGATTTTAATTAAATATTAAAATAATAATATTGATAAATTTATTTTTAAAAAATGGAATTCATTTCTAAATTCTACACTTAAAAAAATGGTTGGGGGAATTTTTGATATTTTTCTGAAATACATGAATTTTTTATGAATAGTGAAATACCATAATTTACAAAATAAGATAAATAAGATAATTATAGAGTCATGCATGATGTTCTGCAGATGTAAACCCAATTTATTTGGGATCACATGATAAAATTACTATTCTTGGTCATGTAATATTCATTATTCCTTGTCTTGTGGGGAAATAATAAACTAATGAATTTTATATTCAGAAAACCCTTCTCCCCTCCACTATAAAAACCACCCTTCACAACCTCATTTACTCACGCCTCTCAAGCTTCAAGACTTGACTAAGATCTGCCCAAGCATCCTCCCTAGCCCCTCCCCCACATCCAAGATCTTCTGGTCTCATCAAAAGACCAAGCCTAGGTCCCTTAAGGAGGATCTCAAGAGGAGGATTCAAGAGCTAATTTATATTCCTCTTTCCTTTAATTTCCTTTCAATGTCAAGTTCTTTTCTTATTCTCTCTCCACATATCTTCATCCACATGGTATGGTAACTCCAGTATCATACATATACTATAATTTTATGATACTAATGGGATATTATACCATCCAACCCCCTTTCCCTCTTCCTTTTATTTTATAAAAGAAAAAGTTTTCCGTGAGGAGTTAATCTATCACCTTCAAGAACGACATGTTTTCTTTTTCCATTTCTACTTTTAGATCTGGTCATGAAACCATTTTTATGGTTGAACCAGAATATTTTATATGTATTACTTCCTATTTAAAGTTTTGGAACTAACTTATGTACATATTACTAAATTATTAATCAAAACAAGTTCGTTGTGGTCGAAAAAAACCGCCCAAATTAACCCAAACGATCATCATTAAATTCCTATCTAATGATTCATCCACATTTTATATAACATAATTCCTTATATGATCATTTAAACTCTGGTAATATCATTAATAACATGTGAAGTGCCCAGATCAGTGTGAATCACTGAGAGGGGGAGGGGGTGAATCAGTGATCCCTTAAAACTTTTTACTAATTGATTCTTTATCAATTAAACCTCTATGGCTGGTTAAAGCCTCGATCCACTCTTCTTGTATCTCTCACCTTTCCACGAATGATGCAGTAAATGTAAAGGCACTGGACACAAGGATTTACAAGGTTCGGCACCAAAGGCCTACGTCCTTGCCATGTTGGTTATACGCCCCAACATGGTTTCTCCCATTATAATCTGTTAGTATTACAATGGTCGATACAGAGTCCCACTGTATCTCTCCTGAGTCCCACAGGAGGGTCTTTATACTGCGTCCCATAGTGTTACCAGAGTCCCACTGGCCTGCTCCAGAATCCAACTGAAGACTTCTTCCGCCCTGAGTCTCACAGGGGGCTTCTCCTGGCTCCTCGAGTCACACGAGTAGCTCTTCTTCACTTTAAGCTTCTTCAAGTATCTTCAGCAGTCTGGGATAAAGACTGTTGGACTTGCTCTGTACCTCTGCTCACTTGTGATGAACAGGTCTTCTCATCTTGCTCAGGATTTATCTCATTTCTTCTAAGGATGACCTGGCCTCTCTCTTCAAGAATCTTCAACAGCCTCTGAAAAGGTCTGTTGGTCTTACTCAGCACTTCTGATCACTTCAGTTGATCAGGCTCTTCTCAATTACTGAAAACTCAGACAACTGATATCTCGAACTTCAGTTTGGCTTCAGTCTGACTTCACATCAACTTCATTCACTGAGTGCATGGCATCTCTGCATCCTCATGCACTTATTTCATGGCTTCTAAAACTCTTCAATAACTCCTGGTCTTGGTCAACTCAGATGCACACAAGAAGATTTGACTTGTTTACGTGTGCACGTGCATGCATGCAAGTATGCACTCCCCTTCTTCTCTTCTTGGTGCAGTAAACCCTCAGAGGGTGTAATTATTTTTATCACACACCTTCTCGAACTTCACACACTTTATTCAATTTGGTTACACACTTAAGAGTGTGTTCTAATTTAGTGTTAGAGTCCTTTATTTCTTCCTTCTTATAGGTGTGTTCACTTCACTTAGTGCACACACACTAGGTTCGGCCTCTTTTCTCTTTGCACACACTTCTTTCACTTTTCACACAAGTGAGTTGGCCTCCTCCTCTTCTTGTTGCACACACACACTTTAGTGTTCTTTTAGTTTGTTCTTCAAAGTGTGCACCCACAAGGGCTACGGCCTCCTCTTGTTCACTTTGCACACAAGGCACTAAGGCCTCGGCCTTCCTCTTGTTTAGAACACACACAAATGTGGTGGCCTTCCACTCCTTCTTGCACACAACCCGTAGGTGTGCACTCACTTGGCTAGGGTGTATTATCCTTAAGCACACACACACAAGGTGTGTAATTCACATCACCCGAACCTCCTGCCAATATGAAGGCGTGCAAGGTGTGTGGCCTATCTTCCTCAACACTGCCGTGCAAGGTACCAAGGCACAAGGGCCGCGCAAGCCTCAACCAACCTTGAGTTCGTAAAAAGATGCGGCTCGGGTTCTTCATGTCGCGCAAGGGGTAGCGCACAAGGAATCCTTCTTCTTCTTTCGTGCAAGTATGCGCGAAAGGAACCTCAGCTGCGCAAGTACCATGCACCGGGCTTCTTCCTTCGTGAGGAAGAGCACTCATGGGACACCAGATCTTCAACAAAAAATTCAGCAAGCATCTCTGAGCCTCGGCATCTCTTTTTATAGGCAGAGGTATGCCCAATCTTCCGCGTGAGATATCTCTCAAATCCCCGCAACTTTCGGGTTTTCAAGATTCTGTGAATCTTGATATTTCTCCTCGGTTCACCGCGGGTTCTCCTTCTTTATTTTCCTCTTCATGCATGTGCATGG
Source organism: Viscum album (assembly GCA_963277665.1). NCBI lineage: Eukaryota > Viridiplantae > Streptophyta > Magnoliopsida > Santalales > Viscaceae > Viscum > Viscum album. The sequence goes on along the minus strand of OY728156.1, from coordinate 1,362,752,555 downwards.
AAACGTACGCATGCCTCTGTTTATCCCGATTCATGCAAAGCATAAACTCCACGTGGCCTCGCACCTTCGGTTTGCTTCGGCCTCGTGCAAATTTCTTCTCCCGTTGCATGAATGTGTATTTTTATGCATGAATGGGTTCGGTTTGGCCAGACGAGCACGAGGGAGCCTTCAGTTTCATCAGAGGTGGCCGGAAACTTGATTTGTCTTGCTCAGAGGACCACTGGTTCAGGCGGCGTCACGGGAGGTGCCTCAGCCAAGCTCGAGGAAGGGGATGATGCGGCAGCCATCGGATCAGGAGTTTGAAATACATCGGACGGCCGCGATCTGAAGATCTCACGCGGGATCGATCGTGCGGTCGAGATCTGGCACGCGATCGATCGGGCGGCAAGGATTCACTCCGCGGAAAAATCCCGCGTCCCACATCGAAACGAACCGCGGATTTTCCATGGTTTGTCAAAGATGCGCTCTCCGCTATTCCTCAGTTGAACTTATCCCCTCTTGGTGCCGCCCCGCACCGAGTTCTTCTTGCGGGTGTGCTTTGCGCCCACCCCTGCCACTCGGGCGCGCCACTAGCGCCCACTCTGCCTCTCGCGGGCGCGCGCTATGCGCCCCTGCCGTGCGGATTTGATCACCGCGTGGCCTCCTGCCGCCTTGGGCTTGATCCATGGGATCCCCCATGGGCGTGGCGCCTAGGCCCACATGTGCCTTGGGGTTGAACCCGTGGCTGGCCCTTGGCTGGCCAATTTTTTGGCAAAGGACAAAATAATACTTTGTATAAAAACAAAGTACTCCCAAGTAAAATATACCAAATGCCATTCATTCCAAGCCATTCTCCCTTCTTCATTTCTTCTCTTCTCTTCTTCTTAAGAATTCCTCCATTCCTCTTAAACATTTAATCTTCACTTAGGAGTGAAATTCCCGAAGGTTCATCTTCAACCGAAGCTCCTGAATCAAATAATTATTCAACATTCTTCAATGATCCAATCAGAGATCAAGTTGGATCATATTCAATTCATCATGCACTAAGTGATTGTGCATGGACTTCATTAAACCACTTCATCCACTTAGAACTTGTGGATGGATCATCTTCAACTCCTCATGCAGTGTCAAGACAATGCATGGTCTTCTAACATTGTTGTGACATTGTATCCACTTGATACAAGTTCTTGGAACTTAAAGATCAGCTCATCAATCGTCAGATGTAATGATGATGCTCCATCATCATCCATTCTTCAAGTGGTGTAACTTAGTATCATCTTGATACAAGTATTGAAACATTAAGAACAGTTCTACAATCGTCTGATATACATAGAGAATGTTTCAACCATCATCTCCTATGTCACTTAGTGAATCTCCTAAGTGATATGCCTCTAAGTACCATGGCCATTCTCCATTCATCACCATCACCATCACATCCTTTGTCACTAACATATTGAAACTCCTTGACATCCATCCATTCATTCCATGACAACAACATACCTTATTGACAACAAATTCAACACAGTGCACTTCAATCTCCCCCATTGTATTTGTTGGAAAACACTAGAGCACATATGAATGGGTCAATATGTGTGCCAATATTTCTCCCCCTTATTGGAAATCAAATGCAAAGATGTGGTGTGGTTCAAAAATCTCTTCCTCCCTTTGAAAATCATTTTCTTCAAAATCACTAAGAGAGGGATGATGTCACATGTTCTCTTTAGCAAAGAACCTCTAGTAGATCATCTCTAAGTATACTTGGGCTAACCCGGTGTAGAAAACAAGAGTGATATAACCAAGATTTTCAATGTTGTCCATATTTCACTATACATGTGAGATCATGCTTCAAGGGGTTTGAAATTTTTCAGATATATCAATGAATTGCTAAATCCTGCACATACTCCACAAAACTCATTAGAAAGTTCAGGTGCAAAGATAAAGCTCCCCCTTTCATCCATTTTCCTTCAATCAATACTCCCCCTTAATTGACATAATGAACTCAATTAAGAAACAAGGGATGAAAGTATGATTGGAATGACTTCACTTTTCTCAAGATGGTATTAATCTCAGAATCCCATCTTCTTCAGATTGGTTCCCCCTCAAGGGGTGCACTCCATTCTATCCAAACCACTCTCCAGATGAGAATGATCATCATCTTCAATTCCCTGCAATGTCAACACATGTAAATACAATTGATTAGGGAATAAGATGGAACCTCCTTGGTTCATCAATGTGAACAACAAGGTTGAGAAGATTCTCTCAACCGAGATGTCCCATTTTCACCATTCTTCACACTTGCACATTTGATCTTCAATGATGTTTGTGCTGGTGTGGATCTCAACACCTCTTTAACTTCTTTGTGTGTGACTCCTCTATTTCTAGGTGCCTTCTGAACACTAGAGTCTCCTAGTGCAATCTTAATTCTTTTGAAGAATCCCTTCTGAGCTGGAATGAATATCATGCATTTATCACTAGTATGTCCAGCTTGATTGCACCTCACACACATAACTTGATCTTCATGTGAAATCTTCTTCTTCCCTTTTGCCTTAGCTATTTCCAGTGCTTTATCTTCAGCTCTCTGCAGTTCTCTAGCAATTTGAAACTGATTAGGCCATATGACTAGTAAGTCACTTGGAAGTGTGGCCTCAGTTCTGGATATTCCACATGGTTCCTTTGATGCTTTCAAGCTACCTTTCTTAGGAAACTTGTTTTCAATCAATCCCTTCTGCATCTTCTGGATTGATTGTCTTTTTGAGTCCAGTCTGCTTCTATTCAGTTCCATGGCTTGTTCACAAAGATCCATGGTGTGTCCTTTCTTTCCACAGTAGAAGCATGTTTTCTTGGTGGTCCTTCTGGATGCATCACCCTTCTTGGACTCAGACTCCAAGGACTTCTTTTACTTTTTCAAAATCTACTTGGGAGCATTGTCAACTTTCTTCTTCTTGCTTCCCAAGGAATCTCTCTTAGCCAGGTTTTGTGATCTTCTCTTATTTTGAGCTTTGGATACAGTTGGAGATAGACATGTATCTTTTTGACCACTTTTGCAATCATCCCAGATGTTGTCAAGTAATCCAAATCTATTTGCAGTAAACAGATGTCTCTGGACTTGTGGATCCTGCTTCTTTTCTTCTGGCTTGCTCCCCCTTGGCATGGGCTTCCTTTGTGCTTTGACATTCAGTGGATTGTACCAACAATCCTTTGCACAGTGCCCATACTTATTACAACACCAGCATTGACCCACAAATCTTGACTTTTTGATTCCTTCTGATTATAGGGTACTTGTCTGGAATTGTTGTGCTACTTCAGGAGAGATTTCTTTCTTCATTGTCTTCATCCATACTTGTTTGGAATTATTCTTTCATCCTGCACTTTTTGTGGAAACACAATTAGAAGTATGAGTACAATATGGTATGGATGGTACCTTCTTCTTAGAAGTTTTTTCCCTTTCATTAGAGGATGTCCTTCTTTTGGAATCATCCTGCTCAATGCATACTTGAGTAGCAACATTTCTTCTTTCAGTTTTCTGGGAGGCTTTGGCTTTGGGTGATTGCTGATTTTTCAATATCACCTCTAATTCTAAACACTTCATGTTAAGGGAGTTCTTCTCATCCTCAACAGTTCTTAGATTTCCTTCCCATTTCTCTTCCAGCTGTTTCATCTGGTCTTCATGCACCTTATTCATTTCAAGCAATGAGTTGTCAAGCTCCTTCACCCTTTTTACTTTGTCTTCAAGTTGAGCATCTTTAACAACCATTGATACTCTATGCCTCTTCTCTAGTGCATGGTAAACATGTTTGATTATTACTTTAAAGAATTCTTTCTTAGAAAGGCTTCTTTGCAATTCTTCAGCAGTGTCTTCATATCTTTCATTTCAAAGAGAAATAGTTTCATCTTTAGCCTTCACCAGCTTTCTGAGAGTGTTGGTTATGCCAACCCTTTTAGCCAACTGATCTTCCATTGTATTGGATTCTTCTTCTAGCTGTAATTTTTCTTCTTGAAGATCAAGGATGCCTGTGGCTATACACATTTCCACTTCCTTGGGGACAGTCTTATGAAGATATTTGATTGCATTTAGAAGATCATTGTTTCTTCCATCTTCATCACAGCTAGAGCAGGCTTCGTCAGAAGAATGATAAAAGGAATTGTCATCTGATGTGACTTTCACATTTCTTTCCATAGAAGGAGTTTCTCTGATTGCAACAACCTTCTTCCTCATCTTCTTTGCATGTTTCTTCATTCTGTTTTTCAGAGTCTTGGCAGATATCTCCATTTGAGGTTGTTCTTTCATTTCCTCAAATCTGCACTCCATATAGACTCCCTTGGATCTTTTAGAGGCAACCTTCGCTCTGATACCAATTGAAGTGCCCAGATCAGTGTGAATCACTGAGAGGGGGAGGGGGTGAATCAGTGATCCCTTAAAACTTTTTACTAATTGATTCTTTATCAATTAAACCTCTATGGCTGGTTAAAGCCTCGATCCACTCTTCTTGTATCTCTCACCTTTCCACGAATGATGTAGTAAATGTAAAGGCACTGGACACAAGGATTTACAAGGTTCGGCACCAAAGGCCTACGTCCTTGCCATGTTGGTTATACGCCCCAACATGGTTTCTCCCATTATAATCTGTTAGTATTACAATGGTCGATACAGAGTCCCATTGTATCTCTCCTGAGTCCCACAGGAGGGTCTTTATACTGCGTCCCACAGTGTTACCAGAGTCCCACTGGCCTGCCCCAGAATCCCACTGAAGACTTCTTCCGCCCTGAGTCTCACAGGGGGCTTCTCCTGGCTCCTCGAGTCACACGAGTAGATCTTCTTCACTTTAAGCTTCTTCAAGTATCTTCAGCAGTCTGGGATAAAGACTGCTGGCCTTGCTCTGTACCTCTGCTCACTTGTGATGAACAGGTCTTCTCATCTTGCTCAGGATTTATCTCCTTTCTTTTAAGGATGACCTGGCCTCTCTCTTCAAGAATCTTCAACAGCCTCTGAAGATGTCTGTTGGTCTTACTCAGCACTTCTGATCACTTCAGTTGATCAGGCTCTTCTCAATTACTGAAAACTCATACAACTGATATCTCGAACTTCAGTCTGGCTTCAGTCTGACTTCACATCAACTTCATGCACTGAGTGCATGGAATCTCTGCATCCTCATGCACTAATTGCATGGCTTCTCAAAACTCTTCAAGAACTCCTGGTCTTGGTCAACTCAGATGCACACAAGCATATTTGACTTGTTTACATGTGCACGTGCATGCATGCAAGCATGCACTCCCCTTCTTCTCTTCTTGGTGCAGTAAACCCTCAGAGGGTGTAATTCTTTTTAGCACACACCTTCTCGAACTTCACACACTTTATTCAATTTGGTTACACACTTAAGAGTGTGTTCTACTTTAGTGTTAGAGTCCTCTCTTTCTTCCTTCTTCTAGGTGTGTTCACTTCACTTAGTGCACACACACTAGGTTCGGCCTCTTTTCTCTTTGCACACACTTGTTTCACTTTGCACACAAGTGAGTTGGCCTCCTCCTCTTCTTGTTGCACACACACACTTTAGTGTTCTTTTAGTTTGTTCTTCAAAGTGTGCACCCACAAGGGCTACGGCCTCCTCTTGTTCACTTTTCACACAAGGCACTAAGGCCTCGGCCTTCCTCTTGTTTAGCACACACACAAATGTGGTGGCCTTCCACTCCTTCTTGCACACAACCCATAGGTGTGCACTCACTTGGCTAGGGTGTATTATCCTTAAGCACACACACAAAATGTGTGTAATTCACATCACCCGAACCTTCTGCCAGTATGAAGGCGCGCAAGGTGTGTGTCCTATCTTCCTCAACACTGCTGCGCAAGGTACCAAGGCGCAAGGGCCGCGCAAGCCTCAACCAACCTTGAGTGCGCAAAAAGATGCGGCTCGGGTTCTTCCTGTCACGCAAGGGGTAGCGCACAGGGAATCCTTCTTCTTCTTTCGTGCAAGTATGCGCGAAAGGAACCTCAGCCGCGCAAGTACCTTGCACGGGGCTTCTTCCTTCGTGAGGCAGAGCACTCATGGGACACCAGATCTTCAACAAAAAATTCAGCAAGCATCTCTGAGCCTCAGCATCTCTTTTTATAGGCAGAGGTATTCCCAATATTCCACATGAGATATCTCTCAAATCCCCACAACTTTCGTGTTTTCAATATTCTGTGAATATTGATATTTCTCCTCGGTTCACCGCAGGTTCTCCTTCGTTATTTTCCTCTTCATTCATGTGCATGGAAACGTACGCATGCCTCTGTTTATCCCGATTCATGCAAATCATAAACTCCACGTGGCCTCGCACCTTCGGTTTGCTTCGGCCTCGTGAAAATTTCTTCTCCCATTGCATGCATGTGTATTTTTATGCATGAATGGGTTCGGTTTGGCCAGACGAGCATGAGGGAGCCTTCAGTTTCATCAGAGGTGGCCGGAAACTTGATTTGGCTTGCTCGGAGGGCCACTGGTTCAGGCGGCGTCGCGGGAGGTGCCTCGGCCAAGCTCGAGGAAGGGGATGATGCGGCATCCGTCGGATCAGGAGTTTGAAATACATCGGACGGCAGCGATCAGAAGATCTCACGCGGGATCGATCGTGCGGTCGAGATCTGGCGCGCGATCGATCGGGCGGCCAGGATTCGCTCCACGGAAAAATCCTGCGTCCCACATCGAAACGAACCGCGGATTTTCCGTGGTTTATCAAAGATGCATTCTCCGCTATTCCTTAGTTGAACTTCTCCCCTCTCGATGTCGCCCTGCACCGAGTTCTTCTTGCGGGCGCGCTTTGCGCCCACCCCTGCCACTCGGGCGCGCCACTGGCGCCCACTCTGCCTCTCGTGGGCGCGCGCTATGCGCCCCTGCCGCGCGGATTTGATCACCGCATGGCCTCCTGCCGCCTTGGACTTGCTCCATGGGATCCCCCATGGGCGTGGCACCTAGGCCCACATGTGCCTTGGGGTTGAACCCGTGGCTGGCCCTTGGATGGCCAATTTTTTGGCAAAGGAAAAAATAATACTTTGTATAAAAACAAAGTACTCCCAAGTGAAATATGCCAAATGCCAATCATTCCAAGCCATTCTCCCTTCTTCATTTCTTCTCTTCTCTTCTTCTTAATAATTCCTCCATTCCTCTTAAACATTTAATCTTCACTTATGAGTGAAATTCCCGAAGGTTCATCTTCAACCGAAGATCCTAAATCAAATAATTATTCAACATTCTTCAATTATCCAATCAGAGATCAAGTTGGATCATCTTCAATTCATCATGCACAAAGTGATTGTGCATGGACTTCATTAAACCACTTCATGCACTTAGAACTTGTGGATGGATCATCTTCAACTCCTCATGCAGTGTCAAGACAATTCATGGTCTTCTAACATTGTTGTGACATTGTATCCACTTGATACAAGTTCTTGGAACTTAAAGATCAGCTCATCAATCATCAGATGTAATGATGATGCTCCATCATCATCCATTCTTCAAGTGGTGTAACTTAGTATCATCTTCATACAAGTATTGAAACATTAAGAACAGTTCTACAATCATCTGATATACATAGAGAATGTTTCAACCATCATCTCCTTTGTCACTTAGTGAATCTCCTAAGTGATATGCCTCTAAGTACCATGGCCATTCTCCATTCATCACCATCACCATCACATCCTTTGTCATTAACATATTGAAACTCCTTGGCATCCATCCATTCATTCCATGACAACAACATACCTTATTGAAAACAAATGCAACACAGTGCACTTCAACATGTAATATCAATTCTTTATGTTTACCCATTTTCTACCCAAACTTCAATTTATGAATACAAGTGAACTGCTCAAGAAAAACCATAAAAACAAACATTCCTGAACAATGTTTTTAAACTCTATAACTTATCCAAAGGCACATAAAATAACTTAATGAAACCATAATTAACTATATTCCTGTACAAAAATTTTCTTTAATTGTTAATTAATGAATTTAATGTGGTTTTATTGGAAATTAAATCGAAGGAAGCATTCGGATATAAGGTAAGGGGAAATTCTCGAACCCAACTTTCATCCTTCGGGTTCTCCCTCTTTCACTCTTTTTTTTTATATGGTTACTCCTTAAAAATAGTTTTTTCATCATTATCTTTCCTTTTTTGGGATATACATGTTTTTCACTGGTGTTTATTTCAAATAAAATGTTTTCCAAAAGAACTCTTCTTTTACGAACACACCTTTTACTTCTCATTCAAGGTTGATGGTTCTTGTAACATGTACGTTATTCCCTCTTTCTTTTAGGAACCCAATGTTTATGAATGTGTTCTTATGATATAAAAACCATTATTTTTCATGGTTTAGTTATGTTCATTTTTTATATATGTTCATTGTGGCATGCATGATAAATGATAATGTTATGATGTGACGGGTGCGCCCGAAATTATATAGCACAATATGAATGTTTCAATATGATGGGTGCACCCAAAATTATACAGTGCTCCAATGCATTGGGTAAAGTGATGAATATCATTAGTTTATGTGAAATTATTTGTGAACAAGATTCTATCTTTTTTCACAAGTATGTGTGGTGGTTAACCACTAAGACATGATGTTTCATTTTTATGCATTGCCACATTTCAAGTCTCTTATTAATGCTTCCTCTCATGTACATGATCCTTTTTCTATGTTATGGTTATGCTCACCCATTGTTATATTGTTATTATATATCCACTTACTGGGATTTTAGATCACCTCTTTTGATGTATATCCTCGCGTGACTACATGTACTAAGGAGATGTCAAGTTCCAATAAGAAGCTAGAGAAGAATGAATTAAATAAATGTTTATTCCTGATGTTGTAATTGTTATGTATGGTCCTAGTTTGCCTAAGACACTAAACCTATGGATCCTCTATGTGTATTACTATTATGTTGTTTATATTTAAAATGATGTAATATAAATTTAGGAAAAGGTCAGGTCGCTATAGGTAAAGTTAGTAATAATTTCATTTTTAAGTGAATTAAACCAAGATGAATCAATAAATAAATTTTCCCCTTCATTTAAAGAAGATTAAAATCTTATCTCTACAAGAAAGACCACCGAAAACTTGGTCTCAGTAGGGGTATCATATATATCTTATTATAAATCAATAGATATGTATAGATGAGCTGATTATTCTTTGTAAAATATTGTATGATCACTTAACTTTTGGGATTCAACAAAATCTAACAAATTTTCTTCAAAATCATGTTGTTCTCCCATAGTTGTATTTGCTAGAATGTCTTGTTTGGAAACCTCTTCAAAAAATGGCCAAGAAGGGATGATAATATTTAAAAGTTGAATATTAAATTATTCCTAGGGTTATTCAGCTTCAAATTTTAGTTAAAAAACCTTGACTTATTCTTCAATTTTTAGTTTTTTTTGTTTTCGTTCCCACCATAAATCTTTCATTTCCTCAACTACAGTGGTCAACGATGATACTAGCCGTATTACTTCTTCCATTATCTTGAAGTTATATTGAATTTGAAATTTTAAATCTTATTCCTAGCTAGAATCAAAATTATACAAATAATATGAAGAATCTATATAAAAATTCATCTTTACCTATTAAATGATAGATATGTAATAAAGCTATTTTTTTGTTTTTGAATTTTTTAAATTTTTTATTTTTTATGAAAAACAGTGTGTATAAGAACTCAGCCTCCCCAAAAATGATTCTAAATTGATAGGTAGTGTTTTTTCATGAACCAATAATAAATTAAAATATTATTTACAAACTAATGTACCACAGTGGCACAACTTAGATTCTATCTTAAGGAGGCCGCTCACATGCACTAGATTTATATAGTCTATTAAAATTCTAACTAATATAAAACTAATAAATTAATATATATTGGTGGTTTGATTATGAAATATATTTAATATGATATATATAATAATTAAAATATAGAATATAAATAAAAATAAATAAAAGACACAAATAAGTTATAAGAAGAAAATTGTGGATCTTGGGGCTTCATAGTGATGTTATCATTATTATTCAAAATATATTCCTAATTATTTTACTCAATGTAGAGATCAAGACTTTTTATTATAAACACTCTCATTCAAATTGTATTACCCTATACTTATACTTCTATATGTTGTATTAATCTCTTCCACATCAATACTTAATCAAAACTTGTTATCACAACTAGGATAAATACCCTAAGAGGGGGTGAATCAGGGTATGACAGATTAAAATAACTGCTCCTTCAGATCTTGTTTTGTCATTAAAAAAACACTCTTCTATCCTTATCCCATGGTAATGTATGAATAAAAATTAAATCATATATAAGACACTAAAATTTTACTTGGTTCACCCTCATTGGGCTACGTCCAAGGAGCATAAAACAGTTATGTGTCTATGTACTAAAACCACTAAAGATCACTACCAAAATACAAGGTTCGGGCTAGATAACTTTTATGCTTAGGCTCATTGCCTTTAAAAATTTTAGGGACAAATCAATACTTCCTAAGGGTTACTCCCTAACTCTCTTTAAATGGATAACTACTGGTGGAAAGGATCACCTTATTCATATTCCTTTGATCACTACTATGTAAAGGATTCACACTCAGTTTATGGACATGTAGGTCCCTTTGTTATCAATAATTAATACATCATTTGTTGTATATAGATGCTCTATTGAAGTAACACTTTTATCCAGTTGATGAATATCACTTTACCAAAGGTTTTTTGGGAATCGTTTTTCCATAATTTCACAATTCTTATAGCCTTCACGAAGCACACCTCTTTTGCAATGATCAAATAGACTTCACAAAGTAACCTCCTTTCGTAAATCTCACTTAGACTTTGTGAGTTATGCATCTTTCATAAATCTCACTTAGCCTTCGTGAACTCCATTACTTTCCTGATGCTTAAAATTTTTAGTCGTCTTTTTATATCCTTCACAAACTTCCTTTCTTCGCTAACTACTTCGAAAGAACTACCTTTGTGAACCACCTTCGTGAATCCAGAGCCTTAGAATCTTCATTGATTGTATCTAACTTTCTAAAGGGGTTATAGGCCTATTTATAGGCATTTCCTCCAATCACAAAATCTTCCATCCACGTCATCACCATTTTTCAAAGGTCTTCCATCTCATTCACGATGCTCCCTATCTTCATGAAGCACTATGGGAATTTCTTGTTCATGAAACTTATTATAGCCATGAATATTACCTTCAAATCTTCATGCATTCACAATGCTCATTCACAATTATCCACACCTTCATGAAATGACCTTCGTGAAACCCATTCTTCATGAAACACATTCATTTTCCATATTTTTACAAGGTCTTCGTGGAAATCCATCTTCCATGATGGTTTATCCAACCTCTAAATTTTGGACCCTAAAAATTTGTTAAACACTGGGAAACAGTACCACCTTGTGTATGCAATTTTTAGTACCACTTAAAATTCATACATTCTTTTTTCTTGGATCTTTGTCAACATATTGTGTTAATAATATCTCTATAACTCCATATCATACCTTATAAACCACTTTGTCAACAAAAAAAATCAACCCAAAATACTACAATGTTACATTGAGGGATTTTTTCCCAACAATCTCTCCCTTTGGGTTTATTGACAGATCTTCACATTTTGATACCTCGTTGAAGCTTCTCCCATCTTCTACAAATATTATCTTCATTTGATTCAGATAGAAATCAAATATTTACTCAAAACACACTCTAAGCCCGCATGAGTCATGATCGGCATGAGAAACAAGACTAGAATGCAAAGTGTATCAATAAATCACTCTATTACAAAACCACTCATCTACTTTCATCACGAACCCCATATTTCATGATATATAACATTTGATTGATCACCTTTAGCATTTTCAGATTTAAAACTCTCCCTACTTCACTGCTTGATATCTCATGTTTTGGAAATCTAAAAGATTTCTAAGCTAAGATATAATAACCATTAATTTTTTCCTCATAACACATAATTCCCATCATGTCACAAAATAATTGCATGGTTTTTTAAAAACCTCCAACCTTTAAAGAGTAGAAAATTACCCTATTATCTTCTCCCCCTGTCTTTATTAAGACATTTTCTCCCCTTTAATATCCATAATTTATCTCCCTTTTTCAGCAAACCTGACGGTCACCTCGTTGTTGTTTGCAGTAAGGTAAAAAACAAAAATCATAATATTTGATAAAAACAGATCATACCTCGAGGAGAGGGGGTCCCACATTTAAAGTTTTTCAATTTTGGGTAGTTGGATGAACTCCTAGAGCTATTCTATTTCATTCAAATTCTTCTTTGGGTAAGGCCTTCATCAGAATGTCTACAACCTGAAGTTCTTTAGGAACATACTCCAATTTCACAAGCCCCTGATCCACATTTTCCTTGATAAAACTATATTTTATTTCAATGTTTTCTTTATCCAATGATGGAATGTATTTTTTATAATATTTATAGCACTTGAATTATCATAGTGGATTCCGATCAGATAATTCACTTCAACTTCCATGTCATTAAGTTGTTTCTTTATCGATAATAACTGTGTGCATTCTTGAGTAGCCGCAATATATTCAACTTCTAAAATACTCAATGAAATGAAATATTATTTCTTTCTTAGATAAGAAATACACAATACACTGAGATATAATGTACCACCTAGTGTGGATTTCCTATCATCTGTTGATCCAACCCAATCTGCATCTATATAGCCCAATAACTCTTACTGATATTTTTCATTGTATAGCAAAACAAAATCCATCTCACCCTTGATATGCCAAAGTATTATTTTCACTGCAATCAAGTGGATTTCCTTGGGATTATTTTGATATCATACTACTTGGCATGTGACAAAAAAATATCAGGTCTTGTCACTGTCATATACAATAAAATTCCAATGATTTTCCTGTATTATGTCTTATTAACTATATTTCCTTTATCATTCCATGAAATTTTCATCCAAGTAGAAAACATAGGCATAATCTATTTGAAATTACCCATTCAAAATATTCTCAAAACCTCCTTGGTATGTTTTTATTGAGAAATGAATTTGTCATTCCTTCCTTGTGTCACTTGTAAACCAAGAAAAAACATCAATTCACCAATCATTGACATTTCAAATTTACTTTTCATGAATTCTACAAACTTTTTCACTATGATTCATCTAATCCATCAAAGATTATGACATCAGCAAACACTATAATCATCATCTTTTGATTACTATAATTATTGACATATAGATTATAATCAACTCCACCATGTTGAAAGCTGAACTTCTTTAAAAACTGATTGGGCCTTGAATACCATGATCTTGGTTCTTGATTCAATACATATAGAACCTTCATCAACCGACACAATTTTTTATCATATTAATGAATTATAAAACCATTTAGATTATCAATATAAACTTCTTATTCTAGAACACCATTCAGAAATGATGACTTGACATCTATCTGGAATTCATTGAACCTTCTTTACACTACTATGGCCAAGAATAATATGACTGTCTCTAGCTGCACAATAGGTGAAAATGTTTCATCAACATTGAAACACTCTATCTAGGAGTACTCTTTTCACACTAGTTATGCTTTGTTTCGAATCACTATTCCATATTCATTCATCTGGTTACAAAAGATCCATTTATTCCCGATAACATTCATATATGTTGTCCTTGAAACAATCTACCATGTCTGATTTATCTCAATTTTCTCAAGCTCTTCATTAATATCATGGACCCAATTTTCATCTCCAGTTTCATCCTTAAAACATTTAGGACCTACCTATGATAATAATTATGGTTTCTATAGAGTATTCATCCTTCTTGTCTGCATTGGAGTTGTATGGTATCCCATTATGTTTTGTCTATCCATTTTGTCTCCTCTCTTAAATATTTTTGTGGATAATAGTTTAAGATTGTCCTTTTAATTATTTGAATCTTCTTCTAAATCAACCTATTGAACTGTAACATCCCCTGATCTTCTTATCTCTTCATCACTATTCTCTTGAGAGTAATCATTTATTTTCTAAAGATTTTCCTCATTCTCTACTATAGTTACATCATTTATTTCAACTAACATTACCGTCCACTTATTGAAGCATCTATATTCTATGATTTTCTTTGAGTATCCAAGAAATATTCCTTCATCTCCATGATATTCAAACTTCTTGTGTTTCTCATTATAGATAATGAAACACTTACTTCCAAAGACTCAAAAGTAATTCCATGTTGGATTATTTCCAAACCATATCTCATATGGAGTCTTCTCTTCTTTAGGATATAATAACGCACTCTTTGATGTGTAGACTGATGTTATCACTGCTTCTTTCCAAAACTAATTTAAAAGGTCTTTTTTAATGAGTATTGTTCTATCCATGTTGTTGATAATTCAATTTCTTCACTCAACTACTCTATTTTTTTGTGGAGTTATTACTATTGAAAATCAGTGCCTTATCCCATGTTTCTTGAGATAATCCTCCACTTGTCTATTTATGAACTATGTTCCATTATCTATTTAGATCTTATAGGTTTTTTGACCCATTATCTATTCAAATTATCTTCCATAATTTTTTATGAAACTGAACACCGGAGATTTTTGGGTGATGATTGAAACCCCTTCCATTCTGATAAAATCATCAATGGAGAGAACATAATATATCCTCCCATCAATATAACTTGGTGAAATAAGTCCACATGAATTAATATACACTAACTCAAGCACTTTTGTTGACCTTTTCTCTTTCTACTTATATGTCTTTCGAATGATCTTCCCTTGTTGACAAGTATCGTATGTATGGATACAATCACGTGATAACCTAGGGAGTTCTTGGTCAATATCACATTTCAAAAGATCTTCCAATAATGTTTGGATCAAATGACCCAAAATTTTATTCCATAACTTGTTTTTTTATTCCTTGGTCAAAAATCACATATCTTCTTCTCCACTTATACGGTAGATATTTCCCTTTGTATACTTTCCCTACAAAACAATTGAACCATTTTTGTAATAATGATACATAATTTATTTAAAAATATTATGGAATGTTCTGAGTCACACATTTGACTTAAACTTAGCATGTTGTGACTGATACGTTCAACAACCAAGACATTTGTATGTCTCATGTATTTTTTTCAAAGTTGTATTTTCCTGAGCCAATAATTTTCAAGTCTTCATCATTATCAAATACTATAATATTGTCCTTGTCATATCTGATTCCTATCACCATTTCCTTATTTACTATCATATGGGAGGTGATTCCACTATCAATTATCCATATTCCAGTGTGACCTAATGCTTTAAAATCAATATTTTCATCCACATCTTGTTTATCTCTCTTCTTTATGATCCATGTTTTTTACTTCATACTCGATACAGATTGATAATATTAGTCTTCCTTAAAGTATGATGGACCAAATTCATCTTGAAATTATGTAAACCTATTTATTATTTTCATCTCATTTTATTATACACATTCATTCTTCTTCGAAAAATTTCTATGCATTTTTAATGAGAAGTATCTTACCATGTGCCAGAATCCTACCAACCAAAAATAGTGACCGTCAAATGATGTTCTAGAATATTGAGTTCTGTATGGTTTCTTTTTTGGACTTGTTCCCTTTAGTACCTCTTATCTATGGAATATACATTTTGTGAGTGTCCCATATTTCCATAAAAATAACATCTCATGTAGGGTGCATTCTTGTGTGGTAATACTACACTACTATTTTTATCTTGGGTTCTATAAATCTTTTGGTTTTGATTCATACCCAAATAAATCTTCAACCTTGGAGTGGGATCTTGTGTCCTAAATTCAGCCCTTAATAATTTATATTTTCAATCAATCCCTATACTATCTGAATCATTTAGATATATCATCTTCTTCTCCTGGTACTCATTTGTCTATTTCACTGGATATTTGAACTCTACTTTTCCATTATCTACTTCCTTTATGGCCTAATTTTTTGGAGTTAATAGTTTCTTCTTATCTTTAACTTTCTTTTGTAATATTTCAACCTCCTCCTCAATCTTTTTGATGAGTTTGTCTTGATCTTTCAAAATATTATTCAAACCATAGATTTCTCTTTTATGTTCTTCAACTTTAATCTTGTACTCATTAATCATATCTAAGTTCTCTTTCTTTGATGATTTAAGCGTTTCAATTTCATCTATTAGCTAAGACTTCTCTTCTTCCTTCTCCTTCATATAAATTTTTTATCATGAACTACTTTGTTGGCTTTCTTTATTATGGATCTCTAAACATTTATTTCCTCAATAGAATCTTCTAACTAAACCTAAAGTTCGACTCTTCCTTTGACTTCTCCTTCTTCATTGTCACTTTCTTCCCTTGTTTGAGAATTTTTGACACCTGATACCATACCATTTTCTTGATGATCCTTATAGTCCTACAATTATTTTGCACCATATTCTTATAAATTATCATCTTCTTTTGAAAGAAGATTCTTTTTTTTTAATAAATTTCTCTCAAAAATTTTCTTACCTTTCACATAGGGTGAATACTTCTTCATAGAAATTTCAACTTCATCTTATTCATCTTATTGAAACTTCTTGGGGAAGCTTTAAGCATGATGTACACCTTTTCCACATCAAAAGCATGCAAGTGGGAGTTTCCCTTTGAACTTTCCTTTTCCACTTTGGATATTTGAGGAAAATAATGACAGCATCTAATCTGTCTCTTCTTATTTCTGACCATCTTCAATGGTGAGCTTATTAATTGCATCTAATTACACTTCTTTGGACTTATCTTTTTTCACATAATCGTTATCATCATTTCTCATTTCTAATGCAATAAGATTGTTGTGTAGGCTATGCAATGTCAAATCCTTTGGATCTTTATCTTCCAAAACATAAACTTCAAGATTTAACTGAGGTGGAAGTATTCTTAAGATGCACTTAACAATATTTATATCTTTAATAATTTATACAATACCATTCATTTCTTCCATAGTAATATTTACCCAATCAAATAATGAATCTATTAACTCGTTTGGGTGCATTTTAAGATCATCATACTTATTCCATATAACTTTCATATTTGCTTCTATGACTTTTCAATCACCCTTATAAATATTGAGAAACTTTTACCACATAGAATATGATGATTTACATGACATCACCTTTATATATATTTGATTGGATAGAGATCTCTCTAAGGCATTGATTCCTTTGGCATCAGCATCTAATTCCCTTCATTCAACTTTTGATAAAGCACCACTGTTGATATTGGCAAAACATTTGATGCATCGTTACTGTAAATACATCCATTCCTAATGATCGGAAGGAGTGTTGCATCTGATTCTTCCATAATTAAAAAAAATATACATCAGAGATTAGAATCCCTTCATGATTGACCAACTCCATTTCTTCTACTAAGAGAGAACCACTGAATTTCAACCTTTATCTCTGATACCAATTGTTATCCCAACTTGGTTAAATACCCCAAGAGGGGGGTGAATCAGGGTATAACATATTAAAATACAACCCCTTCAAATCTTGCTTTATAATTAAACAAAACACTCTTTTCTACTTCTCCCATAGCAATGTATGAATAGAAATGAAATCATGCATGAGTCACAAAAATTTTACTTGGTTCACCTTCACTGGGCTACGTCTAAGGATCATACAATGGTGATGTGCTGATGTACCAAATCCACTAGGTCTCACTTCCAAAACACAAGGTTCGGGCTAGATCACTTCTATTCCCAGGCTTACTTCCATTACAAAGTTTAAGGATGGTTAACTATTTTACAAGGGTCACTTCCTAACTCTATTTAAATGCTTAACTATCAATGGAAATGATCACATTCTTCCTATTCCTTTTCTCACTGCTCTCCAAAGTATTCACACTTAGTTTATAGACATGTAGGTACCTTAATTATCAATAATGAATATATCCTCATTTGTAGATAGATTCTATATTAAAGTTCTAATTTAATCTAGTTGATGGATATAACTTTACCATAGGTTTACTGGGAAATCCCTTTTCAAATATTTTACAATGCTTACTACCTTTGCAAAGAACACCTCTTTTGTGAAGCTCAAATAGCTTTTTTAAAGCAACTGCCTTTCGTGAAGCTCACTTAGACTTTGTGAATCATATAAATTTCATGAATCTCACTTATCCTTCATGAACTCCATACTTTTTTATGCTTAAAATTTTTGGTTGCCTTTTTATAGCCTTCAAAAACTTCCTTTCTTCATAAAATATTTCATAAGAACTGCCTTCATGAACCACCTTCATGAATCTGGAGCCTTAGAATCTTTGTTAAGTCTTGTTACCTTTAAAAAGGGGGTAAATGCCTATTTATAGGTGTTTACTCTGATTCCATAAGCTTCCATCAATTTCATCACCATTTTTCAAATCTCTCCCATATCATTAGAGATTCTACCTATCTTTATGAAGAACCATAGTAATTTCATGTTCTCAAATATTCTCATAGTTGTGGATATTACCATAAAATATTCATGTATTCGTGATGCTCGTTCATGATGATCCACACCTTTTCAAAATGACCTTCATGAAACCTAGTCTTTTTGAAACTCATATCTTTTTTATATTTTTACAACGCCTTCTTGAAAATACATCTTTCGCAATGCTTGATCTAACCTCTAAATTTTGGACCCCAAAAATTTGGAAAACATTAAGAAATAGTGCCACCTTGTGTACGCAATTTTCTATACCACTTAAAGGGAACCCATTCCTTTCTATTGGATCTTTTTCAACATATCGTGTCAAAAATATATTTGGAAATCCAAAACATACCTAGGAAACCCACTTTGTAAACAAAAACAATCAACCCAATAATACTACAATGTTACCTTGAGGGATTTTTTCCCAACAATCTCCCCCTTTGGGTTTGTTTAAAACTCTTCGCATTTTGATACCTTGTTAAATACTCTTCCATATTCTACCAATATTTTCTTTATGCGATTCAGATAGAAATAAAATATTTACTCAACACACACTCTAAGCCCACATAATCAATGATAGGCATGAGAAACAAGAGTAGCATGCAAAGTGCATCAATGAATCACTTCATTCCAAAACCACTCATATTATTTTATCACGAACATCATATATCATGATATATAAACTTTGATCAATAACCTTTATCATCGTGAGATTTAAAATTCCCCCTAATTCACTATTTGAGATCTCATGCTTTGGAATGCACAAATATTTTCAAGATAATATTCGATAACCATGAATTGTTTCCTCATAACATATAATTATCATCATGTCATATAATAATTTCATGGTTTTTCAAAAACCATTAACATTTAAAAAGTTGAAAATCCCCCTATCAGCTTCTCTCCCTATCTTTATTATGACATTTTCTCTCCTTTATTAGCCATAATTTCTCCCCCTTTGTCAATGAACCCGAAGGTCACCTCATTATTGACTGAAACAGGGTAAAGAACATAGATCATCACATTTGGGAAAAACACTTCATACCACGGGGAGAGGGTTCCCACATTCACACCTTTTCAAGTGTGAGTATTCGAATGAACTCTCAAAGCCAGTTGATGTCATTCAAATGATTCTTTGGGTAAGGCCTTTATCATAATTTCTGTAAACTAAAGTTTTATAGGAACGTACTCAAATTTCACAAGCCCTTACTCCACCTTCTTCTAGATAGAATGATATTTGATTTCAATGTAATTTATTCTTGAGTGATGAAATAGATTTTTTCTAAGATTTATAGAACTTTAATTATTGTAATGGATTCTGATCAAAGACTTCACTTCAACTCTCATATCATCAAGTAGTTTCTTTATCCATAATAACTGCATACACACTTGAGTAGCCACAATATATTCAACTTCTATGGTTATGAATTAAATTAAATCTAGTTTATTTCTTAGCCAATAAATACAAAATCAACCAAGATAGAATACACCACATCACATTTATTTTCTATCATCTATTGATATGGCCTAATCTGCATCTTTGTAGCCCAATAACTCTTACTAAGTTTTTTCTTTGTAGAGAAAACCAAAATCCACCATTACCTTGATATACCAAAGTATTATTTTCACTGGAATCAAGTTTATCTCATTGGATTTTATTTTATATTGTACTACTTGGCATGTGGAAAAAACAATATCAGGTCTTGTCACTGTCAAGTATAATATACTTCCAATGATTTTTCTATATTATGTCACATTAACTATATTTCCTTTATCATCCTATGATATTTTCATCTGGGTAAAAATCAAAGTCATCATCAATTTGTAATTATTCATTATAAATCTTCACAAAAACCTCCTTATTATATTTATATTGAGAAATTAATGTGTCATTCCTTCCTTGTGTCACTTCTAAACCAAGGAAAAACATCAGTTCACCAATCATTAATATTTCAAATTCACTTTTCATGAATTTTGTGAACTATTTTCACTATGGTTCATCTGATCCAAAAAATATTATGTCATCAACAAACACCAACACCATAATCCTTTGATTACTATAATTATTTATAAATATATTGTAATCAACTCCAACACGCTGAAAACTGAGCTTCTTCCAAAATTGATCGAGCCTTGAATATCGTTCTCTTCATGCTTAATTCAACCCATATAACACCTTATTCAGCCGATATCATTTGATCTCATCTTCATGAATGAGTAAACCATCTGGATAGTTAATATACACTTTTTCCAGAACCCCATTCACAAACACTGACATGGAGTCCATCTGGAAAACTTTGAACCTTCTTTGCACTATTTTGGCCAAGAATAATTTGATTGTCTCTAGCCTCACAATAAGTATAGATGTTTCATCAACATTTATTCCCTCTATTTGGGAGTACCCTTTTCACATTATTCATGATGTTTTTTCAAATCACTATTCCATGTTCATTTATATTGTTACGAAAACCCCATTTTTCCTGATGAAATTTTTATTCTTTAGCCTTGAAACAATCTATCATGTCTGATTCTTCTAAATTTGGTCAAGCTATTAATTCATATCCTAGACCTAGTTGTCATCTCCAGTTTCATCCTCAAATAATATAGGCTCTACCAGTTATAAGAATGATGATTTATATAGATTCTTTATCCTCCTTATTTACACTGGTATTTTTTGATCACTGATTATGTTCTGTCTATCAATTTTGGCTCCTCTCTTCGATCTTTGTAAAGATACTAGTTTGAGGTTATCCTTTTAATTATTTGAATCTTCTTATGAATCAGCATATTGAATTGGAAAATCCCCTGATCTACTTATCTCTTCATCAATATCCTCCTAAGACTAATCATGTATTTGATAAAGATTTTACTCATTATATACTATAGTTACATCATTTATTTAAACTACCTTTCCCAGCTTCTTAATGAATCATTTATATTATTTTCTTTTCTTTGAGTATCCAAGAAATATCCCTTCATCTCCATTAGATTAAAACTTCATATGTTTCTCCTTATTGATAATGAAACACTTACTTCTAAATACTCTAAAGTATTTAAACATTGGCTTCTTTCTATACCATATCTTATATGGAGTCTTCTATTCTTTCAGACATAATAATGCTCTATTTTATGTGTAGATTGATGTTACCACTAATTATTTCCAAAAATTATATGGAAGGTCTTTATCAAAGATAATATTTCTAGCCATGTGTTGATAATTCAATTTCTTCTCTCAAATACTTCATTTTGATATGGATTACTTACTGATAAAACTTAGTTCCTTATCTCATGTTTCTCGAGATAATCCTCCACTTTTCTATTTTTGAACTCTATTCCATTATCTATTCGGATCATCCAAATTATTTGACCTAACATCTTTTCAACTTCCCTTTAATAAGTTTTTATGAAACTAAACACCTAATAATTGTGGGTACTGATTGAAACTCATGAAATTCTGCTAAACTAATCAATTAATAGAATATAATATCTCCTTCAATCAATAGTTGTTGGTGAAATAGGTCCACACACATCAATATGCACAAACTCAACCACTTTTTTTGACCTTTTCTCTTTCACCTTATATGTCTTTCAAATGATCTTATCTTGTTGACAAGCATCACACATATGGGTATGATCATGTGATAGCCTAGGGAGGTCTCGAACAACATCACATTTCACCATATTTTCCAATGATTTTTGGATCAAATGACAAAGACATTTATTCCATAACTTTTTTTATTCTTCCTTAGTCAAAAATCACATATCATATTCTCCACTTACAAGGTAGATATTTCCCTTTATAAACATTCCCTAAAAAACAACTACACCATCTTTTTCTATAATGCGGATAATTTATTTAAAAATATTATGGAATCTACTGAGTCACATAATTGACTTACATTTAATAATTTGTAACTAAGACCTTTAAAAACCAAGACATCTACACGTCTCATTTATTTTCCCCCAAACTTGGATTTTCCTGAGCCAATAATTTTTAAGCCTTCATCAATACCAAATCTTACAATACCTTCCTTATAGTATATGATTATTTTCACCGTTTCCTTATTTCCTATCATATGGGAACTGTATCCACTATCAATTATCCATATTTCAGTTTGATCTAATACTTTAAAAGTAATCTCTGCAACCACTACCTATTCATCTATCTTCTTTTTGATATATGTTTTTGACTTCATACTTAGTTTGGATAGATAATATTGATCTTCCTAAAAGTATGATGGACTGTATTCATTTTGAAAGGCTACAAATCGATTTTGAATTTTCATATCATTTGATGATACACATTCATTCTACTTCAGCACCTTTCTATGCATTGTTGATAATCAGTATCTTTCCATGTGCCTGAATCCTTCACACTTGAAATAGTGACCATAAAATGATTTTCTGGAATATTGAGTTATGTAGGTATGTATTTTTTATTCTTGTTTCCTTCAATACCTCTTTGATATGGAACAAAAAAAATTTGAGTGTCCTATCTTTTCACAATAATAACATCTCATGTGGGGTGCATTCCTGTGTGGAAATATTGTACTACTATTTTTACCTTAGGTTATCTAAATCTTCTTGTTCTGATTTTCACCCAAATAAATCTTCAACCTCAAAGTAGAAGCTTGTGGAATAACTTAAACCATAACTAATTTCTATTTGTGATCAATCCTCAAACCATTTATATCATTCAGATCTATCATCTTTCTCTCCTAGTATTCCTTTTTCTATTTCACCAGATCTTCGAACTCTAATTTTCCATTATCTACTTCCTTTTTGACCTAATTTATTTGAATCAATAGTTTCATCGGATCTTTCTCTTTCTTTTGAAAGATTACAACCTCATCCTCAAGATTTTTTATGATTTTTTCTTGATCTTTAACTGTATTATTCAAACCATCAATCACTATTTTTTGTTCTTAAACTTTAAGATTATACTCACTAATCGTATCTGAGTTCTCTATATTTGATGACTTAAGATTTTAAATTTCATCTATTAGATCATAATTCTCTTCTTATTTCTCCTATATATAAATTTTGGCATCATGAACCACTTTGTTTGGTTTCTTCATTTTGGATCTCCAAACATCTATTTCCTCAAGATCAGCTTCTAATTTAATCTGAAGGTAAAATCTTCCTTTGACTTCTCTTTATTCATTATTTCTTTGTTCTCTTGTTTGATAATTTTTCACAACTACTACCATATAATTTGTTAAATGATCCTTACAGTCCTCTAATTCTTCTACATCATATTCTTCTAGACTTTCATCTTCTTTTAAAAGAATATTATTCTTTTTGGGGAAAAATCTATCAAAAATTTTCTTACCTTTCACATAAACTGAATACTTCTTCATAGGAATTTAAACTTCATCTTCTTCATCTTCTTGAAACTTCTTGGGGAACCTTGTTGTAAAATGTACAACTTTTTCACATCAAAATCATGCAGGTGGGAGTTTCCCTTTGAACTTTTATTTTCCTCTTTGGATATTTGAGGAAAATAATGACATCACCTCATCTATATCTTCTTCTTCATGACCATCTTCAATGGTGAGATTATTCTTGGCCTTAAATTCCACTTCTTTAGAATTCCCTTTTTCCATAGATTAACTATCATCATTTCACATTTTTTATGTAATAAGAGTATTGTATAGGCTATCCAATGTCATCTTCTTTGGATCTTTATCTTTTAAAACATAAACTTTTAGATTGAACTGAGGTGGGAGTCTTCTCAATATGTTCTTGAAAATATTTACATCTTAAATAATTTCTCCAATACCATGCATTTCTTACAAAGTAACATTCACCTTGTCAAATAATGAATCTATATACTCATTTGGGTGCATTCTTAGATCCTCATACTTATTCCACAGAACTTGCATCTTTGCTTCTCTAACTTTTGAGTCACCCTCATAAATATTGAGAAACTTTTCCCACATATCACATAATGATTTATATGACATCACCTTCATATATATTTCATTGTATAGGGATTCCCCTAAGGCATTGGTTCCTTTGGAGTCAGCATTCAATTCCCTTTGGTCAACTTCTTATAAAGCACCGCTATCGATATTGGATGAATTTCCGTGTATCACTTCTATAAAGTCATCCATTCCTAATGATCAAAATTAGTTAAACATATGATTCTTCCATAATTGAAAATTGTTTCCATCAAAGATCAAAATTCCTTTGTGATTGACCACCTTCATTTCTTCTACAATGATATAACCACTAACTTTCAACCTTTTTCTCTAGTACCTATTCATATCCCAACTAGGTTAAATACCATCATAGGGGTTGAATCAGGGTATGATAGATTAAAACAACTACCCATTTGGATATTATTTCATCATTAAACAAAACACTATTTTATCCTTTTCTCATAGAAATTTATTGGCAGAAAGGAAATCATGCACCAGACACAAAAAATGTACTTGTTTCACCCTCAATGGGCTGCGTCCAAGGAGAATACAATGATGATGTGCCAATGTACCAAATTCACTAAGGATCACTTCCAAAACACAAGTTTTAGGCTAGATCACTTCTATGATTAAGATCACTTCCTTTACAAATTTTAGGGATAGCTCACTACTTCCCAAGGTTCTCTCCCTAACTCTCTTTCAATGGATCACTATCGTTGGAAAGGATCACATTCATTTTCTTCCTTTTCGAAATTCTCTAGAAAAGATTCATGGTCAGTTTATGAAAATGTAAGTACCTTCATTATCAACAATGAATATATCCTCATTTTTACATAGATGCTCTCTTTAATTGTCACTTTCATCGAGTTTATAAATATCACTTTACCATTTGTTTACTAGGAAATCTCTTTCAAAAACTTTCATGATGCTTACTACCTTTGTGAAGCACACCTATTTCATGAAGCTCAAATAGCCTTTGTGAAGAAACCTCCTTTCATGAAGCTCACTTAGACTTTTTGAATCGCATAAATTTCATGAATATCACTTATCCTTCATTAATTCCATTATTTTTTTATTCTTATAATTTTTTATCAGATTTTTATAGCCTTCATGAACTTCCTTTATTAATGAACTATTTCACAATAACTACCTTCGCGAACCACCTTCATGAATCTGGAGCCTTAAAATCTTTTTTAAGTCTTGCTAACTTTCTGGGGGTAGAGTACTATTTATAGTTATTTCCTCTTATTCTAGATGCTTCCCTCCATGTCATCACTATTTCACAAATCTCTCCCATCTCATTTGTGTTACTCCCTATCTTATCAAAGAATAATTATAATTTCCCATTCGTAAAGCTTCTCATACTTAAAGAGATTACTGTCAAATCTTTACACATTCACGATTCCCATTCATGATGACCCACACCTTTGCAAAATGACCTTCATGAAACCCAGTCATCATGAAACTCATTCCTTTTAAATATTTTTACAAGGCCTCCATTTAAATCCATCTTTCGTGATTCTTGATCCAACCTCCAAATTTTGAACCCCAAAAATTTGGCAAACACTAGGAAAAAGTTCTACCTTATGTATGTAATTTTCTGTACTGATTATAGGTTATCAATTCCTTTGTCTTAGGTCATTTTAAATATACCTTGTCAACAATCTCTTTATAACTCCAAAAAATAAATTGGAACCCCACTTTTTTAACAAACATTATCAACTCAAAAATACGTCAATGTCACTGTGATGGATTTTTTCCCAAAAAAAAACTCCATAGTTTGAATGACTTAAATACTAATGAGGAGGAAAATAAGTGAGAGAAGAAGAAGGAGAAAGTGATAAGGAAATTATGGGTGACCACTCACTATAATCATTTTAAACACCACTAAAATTTTAGATTAAAATATGAGAAACCATTAAATTATAATAAACTCAAACACCACCACTTCCCATCTCAAACAATAGTGAGGGTTAGATCTCCATAAACCTGGAGTTAAAATAAGTATAGTGGGGGGAACACAAAATAAAAAAAAGGAATTGGAAGAGAGATAATATAATATATATTGAAAATATTAAAAAATATTACAAAAACAAAAATCCACCATAGCCCATAGAAAATTTATATCCTTTGGAATGGTAGAGGAGGTGACAATTTATAGAAAGGGGAGTGGTAAATTTTATCTCCAAAATATGTCCTTCAAAAATTTTAAATTTTTCAGACCACTTAATGGATGAATATGGGAAATTTTTCTTCATTAATTTTTTATTCTATGTATATTATCTCCACCCATAACATTTTAGATCCATTGGGAAAATGTAGAGATGGATATGACCCTTTTAATCCGAAAATGGTTTCTGATTCAGAGACTATTCAAATTATAATGCAGTAAGTTCCCATGAATTTTTTTCATGTAAGACAGATTAATATTGAGTGGTGATAGATATAAAAATGTCCCCTTACTTAATATAGGTCTCCATGTGACATTTAATCTCATTTGGGGTTTTAATTTGAGATATATGGGCCCATCTACAAAATTCACCAGATTTATGCATGAATTTCAAGGACGAATTTGTGACCAAATTTTGGGCCTTAATATGTTGGATTTATATTTGTATATATTTGAATAAAATGAATCCAAATATTTATTAAATCCTAAAAAAATTAATTTAAAATTTTCCATCAGTATGGAAAATATTATGGAAAAAATACATAATAAAATTAAAACAATTTAAAATTAAAAATTATGACATTTTTCTAATTAATCTCAAAGTACCACTAAAACCTAAAAATGATGTAGTTTTCTATAAAATTACACTATGGTGGTATTTAAAACATTTAATTACATATTAAAATGAATTAAAATGTTTTCTTCATCAAGGACACAACATAATCCCTTCTTTAAAGAATAACTATAGATAAAAACACCTTCTCCTCTATAGGGTAATATGAGTATAGGTGCATTGACAAACCTTTTGTTTAATTCTTTAAAGATTTATTCTCATTATTCTATCTAGATAAAATTTACTCCCTCTGTAATTAACTTGGTTATAGGTTTTTATAATCCTGATAAATTTCTCACAAAGTGTCGATAGTATCCAAATAACCCAAGAAAACTAAGGATCTCTGTTATATATGTTTTTTGGGTCATTCTTCGATCTCCTTTACCTTCAAGGGATTCAAAAATGTCCCCTTACTTGTGATAACATGCCCCAATAATGTTACTTGTTCCATCCACAACTCACATATACTTTACTTTGCATATAACTTCTCCTTTATCAAAGTATTTATAATAGTACTCAAATACTCCTAATGTTCCCCTTTTCTTTTAGATTATATGATAATATAATCTACAAAGACTGCCACAAATTTTTCAAGATAACATATAAAGAATCTATTCATCAATCCCATGAATATTATTATAGAATTTGTGTGTATGAAGGGAATTACTATGAACTTAAAAGGAATAACTCATAAATGAATTGTATATCCTAACTTATGAATTTGTATATTTAAATATAGGTTATCTATCATCATTTTTTATGACCCTTTATGTTATTTTTATTACATGTTTTTTATTTTTAATCAACATATCTTGTTGCGAATGTTTTTATGTCATAGGTTAAAATATTTGTTAGAGTTTTTAAGAAAGTTTTTTTATAAGGTGTTGAAGGAGGATAAGAAAGTTTCCTTAACCATATTAATGAAATTTACTTACAAAGTCAAATGATGTTATTTCATTCTTCAAGTTCTTTATATCATGAAGAAACTCGTGATCTAATATAATTTTCTACAAAGTTTAAGGGTGTACATTATTACTGGATGGAGGAAGGAAATAAGTCCACATTATAGAGTTTGTATATATTTGTACAAAGGCAGAGAAGTAATTTGTGTGGGATGTTAAATGAATATGAAGTTTATAATCTGATGAAGTTTCCAAAAAGATTGGGTATATAAAGTTGAAGGTGAAAGTGTTACAAATTAAAATTTATAGGTTGTACATAGTTGAAGTTATGATGTGGTGAAGTTGAGATAAATGATTGTTCGGAAAATAATAAAGGCCAGTGGTACAAGTCCCTCTGAAAGAATCCTATAAAGTGATTGGAAAGACATGTATAAATTCCAGATAGACATTTCATATGAAATTTCCAAGAATATGAAGTTTTTGTTACCATTTGTAAAAAAATTTAAGGTTGGACAAAGTTTCAATGGGAAAAGATAACTGTTGATTATTGGTCAGAGTTATATTCTAAGGAAGTTTAGTTAATCATATGAATTTCCATTAGACTATCTTCTATGAATTTTTAGAAAATAGGGAAGTAGGAAGTGCATTGATCAAAAATAGTGGTTTATCATTTAATCCAATAGGATGTATTTTTTAAAGTCTATCGATCGATCTAGGTTCTATTGGATGGACGGGCATCAGAAAAATGGATGAAATGTCATCAGATGGATGATTACATGAAGATAGACTAGACTTAGTTTTGTAAACCTAGCACTGTATAAATTTGGGATAAATAAATATAAAGATAATAGTACAAATAAAGTTAATATAACTTTTGTGAATTCATTGGATATAAGAGGCATATGAAGAGAATCAGACAAAGAAGTTCTGATTTCATCAGACCAAGTAGATTAGTCGATATAGATCGATCATAATGGAGTTATATATATCAATAATTTGGTATATATTTTTTTATTTTAATTCATCAGACATTAATTTTTTAGATAGAGTTTTTATAATCTTTATATAAACTTTGTAAATCCCTTTAAAATTATGATGTTAATCTTATCCTTCAATGTTTGTTATCTATATGAGATAAGGATGTTTGAATAAAGTTACTAATGTTGAATTTGTAATAAGATTCAAGAGGGTTATAGAATATGTGAGAAGTATCCAATGAAGATGTGTTGAGGTAAATTTTTGAATTTTGAATTTGGGCTAAGTCGGAAAAGCATTTTAGTTCCTGTGTTTTTCTCCCAGGGGTGTGCTTATAAAAACATTGTTCATACAAATGAGATAGATGAATTGATATAGAAATATAATTTAATAGATAAATTATATAGAGAGAGAAAGAGATAAATTTTGAGTAGTGTCAGTTTCCAACCAAGGAATCTCTTGGTTGAGGCAGAAGAAGGTTCCGAGTTGAGGTGTGATGGTCAAAGTTATCAGAAAGAGGTACCGAATAGACATTGTACTAGAAAA
This sequence comes from Viscum album, assembly GCA_963277665.1. Taxonomy (NCBI): domain Eukaryota; kingdom Viridiplantae; phylum Streptophyta; class Magnoliopsida; order Santalales; family Viscaceae; genus Viscum; species Viscum album. Next base: position 1,362,723,027 of record OY728156.1, on the reverse strand, counting down.
AGGTATCGTACATATTGAGAGGCATATTTTTTTCATTTAATAAAGGAAAATATAATAGGAGTATATTTTTTAGGCACATTAGATGGATTTATACTAGATGATTTCATAGAAACATTGGATAAATTCTTACCAGACAGAGTCATTGGATGGAAAATTTATGAACAAGATTTCTATGATTTGTTAAGAAAAGTTTATTATCTTGTTTTGGGATATCTTTATAATAAAAATTTGTAAATTATAGGATTTAGTATAATTACCTATCAGGATATTGATGGAGTCTAGTGGGAATTAGATTAAATTGTATTCACTTCATATTATAGTTTACTTTTATATAATGATGGAAATATCCATGGAAAGGATGTAATCACCCACACTAAGTGAAAACTATATAAATATTATGTACTATTATTCAATTTCCTAAAATTTTATACAAATTTTGGTCTATTTTTATAAAGTTCAAAATGATATATACTCTAAAATTTTATAGAGGATAATTTTAAATGAGAATAAATTTTAAAATATTACCACTAATTCAAACACCCCTCTCCCCTCGCCCCTTTTTATTGATTCTTACACTCTTGGGAACTTCAATTGGTATTAGAGACTCTAGGTTCACTCTATAAGATAATTACTTTTCTTATAATGGATAATCTCAACTCAATGAATAGTATAAATATTCTTACCTTCAATGGAAAAAAATTATCATGTATGGAAAAATAGAATGATACTCTATCTTATGTCTCTTAGCCTAGAGTTAATTGATGTATATCTAGTTGAGTTTTTATTTATTGAGAAATATGTTCCTATAAAATTATTTTGAAAAAAGGAATATTGTGGTTGATAGAAAATTTATAAATGTTATTCTCATGTATTTATCAAAAAAAATTACTATATAAAGGTGATGGTTCTCATGACAGCTAAGGAAACTTGGGACAAACTCGAAAGTGTATTCAATGGAAATATCAAAGAGAAAGAATAAAATATATAAATATAGATAAGTAAGATTGAATATATCAGAATGGAATATGATTAAATTATTGATGATTACTTCACCATAGTTAATAAAATTGTTAACAACGTCATAGGATTTAGATATGTCTTGGAAGATACAACCATTGTTAAGAAACTCATGAGAAACTTTCTAGACATGTTTGATCCTAAAATTTATATTTTAAAAGATAAATATGATTTATCTCCTGATGAATTTCAAGATTTTCTTATTTCATATGAGATAAGGAAATCTTCAGCACTCAAAAAGAAGATTAAAGAATAAATGGTTGTTCAATCCATGAAGAAGCTTAATTTTTTTAAACTAGAACATGATTTAGTGGGACTTAGTGAATCAGAAGATAAGGAAGTGTATTCCAAATAAAATTATATAATTGTGTCTCTTTTCTCTAAAAAATAATGTAATGGTAGAGGAAAGTACAAATTCAAACTCCCACTTAAATGCTTTGAGTGTGTAGGAATTGGAAAATTTTATACGAATTTTCCTAAGAAAAAAGTTGGAGAATACGATACTGATTATGAAGAAAAAAACTCCATGAAATAAGTAGATAAAATCTTCCAAGGAAGATAATAAATCCACTAGAATTAAGAAAATTTTAATCAAAAGAACAAAAGAAGTAAGTTAAGTAAGAAAGTTGAGAATGACTCTACTGACAATGGTTCCTCAGAAGATGAAAATATGGATAAGTTTAGAACTTTCTATACTAATGTTGAGAGAAAGAAAGATTATTCAAACATTAAAGAATAATGAGGGGAAGAATATAGTGATCTGAGCCTTTTATATATAACATTTCATGATTTTAATCATAATTAATCATCAGATTACAAGCCAAGGATCGTTAAGTCTAGTGTCTTGGAAGACTATGTACATAAAACATAAAACATAGTGCAAAAAACACTTCATTATTTAATATTCATAATGAGCTTCTAACTTACTTTGAGCCCTTACATCTGCATAGGGTATCCTGGGGAACACATGAACAAAGGGATGAGCTAAAAATCCCAGTAAGAGAATGAACATAAGGATACATCTTAAGCACATGAGTTAGGAGGCATGACATATTGATATCAAAAACATGGAACATGTGAAATAATATCATATAATAATGGGATCATATAAACATGGAATCATATAAATGTGGAAGAATCATAAAACATTTCTTTAGTATGAGTCAAGGCTAACTTCCAATCTCGTTTCCCATTTCAGTACGGGTCAAGGCTAACCGCCAATCCTGTTTCACATTGCATCTCATGAGACTTAACCTTAACCAATGCATTGGAGCTCTATATGGGTGCACCCATATCAAAATTTTCATGAATATTCTTGCCACATAAATATTCTTTCCATATAAATATTCTTTCCACATAAATAATCATACATAATCAACCATATATAAACATAAGGTTACCCATGGAGAGAATTGGGTACCACAATCCTGACATAAAGCATAACCAATGAGTGTATCATGAAAGTGTCCATGAAATAAAGGGATTAGAACATAAAAGGATGTTAATAAGGTAATATAGGAATATAAATAGATAGGTGGTAACAAATAGAAGTGACATCATATAAGAAATGTATTTGAGAAACATTAGCATTAAAACATTTTTTTGCGGTTTTAAAGAAAATACTATAGAGCTTTTAAAATAGTAAAGAGGACATTATTTTATATAAAACCAGAATTGAACCAAAAAAGGTTTTTATAATAAAAATACTGATTTTATTAAGACAATGGTTTCCTCAAACAGAGTATAGAGTGCACATGATATTGGGTAAAAGTTTGGGAAGTTCTTTTAAAACGAGTGTGCTTATTGGGAGGTATCAAGGAGGGATTCACTTAAAAGCATGTATATACTCAGAAGATAATGAGATATGGATCTTGGAAAATAATTATGGATCATATAAACAGAACATAGAAGTTTTACATAAAAATATAAGACAACTACATTTTGGTAAAAAAGAAAGATAGGGCAACCCGAAGGAATAAAGGAAGTTCGGGTAGAATCCATTACGGTTTATCGGAATGGTATCGGGTGTAACTAAGAGATCTTGATGAGAGAGATAAGGGTTTTCTCATAAATTATAAAACATTAGGGAATTATGGGGTAGGTGATAAAATATACCTCATCACTTGGTATTACACAAAAAATCATAGCATAGAGAACAATCTTGACTAAGAGTGAAAAGGAGAGGATCCCTTACCTTAAATTTGTTGGTGTTCTCCACTTGTTATTAAATACCTGAATAAACAAATTTAGGCTTATTAATTAACAATTAAAGAACCTATTATATATGTAGTTTACTTATTATAACCCTTTTTAGTTCATTCATAGCCTTTTTGATTATTTATAAGGTTCAACTTCATTGTTCGGGCTTGTTTGTTTACTTGGCTTTAAAAGATCGGTTCACTTATATTCAAGTTTGGATTATATGTAAGTTGAAAGTGGTTGTCCAGAATTGAAGTTATATTATTTAGTGCACATAAAGTATATTACATGGTTTTAATTTTAATTAGGTTAATTATAGTTAAGTCTAATTATTATATATATAACCTTAGTGATAATCGTTTTTGTTAATCGGTGGATTGGATTACAAAGAACATGTTTTGCTTTATAATTCAATACCATTTTTACAAAAGGATTAAAGAACTAAAAATAGGATATATTACATATATAATAATCTAGTTCAACCATAACACAAATGGTTTCATGAACAGAATTAAATATAATAATATAAATTGATAAATTGTTGTCCTTGAATGTGCTAAATTAGCACATCTTAAACGGTGCTTTCATTTCTTTCAAATAAAAGGGTGGGGAAAGGAGAGAAGATAATGAAATATAACATTAGCGTGAAAACATTACATTACATGTATTTTACTAGTTTTTTCATACCATTTGGGTGAAGGGAGGTGAGGAATGAAACAAAACATAAAAGAACTTGAAAGAAATGAAGGAATTGGAAAGAGGAATTTACCTCTTGAAACTTCCTCCTTTGAGAACCTCTTAAGGGGAGATGTTTTGGTACTTTGAAGAGGCTAGTAGCTTTTGGATGTGGGGTAGAATATTGGGGAGATATTTGGGCAGAATAATGGCAAGGAACAAGGCTTGAGAGGAGTGAAGAGAAGAGGGAGGGAAGGAGGGTTTATAGTGGAGGAGAGGAGGGATTTCATAATATTATAATCATTAATTTATTATTTCTTCACAAGACAAGGAATAATAAGTATTCAATGGCCAAGAATAGTAATTTTATCATGTGATACCAAAAAAGTGGGCTTACATCATCAGAACATCATCAATGACTCAATAAATCCCTTATTTAGCATTTATTGTAAATTATCATATTTTACTATTCATCAAAAATTCAAGTATTTCAGAAAAATCCCAAAAATTCACCATAACCATTTTACAACATGTAGAATCCAAAAATGAAGTCCATTTTTCAAAAATAATTTTCTAAATATGATTATTTTAATATTTAATTAAAATAATAATTTATTATCAAAACCAGTTTTAAAATATTCATTAACTAATTCTAAAATATATGTATATCGTACTTCCAACTTGAATATTATTTTTATACTATAATAGGTGAGGTTAATATTCATTAGGGTATATCACTATTCATAAGGGTATGTTACTATTTATTAGGGTAGGTTAATATTCACCAAAAAAATTAAGTTTTTCTTATCGGACTCCAAATAACTTACTGATTCCAACCGTGTATGTCGGATTTTCAAAATTCCAAACACAGAAGTGACAAAATTGTGTTTAAAGGTCACTTAGCACTTATTAGTTCATTATTTTGTGTTTTCATGTGATTTTATGACATACTTATGAGAAGGGAATTTCCATTGAAAAAAATTAGGTCGTTACAAAGAAACCTATAGGTAATATCAGATGATATAAGAACTCATGGTATGTCTTGATACAAAACACAAGAAATAATTTAGAATGTTTATTAAATAAAGTGATAAAAAGAATGTAATAAATGAAAAATTCCTTAAAAGGAAATATGTGCACATTTAGTAGATTAATAACCTCAAACTGAAAGTTATAGAATAAGGAAATATGGTGGAATATCTTGGTAAGAAAATTTATGTTAAGGAAGAGAGATATGTAAAAATCAATTGATATTCTATTAGGTTGAATGTACCTTGAAGAATATGAGTGATAATTTAAACAAGGATTCAAAGGTAAAGGATGAAATATCTAAAGCTGATTAAGGAACTCTTCCCAAGAATCAGGTGAAATCTATACCCACTAAACATAAATCCAAAGAGAATGTTTCCCCACACCCATAGAAATAATGTGTTATAAGTTATGTTGAACCTCAATAAACTCATTATAGGGAAATGTCATTTTTCTACATAAGATCAATGTTTAGTGGATTTTTTTAGGGTTGTTATATATATGGCCACAAGGCATATAATTTTTGGCACAACATGTATCACCGTGGGAATAGGTATGAACTGAGGGGTATAAATAGTGGAATAAAATATATTAACTTGCTTAAGTCACAAGGATAAAGAAACAAAAATTCATCATATGCTAGAAACTATCCAAATAAAAACCAATTTGATTTCTAGAATAAAGTTTTTGGAAGTTGTAACCAAATATTTAACTATATTGAAGAATATATGAGAACACTTCTAGGAAAAGTTTCTTATTCTAGAAAGTAAAAAGAAACTAATTAGAAGAAAAATTAGGAAAGATCCTTTTTTACTGATAATTCTCTAACATCTAGAAAAAGGAACAAAGCTTATATTATTGATAGTGGTTGTTACTCACATATGATAGGTGATATAAATATCTTGAAAGATATTGAAGAATATGAAAGAGTAATGGTTTCTTTTGTAAATAACAGTTCCTTACTAATCATAGGAATAAGAATAGTTGATATTGAAACTCGGAAACTAAAATGGAAGGAATTTTTATTTTTTTATGGACTTAAGAAAAACTTAATGAGTTTTAGAGAACTTTGGGATGATGGTAAAGAAGTTATATTTATAAAATATTATTTTATTTTTAGAAGTTTGAAAGAAGGAAAATTTGTTACTAATGGAGAAATAACTAGTTGAAATATATTCTAGATTAGAGATATTTGCAGCTCATGTTACTTAAGTGATGAGGATGAAGAAGAATTATGGAATTAGAGGAAAAGTATTAGAAAAAATTATAAATAAAATGTTGTAATAAACATAAAACAACTAATATGGAAATATGATGTTGTTTGTACAACTTGAATAAAAGGAAGGATGGTTAATAGCAGACATAAGAAAGCTGAAATCCAATTCACCAAACATCTTATGCTCATAAACTTTGATATTTGTGGACTGATGATACATCAATCAAAAAAATATTATTTTTTACTTTATTAATTTCATTAATGACTTCACTTAGATGACTAATATAATGTTTATGAAATATAAATCAGAAGTTTCAAATTTATTCATATGTTTCAAATGGGATGTTAAGAAAAAAATGGATGTATATATATTGAATCTGAGGAAATACAATGGAAAGGATTATATAAGTAACTTTTTTGAATCCTAACTAAAGAAATAGAGAATCAAACATCATTACAATTCTCCCTACACTCCTCAATAAAATGGAGTAGTGGAAAGGAAAACATAAGTTTGGTATAAATGGAAATAGGTATGCTTACTGAATAAAAACTTTTTAAATTATTTTGGAGAGAAGTTATAAGTGCATTTGTTCATATTCAAAACAAATTCTTATTGTGGCCAAAATTTTAATTACTTTCTATAAGATATGTTATAATAAAAAACCAATGATGAAATACTTTAGAGTTTTTTGGATTCATTTCTTAATAATGATCAAAAACCTAGATCTTGGAAAGTTTGATGAGAGGGAAAAATAAGGAATTTTCATGGGTTACTCACCAGATGAAAGAAGTTACAAGTGTTGGAATAAAATTATAGAAAAAAAATTGATTCCAATGATGCGAAAGTTATTCAAAATTATAATTCCTTAATAAAATTTGTTGAAGATTATAAAGAAGATATTATGGAAGATAAATTGATGAATTTTAAAAAAGATAATAAAAGGGGATATGAGTGAAAGCCCAAATGTGTAAAATATTATTCAGATCAGACTTATGATGAAGTAAGTGAGACTGGAAGAAAATATCTTAAGTTTCATACTTTATAAAAATAGTTTTAATCTAACGACGTCATTGGAAATCATAAAACTCTAGGTCACACTATAAGGAAAATTATATTGGAGAATCATACATCAATTATCTCACTGGTGGAACCAAAATCAGTTTCATAGGTAGTTGAATTTAAATATTTTTTAAATTCTATAGATTAAATTGAGAAAAATAACACTTGGTATCTTTTTCCATAGCCATTAGAAAATAATTTCATAGGAATAAAGTGGGTGTTCAAAAACAAGCTCAACAAACATGGAGAAATTTCAATAAATAAAGCTTGAATTATTTGTAAAGGTTACTCATAGGTGGAAGATTGTGATTTTGAAGAAACTTTTTCTTCATTTTAGAGACTTTAAACTATAAGAATTTTCTTAGAAGTTACTTTATAATGAAATTACAAAGTCTATAATATAGATGTTAAGTCATATTTATTAAATGAATAGAATAAAGAAGAAGTTTATATAGATAAACCCAATAGATTCATACTTTATAAATATTAAACCATGGTATATAAACTAAAGAAAGATTTGTATGGGTAGAAATAGGTCCCTAGAGCCTAGTACTTAGAACTTTACAGTTATTAAAACATTTAATCTTTTCTAAATGAAAAGTTGATAGAAACTTTTATGAGAAGGATGAGAGAACAGGTACCCTAATTTTCATTGTTTATGTTGATGATATAATTTTTACATAATATAGGGATAAAAATTATGAATAATTTACTAAACAAAATAAGAAGAACTTTGAAGTGTCAATGCTTTGAGAGTTAACTTTATTTTTGGGATTAAAAGTTAAATAAAAAGAAAGATGAATATTTCTTTCTCAAGAAAAGTATTACAAGGATTTTATACATGAATTTAGGATTAAATAATCAAAATAAGTATCTATAATTATCCTTTTTTCAATTAAACTGAGTAAAGATAAATATGGGAAAAGTTTGGATCAAAAAAACTTCAGAAACTTGATAGGAAGCTTTCTCTATATTACTGCTCCAGGAATAGACATTGTATATGATGTTACATTTTGTGAAATATATCAAAGTGATCTGAAATAATCACACGTTCTAATAGCTAATATAATTCTTAGGTGTGTTAAAGGAACATCAAAATATAGGCTTATTTATGAAACAAGTAATGAGATAAATTTTCTTAGGTTCCCTGATGTTGATTGGCCTTGAGATTATAATGAAAGAAAATCAACATCACGAGGTACTTTCTTCTTGGGATAAATTTGTGTGAGCTGTAATAGTAAGAAAAAAAATTATGTTACCTTGAGCACAATGGAATCATAATATGTTTCTTACACCCAAGACTATAAAAAAATTATTTGGATGAAAGTTTAGCTAAAATATATAGAAGTGAATGTTAGTAAACCATTGAAGATTCTATATGATAATAAAATCAATTGATCTTTCAAAATATCCTATAAAACATTCTAGATCAAATAAAAATTATTTTTAGAATCATTTAATAAAATAAAAAGTAAATGGTGGAGAAGTTATTCTTGAGTATATTTCAACAAAATTTCAAATTACAGATGTTTTCACCAAAGTTATGCCAAGGGAAATATTTGTGGAATTGAGGCTGCAACTATATGTTCATCCTCCACCAACGAATTTATAAATTTTGTAGGGAAATTTCCCCCACGATACTTTAGATTTTGTTATCAATGGGGGGAGAAATTAAAACTCTAAAGTTAAATATTTTGGGAATATGAAGCTAGTGTTATCATAAAAAGGGGTAGAGAAAAATATTGAGGGGGTTATCTTATCTTGGATACAAAATTTCTTCTCACCAAGGTTTGGAATTCCTTAAAAACATCACTTTATCCAGTAGTGAAGTATCATATCATTCTCTATGAGGAAGGTTTTTAGTTTAATAATGAGTTTTTGTAAATAATTTTAAGGTTTGTGTGAATGTTTCTAAAAAATCCAATAGGGTAATTGAAGATCCTTTGGATTGTTTTTGTAACATGTTTTGTATTTGTTTTTAGTATATATAAATGTGTATTTTTTTGTATCATAGGTTGGAAGAGTTATTGGAGTAGTTAATAAATTTTTCTTATGAACTATTAGAGGAGGATAAGAAAGTTTTCTTAACCATATTAAGTAACTTCCCTTATAAAATCAAATGGTGTTATGTTGTTCTTAAAGTTCCTTTCATCATGAAGAAACACATGATCCAAGATAATATTATACAAAGTTATAAGTCATACACTATTATTAGATGTGGAAGGAAATAATTCCATATTGCATAGTTTTTATATATTTATACAAAGGAAGGTAATAACTTTGGGTGAGAAGTTAATTGAATATGAATTTTCCAAGTTGATGAAGTTTTTGAACAGACTAGGTGTAGAAAGTTGAATGTTAAAGTGTTACAATGTTAATATTGAAGGTTATATATAGTTGAAGATATAGTGTGGTGAAGTTATGAAAAATTATCTTATAAAAAATAATGAAGGCTAACGATACAAGTCTATTTGATATAATACTTTGAAGTGATCAAATAGACATGCATAAATTCTAGAAATATAGTTCATATGAAGTTCCCAAGAAGATGAAGTTTTTTTACTAGTAGTACAAAGTTCAAAGGTTGGCCAAAGTTTCATCGGTTGAATATTAATATTTATTATTGTTCAAATTTATGTTATGAGGAAGTCAATATAATTATATGAATTACCATTAGACTATATTCTACATAGTTACACCAAATAGGGATGTATAAAGTGAACCAATCGGAGAGAGTGATTTATTATTTAATATAATAGGATCTATTTTTCAAAGTCATGTTGATTGATTGAAGTTTAATTGGATAGATGACCATATGAAAAATAGATGTGATGTTATCAGACAGATGATTCCATAAAGATGTATCAAACTGATTTTTGTGAACTAAGCACTGTATAAATTTGGGATGAAGCGAGATGGGGAGAAGATTACAAAGAAATCCGGTAAAAAATTTGTGAATCCATCATACAAATGAATCATATTAAGAGAATCATAAAAATAAGTGTTGAGTTCATCGGACCAATTAGATCGGTCAATGCAGATCAGTCAAAATAGAGTCATATAGATCAATCGTTATATAGATATGTTATTACTTGAATTCATTATTAAATATTTTTCAAAATAAATTTTGATAATATTTACATAAACTTTGTAAATCCCTTTAAAATGATGATAATGTGTTTTTAATTCAATGTTTATTATATAGCTGAGATAAAGAATTTTGAAGAAATATTTTTACACTAAATTTATAAGAAGATTCAAAAAGGTTCTAGAATGTGTCAAAAACATCCAGTGATGTTTTGTTGAGTGGGAGTTTCGAATTTTGATTTTGGGATAAATAGTAAAAAGATTTTAGCTCCTACATTTTTCTCCCAGTGGAATACCTATATAATGGGTTTCAAGTGATTTATGTAAAAACATTTTCCATGCAAGTGAGGGAGTTGAAGTGATATAAAAAAGGTAATAGATAAATATACCAGACAAAGAGAAAAAGAGATGAAGTTTGATCAGTGTGAGTTTCCAACAAAGAAATATCTTGGTTAAGGAAGAAGAAGCTAGTAAGAAATGGTGTAGTGGTCATAGTTACCATAAATAGGTGATAGATATACATTATACTAGATATATTTATCAAACTTATTGAGTGGCATAGTTTTTTATTCATTAGATAAAGGCATGGATCAAAGGTGAAGATTTTTTAAATGCATGGGATGGATTTATACCATATAAAGGTAGAGGCACACCAAATTATGTATTACTAGGTGGAGTCATCAGTTGGAGAATTTCAAGATGAAATTTATTTGAGATGTTAAGAAAATTTTATTATCTTATTTTGGATCAATTTCATAACCAAACTTTTTAACTGATAAGAGTCAGTAGAATTACCTATCGGTAGATAGAACAATTCTAAAAAGAGTTGGATAAAATTATATTCACTTCATATTATAGTGTATTTTCATAGATTTATGAGAGTCACCATGGTGAGGATGTTGTCACCCACACTACATATAAACCATGTAAATCTTTTGAGCCCTACTTTAATTTCCTAACATTTCATATAAATTGTGGTTGAGTTTTATAGAGTTGAAAAGTATATATTCTCAAATAATTTTTAGGGGTTAATTTAAAAAGAGTAAAATATTACCACTAATTAAACCCCTCCCATCTTCTCAGTGGTTCTTACACTCCTCGGAACATTAATTTTCTTATTAGGTTCTCTAACCTAACTATATATATTTTACATCATTAAATTTCATAACAATATATTCAATCTCTCGTTACTAGGAAATCACATTCTCTATACATTGCCAATATTTTATGATATTTTAATTAAACTTATCCCTATGGTTTTCCCTAATATATTCTTATCATAATCCCTAAAAATATCTCAAGCTTACTCAGATAACAACTATAGAAACTTGAGAGTCTCTTATAAATTTTATTTCATGATTTTTCACATAAATTACTATAAAACACAGCCCAAAAATCTAGAGGTCTAGTTTATTTGGAAGATTAGAAACATAATACAATAACTTAAACATAAAATACAACATCTTTATTTAAATCTTTATAATGTTCACTTTAAGTCCCATTGAACTTAATTTATATCATAGGATGAGGCACCCCAGACCCACAGTCCTAGATCTAGTGCTAAAAATGATTTCCTTAAATACCAAATTAAGTACAAAGTGAGATGAACCTATCTTTATTTTACAAAATTTACATAATTTAAACATTAAATCTCATAAATAATCATATAATACAATTAATGAAAGGATTAGTGTCTTTTAGTATCAGTTACATAAGCATCTTATTTTATGAAACTTGTGAACATTTCTCTAAAATTAAGCCACCCTAGGATATATTGTAGACTTATCATAATATATACTCATATTCATGACCTAGGGATGAAAAAATAATAAATGGGTGATCTCAAATTCTCAGTAAATTAAAAAATAAACATCATTTCATCAAGGTTTATATCATGATTATGGGAGAAATATCTTATTAAAAATAACATTAAACAATAAGAGTTTTCCACAAGACATAATATAATGACCTATAGTATCAAAATATTAAACATGTAACATTTAATATGAGTATAGAAAAATGAGACAATAAACATGATCCATGGTATTATAACATAAACATATAACATATAAATTTGGAATAAGAGAAAATATAGGAAATCATAACCTAGTAGAGAAAGCATTGATACCTGATTGTCATGACATAGTGGGATTGGGTTGAAAACATATATACTCCATTGGGATTTGGATATAACCCATGAACCATCTTGGGATTGGTATAATCCTCTCATTTACCCTCTTGGGCTTAGGATAATCCTTTTTTGTACCTTTGGGCTTGGGATAATCCTCCCATGTACCCTTTGGATTGGGATAATCCTCTCGTTTACCCTTTATCTTGGGATAATATTCCCATATAAAAAACTATATTAATAACCTATTTTAGAACCTATTTAATATTTATAACCTTTTATAAAATCTATTTATAATTATTCTGTATAATCATATTAGTTATTTATTATCAATTTCTAATATCGGGTGTGAGTAATCTTTATTGTTTTGAACTAGTTTCATAATAGTGGTGTTTTTATTCATTATTATCACAAATTTTATCATTAATAGATCATAAAAGGTACTTTAATTGATTCTTTATAATTATTTTAATGTTATGATTTCATTATATGGGAGTTTTGGTTACGATCCTTAAAGATGAATCGGCGATGAGCATGTTTCATTGATTTTTAATGAACGGATGTTGGTATCTTAATTAATGAGTTTGATATTAATTTTAATATTAAATAACCAAAATAAAATAATTATTTACACATTTATATCATATATTATCTATAATTAAGTTTCATAGTCATCCATGGTATTTTTTATACCATTGTTCAAGTGAGTGTTTAGACCAACCCAAAAAATGAACATACCATAATTAATGGATGATTATGAAGTGATTTAGTTGTAATATCATTATTATAGAGGAATAATGATACTTTTTTTAGGTTTTATTAAAGTGATGAATCATAATTTAAGTTAAGTATAATAAGATGTGATTCATACGAAACTATTATATAGTATGAATGAAATGTTTTTCCTCTTAGTACGCTCTTTTTAGATGGTTGAATTTACAACGATCATTTATTACTCAGGATATTAATAGATCATCCAATTTATGTAAATATAATCCTAATAATTTTATATAAATCATATTTATCCATTAAGTTCTCCATTATTACTATCCATGTAATGTGGTGAAAAAAAACGAAATATGATGCTTCGTAGAGGTGATAGTCTGCACATACGCATGAACGTCATTTTCGTTTTCCTTAATGGAAAAGAGAAAAGGTGGATAATAGTTATTAACACAATATAAAAAAAATAATTATACTATAAATATTTAATCAATAATATAATATTTGGAAAAATATATTTTAAATGGAGTGATATAAAATAAATAATGTTAGGGAAAATTTTGTACTTACGTTGAGAACTTGAGATTTCTCTTGGAAATGTCCTTGGAAATAGAGGATTTAGAATAACTAATTGAGACTATAGGATTATAAACATGAGAGAGTATTCTAGGAGGGTAAAATGGAATATTTTTAGTATGAAATTATAAGTTATAGGTGTATTATCAAATGGTGTAATTGATCCCATTTTATAAGTGAAGAAAAATAGCATTTTTGTAAATACACCTTACTTTTCAAAAATTATATGACACTATTCCAAGTTAAAAAGATAAAAAGGTGGGAAATAATGTAATTTTCAACAATTTAAGTTCTATAATCATCTAAAACTTACATTTTGGAGATAAATTTCAATGATTTAGGGTTTTCCCCTTAGTTTTTTAACTTTTACCAAAATTAACTTTTATTGTGGTAACTAATTCTTATCCTTGGTAATTAATTTTAACGAAAACAATTAATATTTTATTTATTTAATAATTTAAAAATATTGTCTATAATATTTAATTAATTTTATTAAATAAAATTTATATCATTGAGAAGAGTTAATTTCCAAATAAACACACATAACACATAAAAACTGTTTTAAAGAAAAGTTTGTTTTTAAGCTTAAAATTTATGTATTGGATAAAATTATTAAGGTTAGTTATTTTCATGACATAAATTTGTTTTCTATAAAACAAATAAAATTTATGTGACTTCCAAAGCAATATAAAACTAAATTTTACCAAAATAATATTTAATTGAAAGAAAATACCAAAAATAGTTTTTTATTAGAAAATATCACTTAAGTCCTTAAAATGTTGATCATGGGTTTTATAAATTTATATTTATATTTTTAAATTAATTATTTTAATCATTAAATAAATTTTTTATCATGAAAAATGTTTAATAATTTTTTAAATTTGTACTTCTTGATATATTCATAAACACTATAATTTTAGTAAAAATGGTATTTTTCACTATTCATATAATAATCAATCCTTTTAGAAAAATCAAAAAAAATAGACTAATATAATTTTATATGATGGATTAAAAAATTAATTTTATTTTAAGAAATTATAATTCAAAAATTTATAAATTTATCTTTTAAATGTAAATACAATTCACAAAGAAAAACTATTATTTTTTGAAAAATTCCCTTTTAAAAATTAAGTCTTCTTAATCCTATTTTGTATGAATTTATAATTGATTAAAATATCTTTATTAACTAGAGGTTTAATTATTCTTAAATTTTTATAATAATATTCACATAATAGGTTGCAACTCATTTTTATTCGGTGTTGCATGTGGAGAAATATATCAAACATAATGTTAATTTAGAATATATATATATATATATATATATATATTCCAAAATCTCAGGATGTTACATTATCCCCCTTAAATAAATTTCATCCTTGAAATTTTAATTATTTTTCACTGAAGTAATAAGCTAAGGGATCCATAAGAAACTCAATATATATCTTCTACAGAGATATCCACCTCACTATCCTTAATAAGACTAGGAAACTATTTATCCAAAATATGTTTATCTAGAAGTTATTAGGGACATACCTTTCAAATATGAAATTTCATGATACCATTTCCAACTAAATACTATAACCCAAAAGGTTATGATAATGTTTAATCAAATCATATTAAATGATCATATGAATATAAAAACTCAAACATAAGATGTCTTCTTCAATGAAACCTTCATTTCAACCTATGATACTTTCAGATAAACTATTATATATTTGTATTAACCTATACTCCTTTATTTTAACCTAGGTTATTTATGGTTATATTAATATTTTGTTCTCTTAAATTTTATAAATATGTTCTCAAATCCTTCATAATGGTTTGTAAAGAGTGTGTGAATTACCCAAGAATATTCCCCTGAAGTGTCTAGCTAGGTTTGCAGTCTTAGGCCCACTCATCATGCAGCGAGTAAATATTGAGTTGATACTTAAACATCATTTTTTAGGGTGATTTCCCCTGGGTGAATATGTGCCACAACTGTATCCACATCTTGATATCCAGTCTGGGATGTAATTTTTAGGAAAACCAAATACTCGAAACATCATAAAAAATTTAGAATGTTATCCTACACTTAGACTTATACCTAGGGTTTTAATAAAGTAATCTAATCCCAATCCTAAAAAATAACAAAAAAAACTTCAAAAATAACTAAACTAATCCTCAAAAATAACTAAACTCTACTCTGATACCAACTAAAGTGCCCCAAACCCGCACTCCTAGATCTAGTTCTAAAAATAATTTCTTTAAACATTTGATTTGATATAAAGTGAGATGAAACTATATTTATTTTATAAAATTTCCATAATCTAATCATTATATCTCATAAATAATTACATATTCCCAAGAATGTAAGGTTTGGTATCTTTGAGGATCAACTATATAAGCATCTTATTTTATGACACTTGTCATCATTTATCTATAATTAAGCCACCCTAGACTCTCTTATACAATTTTAATAAGTTATATTCATCTTCTTGACTTAGGGGATGGAAACTTAAGATTGGGGTGATCTCTAATGCTCAGTAATGGAAAATTTCAACAAAATTTCATTAAGGGTTGTGTCATGAGCATGAGAGAAATATATTGTTAAAAAGAACATGGAAGAATAAGATTTATCCACAATATATGATAGAATGACCTTCATACTCAAATGATCAAACATATACCATGAAATATGAGTGTAGAAACATGATATAATAAAAAATATCCATGTTATAATAACATAATCATATAATATATAAATATAGCATAAGTGAAAACATAGGAAATCATAATCCAATAGAGAAAGCATTGCTACCTGGTTCTCAGAACATAGTGTGTTTGGGATTAAAACCCATACACCCTATTAGAATTAAGATATAACTGGTATACCCTTTGGGATTTATTTAATACTCATGTGTAACCTCTTGGGATTGGGATAATCCTATCGTGTAGCCTTGGACTTGGGATAATCCTCTTGTGTACACTTTGGCTTGGGATAATCCTCATGTGTACCCTTTGGAATGGGATAATCCTCCCGTACAAAAAAAACTATCTTAACCACCTATTTTAGATCCTTTTTCATATCTTTAACCTTTCATAAACTTCATTTATAGATATTATCTACATTTATATTAGTTAGTTATTATCTATTTTCAATATTGAGTGTGAGTAATCTTGATCGTTTTGAACTAGTTTCATAATAGAAATGTTGTTCTTCATTCTTTTCCCAGATTTCAATATTTCCAAAGAATAAATGTATGGGAATTGTTTATTTATAATTATTTGTATGGGATTTTTTATTGTGATCCTTAAATATGAATCTATATATGAGTATGTTTTAGTGATTTTTAGTGAATGAATGTCGGTATCTTAATTGAGAAGCTTAATATTAATCTTACCATTAAATAACCTAAATAAAATAATTATTTACTTATTTATATAATATATTATTATTAATTAAATTTTCATACATATCCATGATATTATTTTTATATAATTGTTCAACTAGGTGGTTATACTGACCCAAACTTGAACATACCGTAATTAATGGATGATTATGAAGTGATTCAGTTGTAATATCATTATTACAAATGCATAATTATATTAACTACAAAAAAATGGTCCATTCATGGTGGTTTTTAAGGTGACTATTAGTAGTTTAAACTATTTCCTAATAATTTCATATCATTTTCTAAAACCTCTGTGTATTTCATGGTCGCTAGTCATTCAGCGGTGGTTTGTGTTATTTAGCGATTTTTTTTTAAAGTGTCTTTTTTGGAGAATTTAGCAGCGATTTTCATTTTAATTAGTAGTGGTTAATTAATTTCCACTTAGAATATAAATAAAATAAATTTAACTACCTCTAAGATTTTAGTGGCAGTTATGTTTAGCGGCAGTTCCTTATAACCACTATGAAATTCATTCAATATTATATTCGTAGCGGTGGTTACTAAAAACCGCCACTATTTTTTAAAAAAAATATTTAACAAAAAACTATAAAAAACTAACATGTTATAAACTAAAACATAAATATATGATAACCCCATCATTCATACATCACACATACATAGTCACATACATACAACCATGGTCAAAATAATCTAAGTCTGAGTCACCCCATACATCAACCAATAACTCAGTCACAATATATACATATAAAACATGTCCAAAACAACCCATGCCCAATATACATCCATGTCATGGCCTCAAATACATATTTTTTTCTCCACATCTCATAAACTAAAAATGATCATGTCATCTCATCACCTATAACAAAAAATGAAACAAAAATTAATACTAAACATAATAAATCAGAATTACAGTAGAATAATTTATAAAAAATTTAACATACCATAAAAACTAAGAACTATCATGACTGACTTCTAAATAATTTTATGGATTGGAATGGTCAACCTCTTTCCTACTTCCATCATCTACCACCTACAAAAAAAACCAAAACTTTAAGGAAAAGAAATGCGAAAGAGAAAATATATAGAATATATTCAGAATATTTCACATAAAATTTGTTATTTTATTGATTAAAAAAATAAATTTTAACATAAAACAAATAATATATAATTAAAAACACTTTTAAAACATAAAAATACCTATTTAATATAAGATTCAACACTTGAAACAGATTGATAAGTAAATATTTTAATTTATTTTTAAAGTGATGTACGGTGTGTTTGAAATTAATTTAATAAAAAAATTAAAGATTTTGATATAATAGAATTTCCTATATTTTAAAAAAACTAAATGGTGGTTGTCTTATGATTTCACATCAATATGAGGTTATTTAATATGGTTTTGACCATTCACAAACATTTTAGTGTTTTAAAACACTAAAAACTTGTTTATGGTCATAACAGGAAAACCATTATTTGTAATGATGTGTCATCAGTTCCTACATTTCAAAATTAGATATGCGGTCATTGTTCCCTGATTAAAGGGAAATCTGGCATTGTTTTCATAGTTTTGACCGTTTCACGCAAGTTTTAGTATTTTAAAACACTAGAAACATGTTTACAGACATAACAGGAAAATAATCCTTTGGAATGACATTCCTTATGTTTTTATATTTCAAAATTAAATTTATGGTGTTTTTCCACTGATTTCTAGACAATCTGATATTATTTTCCAATTTTTTACCCCCGACACTTGTTTTAGTGTTTTAAAACCCTAAAAACATGTTTATGTTCATAACGGGAAATCTATCATTCATAATGGAGTGTCATCATTTCATAAATTTTATAATTAAATATATGGTCGTTGTCCCTTGATTTTAGAGTAATCTGACATCGTTTTATTGGTTTTGACCGTTCCATGCATGTTATAGTGTTTTAAAACACTAAAAACTCATTTACATCCATAAAATAAAAACTTTAATTTAGAATGATATACAGTTAGTTACTACATTTTAAAATTAAATATACGATTGTTGTCCCCTAATTTCAGAGAAATGTGATTTCATTTTCTTGGTTTTGACTGTTTCATGCACGTTTTATTGTTTTAAAACACTAAAAATGTGTTTTTGTTCATAACATGCAAACCTTCATTCAGAATTATGTGCTATCAATTCATACATTTCATAATTAAATCTACAGTAGTTTTCCCTTTATTTTAGGGATATCCGACTGTTGGGATCAATCTTGTGTATAAGTTTTATTGGTTGTCAATGGATGTCAATAAGGTTGTAAATGATGATAAAGATGAAGGAGACCTCCAAAGCTAACTGAGGATGATTGAAGTGATTTGGGATTCATGAAACAAAAAATAAAATGAAGAGAAGTAAGTGTGAACAAGTTGATACTCAAAGATTTCCATGCACATTATATTAAACACTTAGTTTTTAACTAATTTTTTATATAGCCTTACTAAAAAATGAGCCATATCACTGGCTAGTAATCTAGCCTCAACCTGAGGCACATGTAGGACCATAGGGGTCAACCATGCACTAGGGAAGCTGGACAAGGCCACTATTGAGTGGAAGGGCCATGAGAAGGCTCAGAGGAGTACATGAGCTGTAGACTGCATAGAGGGAGGGTGTAGAGAATGCCTGTAGATAACATAGTACAGGGAGGTACTAAGGAGGGAGGAGGAGAATTCTGAACCGAAGATGGAGCGAGTTGATACTTAAACTGCGGCGTTCCCACATCTGTGTTTTGATGTGGGAAGAAATTTTTTAATGACCGAACTAATCTCATCCATCCATCTGGTCCTGTTCAAGATCTCGGTCGCATGCCTCATCCCATGTCCTGCGATCTAATTACCACCATCCATGTTCGATCTAAGCTGATCCAACGAATGAAAATATCATGCGCCATAATCTTCATCCTTCAAACCCTCGAAGGGCTCCTGATGCCACATTTCACCAAATACACAGCTGCACCTACCTGATCAACCATCTGACCACCATTGATGATTGAAACCATTGAATTATAGTCGTAGGGAATCCATGATGTCATTCATGAAATTTCATTTGCATGCATGCAATGAAATATCAAAGTTCAAACATGATCGAAGAAAATGAAGTTGTGAGGCCACATCATGGAGATCGAGTGTCAGTGATTAAGATTTTTGTGCAACTCTCAGTGCATATATGTGATTTTTTCATGAAAGGAGAAGGCCGCGTACATGAAAAGAAAACAATCGAAACTATTGGAATATCTTTATCCACAGTTTGAAGATTTTGAAACCCGATAATCTCGATCACTCGAAGAAGATATTTGAATATCATATCCTATGGGATTTGAATGCGTGAAAGAGTTATGATCTATTCCTATAAAAGAAGAATCTTGCGAGCCAAATAGGAGTGTTGATCCCAAGATTGTGAGATATTCTGTTTTGAAAAAATAGTACATCTCCATGCTTCCAGATCATGAAGGGCAAGCAAGAAACTACAATCCACTCTCGGTTCATGAAGAGAGGAACCGCAAATTGTTTGGGGGTTCATGAAGAAGTAGTAATATGTACCGTTTTGGTTCTATGAAGTGTAGGTTCCATGAACTAGCTCTAGTCCAGTGAAGGAGAGTTGTGTACCACTTGGTTCGCGAAGGTGAACTGTGAACCATCCGATTCCTCAAATAAGAACCATGCACCACTCAGGAAAACCCTGCACCACTTGGGAGAAATTTGCACCACTTAGGAGAACCATGTATCACTTGGTACGCGAAGGAGGTTTGCACTCTCTATGCATATGAGTTCCATACATCTCTTGCGTAAGGAAGAGCCTCAAACCATCCTGGTTTGTGAAGGATACTTGCACACTCTGTTCATAGAATAACTTCACACCCTCGGTGTGAAAAAGAAGAACATGAACACCATAATAAACCCAAGGCAGTGTGTGTATTTTAAGAATAGCATAGATCACATGCATGATGTACATGAAAATCATGTGCATGATTTGAGACACCTTAGTGTGTAAGAAGAAGTCAAATAGTGGACTACCCCCATTAGGGTTTGAAGAATATTCGTGAATAAACACATATGTGACACATAAAATTGAATGAACTAAGTAAGACTTTGGGTGTGTGCTTGTGAATAATAAAGGAGGAATAAGTGGAAGTGATAAGTTTATGCATGATCGCATGCATACGTAAAAGGGTGAAATTCAGTTGAATAAATATTAACTACACCAAGAGGAAGAGAAGAAGAAGAAGTGGATAGTAAATGCACTCTTTTATTAACATGAACATGTTAATACATTTAAATAAATATCCACAACCATGGGATCACACATGAGAGCAGGAATAAGAATGAGTGGAATAAAGGGAGGAGTTCATATAAATGACACATGCATAATCTCATGCATACATGTAAAGAATAAATGAGAATAAGTTGAGTTTGATGATGCCCAGTGATCTGATATTTATTGTTTGAACAATCACATAGGTACTTGTGATTCTGGCTAAAAAGAAGAAGAAGTTTTAGTGCATTCAGTTATTTCACCAAAGGGGAAGATTGAATATAAAAGAGCATCTATTCAAGACTTCGATGCAAGCAATGTCTCGTGCTGAATAGAGAAAAAGTCTTCCATACTAATTTGTTGAAGGGACCTTCAAGTTGATAAAATGAGTGATACTTCTCCAAAGGTAATGAGTTAGGGGGAGTCAGCAGAAGTGATCCAAGGTAAGCAGTGCGGTATCCATAAACATTTGTAAAGGAAATTTCCCTAGGATAGAGTGAATGTTCCCAAACCTTTGTAATCCACTGCTAATGAAGATTGGTGGAATTCGGTATGACCAAAAACCTAATTTCATATTCTCCTTAGATGTATCCCTTAGTGGTGAACCAAGTAAAAGTGATGTGTTGTCCTTCTACATGTGAATGTTTTAATTACTACACATATCCATCATACAGGGTTAAACAAGTTTCTACCAATATGGGAACAATATCCATTAGTTTCAGAGAAAAAGGTGACACTCTGATTCATCCCCCCCCTCTTAGGATGGTCTGAGGTCCTTCAAGTGGTATTATAGGGAAAAGGTTCACGTATGTTGGATACTCTATAGTAATTATATCTAGAAGAGTATTTGAGTGTTTCTTTCCTGTGTCAATAATGAAGTTTAGTTTTGATAAATATTTTTCTATCTCTGAGAAAAATTATATATCCAATAAGACAATGAAAAACAGGAAAAAGAAAAAACGGGACAGTTGAAGAAGTCCATTATGTCCAAAGAAGATGCAGTATCTAGTTCTCCATGCATTTCTAATAATGAAGAAATTTCAGGCTTGGAAAGTAAAGAGTAGGTGGCTTAGGTTTCTACCAAAGATAAGGACAACCTTTCTAGCTCATTTAAATCAAGTAATCAAGAGGTATGTTTTTTTACTATCCAAATTTGTTCTTAGATTAAGTATTCTAGTACAAGTGGTGATGATGATAAATTCATAACCTCACCTGGTCTTGAAATTGAGAAATTACGAAATTATCTGCATGATATTCCTAAAGAAATAGTTGCCTTTTTTTGTAGAATCATCCATTGTATGCAGGCAGAAATCACCCAGTTGGAACAAAAATAAGACAATATGGAAAAGGGCTTGGAAGAAACATTTCTTGAATGTTTAAATCTCTCTAGACATATTTAAGCCTTTTAAGAGAAATAGGGAGTCAATAAGACTCTATAATAAAAGATCCATGCATTTGAATATGATATGAATAAGAGAATTATAGTCAAGAGATTATACTTGGAAGAAACTTCCACAAAATTCATGGAACTTGACTCTTTGCTAAAAAACAAAGATAAGATGCATGAAGATGAATTTGAAAGAATTAAGGAAGCTTGTGAAGAGAAGATGATTATGATTTAAGATCATAAAGTCATCCTCAATATGAAATATCTAGAATTCTAATCTTTATTGACCAATATTGAGAAGACACATATTGATACTTCACAGAAGAAGGGAACATTATTTGTTAGTACTCAGTGCTCACTAGAGGATTCTAAGGCTAAAATACAACCAACATGTAATAAGAATATAATGACTTCATCCAATGATCTATCACAAGCAGCTGAGAAGGTAAAGGTACCATCCAAACAATATTGTACTCATGTTTCTAAATATATTTCTACAAATAGTGCAGATTGGAAGAAAAATTCAAAACTTGTATGGATGAGGAAAAGTGATGATATTCCTACCACCATGGTTACGGTGGATAAAAAAAAGGGTGTGGAAGATGTTTCCCCACATATATCACAACATAACAAGAATAAGTCCCAACAATCTAATGAAAAAGATATCAAATAATCAAGATTTTTGGGTCAATGTTGGTGATACAACAGGGTTGGTCATTGTGAATTAAATTGTTGGTACAATCCTCAAAATATAAAATCACAAAGGAAGCCCATATCAAGTTGGAGGAATCCATAGAAGAAGAAACAACATCCACATGTCCAGAAGCATCTGTATACTGCAAACAGATTTGGAAATCTTGACAACATTTGTGATTTATGAAATGGAAGTGATCACAAGGTTGGTACATGCTCATCTCAACATGTATCCAAATATGATAAGAAAAGAAGATCACAAAATATGGCTAGGAATAAAGAAGCTACCTTGGGAATAAATCGTAAGAATTTTGTGAAAAAAAATTCTCCTAAAAAGATTCCAAGAAGGAAAGATGAGAATTACTTGGATTCTAAATCCAAGAAGTTGAAGGGTGGTGCATTCAAAGGAACTGCCAATAAAGATGACACTTAGAAGAAGTAATATGGAAAATCCAAAATTTCTAACACAATTCCTAATGGAATATTTGTTATCTGGCCATAATATTTGGAAAGAATGAGGTAAATTGAAGAATTATTGAGATATACACAACCAAAGTCATAATTGAAGATTAAATGTGCAAGTGGGAAGAGTGGAGAAAATAGAGAATCCTAGTTGAGAAAATAATATCAACCTTATTGTTCACATTAATTAAGAAATGAGGACCCACCTTATTCCCTTAAATATTTTGTGTATTGTATTTATGTTCATAATACAATGAATTGAAGGTGAATCAAGATCTTAGGGGGAGAACCTGAATAGTGTCCCCTTGAGGGGGAGACAAATGAAGAAGCTACCAAAGTTATTATTTCAATTAATATAAAATTCAATTACTCTAGAAATTTCTTTAAGATAATTTAATTATAAAATTTATGTCATTTCTTTATCTCTCATCCTTGGTTATCAAAATAAATATCATTCTACAAAGGAGGAGTAACTGAATTAATCAGTGACATAAGAAGAATGGTAGTGCCCTAAGGACACTTATCCTGTCTGTTTCACTTGAATGTTTTTGATCCATTTATTGAAATGAGTGTAGGAGTTTCCGATTGATTATTTCATATCACATTTATTACCCTCAACCTGTAATGAAAGTGTAAAATCCTTGAAGATGAATATATGAGTTCTCATATCATGAGGTATCATGATAAGTGGATAATGGATAGATTTTTTGTCTAAATCAAACCCTCGTATTTTATACACTGAGAATGGAACAAGTAGACTTAGAGTGAAATTATGAATGACACGTTACTTAAGTATGGATTGATACCCTTTTTCCATGAACTTTTTATTTATTAGTAATAAGGGGTAGAGAAGTGAAATGAAATTTTGAGCAGTAAACAGGGAGAGAAAGAAAAGTGAATGAGGAAGAAAATTCACATTGACATTGACACATTAATTTGAAAGAGAACTTTGGGTATTTCCAAAAAATAAAAAGGTGGATATTGTTGGTACCACTCTTATGTATAAGTTGTATTTATTTTAAATGGATGTCAATAAGTTTGTCAATAATGATCAAGATGAAGGAGACCTCCAAAGTTAACTAAGGATGATTGAAGTGATTTGGGATTCATGCTCCAAAAAAGAAAATGAAGAGAAGGAAGTGTGTACGAGTTGATACTCAAAGGTGGACATGAAAATTATATTAAACACTTAGTTTTTAACTCAGTTTTTATGTGGCCTTACTAAAAAATGAGCCATATCACTATCCAGCAAGCCAACCTCAACCTGAGGCACATGCGGGACCACAGGGGTCAACCACGCACCAGGGAAGTTGGACAAGGCCATCCAGTGAATGGAAGGTCCATGAGAAGGCCTAAAGGATCGCATGAGTTGAAGACTACTTAGAGGGAGGGTGCAGAGCATGCCCATAGAGAACACAGTATGGGGCGGTACCATGGAGGTAGGAGGAGAATTCTGAGCCGAAGATGGAGCAAGTTGATATTTAAACCATGGAATTCTCATGTTTGAGTTTTGATGTGGGACAAAAGTTTTTAATAACTGAACTAATCTTAGTTGTCCATCTGATCCCATGAAAGATCTTAGACGCATGCCTCATCCCACATCCTGTGATCTAATTTCCTTCATCCATGTTTGATCTGAGCTGATCCAACGACCGAGGAAATCCTATTACATCATCTTCAACCTTCGAACCCTCTAAGGGATCTCAATGACACAGTTCCTTAGAGACACAGCCAGACCTCCCTAATCGACCATCCGGGAAGCATTGATGATTGAAACCACTACATTTTGGTCATAGGGAATCCATGAGACCATACATTCAATTTCATTTCCATGCATTCAATGAAATAATGAAGTTTGAACATGACTGAGGAAAATGAAGTCGCGAGGCCACGTCATGGAGCTCAAGTGTTAGTAATTTATATTTTCATACAACTCTCAGTGCATGCGCGTGATGTTTTTGTGAAAGGATAAGGTCGTGCTCATGAAAAGAAAAGAACTAGAACTCTCAGCATATCTTTATCTATGGTTTGAAGATTTTGAAAGTCAAGGATCTCGGTCACTCAAAGAAGATATTTGAAGATTATATCCTATGATATTTAAATGCATTAAAGATATATAATCTATTCCTATAAAATAATAATCCCATGATCTAAAAAGGAGTGTTGCTCCTGAGATTTTGAGAGCTCCTGTTATAAAAAAACAGAGCATCTTCGTGCTTCCAGTTTGTGAAGGGCAAGTAAGAAACTGCGAAACACTCTCGATTCTTGAAGAGAGGATCCATGAACTGTTCTGGGTTTGTAAATAATCATTATCATGTACCATTATTGTTCTAAGAATCATAGGTTCTTGTAAAGACTTGTAATTTCCGTGGAAATTTTTTTCCCTTAATACATGAGAATTTTACGAGTCCGCGAAAATTTACGGCGCATGATTCTGAGGCCCGGTGTGCCTGAAATCGATTTCTGAAGTTTTGTTTGGGTACGTTCAGTAAATGTACGAGAAGGTTTTTATAAATTTTTAACTGGTGCTCCGAATTGGAATCTGAGGGCACTGTTGAACTCGTAGTGCCGATATTCACTTAAGAAGACTTTCACCTTGACAGCAGTTGGTCGAGAATAAAAGTTAGTTTTTGGGTTTTAGTGAATGAATTAAATAAAAATAAGGTTGTGTAAATTTTATTTTTATTAGTTGGTTAAAACCTTCATGTGGAAGTTGGAGGTGGGGACCACCGCACCTTAACCTCCCATGAGAGGTTATGGTGGTGGGTCTCACCCAAACCTAACCTCCTCTTCATGTTTATTTTGGTGGGGACCACCCGAGGTTAAAACCTCTTGAACTCCCCATTAAGTGGGGAGAAACCTCTTGAGCTCCCCACTTAATGGTGCCACCCCCTTTTTAATTTATTATGCCAACACCTCTTGAATTAATGGTGCAATTCAAATTAAATTATTAAAACATAATTTAATTTATATTGGCCATTCCTTTGTTGGGAGATGGGTCGGAAGAGAACTTGGATCAACTTATTCTCTCCAACGAAGAACGCTCCTCCTAACGAAGAATGACCATTGAAGAACTAAGAAAACTTCATCTGCCAACGACGGACATCTTCTTCTTTGATCTTCAACCAAAACAAGGTACGACGCGCCATCCTTAAAGAACACTGACGATGTCATCCTCGACTTCTTCATCTTCTTTCCCGATGTTAATGAATCTGAGGTAGGGGTTCATTCTTGGTTAATTTTTGCACGTTCTTCGATTTACTTCAAGGATTAAGAACCGAAGACGCTTGCTATCACTCTGACACGGAGGGTGCGGGCCGAACGAAAACGGCCTGGCCACTTTGCCTTCTTTGTGGAATTTGATGCTAAACATGGCATGATTCCGGAATGGGTGATACTCATCAACAATGGTTTTGGATCGAAGGTGACATCCCAAGGAGAGCACGGCCACTTCCGAAATGAGAAACGGGCCACTGGAACTCATCTGATGACCCGCGAAAGATTCACCGGTGATCAGAACCAGAGAACGTCACCGGCGGCGAAGAGAAGGGTGGTCGGTGCTCTGGCTGGCCGCATGGATGGTGGTGGTACAACCGCACCGCCGGAGGAGAAGGCCACGGCGGACAGGCCGTGGCGGTGCAGCGATAGCCGGTGCAAGGTCGACCTTGAAGAAGACCGGTGGCTCGAGTCGTCGGGTCGCTGGAGGAGGCGCGGCGCAACCGCGCCGCACGGGTGTGACTGGCCGCTCGGCCAGCCGGGAGCAGCGAGACCCCACTGCGTGGGTCCCGCAATACCTATACCAGTGCCACCTGGCGCCGGTTTGAACCCCCCCAAACATCTAAGGCCATTCGGGATTCCAGGGGGCGCGGCCTCCCCCTGGAGGCAGCTAGGGCGGACCCCATGGCCGCCAGCCATGGGCCTCGCGTAGGCCAGACCCAGCACGGGCCGAACCCAGCGCAAGTCGGACCCAGCGCGAGCCGGACCCGGCGTGGGCTGGGCCGCCCTCACGGGCCCAGTCACACCCGTGGACCAGGTCGGACCACATTCCGAACCCGGGTCGGGCTGAGTCGGTCCGACTGGGCCGGACCGGACCCAGACCCATTTGACTTGTTTCCATTCTTTTGCCTGTAACCTGAGCTACGTGCATCTAAATGACGAACCGTCTCTGGAAACGGAAACCATGGAAGGAGAAGGTTCTTTTGGTATACCCCACTCAAGGTTTGGACATAGTTGGTGTATGTTCAAGTTGGATCAAACGTAAATCCAACCGGGCCCTTGGAACAAAAATGTCAATAACTCTCAGACCGGGCGTCCGATTGATGCGTCGTCTATCATGTTGGGTTCTTTTTGGAAATATGGGTCTTTTGGATACATCAACTTGGGAATTCATGGAAGTTGATGTATAGAAACTTGTCTTTATGAGCGGACCCTCCCAGAATCAAGCATGCTTTGTGCGGAACCCTTTGGTTGGTTGCTCTCTGACGATTGTTCCTGGATCCTCTGTGGGTTCGACAGCACTGACGATTGTTCCTAGATCCTGTGTGGGTTTGGCTGCTCCGACTAATGTTCATGGATCCTGTATGGGTTCAACAGCACCGACGACTGTTCCTGGATCCTGTTTGGGTTCGACAGTTTTGATTTCTGTTCCTGGATCCTGTGTGGGTTCGACAGAATAGATGATTTAGTGGCTACATCTAATCATCTCTAACACTCTATGTGAGTTGTATACCTGTGTGAGCCGAGTCAGTAACTTTTGTGTTTACCTCATGATTGAGATGGGTTACTTGATAAATTAGGTATATGTATGGTCATATACCTAAGTGGGGTTAACTGTTGTTTTCATACTCTATGGTTTATCCTTATTGGATTTTTTGAGACCTTGAGGGTCTCAGGGTCCCTACTGAGTATCGTTATATTCACCCATGCACGAGTTATGCCCACACCTCGTTGTGTTGGATGCAGACGATGGACAACACTGACCGAGGCTGAGTGTATCAGAACTAGAAGGTACCCAGAGGTGGACCACATGGTGTGACGGTACACGGAGGTAATGGATGGATGTGGAGTGATGCGGAGGATATCTATACCTACCCCTCAGGTAGGGTTTCCCAGTGGATGATCCAGGAGCTGTTTTCCCTTTCTTCAGTACTTTTACTCTCATTTTCTTTTACTTTACTGTTGGGCTTGTATTTACAGTCCCTTTTACTTTTCAGCACTCTTTTGTTGTACAATTTTTACTTAGTGTTTTGCTTCCAGCTTGTACTCTGTTGTGTGCGTTTTTTTAGAATATGAAGGCAATATCTTCCTAGTTTTAGGGAATTATGCATTTGGTGCTAGTTTCCAGCCCCTGGCCTATGGAAGGTGGGCTTGGGGTAGTCATGGAACGGGCCCCGGGAGATAGGTTGTAACAAATTGGTATCAGAGGAGTCAGTTCTACCGCAAAACTTAGGACTATTATATTTTTCTGTGAAGAAATGGTGTTAAGGGTATTGGGTATGGTTTTTAGTTCAGGGAATCCAGTGTTGGTGCGGTGTCCGATGTATCCATAAACCAGGTCCCTGACTTCTAATTTCTAACTCAATGCATGAAAACACTGATTGCGTGTGTGTTTCAAGAGTTTTCTTAGTGATCTCTTTGAATCATCTCACCAGGAATAACTTATTGATTGTGGCACACCTGTTCCATTTTAGGATGGCCCCACGTAGACAGCCAGCCAGGGTTCCAAGCTTTGTACGAGATGGCATCCCACCGAGCGATGAGGCCTAGGTGCAGGGCCCTATTACAGCAGAGGCACCAGCGGTACCACTACCCGTTGGTCCACCGATGCCACCAGCCCTAGCAGTAGAGAGTGCATGCCACCTGAGCACGTTGTACGAGTTCCAGCGCTAGAGGCTGCCCAGGTTCAGGGGTGAGACGGACCCGCACGCAGCTGAGGATTGGCTGGAGGCTGTGGTGAGAGTCTTTAGACTGGTAGAGACACCAGCAGACCTTATGGTGATCCTTGTCGCGAGTCTCCTTTAGGCAGCAGCAGGAAGATGGTGGATCCTGATGCCCCAAGTGAATGAAAAGGTGACACTTCTCTGGGTAGACTTCGAGATCCTGTTTTGGACGGAGTTTGTCCCATCCACCCTACATGCGGTGCGGATACAGGAGTTGCTGCATCTATAGTAGGGTAGCATGACGGTGGAACAGTACTCAGTGAGGTTCACCGACCTCTTGCGCTACTCCACTGATATGGTGCGGGTCCCATTCTTCAAGGCCCGGACCTTCGAGTAGGGGCTTAGGTGAGAGATCTGGGCCTCGATGATCTCCCTCAGCATCCCGACGTAGGTGGGGGTGTTGGAGCGAGCCCTTTTAGTGGAGAGTTTCCTTTCTGGGCAGTCACTAGTAGCGAGACCCGCCACCGGGCATCACGTAATAGAGTCTTCTACAGCTAGCAGAAGACAGATGTTGCAGAGGTCCAAGCGGACCAGACCATATGGTGGACAACCTCAGAACACGGGTTCGGTTGTGCAAGGCACACGAGACAGATCCATTCATTCGAGTAACAGGCAGTGTTTCACATGCGGTGGGTAGGGTCACATGGCTCGTGACTGTCCGACTCGCCGTTCGGATGATCAGCAGACAGTTGAGGGACCTCCCAGGCAGAGGCATAGGTTCAATCGAGGCAATCTGTATGGCACAGGCAGATGTGGCAGAGGAGCTGGTCGTGCAGCTGGCGGTGGACGACGTTATGAGGTTTTACCACCACCACCACCAGGAGGTCCACCCCGACCACAGGGAGAAGGTGGACAGGGGAGAGCTCAGCTCCAGGTAGCTAAGGCATATGATCATGGCACTCCATAGATGATTCAAGGTATGGTCTATGTCTACTCCACCTTATCTGCAGTTCTTATAGACATAGGTGTCAGTCACTCTTTCATTTCCACTGCCCTCGTTCGGAGATCGGAGATTCCGACGGAGCCGTTGGCTCTATCCTTGTAGCTAGAGACTCCTATGGGAGAAGATTTGACGATTATGTAATGGTTTTGGCAGTGTCAGATTACTCTAGGAGGTGAGAGCTTCGGCTGGGATCTCCTAGTAGCGGCATTGAGGCCTTACGACGTCATCTTGGGTATGGACTGGTTATCTACTGTCCATGCTCAGATTAACTATATTAGGTGCAAAGTGAGGTGTGTCTACATGGATGGGACCAATTTTACCTTCACCGGCAAGAAGGGAACCTTTGCATCATAGGATGGACTTACTCAGAGGAGGGTGTAGCCGATCACTCATCAGTTGGCCTACCTTACCCTCGGAGTAGTTGATGTGGAGAGTCTGAGTTATCCTGTAGTGGTGGACCAGTACGTGGATGTTTTTTCTGATGATGTCCCAGGTCTACCACCTCAAAGAGAGGTGGACTTCTACATTGACATGTACCCTGGGACGGCACCGATATCTACACCAGAATATTGGATGGCTCCCACAGAGCTTCACGAACTACGGGTACAGCTAGAGGACTTGTAGGGGAAGGGATTCATCTGACCAGTGTTTCTCCTTGGGCAGCCCCTATTCTATTCACCAAGAAGGTGGATGGAAGCTTAAGGTTTTGTGTAGACTACCGTCACCTGAACCAGGTGACCGTGAAGAACAAGTACCCACTCCCGAGGATTGACGACCTCTTTGATCAGCTGAAGGGAGCATGGTGGTTTTCAAAGATAGACCTCAGATCAGTCTATCACCAGCTCAGAGTTCGAGATGAGGATGTGCAGAAGATAGCTTTCAGATATCGGTATGGACACTATGAGTTCTTGGTTATACCTTTAGGTGTAACCAACACTCCAGTAGTGTTCATGGGACTCATGAACAGGATCTTCCAGCCATACCTTGATCACTTTTTCATAGTCTTCATCAATGACATTCTGATCTACTTGACTAATGAGGAGGATCATGCCTACCATTTGCAGGTAGTACTGGACACACTCTGAGAGCACCGACTTTATGGTAAGCTCTCAAAGTGCCAGTTTTGGATCCGAGAGGTTCACTTTCTGGGACATGTCATCTCGGAGGATGGAGTTACAGTAGATCCAGAAAATATTGATGTGGTACTTGCTTGGGAGCCACCCGGGAGTGTGACGGAGGTACGGAGTTTCCTGGGTTTGGCTGGGTATTTCCAGAGGTTCATACCAGACTTCTCTAGAGTTGCAGCACCACTATCAGCCTTGACAAATAAGGGGAAACCCTTCGTGTGGTCAGAGAGATGCCAGCAGAGCTTTCAGGAGCTGAGGTAGAGGCTAACTAGTTCCCCTGTCTTGAGTATTCGAGAGGAGGGTGTAGGGTACGTATTTTACTATGACGCATCAGGGACCGAACTCAGATGTGTCCTGATGCAAGAGCGAGCAGTGATCGCTTATGGTTCTCGACAGCTGAGACAGCATGAGCAGAACTATGCTACCCTTGACCTGGATTTAGTAGCAGTGGTCTTCACCTTGAAGATGTGGTGAAACTACCTGATGGGCGAGAGTTTTACCATGTACTCTGATCACAAGAGTCTCAGGTATATCTTCTCTCAGAAGGACCTGAACCTGATACAGCAACATTGTCTTGAGTTCCTCCAGGACTATGACTTTGAGATAGTCTATACTCCTGGGAAGGGGAACATTGTAGCAGATGCACTCAGTAAGAGGTCTGGTATACAGCTACTAGGCAAGGCGACAGAGTAGCAGGATGATTTATAGATATCCTTTGTGGATAGAGACGGATCATCCTTTCTACAGTCTCTTACAGTCACTCCCCCACTTCTTCAGTGAGTTGGGGAGGCGCAGCGTGGAGACGCTGACTACGAGACACGACGTGCTCAGATATCCACAGGGCAGACACCTTATGGATTTTTTGAAGGTGGGGAGAACGTCATCATCTTTAGAGGACGTACTATGGTGCCAATTTCACTTCAGGAGGAAGTGTTGAGGGAGTTTCACACATCCCCTCTAGCGGTACATCCAGGAGTGACGAAGATGTACCGGGACCTTCGACGAGAGAACTAGTGGACAGGTATGAAGAAGGAAATTGAAAAGTTTGTCTCTTGGTGCCTCACTTGTCAGCAAGTGAAGGCAGAGCACCAGGTACCAGCAGGATTGGTTCAGCCTTTAGAGGTCCCATAGTGGAAGTGGGATGGAATATCCATGGACTTCATGATAGGACTTCCACGTACGTCCAGGGAACATGACTCTATCTGGGTGATCGTCGATTCACTCACCAAGTTGTCCCACTTCCTACCGATCAGAGAGCAAGGTACAATAGAGATCTTGGGATGCCTCTATGTGTAATAGATTGTGTGTTTACATGGTATACCCTCGATGATTGTATCAGATCATGATACACGACTTACTTCCCGGCTATGGAAGGGGTTGCAGGAGGCTTTCGGGATGCATCTTAGTTTGAGCACTGCCTTCCATCCTTAGATGGATGGACAGACTAAGCGGACCATTCAGACCCTTGAGGAAATTCTCCATGCATGTGACCTCGACTTTGGTCACTGCTAGGAAGATCACTTACCTTTGGTGGATTTTGTATACAACAACAGTTATCACTCCACCATTGGGATGGCACCTTTTGAGGCATTATACGGGTGACCTTGTAGATCACCCTTGTGTTGGACTGACCCTGGGGAGTCATCACTAGTGGGACCAAAGATGGTACGAGCTACCATGGAGAAGGTGCAGATCATCCAGAAGTGGATGAAGACTGTACGGAGCAGGCAGAAGTCATATAATGACAGGAGATGGAGACCTCTAGAGTTCGAGGATGGTGACCACATCTTTCTACAGGTCTCACCTCGATGAAGTTTACGGAGATTTGGCCGAGGCGGCAAGTTATCTCTGAGATTCATCGGACCTTTCCAGGTCCTCAACATAGTAGGTGAGGTGGCTTACTACCTGGCTCTTTCACCTCAGTTGCATCGGGTGAATTACGTCTTCCACGTATCTCGGCTGAGGAGATACGTGCACGACCCTTCTCACTTCATCGACCATGGAAAGATGGACGTCGATGATGGGGAAACATTTACGGAGGTTCCAGTGGAGATTGAGGATCGACAGGAGCGGGTCCTACATGGATGGTCGATACCTCTGGTGTGCGTTCGCTAGTAGCACGAGAACCTGTAGGAGAGAACATGGGAGCGGGAGGCTCAAATGCATGATCAGTACCCCCACTTGTTCCCTTAGTTCGAGTTGTAGCTTATGCGGACATAAAGCCCTAAAGTGGGGAGAATTTAAAGACCCATAATTTCCGTGGAAATTTTTTTTCCCTTAATACATGAGAATTTTACGAGTCCGTGAAAATTTACGGTGCATGATTCTGAGGCCCGGTGTGCCTGAAATCAATTTCTGAATTTTTGTTCAGGTACGTTTAGTAAACGTACAAGTGGGTTTTTATAACTTTTGAACCAGTGCTCGGAATTGAAATCTGAGGGCATCGTTGAACTCGCAGCGCCAGTATTCACTTAATAAGACTTTCACCTTGACGGAAGTTGGTCGAGAATAAAAGCTAGTTTTTGGGTTTTAGTGAATGAATTAAATAAAAATAAGGTTGTGTGAACTTTATTTTTATTAGTTGGTTAAAACCTCTATGTGGAAGTTGGAGGTGGGGACCACCACACCTTAACCTCCCATGAGAGGTTATGGTGGTGGGCCCCACCCAAACCTAACCTCCTCTTCATGTTTATTTTGGTGGGGACCACCTGAGGTTAAAACCTCTTGAACTCCCCATTAAGTGGGGAGGAACCTCTTGAGCTCCCCACTTAATGGTTTCACCCCCTTTTTAATTTATTATGCCAACACCTCTTGAATTAATGGTGAAATTCAAATTAAATTACTAAAACATAATTTAATTTATATTGGCCATTCCTTTGTTGGGAGAGGGGTTGGAAGAGAACTTGGAGAAACTTATTCTCTCCAACGAAGAACACTCCTCCTAACGAAGAACGGCCATCGAAGAATGAAGAACACTTCATCTTCCAACGACGGACATCTTCTTCTTTGATCTTCAACCGGAACAAGGGAGGAAGTGTCATCCTTGAAGAATGTCGACGAAGTTGTCCTCGACTTCTTCATCTTCTTTCCTGACATCAAAGAATCAAAGGTAGGGGCTCATGCTTGGTTAATTGTTGCACGTTCTTTGATTTACTTCAAGGATTAAGAACTGAAGTTGCATGCTATCACTCTGACATAGAGGGTGCGGGATGAACGAACATGGCTTGAACCCTCCGCCTTCTTTGTGGAATTTGACGCTAAATGCATCATGAGTACAGAATGAGTGATACTTTTCAACAATGGTTTCGGATCGAAGGCGACGTCCCGAGGAGAGCGCGGCCACTTCCAGAATGAGAAACGGGCCACCGAGACTCATCTGGTGACCTGTGAAAGATTCACCGGCGATCGGAACCGGAAAACGTCACCGGCAGTGAAGAGAAGGGCGGTAGGAACTCCGGTCGACCACGTGGATGGCGGCGGCGCAACCGCACCACCGGAGGAGAAGGCCACGGCCGATGGGCCGCGGCGGTGCAGCGGCGATCAGCGCAAGGCTGGCCACGAAGAAGACCAGTGTCTCAAGATTTCAGGTCACTAGAGGAGGCATGACGCAATAGTGCCGCATAGGTGTGGTTGGACGCTCGGCCAGCCTGGAGCAGCGGGACCCCACCGCATGGGTCCCGCGTGACCTGGACCAGCGCCACCTGGTGCCGGTTTGAATCCCCCCCCCCCCAAATGGATAAGGTGGTTTGGGATTCCAGGGGGCGCAGCCTCCCCCCTAGACGCGGTTAGGGTGGACGCCATGGTCGCCAACCATGGGCCACGCACGGGCCGGACCCAGTGCGGGCCCGACCCAGGGTGGGCAGGACCCAGCGCGGGCCGGACCCAGTGTGGGCCGGACCCACCGCGGGCCGAGCCCAGCGCAGGCCGGGCCACCCCCGCGGGCCGGGTCAAACCCGTGGACTAGGTCGGACCCCAGTCTGAACCCGAGTCAGTCCGACTGGGTCGGACCAGACCTGGACCCGTTTGACGTGTTTCCATTCTTTTACCCGTAACTTGAGCTATGGGCGTCCAAATGACGAACCATCTACAGAAATAGAAACCTTTTAAGGAGATGGTTCTTTTGGTATTCCCCACTCAAGGTTTGGACACAGTTGGGGTATGGCCAGGTTGGATCGAACGTAAATCCAACCGGGCCCTTGGAACGAAAATAACAATAACTCTCAGACCGGTCGTTCGATTGACGCGTCGTCTGTCACGTTGGGTTTCTTTTGGAAAGACAGGTCTTTTGGATACATCAACATGGGACTTCATGGAAGTTGATGTATTGACACTTGGCTTGAGGAGCATACCCTCCCGGAATCAATCATGCTTTGTGCGGAACCCTATGGTTGGCTATGCTCTGACGACTGTTCCTGGATCCTGTGTGGGTTCGACAGCACTGACGACTATTCTTGGATCCTTTGTGGGTTCGACAACTCTGACTATTTTTCCTAGATACTGTGTGGGTTCGATAGCACTGACGACTGTTCCTGGATCCTGTGTGGGTTCGACAGTTTTGATTTTTGTTCCTGGATCCTATGTGGGTTCGACAGAATAGATGATTTAGTGGATACATCTAATCATCTCTAAAACTCTACATGAGTTGTATACCAGTTTGAGCTGAGTCAGTAATTTTTGTGTTTAACTCATGATTGAGATGGATTACTTGATAACTTAGGTATATGTATAATAATGTTCCTAAGTGGGGTTAACTGTTGTTTTCATACTCTGTGGTTTATCCTTGTTGGATTTTGTGATACCTTGAGGGTCTCCGGGTCTCTACTGAGTATCGTTATAGTCACCCATGCATGGGCTATGCCCGCACCTCATTGTGTTGGATGCAGACGACGGACAACACTGACCGAGGCTGAGTGTATCAGAACTGTACGGTACCTGGAGGTGGACCACACGGCATGACGGTACACGGAGGTGACGGACGGACGTGGAGTGCTGAGGAGGATATCTGTACCTACCCTTCAGGTATGATTTCCCGGTGGACGATCCAGGAGCCATTTTCCCTTTTTCCAGTACTTGTACTTTCAGTTTCTTTTACTTTACTGTTGGGGTTGTATTTCCGGCCCCTTTTACTTTTCAGCACTCTTTTGTTATACAGTTTTTACTTGGTGTTTTTCTTCCATCTTGTACTCTATTGTGTGCAATTTTTTAGAATATGGAGGCAATTATTTCCAAGTTTTAGGGAATTATGCCTTTGGTGCTAGTCTTCAGCCCCTAGTCTATGGAAGGCGGTCTTGGGGTAGTCACGGCACGGGCCCCAGGGGATGGGTCGTGACAGCCCTGCAAAATATATCTAGTCTAGTGAAGGAGAATCAAGTACCACTTGGTTCGCAAAGTTGAACTGTGTACCATCTGGTTCAGAAAAGAAGAACCACGCACCACTCAAGAGAACTGTGCACCACTCAGGAGAACTGCACACCACTCAAGAGAAGCGTGTATCACTTGGTACGTGAAGGAGGTATGCACTCTCTATTTATAGGAGTTCCATGCATCCCTTGCATGAGGAGGATCTGCAAACCATCCTGGTT
Organism: Viscum album; assembly: GCA_963277665.1. Taxonomy (NCBI): domain Eukaryota; kingdom Viridiplantae; phylum Streptophyta; class Magnoliopsida; order Santalales; family Viscaceae; genus Viscum; species Viscum album. The sequence continues at coordinate 1,362,685,515 of OY728156.1, read as the reverse complement.
TGAAAAGGATACTTTCACACTCTATGCATAGAAGAACTTCACACCCTCGGTGTGAAAAAGGAGAACACAAACTCCATAATAAACCCAAGGTAGTGTGTGTGTGTGTTTGAAGAATATTGGAGATCACATGAATGATGCACATGAAAATCATGTGCATGGTTTTAGACACCCGAGTGTGCAAGAAGAAGTAAAATAGTGGACTACCCACATTTGGGTTTGAAGAAGATTCATGAATAAACACATACATGAAACATAAAATTTAATGAACTAAATAAGACTTTGGGTGTGTGCTTGTGAAGAATAAAGGAGGAGGAAGTGAAAGTGAGAAGATTATGCATGCTCGCATGCATACGTAAAAGGGTGAAATTCAGTTGAAAAAATATTAACTAAACCAAGATGAAGATAAGTATAAGAAGTTTATAGTGCATGAACTCTTTCATTCACATGCACATGTGAAGTCATTTAAAGAAAGATCCACAACTGTGGGTGCATACGTGAGAGCGGGGAGAAGAGGGAGTGGAAGACAGGGAGGAGTTCATCTAAATGCAACATACATAATCTCATGCATATATGTAAAGAATAACGGAGAAGAAGTTGTGTTTGATGATTCCTAGTGATCTGGTCTTCATCACTTGAACAATCACATAGGTACTTGTGATTCTTGCTAAAAAGAATAAGAAGTTTTAGTGAATTCAATTGTTGCACTAAAGGAGAAGACTGAATATAAAAGAGAATCAATTTGGGACTTCGATGAAAGAAGTGTCTTCTACTGAATAGAGAAAAAGACTTCCATTCCAATATATTGAAAGGACCTTCAAGTTGATAAACTAAGTGAGACTTCTTTAAAGGCAGTGAGCTAGGGGGAGTCAACGGAAGTGATCTGGGGGATGCAGTGATCTATCTCTGAACCTTTGTAAAGGTAGTGTTCCTGGGACAGAGAGACTATGCCCAAACCTTTGAAATCTATATCCTATAAAGATTAATGGAATTTGGTGCGACTGGAAACCTATTGGCATATGCTCTTTAGATGTAGCCCTTAGTGGTTAACCAAGTAAAAGTGTTGTGTTGTCCTTCTTCATGTGAATGTTTTAATTACTGCACATATCCATCATGCAGGGTTAAACAAGTTCCTACCAACATGGGGACAAGATACATCAGTTTGAGAGAAAAAGGTGACACCCTGATTTACCCCCCCCCCCCCCCCCTCCCCCCAGGGTGGTCTGGGATCCTTCACCAACATCATTTTCTTAGTTTTGATCATCCCACACATGTTTTAGTGTTTTAAAACACTAAAAACATATTTACGGACATAATAGGAAAACCATAATTCATAATGACATTCCATTAGTTCCTATATTTAATAATTAAATATAAGGTGATTTTCCCCTAATTCCAGAGTAATCAGATGTTGTTTTCCTATTTTTTACTATTCTATGCACGTTTTAGTGTTTTAAAACACTAAAAATGAATTTATGGACATAATGGAAAAACCGTCATTCGAAATGACATTCCATCAAGTATTATATTTCAAAATTAAATATAATATGTTTATCCCATTATTTTTGGACAATCTAATATTTTTTTCCTAGTTTTTACCCCCAAAACTTGTTTTAGTGTTTTAAAACACTAAAAATGAGTTTATGACCATAATGGGAAAACATCATTCAGAATGATGTGACATTGGTTCATGTATTTCACAATTAAATATATAGTCATTTTACTCTGATTTAAAATCAATCCAACATTGCTTTCTTGGTTTTGACCATTCCACGCACGTTTTAGTGTTTTAAAACACTAAAAATGCGTTTAAGGTCATAACAGTCAAAATGTCATTCGTAATGATGTTCTATCAGTTCCTATATTTTAAAATTAAATCTATGATTTTTTCCCCTGATTTCATAGAAATATAATGTTGTTTTGTGGGTTTTTACCATTCCATGCACATTTTAGTGTTTTAAAACACTAAAAACATGTTTACGATCATAATGGGAAAACCGTCATTTGGAATGATGTGACATCGGTTCCTATATTTAACAATTAAATATATTGTGGTTTTCACTGATTTCAGGACAATATGAAATTGTTTTCCTAGTTTTGACTGTTCCATATATGTTTTAGTGTTTTAAAACACTAAAAATGTTACTACTAAAAATTACACCTACCCCAACGGTTTGAAACCATTGGGATAGGGTATTCCAATAGTTTCACAAACTGTTGGCATGATGGTCATTACAATATCCCTATACCAACAGTTCTACCAAGAACCGTTGGTATAGACTGTCTGAAGTTAATATATGCTAATGGTTTCAATGAAACCATTGGGATATATTATATACCAACAGTTCAAGAACCATTGGTATACATGTTGTCTAGCATATAAACTATTCCAACAGTTTCATAGAAACCGTTGGGATATATGTATACCAACGGTTTAATAACCATTGTCATACACTCTCTAGTTTATAATTTATTTCAATGGTTTATGAAACCATTTGAATAGATATATATCAACAATTTAATAATCGTTGGTATATCCTCTTCACCCAAAAACCAGTAGTGTACCCTCTTCACCCAGTAACCAGCAGACTACCCATCATCCTCTTGACTTCCAGAACCTGTACACATGAATTCCAGAACCTGTAAACATGACAGTTCTCTTACAATATTATAGAACCTATAAACATGAATGCACATGTAAACATGATAGCTTTCAATCAGTGCATTTAAGGGATATGTGTTTTGTGAATAAAACCAACCATTTAAAGGAAAATCCTATAAATTATAGGGATTTTCATGAATGATGGTTTTTTGTCCATCCATGTATGGACTTCAGTAATGAGGATGGGTTCATCCATTTAACCAATGTATATTTATTAAATTTCTTATATATTGTATTTACTAATTTATGAAAATGCAAAGGGAAGGGGTTGTCCATGGGGGTGGGGGCGTCCAGGGGGTGGGGGTGTCCAGGGGGTGGGGGTTGTCTAGGGGGTTGGGGGGTTGTCCAAGGGGGTAGGGGTGTCTAGGGGGATGTCCAAGGGGGTAGAGGGTGTCTAGGGGGTGGGGTGTCCATGGAGTGGGGGTGTCTAGGGGGTGGTGGTGTCTAGGGGTTGGGGGTTGTCCAAGGGGTTGGGGTGTTGTCCAAGGGGGGTAGGGGGTGTCCGGGGGGTGGGGGTATCCAGGTGTGGGGGTTGTCCAGGGGGTTGGGGGATATCCATGGGGGTGGGGGTGTCCAGAGGGTGTGGGGTGTCCAGTGGTGGGGTGGTGTCCAAGAGGGGTGGGGGTTGTCCAGGGGGTTGGGGGCTGTCTAAGGGGGTAAGGGTGTCCAGGTGGGTGGGGGATTTCCATGGGGGTGGGGGTGTCCAGGGGTGGGGGTTTCCAAGGGGGTGGGGTGGTGTCTAGGGGGTGGGGGTTGTCCAAGGGGTTGGGGGCTGTCCAAGGGGGTAGGGGTGTCTAGAGGGATGGGGGTTTCTAGGGGGTGTGGGGATGTCCAGAGGGTGGGAGCTATCCAGGGTGTTGGGGGATATCCAAGGGGGTAGGGGTGTCTAGGGGGTGGGGGCTGTCCAGGGGGTAGGGGTGTCCAGGGGGGTGGGGATGTCCAGTAAGTGGGGTGGTGTCCAGGGGGTGGGGTTATCTAGGGGTTTGGGGGTGTTGTCTAAGGGGGTAGGTGGTGTCCAGGGGGTGGGGGTGTCTAGGGGGTGGGGGTGTCCAGGGGGTGGGGTGTCCAGGGGGTGGGGGTGTCCAGGTGGTGGGTGTAAGATTTGGTGTCCTAGAACAAACTGGTTGTACTTTGATTACATGTACATTTAATGTATTTAAATATTAAACATCTTATTACATATTGTTCATTTTTCTACATGACTATGATGTAATAATGTCCAAGATTATTTGTTGCATTGATAAGGTCGTGTCAGTTCCCCGATATGATGAGAACCTTGAAATGATATAACAATATTCTTAAATATAGTTCTACAGTTGTATGAAATACTATGATGGGACACATGGCATGAAGACCGTCAGGTTCGAGTACTCGTAAGCAGATGAGACTTCCTCTCATGAAGTTCTCACTTGGTAATCTCCAAGACAAAAGATTATGAGAACAGACCCGCCAGTAGGAATTCAAAATATTTTTGTGTCATCGAGTATTTCTATCTATGAGCATGTGTAATGATCATTAGACTTTAAGATTATCATTAATATGTGTCACAACTTGCGCATATTGATTTTCTGATGAAAACCATCATGAAGACAATTGGCGGGAAGTAGGGTACATTTGGTGCATCACGAGTGAGATGGTATTAATGGATAAGTTGAGGAAGGATTTGTCTATTAAATTTATGGAAGTTGATATCTTGGTCCTTTGATTGAAATAGAACTGTCACACAAAATTCCATGGCCATGGTGTAATGACGAGTTTATTTCAAGTAGTCAAAGAATGAGGTGGGTGGTGTCTGGGGGGGTTGTCCAGGGGGTAGGGGTGTCCAGGGGGTGGGGGTGTCCAGGAGGTGGGGTGGCGTCTAGGTGTTGGGGGTTGTCCATGGGTGGGGGAGCTATCTAACTGGGTAGGGGTGTCCATGGGGTGGGGGTGTCTAGGGGGTGGGGTATCCAGGGGGTGGGGGGGTCCAGGTGGTGGAGTGGTGTCCAGAGGGTGGGAGGGTTTTCCAGGGGTTTGGGGGCTATCCAAGGGGGTAGGGGTGTCCAAGGGGTTGGGGGGATGTCCAAGGGGGTGGGGGTGTCCAGGGGGTGGGGGTGTCCAGGGGTGGGGGTGTCCAGGGGGTGGGGGTTTTCTAGGGGTGTGGGGGTTGTCCAGGGGGTTGGGGGTTGTCCAGGGGGTTGGGGGCTATTCAAGGGGGTAGGGGTGTCTAGGGGGTGGGGGTGTCCAAGGGGTGGGGTGGTGTCCAGGGAGGGTGGGGGTTGTCCAGGGAGGGTGGGGGTTGTCCAAGGGGGTAGGGGGTGTCCAGGGATGGGGGTGTCCAGGGGGTGGGGTGGTGTCCAGGGGGTTGGGGGCTATCTAGGTGGTTGGGGGGCTATCCAAGGTGGTGGGGTGTTCAGGGGGGTGGGGCTGTCCAGGGGGTGGGAGTTGTCCAGGGGGTGGGTTCTTTCCAATAGGGTAGGGGTGTCTAGGGGGTGGGGGATGTCTAGGGGGTGGGGGTGTCCAATAGGGTAGGGGTGTCCAGGGGGTGGGGGTGTCCAGGGGGTGGGGTGTTGTCCAAGGGGTGGGGGCTGTCCAGGGGGTTGAGGGTGTCCAAGGGGGTGGGGGTGTCCAGGGGGTGGGGGGCTATCCAAGGGGGTAGGGGTTGTCCAAGGGGGTAGGGTTGTCCAGGGGGTGGGGGTGCCCAGGGGGTGGGGTGGTGTCCATGGGAGTGGGGGCTGTCCATGGGGTAGGGGTGTCCAGGGGGTGAGGGTGTCCAGCGGGTGGGGTGGTGTCCAAGGGGTTGGGGGCTTTCCAAGTGGGTAAGGGGTGTCAAGGTGGGGTTGGGGCTATCCAGTGGGTTGGGGGATGTCCAAGGGGGTAGGGTTTATCCAGGGTTGGGGGTGTCTAGGGGGTGGGGGTGTCTAGGGGGTGTGGGGGTTATCTAAGGGGGTAGGGGTGTCCAGGGGGTGGGGGTGTCCTAGGGGTGGGGGTGTCCAGGGGTGGGGTGAATCATTCACAAAAAATCATCAAGTCAAGTTTTATTATTTGTAGATAAAGAAATAAAGATAATTTGACCTACCTAATCACACATATATTCAGGCACAAAAAATCAGCAAACATCAAATGTTAGTAATATCAGTCAAAAATGTAACGGATCAATCTGTCACACATCACCATCACTATCATCACTGTCATCATCTGCCTCACCCCCATCCTCATCTTCATCCCCATAATCATCCCCTCCCTCCTCAACACCATCCTCATCACCCTCGTACTCCGCCTCAGCCTCCTCCTCTCCCTCCTCCTCCGCATCGGCATCCTCCTCTACCTCCTTCTTCACCTGGGCCTCCTCCTCACCCTCATTCTCCTCCACCTCGACCTCCTCCTCACCATCATATCGACCACCACTAAAACTACCACCTAGTTCATCATATATAGAATGAATCGACGACATATATTCATCACAAGTTGTGTAGGCCTCTAGTGGAAGTGTTGGATATAAAACTTCCATCAGTTTCATAAATGAAGTGTTTGCCCTAGCAGATTATTCTACTGTATCTGTGGCCCTTTTTTCAGCCTATTATTCCAGTTCCTTAACCTGCTAGAACTTATTGGCACTAAAACTCATACCTGAGGAGAGACAATACCTCGTCAGGACTATACTCTTTCTAGGTCGTCAGTGTACTCTGCTAGGGTGCTCATCTCCCAGCACCTGATATAAGTGATCATTTGGACCAAAATTGTCAGGTTCCTGGGAATAAAGGGTCTCTAAAGCATCCTGTTACAAATATAAATAGATTATTAAGTTATGAAATAGATATTAAAATTTGAAATCAATAAAGTGAAACTTAAAATTTGTTGTTGAGTCAGTTCATTAACAACACTTCCATATTTCTTTCTTTGACTTGAGCAAAATAGTTTTGCTCGAGGCACTCATCCTTCAATATTCAATTTTTCCCTCTACAATGACATTGAATGTAGGAAACCATAATTAAAAATAGTTTACCAATAATTAATTTCATAACTAAAATTATATAACAACTTTATAAATCGAATAAATTATATAGGAAACAATAGAAAGTTCAAGTCATAAAGAAAAATTATAAACAACTGTCATACATGATTCCTCTCATGATCTAGCATCATAGTACGTCCCAATGTGTGGAGGTATTTTTTAGTATCAATGTTTTTTTATTTCTTCCAGATGATTCCTAAAAAAATTCAATAATACAAAAGATAGTATTAATGCAAAACATGAAATTTTTCATTTATATACCTCAAATGTGATTAATACCATAAACTGGATAGTCATACAATGAGTTATCATCTACCGATACTGTTCTATCAGACAATCATCAATGACAGGGACCACCTCTAACTCTATTCCAACTCTACCATGCCATCCAATATATAACTCGTGCTTATAGGCTCTCTAAAGCTCACCTAAATCCTTTAGACGTGTTGGTCATGCACCCTCACCATGAGGGAAATTAAACCAAAGTTGACACCAAAATATTAATTCATATAAATAAAAAAAAAATTACATTAAATACAACAGATTTTTTTACCCATATCTCTAACCAAGAATTATCCTTGACTTCATTTGGCAACTGTCTCCCTGATAGCGGGCTAACAGGAATGATGTCGGAGTATTTTGAAAGCATCACAAAAAAACTCCGATATTGCTGCCTTGTTTTTTCAATCATTTAATTGTCTTCATTGTAGTCCACCATCAATTGCGTGCAAAGGTTCCACATCGTACACATGTGTGTACACCCCCGCCCCCACCTTCAATCAGTAGATGTATCTATTATGAAAGAAAAATAAATACTTTATCAATACATGTTATAATGAAAATAAATAATGGTATAAAAAATTGTTAGGGTTCTATAAATATACCTATGGCAGTCTGATCAATGGGAGCCGTTGGATCCACAAAACTGAAGGAACACCCTATACAGGTGGAGTGGGTCCTAATTTATGCTCCGTAGGGACAGACTCTGGTAGATAAGGAGTCAAAGAACATGGAATATAGAAGCTCGGAGAGAAGGAAGTAGAAGTAAAAGAAGATAGCACGGATGGTTGGCTGAATGCTGGATGGGGAGTGGGAATCATCATTGGATATAGTAAAGATGAGTGAGGAGACTCATATGTAAAGGGTAGTGAAAACATGGGAGGCCTAAATATCCCATGTTTACCTAATGACACACTGGGATCAAAATGTGGGATAGATGGTATGTCAGTGGGAGGGGCGGGGTCTAATCGGGTATGCCGACCAGATCGCCTAGCTCTTGTACCACCCCCCCCTCGTACGAACACCCTGGGTACTAGGACCACTACAAGGTTGGTCATCAAATAATTTTCACCTAAGAGTTGGATCCTGTAAAAATGTTTAAAAAAATTAATCACATGACATTATATATTTTTTAAATATATATATTTGAAATAAAATACTCACTACAAGAACTAGTGGTGGAACGCCCATCTCAACCATGTGAGGATTGTTTTCCATCATATTTTTTTGTCACCTCTCTTCAATTGGTTGCATTTCATGCATTTGAAAACAAATATGGAAGTGATTAGAAAAGGATAATTAATGTGTAACCCAAAAAACAAAATAAATGAGAGGGAATAGGGGGATTCATGGATAATTTAACTATCCATTGTTTTAGGTGAGATTGAATAGATATATAATGAATTCAATAAATCATACAATATGTAATAAAAAAATTTAATTTTTATAGGATGGTTATTTACTAAGTGTCATAAGTCTATTAAAATCATGGAACATTGATTTTGTGGCTTTATTTCACTCAACAACCAAGAGAGAGATCATACTGAATTATGCCTCTAAAAAATCATCAAGGTATATATTATGAATGATTAAACCCTTAAGATGGTTAGAAATGATGATATAAACATATGAACAAGGAAAATATATCTACCATATTCATAATTGATAAATCACTTGTTAAAATTAAGGAAAAATTTAATTTCTTTAGCCCAGGTAGATGATACAAGTATCTATACATTTTTTGCATAAGAATACAGACCATCATGTTCATTATCTGGTGAAATGTTAAAGGGACGTCTTAGAGTTATACTAATTTTATACATGTTCAATAAAGCATTGAAATATTCACCAAGTTATACATGTTGGTTTCATATGTTTGAATACAGTTCAATTCCAAATTAGAAAATGCAATTCAAATAAAATTGCAACCAATAAACATTGAAAATTCACATAACAGTCAAGTTAGATACAACATATTTGTAATCAATATTAAATCAATTTGAATAGTACCAACCTTAACAACCCAAGTCGAGCTAAACCAAATAATTGAGAACATGGATGGATGATTTTATATATTTCCTACCACAACTTCAGGTTCACAGTCAACTCTAATAATTGAGCTATTGGAGTCATCAAAAGTAATAAATGGATCATTTCCAATGGTCGTAGGAATGGTGTCAATTACATCATCACCATCATCAAAAATATTTCTTGGAATTACTTAAATAATGACACCAAATTCAGGTCGAAGATGGTCTTTGACATAAAAAACTTCTTTCTCCATTTATTCCAATACATATGGTTCATCGGTAGTAAGAGTGTGAGTCATATCAGTTACTCAAAATCTAAAATCATCAATAAATGTGTCATGCCTCATCATCGAATCAACCCATTGAAATTTCATCATTGTGACTCATCCATGAGAATAATAATCCAATATTATTATTTTTTCAATGACTCTATAATAACCTGCATTTTCAAATCGCAGTTTACTATCTGATGCACTGGCATAATAGTCTGTTGTGGCAGTAAGAACAACACCATCATGTTGTGTTCTCATGTTCTTTTCTCGTTCAGTGATAATAAATCAATACCCATTGATAACAATTGATTTACAGTCACAAACCATAGTATTATGATCAAAATCCAAAGCTCTTATTTATTCATAGATGGAGTCAACAAGAAAACTCACTACCTAAAATATAAATGAATATTAAACTTAATTAAATATTGATTTAATTATTTTAAATAGTAATATTTTTACCTTCATTTTTAACCAAGTAGAAAACTCTTTTCTATGAAAAGTCTCCCTCCTTCTCAAAGATAAAGAATGATTCTTTCTATTTATCAATGATTTATGTTCCTTGTAGATAAAAATAAGAATAGTTTAACAGATATATATGTAAGATATATATATATATATATTCAATTTACTTACCTAATTTAGTCATCGAAAAAATAACAGTTGAACAAAACTGTGTGATTTTCCATCTCCCACTCTTCAAGGCTTAATGTCATTGATGTATATGATCCAAGAATTCCTCCTATTTGAGGAAGTGATGGAAAACTGGGTTCAATTTTATCATACTTTTCTTCTTCGTTTCTCATTGGTCTGTTCATTCTTGTAGTAAGATCAGACAAATACATAGAGCATAAATCCGTACATTCTTGAGCCAAGTAATCGTTCATGATAGAACCTTCAAGATGATTCCATTTTTAGACATAAGACTTTAATGTGTACGTATTTCTTTTAGTTGGATACATACAACAAAAAGAAATAGGTCCTCCGAGAAGTATTTCAGTTGGAATATGGACATTCAGATGCAACATGCATGTGAAAAATGATGGAGAAAATATTTTCTCTAACTCATACAAAATTAATGGGAAATCTACCAACATTTTTTGAAATAAATACTTGGAAAACATCTTAGAACAAATATCTATAAAAAAATGGCACAACTAAATAAAATCCACCCTTACATTATTGGACAAAAGATGACATATTTCTATTGGAATCAACTCATGCAGAAGGATGTGATAACCATGAGTCTTCAAATATTCTAGCTTCAAATCTCTTCTTTTGACCCATTTAGATGTGTTTCTTGAATATCCATCAGGAACTTTAATAGTCTCTAGTACTTCCATAAATTTCTTTTTTTCTGTAGGTGTCATCACATAAGAAGCACATGGAACTTGCCATTTATTTTCACTGATATGTACAGGATCTAATTCCAGTCTAATGCCCCAATCCACCAAGTCACGCTGAGACCGTAAATCGTATTTTTTCTTTCCCTTAACATTTAGAAGAATTGAAAGCAACATTTCACATATATTTTTTTCAATTTGCATTACATCTAAGCAATGACGTAACAAATTGGTTGACCAATAAGGAAAATAAAAGAAGATACTTTTCTTCTTCCAATTGTAACAGGTTTTAGTGGAAACATTCTTTCTCTTTGTAGATTTCATTTGACCCTTATTTAATGAAAAACTGAAATCTTTCAATTCATTAATCACATCAGTTCTATACATACGCTGAGGTGGATCATCAGTCTCCATGGTATTGTCAAATCTTCAACGATTATTTCTATATGGATGGTCCATTGGAAAGAATTTTTGATGTCCCATAAAACTGAAACTACAACGATGTTTCAGTCTTCTGGATCATGTATTCTTCATATAAACATTACATGATAGTTTTCCCTTCATGCTCCATCTAAACATAATTTCATAAGCAGAAAAATCATTGATCATTCACATAAGCACAACACGCATCTGAAATATGTCTTTAGAACATGCATCATATGTGCACACACCCACATCCCAAATAAGTTTCAACTCTTTTATTAAAGGTTGCATGTATACGTCTATATCATTGTTGGGATCATAAGGGCTAGATATGAGTATACTCATGAAAGTGAAAGGTTTTTTCATACACAGCCATGGGGGAAGGTTATAAATGTGTATAAAAAAATATTCATGTGCCGTGTGAAGTAAGAATATACCCAAATGGATTAAAACCATCACATGAAAGACCCAGACTCACATTACGCACGTTAGCTACAAAATTAGGATATCGAGCATCAAATCTATGCCATGAAAATCCATCTGCAGGGTGAACCAACTCATCATTATTCTTATTTATCTCAGTATCATTTCATCACATTTTTATTGATATTTCATCAGACATAAAAAGATTCGGAATTCTAGGGATAAATGGAAAGTGCCACATTACTTTATGTGGAACATGGGGTGGTGTTCCATGAGCTTTTGGATTCCAATGGGATGTGCCACATTTTATAAAATCATTTCATTCAGTAATTTCCTCCCATAATAAACTACAATATTTCGGAAATCGTGGATTTTGTTTCTTGAAAATCCAAGTTCCTCAACTAACTTCCATTCCATATAGTGGTTTGAGGTAATATCTGCATCATCTAGAAGTAAGTCCTTCAATAAGGTAAGAATGTAATCAATGGAAGTAGTATAAATCTCATACATAGTTTTCCCATGAAATAGTTAGATTAAAAATTATTGCTTTTTCATTTTACCACATTGTCGATATACTGGAGTCTTGGAGGCATCATTCAATTTTTTCACCCTGACAACATCATCATTTTCATTAGATGTTTCATGTGTGCTCATATAAAAGTCTTCTTAGGTCAGAATCCTTTCTTTTTCATGATGAAGAATAAAAAGAATATGTACATATAACAAATTCTCCAATCTAGTCCTCTCATTTGAATCATCAGAAATTTGAGATTTGATTTTCTCCCCATTTTGATACCACACATAGTTTTGAGTCAATAAGGTTTTCCTTATGACTTTTCCATTCCTTGATACATGGGGGAGATTATTAAGTCATCAAGGTTTACTTATGACTTTACCATTCCTTCTTGTTTTGAAAATCACAAACACCTTATCTCAAGGAAAATCTCTTTTTACCCTATGTTTTACTTCTATAAGGAAAATTTTCCTTCCCCAAGGAAATTTACCCTTACCATGTTTTTTGTTGATCATATCATAATTTTTCTAAGTGTAAAATTCAGTTTGAAACCAAAACCTCAGAATCCTATAATTTCCAATATATGAAGCATTCTGTTTAGGATCTGAATTCTCAGAATTCTAATTATGAACTCTTCTGAGTTCTAACTCCAAATTCTGATTATGAATTATGGATACGAACTCTTCTGAGTTCTGACTCCGAATTCTGATTATGAATTATGGTTATGAACTCTTCTGAGTTCTGACTCAGAGTTCTCTGAATTCAGACTCTGAACTCTTCTGAGTTCTGACTCCGAATTCTGATTACGAATTATGGTTACAAACTCTTCTGAGTTCTGACTCTGAATTCTGATTACGAATTCTAGTTACGAACTCTTCCGGGTTCTGGCTCTGAATTCTCATGAACTCTGACTCTGAACTTTGTGAGTTCAGGTTCTGAATTCTTGTGAATCCAGATTCCGAATTTTCTTGAAATTCAGACTCCAGAATTCTATAGAGTCCGGGTTCCGAATTTCTAGAAAACAGAATTTGGATATCCATGTATTATAGACTCCGAATTCAATTTTGTTTAGACTCTGAACTTTCATTTTCTTACATTCCGAATATTGGATTTTAGTTATGTAACCATTTTTTTTGTTTACACTTGTTTTTGTTATAAAACAATGTCGTGCATTCAGTTACTAACTAACCGTTGTTTGAGTGACACGTATACAGGTCCCTCCAAAATTCAAGGAAAAATATGACTGTTGGAGGAGGGAGCCAACTGTTGGTGTTGTGCCTATAAATAGAATCTCATTTGAAAGAGCTCAACATTGTTCTATGACTCTAGAGATTACATACTGTTGAAGTGATTTCTAGAGAGAGACTCTCATGCTTAGTGCATACTGAATGTCTTGTTCAGATTTTCTTTGTGCGAATCCGAATGTTGCTGGTTACATTTGAGGGATTCCAGGGATAAGAAGATAGAGGTGACGACTACCTTGAAGTTTAGGGCTTCCTTGCTGAGGAAGATAGAGGTGTCGACTACCTGAAGGTTGAGGGCTTGCAGAGATATCAAGACAGACTCTGATCTTTGTATCGAGGGATTACCCTGGTGTGGGTAAGACAGACTTTTTTAAAAGTATAAATCAAGAGACCTTTATCCAAGGTTGTTGGATACCCTTCTCTTTGGGTTAAAAGATTTTCTACTTGTTACTTTTTTGTCACAATTTTTCCACTGCATTTGTATTGTTGATGAAATTATAACTATCTTATACTTCCTTATACTCGTACTCTGATTTAGTTAGATTTTATACGCTTTAAGGTAGAATCTTTATCTTTGTAAACTTTTATCAAGTTTCATTTTCCAGAACCATCTTTCAGGATTCACTTTCTCGGAATTGTATTTTCGGAATCACGCAAGTGTGTAGAACTAGAGGTTTGTGAATTACCTTGTTTAACCTTGTTAAACATAACCATCTTTAAAATTTACAAAGGAATTTTTAAAAGTATATGATTCACCCCCCTCTTGTATTTTGAGCATATTTAGATAATTTACTCATTATATCTTTTATTTCGATCCTACTTTTGGTATTATAGAGTATATCATACTCACATACCATCTCAACAATTGGTATCAAAGTATTGGTTCAATCTGAATTAATCTCACAATTAGATTTAGAAGATATTTCATCTCATTCTTTTCCGAAATTAGTTTTTCAGAATCATAAAGTTCGGATTCATATTTGCTCAGAGGTACTCTTGTTCTATATTTTCCTTACTTAGGAATATTTTCCTTGTTTGCAAACTTTTTCTATTAACAAGTTTTTTTGTGGAAAGATTTTTCTTAAAGATGTCAGGAATGAATGTTGGTTCCATAGACAATCTCAATCCAACAAGACCACCCATCTTTGATGGAAATGAATTTGAATACTGGAGAGATCGCATAAATAATTTCATTATCAATACTGGAGTTGATAATTTTTTTATGCTTACTGGAGGATATAAAATCCCTGACAAGGAAGTTAGTACCTTCACAAATCAAGAAAAGAATGAATATCAACTGAATTATAAGGTACGCAATACTTTTCTTTGATCCATGACTAGAAATATATATATCCAAATTTCATCTTGTGAAGCATCAAATTGTATTTGAAAGAAACTTTAAGTTGCTCACTTTGGAACCTCCAAAGTTATTGAAACAAGAAGATCCATACTCAGAGCTGAATATCATGGTTTCTGCTTTCCTTATGTAGAACCCATATGTAAGGTTCAACAAAGATTCATGACTATTGTGAATAGTTTACAATCCATGGGTGAGAAATGATTAGATGATGAATCTCTTGTTGATAAGATTATAGACACCATTCCCAATGAGTGGGAATCCAAGAGATCTTCTATTGATGAGAACAGAAAGGTTACTCAGATTACTCTTGATGAATTGTTTGGAACTCTTCTTCAATATGAGACCAGAATGAAGAGAGATGCTGATAATGTAAAGAAGAAGAATGGAAATGGAAGTGTTTCTTTTACTACAACTTCAAATCACATGAAATATAAGACTCCTGAGAGAGTCAGAAGATCTAAGTCTAAGAAGGTTGTTATCCAATCTGAATCTAGTGGAAGTGAATACTCATAGAATGAGTTAGCAAATCTTGCTCGAAGGATGAAAAAGATAGCTGGATAGAGGAACTTTCAATCCATATACAAGAATAAATAAAGGAAAGATAAGAAATATTTACAAGTTACATGTTATGAATGCAAGAAATCTGGACATATAAGACCTGATTGTACTATGCTTAAGAGAAAAGAAAGAAAGGAAAGGCATTCTGAGAGAAACAGAAAGAAGTATTACAAGGATAAAGCTAATAAAGTCTTAAAATCTAATGACACCTGGAGTGTCAGTGGTGGTGACTCTTCAGATGAATATTCAGATTACGAATCTTCTGGATAGAATAATATTGGTCAAATATCCAGACTACCTATTGAAAATCATTTCTTAATGGCTAAGGTACACAATGTTAAATCAGTGAAAAATGTTTCTTTAAATGCAAGTGATAGTAAATATTATAAATCTTCAGATGAATAATCTTCTTCTGATGAAGATAATACTTTACCTTCCTATGAATAAGTTTCTAGGTTTTCCAAACTTCTTGAGATTGAGAAATCAAAACTCATGAAAATTCTTGATAAGGAAAAATCTATAAATACTATTATTACTAAGGAAATATCAAATCTTTATAAAGATATTGATAAGAAAAATATTGATTTTGAAAGTATTTCAAAAAATCTTGAGGAAGTAAATTCTGAGAAGAATAAACTTTCTAAGGATCTAAAAAACGTAATTTCTAAGAAAAATGTTTTTGAGCCTAGCTCTAGTTCAAAATAAAATGTTCTAGAAGACAAGAACTTGGTTATCAAACTGAAATCTGAAATCTTTTCTTTGAGGAAGTGTTTTTCAAACTTTACCTTAGGTAAGAAAAATTTTGATAAAATGTATTCTCAAATCCGACCTCTAAGGAATAGTTTTGGTTTTGGTTATACTGGTTCTAAACCAATTTTTAATAACAATTATTTTGTTCCTCAATGTGCTCCATTCTACACTAAGTGTCAGTGTGGTGGACACTGGGTAAAAAATTGTTCCTCAAACAAAACTCAGTCTTTAGGATTTCATAAAGCCTATTTTTTTAAAAATATGTGGGTGCCTAAAATTTTGCTTTCTAAGATTTCCGGATCCAAGCAAGTTTGGATTCCGAAAACCTAAATTTTTCTTATTTTTAGGAAAATAGAGAAAGTACCAACAGCAATACTTGGTACATGGATAGTGTATGTTCCTGGCATATGACTGGTAACAAAAACTATTTTGAAAAGATTATCAAGACGGAAGGAGGAAAAGTAACTATCAGAGATAATGCTCAGGGAGAAATTATTGGTATAGGAAACATTGTTCTTCTTGGAAAAACTTTGATTTCAAATGTTTTACTTTTTAAAGGTCTGAAGCACAACCTCATTAGCATAATACAATTATGTGATGAAGGGTACCTTGTGAATTTTAGGAATGACAAGTGTTTAGTACACAATTCCAAGGAAGAGTTTATTATTTCTTCCCATAGGCAAGAGAATGTTTACACACTAAACTTAGAAGACCTTAGGATCCAAGATCTACCTTGCCTCAGTGCAATGGAGTGTCATTCTTGCTTTTGGCATAGAAGGTTAGGACAATGTAACCTTAGGAACTTATGAAAAGTTTCTAAGAAAAGATTAGTTAAGGATCTACCGGAGCATAGATTTGATTCTTCAAAAGTTTGTGACCCTTTTCAATATGTCAAACAACATAAATCAAGTTTTAAATCAGTCGGTGAAGTCTCAAATACTGATGCATTACAGTTAGTGCATATGGATCTCTTTGGTCTAATACAAACTATAATCATTGGAGGCAAGTATTATGTATTTTTCTTGGTTGATGATTACACTAGATTTATGTGGGTCTATTTTCTAACAAAGAATTCTGAAGATTTTTTTTATTTCAAAAGTTTTAGAGCCCAAGTTAAAAATGAAAAAAAATCTTACATTGAAAACTATTCATAGTGATCATGGTGGAGAATTTCAAAATTCTGATTTTGAAACTTTTTGTAGTAGAAAAGGCATTACTCATAACTTTTCAGCACCCAGAACACCTCAACAAAATGGTGTTTTTTAAAGAAGAAATAGAATTATTCAAGATATAACTAGAACCATGTTGAGTGATTATTCTATATCCAAACATTTTTGAGATGAAGCTGTAATTACTGCTTGTTATACCATAAATCGAGTTTTGATTAGACCTTTTCTTAATAAAACTCCTTATGAGTTATGGAAAGGTATAAAACCTAGACTTTTCTACTTTAAGGTTTTTGGTTGCAAGGTATTCATCCTGAATAATAAAGATAATCTATATAAATTCACACCAAAATCTGATGAAGAAATTTTATTAGGATACTCCACAACTTCTAAGGCTTATAGAGTTTTCAATAAAAACACTTGTACTGTTGAAGAAACAGTACATGTCAAATTTGATGAAACTGGTCCTTTTGTTTTTAAACAACCCCAACCTATATCTTCGGATGTGTTTTCAAAAACTGATTATCAACATGTGATAGAAGATCCTTCTAATAAGTAAAATGACCAAGAAAATGGTTCTAAAGAATTTACCCTAGAATATTTTCTACCCTATGTTGATGAACAGGTTTTACAAAACCCAAATCAGTTATTTCTAAAGAATCATCCCAGTGATAGTATCATTGGAGATGTAAATCAACCTGTAAATACTAGAAGTTCCTTAAGAAATAAAGTAGAAAATCTATCATTCCTTTCCCAATTAGAACCAAAAAGCACTGATGAAGCTTTAGGTGATGATGATTGGATTAAAGCCATGCAAGATGAACTAAATGAGTTCAAAAGGAATAAAGTTTGGACCTTGGTTGAAAGACCTAAGGAAAATTCTGTTATTGGAGTAAAATGGGTCTTCAGAAATAAGTGTGATGAAAATGGGATCATTGTTATAAATAAAGCTAAATTAGTTGATAAAGGCTATAATCAACAAGAGGGAATAGACTATGAATAAACCTATGCTCCAGTAGCTAGACTTGAATCTATTCGTATCCTACTTTCCTTTGCAGCATTATTCAATTTCAAACTTTTTCAAATGGATGTGAAATGTGCTTTCCTTAATGGTTATGTTCAAGAAGAAGTTTTTGTTGAACAACCTCCTAGTTTTGAAGATACAAAATATCCTAATCATGTTTTTAAACTTACCAAAGCTTTGTATGGACTTAAACAAGCCCCTCGATCTTGGTATGATAGACTTACAGGATTTTTGCTTCAAAATAACTATGTTAAGGGAAATACAGATCCAACCCTTTTTATAAAGAAAGATAAGAAAAAAATTTTGATTGTTTAAATTTATGTTTATGACATTATATTTGGTTCAAATTAGCAATATTTAACTGATTCCTTTGTGGATCTAATGAAATCTGAGTTTGAAATGAGTATGATGGGTGACTTAACATTTTTCCTTGGTTTTCAAATTTCTAAAAAACCAGAAGGAATATACATATCCCAACATAATTATATTAAATATCTTCTTAAAAAGTATGTATATGACAACACTAAGAGTATAATTACTCCCATTGGTACCTCAAATACACTTGATCTTGATAAAGCTGGGAAACCAGTAGATCAAACATCTTTTAGAGGTATGATAGGAAGTTTACTTTACTTTATAGCTAGTCATCTAGACTTAATGTTTTCAGTATGCTTATGTGCAAGATATCAATCTAATCCTAAGGAATCTCATTTAAAGTTAGTGAAAAGAATATTTCTCTACTTAAAGGGAACTATGTATTCAGGACTCTTTTATACTTATGGAAATGATTTTGTTTTAAAAAAAATTTCAGATGCTGACTTTGGTGGATTTAGAATGGATAGAAAGAGTACATCTAGAACTTGTCATTTCTTAGAAGATTCATTAATTTCTTGGTCATGCAAGAAGCAACACTCAGTAGTACTTTCCACTGCTGAATCTAAATATGTAGTAGCTGGAAGTTGTTGTGCTCAAGTGTTGTGGATGCAACACACACTCACAGACTATGGTATAAGTTTCACCAAAACACAAATTTTGTGTGATAATACAAGTTCCATTTCCCTTAGTAAAAACCCTTCACATCACTCTCATGAAAA
Organism: Viscum album; assembly: GCA_963277665.1. Classification (NCBI taxonomy): domain Eukaryota; kingdom Viridiplantae; phylum Streptophyta; class Magnoliopsida; order Santalales; family Viscaceae; genus Viscum; species Viscum album. Next base: position 1,362,666,385 of record OY728156.1, on the reverse strand, counting down.
ACACATAGATATTAGGCATCACTTTCTTAGGGATCACACACAAAAAGGAGATATCATTCTTCAATTTATTGGAACGCAAGATCAACTTGCTGATATTTTCACAAAATCTTTACCCTCTAATAGATTTTAATACATTAAACAGAAGTTATGAATGATAATCATAAGGTAATCCTCCTTGTTAACTTTATGTTGAAATCAATCTCCTTACAGTAATAAACTCCTTTTCATAGGGGGGGTACATTTGCTTGTTATTTCAAAAAAAAATTCATAATTTTTCGTAATGAAGTTTATTTCATGATTTTTCATAATGAAGTTTTTCATGATTTTTCGTAATGAAGTTTTTCATGATTTTTTGTAATGAAGTTTATTTCATGATTTTTCGTAATGAATTTTATTTCATGATTTTTAGTAATGAAGTTTTTCATGATTTTTTTTCGTAATGAAGGTTTTTCGTACTCAAATTTTCGTAATGAAGATTTTCGCACTTGAGATTTTCATAATGAAGATTTTCGTAGTGAAAATTTTTATACTCAATTTCTTTTTGTAATAGATTTTTTTTTAGTCAAGATTTTTTTTGGAATCTAAAGTCCTTCAAGAAAAATTTTCCTCAATACGAATAATTCTCCTGACAATCCGAAATGTATGATTCTTTCTTGAGTTTTCGTAATCACCTTTTACTTGCTGGTAGTTTCTTTTGTATTTTTAAAATTTCTAGGATTCTAGTTTTCTTAAATCCGAATGTTTTCTTTTAAAAACCTCAAAAGATTGGATCCTACCAAATTTTCCTTGAGGATATCATTTCAACTGTTAGGTCTGATCAGAAGAATTATCATCCATTAGATTGAAATGGTAAGTTGTATCATCGCTTCAACACCTATAAAAGGAGACCCCTGATGGTTTTCCCACATAGGTTTTCAAGATTTTTCATGTCGAAGCTCTGCCCCACTTCAAAAGCTCATTCTGAACTTTTCAGAAGTGCTCAAGTCTGAATGTCTGGTGAAGTTCCTTCTCAAGAGATGTCTACTATCAAGATGATTGTAGAGTGGTAGATGTACAGGGAGAGGTTGGTGCATCCGAACTTCTTCAATAAGTATGATTCCATTATCTCAAAAAACATCAAGCTGAATGGATGGGAAAGCGTTTTCATATCAAATTCCGGATCTCAGGATGTAGTATATCTATATATGCTGATAGAATTTTATGAATCAATTTTCTTTTTCAAGGAAGATGGAAGATAAAAATTTTCCTTCAAGAGTTATGGTAAAACATATAAACTTTCATACATCAAGGCTGCTAGCTTGGTAGGGTTATCTTATGAAGGAGAAGCAGAATTTTGTTCTCACAAGTTACCAGATGTTCTAGGAAGTTTTATCAAGGTAAAAGCTATGGAGTGTCTTGGACTTACAGATGTCAAGACTGTAAAGATTGCTCACTTGTCTACCAACAATCGGATCCTTGAGTTGTGGGTTCAGGGTTTTATCGTACCGAGAAAGGGTGACAAGGACACCCTGAAGAAAATTGATATGTATATCTTGGATTTTTTGGTAAATATAAGGAAGATAAATCTGATGAAGCATATTCTCATTACGATAGATAATATCAAGAATGGTAATTTGAGAGCAAAGATAATCATGTATCCTGCCCTAATCTCCAAGTTGATTGTTCGGTGTCTTGAGTCCTTCAAGATTCCTTACAGTTCCAAGATGAGGAATTAAAAAGTTATGTTAGTTAGTGATGACACTTTTAAAATAATGAATGTAGGTTTTTCTAAAGATTCCAAAGAGTTTTATGATCTACCAGTGGAAGAAGCAGAAGTCATTCCGAAGAATGCAGAAGAGGTTGAACCGTCGAAGAAGGATGGAAAGAAAAGAAAATTGAAGAAGTAAAAGTTGAAGGTGAAACCCCTAAAGCTAAGGAAGTTAAAACTGCACCTCCAAAGCCCAAGAAACAGAAATCTTATCCGAATGAGGTCGTAGCCAAATGGATGGAGGATAAAAAGAATCAGAAGGAATGAGAACCACAGTTTGGTCTAGATCCTGCTGAGGCCAAGGCTCTAAAAGAAAAGACTGCTGAAGAGATTGAGAAGCAATCCAAAGAGAAGAAGTAGAAGAAGAATATGTCAGAGACTAAAATTGTTCAATCCCTTCTAAGGGATACTGAGATAGCATCTGAGAATATCCCGGTACCGAAATCATTCTTGGTGGAACAATTACCTGAGACTCCGGGGAAGAAGTTCATGACTCTGTAAAAATCCAAAGAGAAATATGTTGAAAAGGAAGTTGTGGATGAAGTATAATAAGATGAAAGCAGTGATGATACAGCTGATCTGATAAAGTAAGTTGATAACTTTCATGAGAAGAAAAGTGCATCCGAAAAATTATCAATCCGGACTTCTCAAGCCGGATCTTCGAAACTTGCTACTCCTAAAATTGATGAGAAGGATGAAGAGGAAGTGAACAAATTGTCTAAGGAAGAAAGCTATAATCATCACTTTATTCACCCAGAGGATATTGAGGTAGGAGCTGAGAAAGAAAAAATTTATGAAGATAATATTGTTCAGTTGTCTGAAAGTGAGCATGAGTCTCCAGATGAAGAAGCTGTTCTGAAAACCAACAAGGGGAAACAAGTGGTTGTTGGTACTCCAACCAAAGCAATTATAAGGAAGAAGGAAGCTGGAGGATCTTCTAAGTGGAAGCTAGTCGATCTAGAGGAAGAACCATCACCAACCAAAGTGTCAGATTTGGAATAATCAGCTCTGGGACATGATTTTGTCATTCAATCTATGAAGAAGTTTTTTGACACAATTCCGATCTTTCCAACCATTGACTCCAGATATCAAATGCTTTAACATAGCATGAATCAGAAATCAAATTCAGTATCCATGGTGATGTATAGGTGCATAAAGATTGAGGCTGATTATAAGAACTTCCTTATCAACTATGAAGCCCACATAAAATCTTGTAAGAAAATGGTCAGCTGGTCAAATAATATTGTTGAAGATTTGAGAGATTTTGATGACTTTCAAAATGATGTTAAGGAAACTTTTGATACTCAAGATAGAAAAATCAAGGATCTCACAAATATCTTTGAGGAAAAACTAACTCTTGAGCAGAATATTCGGATTCAGGATGTCAAAGATCTGAATGGGAAGTTGAATTATGTTGTCCAAAGTTGGAAAATAGAAAGGGATCTCCGGATCAAGTTTGAAGAGAAGTTAGTGATGCAAGATGACCTATTGAATGTTCAGGCAGAGACTCTGAAGGATCGGGATGATAGGATCAAATACTTAGAGAATCAAGTAGAGGAAGATCACAAAGAGCTAAAGAAGCTAAAGACCATTGTGAATAAGTTGATACCCAAGGAGAAGGAAGGAAAATAGATCAATCCGGTCTTTTGTTGTATTTTTTCCTCCTTGTACAAATTTTTCCTATCCTAATGAAATTGTTGGTTTCTTGTTTTTGTTTGGATGTTTGTACTAATATTTCAGGTAACATATTTTTTTCCATTCCCTCAAACTCTTTTTGAAAATCACAAAGGGGGAGAAGGAAAAAGAATACTAAGTAAAGAGGAAATATCACTAAGTAATGGGGAGTTTATCCAAGGGGAGTTTTCCATTACAGAGATTTTCGTACTCAAGATAATAAAAAATATCGTTCCAGAAATATATAATATGATACTTAGTGTTCAAAATCCTAAGGGGGATTTAGTCGTATTTATCTTTACCAATGTAAAAAGGGAGATGAGTTTTATTTTCAAAGTCTAGAAAAATATTTTCTAAGTCCTTTTATTATTTTTCATAAGGATGTTTGTGCTTTCTAAAAAGGGGTAGATTGTTTAGTCAATAAGTTTTTCCTTATGACTTTTCCATTCCTTCATACATGGGGGAGATTGTTAAGTCATCAAGGTTTCCCTATGAATTTACCATTCCTTCTTGTTTTGAAAATCAAAAATACCTTATCTCAAGGAAAATCTCTTTTTACCCTGTGTTTTACTTCTATAAGGAAAAATTTACTTCCCCAAGGAAATTTATCCTTATCATGTTTTTTTTATCATATCATAATTTTTCTAAGTGTAAAATTCAGTTTGAAACCAAAAACTTGGAATCCTATAATTACCAAGATATGAAGAATTCTGTTTAGGATCTGAATTCTCAGAATTATGATTACAAACTCTTCTGAGTTCTAACTCCAAATTCTGATTACGAATTTTGGATACGAAATCTTCTGAGTTCTGACTCCGAATTCTGATTACGAATTCTGGTCACGAACTCTTCTAAGTTCTGACTCCGAGTTCTCTAAATTCAGACTTCGAACTCTTCTGAGTTCTGACTCCGAATTCCGATTACAAATTCTATTTACGAACTCTTCTGAGTTATGACTCCGAATTATGATTACGAATTCTGGTTACGAACTCTTCTGAGTTCTGACTCCAAATTCTCATGAACTCTAACTCTAAACTTTGTGAGTTCAGGTTCTGAATTATTGTGAATCCAGATTCTGAATTTCCTTGAAATTGAGACTCTGGAATTCTATAGAGTTTAGGTTCTGAATTCCTAGAAAACAGAATCTGAATATCCTTGTATTATAGACTCTGAATTCAATTTTGGTTAGACTCCAAACTTTAATTTTCTTACATTCTGAATATTGTATTTTAGTTATGTAACCATTTTTTTTTCTTACACTTGTTTTTGTTATAAAATGATTTCATGCATTAAATTACTAACTAACCATTGTTTGAGTGACACATGTATAGGTCCCTCCGAAATTCAAGGAAAAATATTATCATTGGAGGAGGGAGCTGATCGTTGGTGATGTGCCTATAAATAGGAGCTCATTTGAAAGATCTCAACACTGTTCGATGACTCTAGAGATTACATGCTATTAAAGTGATTTCTAGAGAGAGACTCTCATGCTTAGTGTGTACTGAACGTCTTGTTCAGATTTTCTTTATGCGACTCCGAATGTTGCTGATTAAATTCAAGGGCTTCCGGGGACAGGAAGACAGAGGTTCCGACTACCTTGAATTTGAGGGCTTCCTTGCTGAGGAAGACAGAGGTGTCGACTACCTAAAAGTTGAGGGCTTGCATGGATAGCAAGACAGACTCTGATCTTCATATCGAGGGCTTACCCTGGTGTGGGTAAGACAGACTTTCTTGAAAGTATAAATCAAGAGACCTTTATCGAAAGTTGTTGGATACCCTTCTCTTTGGGTTAAAAGATTTACTACTTGTTACTTGTTTGTCACAAGTTTTCCACTGCATTTGTATTGTTGAGGAAAGTATAACTATCTTATAATTCCTTATAATTGTACTCTGATTTAGTTAGATTCTATACACTTTAAGGTAGAATCTTTATCTTTGTAAACTTTTATCAAGTTTCATTTTCCAGAACCATCTTTCTGGATTCACTTTCTCGGAATCGTATTTCTGGAATCAAGCAAGTGTGTAGAACTAGAGTTTTGTGAATTACCTTGTTTAACCTTGTTAAACATAACCATATTTAAAAGTTCCAAGTAATTTTTAAAAGTATACAATTCACCCCCACCCCTCTTGTATTTTGAGCATCTTTAGATACTTTACTTAGTATCTCTTTTATTTCGATCCTACTTTTGTTATTATAGAGTATATCATACTCACATACTATCTCAATACATAGTAGTTTTCTTGAAATCCATATTTGGTTATGTGGTATCTAACTTCTTCACAGCTCAACCAAGGTCTTCCAACACAATTGTAACATGGGCAATGTATGTGACCACTATCTGAAGCATTGTGAAATGCAAAACCTAAAAATCTCACCAAATTGTTTTTAAAATCACTTGAGATCCGATCGGTTTCATACATCCAACTTCTAACCATTTTGTAAAAAAAAAATTTATAAGACAATTCATCAAAATCAATTCAATAAGATTGAAGTTTCATCGAAAATATATTTAAGTAAATGATAATTGTTCAGGGGGTGGGGTGGTTTCTAGGGGGTGGGGTGGTGTTGGGGGGGGGGGGGGGTTGTCCAAGGGGGTGGGGTGTCTAAGGGGGTGGGGGTTGTCCAGGGGTGGGGGGATTTTCAAGGGGATAGGGGTGTCTAGGGGTGGGGGTGTCCAGGGGGTGGGGGTTGTTTAGGGGGGTGGGGGTGTCCAGGGGCGGGGTGGTTTCCAGGGGGTGGGAGGCTATCTAGTGGGCGTGGGGTTGTCTAGGGGGGTGGGGGGTGTCAAGGGGGTGGATGTGTATATGGGGGGTGTTCAGGGGGTGGGGTGGTGTCTGGGGGGGTTGTCCAGGGGGGTGGGGGCTATCCAGTGGTGGTGGGGATGTCTAGGGGGTGGGGTGGTGTCCAGGGGGGGCTGTCTAAGGGGGTGGGGATGTTCAGGGGGGCTGTCCGAGGGGGGCTATCCAAGGGGGTGGGGGTATCCACCCCCAAACTAGGGTCGTAGAATCCAATCTATATCCAATTGTAGCATGACTTCAAGACTATTATAGATGACCCAGAAGACTATTTTTGTAAACCATTAATATCATACATATAAATCACAACACACCGAATTGTAAACACACCACCAAATATCATACGTGGATCGAATTTTATCTTCCACTCTTAATATCATACATGAATTCTAAAAAACATACCTAATTGTGAACACACCTTTAAATTTTGAGCTAGGTATGTGGATTATTGATGCCTTAAGATTCTATCTAAGAGCTAATCCCAGGTAGTGATACAATGTGTAAATATAGTATTTTCTATGTTTAAAAAATTTTGTGTGTGTGTCAAATATGATCTTATGTATGTTTTTTAGGTATATAATCCAAGTTTCGATGGGACAACCCCCCATACCCCCCCCCCCCTACATCCCCCCTAAATAGCCCACCCCCCCTACTTGGACACCCCCCCCCCCCCACCCCCCACCTGGACACCCCCCCCCACCCCACCTGGACAGCCCACCCCCACCCCCAACCTCACATCCCACCCCCCCCCCCCCCACCTAGACATCCCCCCCCCCCCGATCATCCCACCCCCCTCCCTTACCTGGATAGCCCACCCCCACCCCCTGGATAGCCCATACCCCCCTCCCCCACCTGGACAGCCCACCCTGACCCCCCATGGATAGCCCACACCCCTCCTTGGACAGCCCACCCCCCCCCCCTCCCCCACACCCCTATATCCCCCCTACCCCCCAGAAGAACCCCCCCCCCCCCACCTGGACACCCCCCCACCTGGAAATCCCCCCTACCCCATGCAGTCCCTCTTAGGGTAATTTTATTTAAAACCATTTTATTAATTAAGAAAGGAAAACCATAATGCATTGGCATTTCATTCAAAACAACCCATTCAATTTATCAAAACATGACATATTCAATTTATAAGGCTTTATGGGTCACTTAGGAATTGTCATTGGGGAAAGGGAAAATCACCCACATGGTTAATTCCAATTTAAAAATTGGGCCAAGCACTTAAGAGGTGGGGTGGTGTCTAGGAGGTGGGGTGGAGTCTGGGGGGAGCTATCCAAGGGGGTGGGGGCTATCCAAGGGGGTGGGGGTGTCCAGGGGGTGGGGGTGTCCGGGGGGTTGCCCAAGGGGGTGGGGGTGTCCAGGGGGTGGAGGTTGTCCAAGGGGGTGGGGTGTCCTGGGGGTGGGGGTTGTCCTAGGTGGTGGGGTGTGCATGGGGTGGGGGATGTCCAATGGGGGTGTCCAGGGGGGTGGGGGTTGTCCAGGGGGTGGGGGGAGGGGGTTGTCCATGGGGGTGAGGGGTGTCCAGAGGTGGTGGGGGTGTCCAGGGGGTGGGGGATGTCCAAGGGGGTGGGGGTGTCCAGGGGTGGGGGTTGTCAAAGGGGGGTGGGGTGTGTGGGGGGTGGGGTCTGTCCAATGGGGGGTGTCCTGGGGGGGTGGGGTGGGGGTGTTCAGGGGAGGCAATACCATATAATACCTTGAAAATTACCTATACCCAATCTAAAAAATATTATAATTCTAATCCATCACCCAACCAACAACCAATTCATCCTCAATATCATTGTCCTTCCCATTATTCCTTGATCAAAAACTAGAAATACAAAATCCAAATCAAATTTTTAACTAAACTAAAGTCCATAGAAACTAACATATCACCCCACTAAAAAAATGGAAAACCACCTACACCACTACCCCAACCATCCCCAATCCCTTCACATGGACCATCCTTATATCCATTACCCACCTTGAGACCATATAACTAAACAAACCATTTACCATCTTTGAGTGGGGATACATCTCACCAACACCCATTAGTTCATATAGTTCAAGAACTCTACACAGAAGGAGTGGCTATGAAGACTTAATATAAAAGTGATTCACACAATCATGAAACTTGAAGTATAGAACAAAAATAGAAAACAAATCAAAGTGTTCGGTATACCATGCCACAGACCGCACGGAACTCTGGTTTAGGCCAAATAAAAATAGAAAACAAAAGAAAATAGATGAAAAACATTAAAACTAAGTTACCACTTACTAATTTTAACTTTATAAATAAAAAATTTCTTGATTGAAGATGGATCTATCTGGTGGAAGGAGTTCTGAAGCCTGGGGTAAAAAGAGAGCTTCATGAGAGCTTCGAATTAGGGTTGCAATCACGCAGATGGGGGAGCTAGATCCATTGTGTATTTGGGGGAAAATTTTCCCAATGGTTTTAAAAAAATTGTTGGGAAATATATTCTTTACCTACAGTTTTAAAAAAACTGTTGGTATGCATTAGGAAAATTAAATATTTCCCAACAGTTTACTCCATTGGGAAAGCTTGATTCTAAAAGAATTATACCAATGGTTTCAACAAAACATTGGTAAAGGTTGATCCAAAAATAGTATACCAACAGTTTTAACAAACTGTTGGAATAAAACTATTGGGAAAACCTCAATTTACACTAGTGTGTTTTTATGGACATAATGGGAAAACTGTCATTAAGAATGACGTGTTGTCAGTTCCAAAATTTCACAATTAAATATATGGTGGTTTTTTCCTAATTCTAGAAAAATATGACATTTTTTTCCTATTTTTGATAGTTCCACACACATTTTAGTGTTTTAAAACAACACTAAAAACGTGTTTACATCTATAATAGAAAACATTTATTCAGAATGGAATGCCTTCGGTTTTTATATTTCACAATTAAATATATGGTGGGTTTCTCCTGATTTTAGGACAATACAACATTTTTTTCTAGTTTTGACCCCCCAACACTTGTTTTAGTGTTTTAAAAAACTAAAAAATCATTTACAACCATAATGGTAAAACCATTATTCGTAATTACATGTCATTGGTTCCTATATTTTTTAATTAAATATATGGTCATTGTCCCCTAATTTCAGGGTAATCTAACATTTTTTCCTAGTTTTTTACCCTCCAACACTTGTTTTGAAAGGCTTTTGTACCTTTCAAAAGTGTTTACCGAGTTGAAACTGAGAAAAAAGTCTCGGATTGTTTTCAAACTTATAGATAACGATCTATAATTCATTTTTGATGTGTAGGAATCAACCACAAGTCAATATGGAACAATATGCATTCAATATAACTAGAAATGAATGTTTTCTATATAAGTGTCATTTTAGTTTTTTTATGGATGTTTTATGTGTTATTCTAAAATGTGTGAATGATCTATTGAATTTATAATTTACCTCGCCAAGATAAGCTATAAGGATAGAAATTTCTTTGAGGATTATGTCAGCCATCTGTTGAAATACAAAAACTAATACATTTTCCATTTGCAACCACCACTGATCTTGTGTATGCCTATAAGAGTCTTGTTCTTGAATTTTTCTTTCAATATTGAAATTTATATTTTCGATTACCAATAAAAGTCACTACTTGAACCCACACTAGGTGTAGCAGTAATGGATGATGCCACCCTACCAAAGATAATTGAAGGAGTAGGCCCAGAACCCATCCCCCATACACGTCCAGGATGCTCCTTCCATAAAACAATTCCAACTGCATCATTCTAGAAAACCAATGATGATTGGGAAGGGTTCCCATCTCATAATTCTTGTATTTTAACCTATTAATACAAAAATATTAAAAATTATTTTTTTAAATAATTGAACTTCATAAGTTAGGATAATTATTTTCCCCAATGTCTTTAGTTGGGTCATTTACAAAACTAGCATCGAGTTTCCTGTGAACTTTAAACCACATCTTTGTTCAACCAACAGAGTGGACTAATTCATTATACTTTATAAAAAAATATAAACAAGTTATAAAAATTCTTGAATTATAATAAAATGATATAAATAATAATGAATAAAATACAAACCAAAATTTTCTTTTTTCTCAATAAACTTTGAGACCCAGTGATGTGAGGAATGACTTTTTTCTCATGATTTATAGTATTTATTTTACATAATTCCTACAAAAAATAGTGACATTAATAAAAAATTATAATTTTATTGTGTTTATGTAATTAATATACTGTAAAATATGCAATTACCTTATGATGTGTGTCTCTATTGATATCAACAAAGAGCTTCCATTGCTCATGAAATGCCTTCAGGCACTTTCTCATACATCTATCATTAGCTCAGAGAAGTGTTATTAAAGTCATTTCATAACATCTATTTAAAATTTCTCCATTTCTTGCCCAAATTTCTCAAAGTCCATGGGCATGAAATGGAGTCAGGGACATCAAAATGAAAAAACATATAGAGATAAAAAACATAAAACTTTATAATTATATTCCAAAATTTTACTCATGTCTTAAATTAGTTATAAAGGAATATTAAATTAATATTACCTTTACTTGAGTATCAAAAACCTCATTTTTACAAGCTATAGGAATATGCCTCCAATATTTATAATTAATTAGAAATATCACCGTCTCACAAGCAAGCTTCCCAAGAATCTGCCCATATATTCGGGTAGCATCACCGGTAGTCACCTTGAACTCATTAAATGGAATGATAATATTGAATTATTTCAGGTCCTATACATCTGTTGTGTTCATATTTGTATCCTTTATATAGTTGTCTTCATCTATTTGAAAAATGCATTAAAAATTTAATAAAATATAATTTTTTTTGAAAAATGACATACATACTAATAATGTTAACTCGCCAATATCCCCTAGATGGAGGGGTGATCAACTACTCTATCACCGGAGGAAAATCAAGTGATGGGTTACCAATGACATCTGGGGAAATGGCTAGCTTGTTAGAAGACTTGGGTATAACATAATCACTAGGATCCACAAAAGATTATGGTAGTGTGGCATGCTCTGAGATACTGATCGACTAGGATCTTGAAATTTTTTTGTTCTCATCATTTCTATATTTCAAATGGTTAAGGTATATTACATATAAAAAATTGCAAAACTAAAAGCTTTTTACAAAAAATGGGTTGGATAAAATAATGAAAATTTTCTTATTAAACTTATAATAGAAAAACATGATTCAAATAAATTATTATTTCTCACAAACATAGATATATGGGATGAATTAAATAAAAGATAACGGTGTATTATACCTTAGTTTTGTAACTAAAAAGGGTTTATTCCATTAAAAAATTAGCTACATTGATCAATATCTGAACCATTTCCCATGATATAACTAAAACCAAGAGCACCCCTTTAAAAATATGAATGAAATGTATACTTTATTTGGATATCATGATATGTCATGCATACTAAAAATACTCAACTCTATATGTTTATATTCTATTGAACTGGTATATTGTGACTTCATATTGTTCCATGAATTATATAAATCAACTATATTCACATAAAATAAAATCAGATATTCCTTCAATTTGAGATAAATATAAAAAAATTATGTTAAAATAAATTTGAATAATGTCTATTGTGATTTTCAAATAATGTGATATAAAATTAGTCATTTGACTCAAAAAAAACAAATTACACACTATAATTAGTTATATTAAAAATCATGTTACTTAAAATAAAATCAATGAAACTATGTTGGCTATTCTGGTTACCATAACCAATAATTTATTATCATGAAAAATCCAAATAAAACATTATAAACCAAAATTACATATATAATTACTACCCAATTAATAAAAAAATAAATTATATACTGTTTTTATCACCCATGATTGTCATCTGATGCTACTTAATAAAAAATTTAAAATGAGAATGATGAAACCTGTAAGGGGGGTTGGCATAGCTGCCGAGGATGGGATCTGAGCTAGGAATTGGGATTTCATAGGGGGTCTATGTCGTCGTTGAGGAGGGGAACCGATCTAGGATGAGGGAAGTTGGAGGGGGGTTTGCATTGTCGGCAAGCCGTCCAAATAGGAGGTCAGAGGGGGATAGGTTCGCGGGGGTCTGGGTTAGAGGGGGGGTTATGGGGGTATGGGATCGTGGACTCTCATATAGTGAAAGGTGATTTGGGGAGGTGTGGGGGGTTTTCTTCGCTGGCGATTCATCTAGAGAGGAGTTCGGAGGGGATTCATGTCACCGAAGATCCAACCAGAGAGGTGGTCGAAGGTGGTTTGCGTCACCAATGAGCCATCCAGAGAGGAGGTATGGGGGGTAGGATCATAGGGGTTATGGGTTGCGGGCTCACACAGAGAGAAAGGGGAGGTAGGGTGGATGGGTCACATCACCGGTGAGCCGACCAGAGAGGAGGTTGGCGGGGGGATAGTCGTGGGGTTTGGGGTCGGAGGGGAGGGTTGCAAAGGTCGAGGTCGGAGGGGGTCAGGGGAAGGGGTGAGTCACAAAGAGAGTGGGGGAGGGATACGGGGAGGTATTAGGGTTATTTTTAAAGGTTTATAAATAATTTAATTTAAACCACCACTAATTAAAAATGTAAAAAAATATAGCGTCAGTTTCATCAAACTGCCGCTATATTATTATTTTTTAATCGTATTTATTTCACAGCGGTTATAATAACTACTGCTAACCATAATTTTTTGTAGTGATTTTTTTAGGTTTTATTAAATTGATAAATTATAATTAAATATAATTAAAATAAAATTCAGTTAATACAAAACTATTACATAATATGAATAAATTGTTTTCCCTCTTAGTACGCTCATTTTGGACGGTTAAATTTACAATTATAGTTTGTTTCTCATGTTATTAAAATGTGGTCCAATTTTTCTTAAAAAATACTAATAATTTTATAAAAATAATATTTATCCATTAAATTCTTCATTATAACCATCCATGTAAGGTGGTTAAGGAAAACAATACATGACATTTCGTGGATGTGATATTCTGTATGTACACACGAATGTTGTTTTCATTTTCCTTAAGGGGGATGGGTAAAGGTGGATTATAATTATTACCATAATATAAAAAAATTATTTATACTATAAATACATAATTAATCATATAATAATGGGAAAAATATATTTTTAAGGGATAAAGATAAAAGAAACAATGTTAGGAAAAAGTTAGTACTTACATTAAGAACTTGAGATTTATCTTAGAAATATCCTTGGAAATGGAGGCCATAAGATAAATAATTGAGATGATGGGATTATAAACATGATAGGGGATAATATTAGGAGAAAACTAGTAGATTTTTATGATAAAATTTGAAGTTATAAGTGTAGCATAAATTGATGGAAGTGATCCCCTTTATAATTGAAGAAAAATGGAATTTTTATAAATACCACTTAGTTTTTAATAATGGAATGACATTATTCCAAGGTAAAATGATCAAAATGTGGTATGTAATAGAATGTGGGGTAATTTAATTTCTACACTCCTATAAAATATATATTTTGGAGACAACATTGAGTGATTTTAGTCTTTTCCTCTTAGTTTCTTTACTTTTACTATAATTAACTTTTATTATGATAACTAATTTTTATCCTCGATAAGTAATTTTAATAAAATAATAAAACTAGATTTATTAAATAATTTAAACATTGTAATATTTAATTTTTAATTCATTTTATCAATTAAAATTTCAATATTTAAGAAAATTTAATTTCAAAATAAGCACACATAGCACGTGAAAACGATTTTTAAGACAAGTGTGTTTTTTAGCTTAAAATTTATGTATTGAATAAAATTATCAATGTTATTTATTTTAAAGACATAAATTGGTTTATTATAAATAAAATAAAATTTATATTGATTCCAAATCAAGCAAAAAATGGATTTTACAAAAATAATGCTTGATTGATATAAAATATCAAAAACTTTTTTATTGGAAAATACCACTTAAATCCTTAGAATGTTAATCTTAGGTTTTATAAATTTAACTTAGTATTTTAAAATGAATAATTTTAATCTTCAAATTTATTTTGGATAATTATAAATTTTTAATAAGTTTTTTATTTATAATTTCTTCATTATATAGTAATAAACACTATGGTTTTAGTAAAAATTGTATTTTTCACTATTCACCTAAAAATTAATTATTTTACAAGAATCTCAAAAATTCAATCTAAGATAATTTTGAAATTTTAGATTAAAAAATGAAGTAAAATTTAAAAAAAATATAATTCTAAAATTTATAAATTTATCTTTTAAATGAAAATACAATTTACAAAGAAAACGATTTTTATTGAGAAATTCCCTTTTGAATTTTTAGGTGTTCTTAATCCTATTTTGTATGAATTTATAATTGATTATAATATTTTCATTTAATATAGATTTTATTATTCTTAAATTTTCTTAATAATATTAATCTAATATGTCGTTACTCATTTTCATTCCATGTTGCGCATAGAGAAAGTTATCAAACATAGTATTGATTTAGAAAAATATATATTTTTTAAAATATTGAGCCATTAAATAGTATATCCTTAAGAAATACATAAATTAATGTAGTGATATATAAATCCCAATAAGGGAATAAAAATAATAATGAAATGTAACACGTGAGACAAGAGACATAACATGATATCATAAAAGAGGTGGCTCGTATAGAATCACATGAAAGTATGGAATAAATAAGATAATATCATAATTTTTTGGAATAATAAGAATATGGAAATATCATAAAACATGAAATCATAATCATAATTCAAGGATCATTTCTAAGACAATATAACATAGTGTTCTAGACTAATTGCTTATTCCCCATACATGGTATCTCATGAGATGAAAATATTACTCAATGCATTGGGGTGGTATAATTATAGGCCCACCCATAAAATTCATAACATGTACATGTATATGTGTGCCTCATAAGTAAATAATTCATAATAAATAACTATAATAAAAATCTATGAAATGGAAATGGGTTGTATAATATTTTCTTAGGGAATAACCAAATGGAATATCATAAATATTCCTCTAAAATAAACATTAAAGTGTTATTGGACGTTCATAAATTGATAAATAAGCATAGGTTATGAAAATGTAGTTTAATTTAAGAGAAGATATAAAAAAGTGAAGAATTAAGTTTTTAAATGAACATCTTGAACAGATTTTATGAAAAGGGGTAAAGAGACTTTAAAGAGGTTAAGAGCCTAATATTTTCCATATGATAATAAATGAACCCATATGGTTTTCCTAAAAATAATGAGTCTTTTAGAAATCATATAAGGTTAAAATAATTAGATAAAGTGGTGCATGAAAATAAATAAGAATTATATAAGTTGCCTTCAATCAGGTATATACTTAAAAGAAATAATTGAGAATGGAACTTGAAGAACATGTATTGTCCCTAATCAAAGAAAGGTAAAGTGAACTAGTTATATATATAAGGAACATATATAAAGAATATTTAAGGATTTAAAGATAATAATATATAATTAAAGGTATAAAAATAAATAGAAATCATAACCTAAGAGTAAAGAGGTGGTTCGAAAGATACCTTACATCAAGTCCTTGACTCATTAGGCATGTTCATATATCCTTCTAAATAATCAAATTTAATTTAATAAATAATTTATTCAGAACATTTTTCATATATATTTCATTTTTTATTACTCTTTTATGTTTTTTAGAATCATTTTATTATAATTTTATGATTATTTTCACTTTCTCGTGGATATTTGTTACATGGATCGAAGGCCGCATTATTTTATCAATAATTATAAAAGTTATTTTCTAAGGAGACCATAACACCATAAGTTTAATGAAATGATATTAATTTCATTTTATAGGTTTATATGGTCCCAAATATCTATATGTTCTCTAATATAGGAATGATTTACTTAGTATAAATGTTATCATAATACAGTTAGTTCAGTTAGGTAGTTTTTCTAAACCTTATGAACTTATTTGGTTTTATTTAACATTATGATTATTTATCCATTAAATAATATGAAACAATATATAATATAATTATTTAGATCATTTTTAACTATAATATGTGTATTAAAAATATCCATGAAGACAGTGGTGAAAAATGAAATATATTGTTCATTGAGGCGGTGGACCAACCATAATATGAATAGCCTTTTCATTTTAGAATAAAATGAGAGGAGTTAGATGATGGATATTAAATTAGTATAATAAAATTATATCATATTAATAATACTGATTTTATCACACTATCATGGATAGAATAGTTTTGAGGAGGTAAAAGAATAAAATAATTTAAGAGAGTTAGGTTGGGACCATTACCTCTTCCTTTGGATGTTCACTCTTAGGCTACACCTTAGGGTGCCTTGTATTGGTATTTTGATGAGACCAAAGAATATAGGATGTGGGAATTGATTTTTATAGAGTTTGGGTGAGCTAAATTGTTTTGAAAGTGGATATAAATGGGTGGATAAGGTGGAATTTATAAGGGGGAAGGGGTGTTTTTGAATAAAATATTCATTAGTTTATTATTTTTTCTCAAGACTATCAATATTGATGAATCTTGTGACTATATATAGTATTTGGTGAATATTAGGTCGATATAATGGTTTCTTACATCATTCTATATGTAATTAATCATGTATTTAACTTATAATATAAAATATCATATTTTTTCATAATTCACTATTCACTAAAAATTCAATATTTTTAGAAAAATAACTAAAATTTGACCTAATATAATTTCAATGTGATGATTACAAAATTAAATAAATTTTTTAAAAATAATTTTCTAAATGTAATAAATTTACTTTTTAAAAAAATCTTTATTTATTGAAAAAAAACTAGTTTTATGACAAAACCAATTTTTTAACCCTTTGAAAAACTACATTGGACTTCATAAAATTATATTATCATTTATATAAAAATATCTAGTATTTAATAATACCATTTTATGGAAATAAATTTTATTTCAAAATTCTAAATTTACTATAAAAATGTATTTTAATGGAAATAAAACATATATATTTTACTAATAATTTCAATAATGCTTCATTTATATTAGACATTTATTTTTATTATTTTAACAATTTTATTTAACTTTTTTATGATATAAATTCCTTATATTTTTATTTCATAGGTTCCATAAAAAAAATTCTATTCAATTGGTCTGGTTTCTATTCTAATAGTCAGGTTACTATTCCAAACAGTCGAATTACTATTGCTAATAGTTATGTTACTATTCCAATGGTCATATTTCTTATGATAAATACATCTTAATTCCTTAATTAATCATTCACTTCAATTTCTCTTATGTTTATATATTTTACATTTTGAAAATTTTGATTCTATTACTAGTTTTTTTGTATCCTTTTTATAGTATTTTTTGTGGATGTGCTAATGTTATGAGATCTAGATTATCCAAATTTTCTAATTCAAGTTATTTTATATTTTTAGTTTTATTGTCCCATTATAATTATTTCAATTTTATTAGGTTAATTATTTACTAATTGTAAAATTATCCATTAATAAATTAATTTTTATCATTTTTATTATGTGTTGCATGCATTTTATACTGTACTATATTTCTAAATCTGACACATATTTACTTAAAAAATAAATTTCATATATATAAGTCTAGGTAATTAAAACTTTTCTATAAATATACTCATTGATGATGAAAATAAATAGACACATCATATTTTTTAATGATTTTTTCCTCTAATAATTACTACAGCCTCGGTGTGTTGTGGTTATTATACCATGCACACAGCTCCCTTCTTATTATCAAAAGGAACTCAAGTAAGGGTATAACCTTGAAATAATTACAATATATGGATAAAATAAATTAAAATCTCACATAAATAGAACATAATAATTATCCTTGAATAATTATTACTAATGAATATTTGCACCTCCACATAGACTCTATAGATGATGATTATTTTCCTCTTCTTTTCATATGACTCTTCTAAAGCTATTCTAAGTAAATTAGAAAAACATACAACAACACTAAATGAAAAAATTATTGATTCTCTATATTCCTTATCTTTTTATTTTCATATATTCATATAATGTCATGTGAATATTATTTTTATAATAGTTATGGAAAATTCTCTAATTCTAAGTAGCATGAATCTTCTCATTGAAATTCATTTATGACTGAGTTAAAGCCTCCAACCAAATCTCCTTAAGACTCAACTTCATTACTTCCTTATTTTATTTAACATATAAAAACATATTCTCTAAAAAAATATTAATCTATTAATTCATTTATATTTATTTATCCATGTGTGTATGATCTCAAGCACTGTGACGTGGCATCTCCTTTTACAGTGTGGAACTTATCTTAGCACTAGATTCTTCCTCGGTCAGTTTCTCCTTTATTCTCTGCTTAAATCATGATCCACTTGGATTTATCATGATGTTTTAATCCTTTAATAAAACAATAGTAATTTTATAATTTTAATTTACCATTTCTTCATAATATTAATTTTTAATATCTTATACAACCCATACTTTAGAAATTATCTAAGTGTGGTATAGATCGTAAGAATTTATTGATGACTCATACGCAACTCAGAAATGAGTCATACATAGATTCCAATGAATCATATGTAGTCTCAAATATTCTTACACAAATATTGATAATAATTACATGGATTTAAATTGACTCGTATAAAGATCTATCCTTTGTCAATTTTTATAGCAGAGTCAAAAATGAATCTTATGAAACTCATAAATGACTCATAAACATGTCTGATTGAATTTTATATAGGTGAAATAACTCTTATGATGGCATGAAAATTATTCTTACACATAGTAAATTACTCATATTTATACTAGGACATTATCATTTTCTCAGTATCCCTAGTGCAGAAATGACTCATACACACATGCCTTTGCCTCAACAGCTTCAGACCTATATTTCCATATTTCCCTAAATTTAGACCAGATCTCTTTCAATACATCTTAAATACTTATCAATCAACTCAAATATACTAAAAACCTTATCCAAATATTCTCTTCATGCTTGTATAGGCTTCCCACTTTTTTTAACAATGGACTTATCAGGTGGGACATCTAATTCCAACTCTGCCACTAGTTAGAAACTTCCAAATTCCATCAAATGTTTTCATTACCTTAAATATAATCATACCAATTATCACATTTAAATTAGTATTTACAACCAAAAATATGATCTTCTAGAGGGTTCAATGCTATTATGAAGAAAAAAATCAAATATTTTTTATTTAATAGAATTTATATGCAAGTTTTTAAATAATTATGGCTATAGGAATACTATTGTTACATTTTTTGAATTATTATCATGGTTATAATTGTAGTCTACAACCATGGTTTTGTAACTATGTAAACATGTTTCACTAGGTTGAGTCTTATTGTTAAAATTATGAAAAATTGGAAATAATTTCATCATATGTCTTTAATTCCAAAATTATGGTAATTTTCGACATATTTCCATGAACATTTTTTTGGTTCAAAAAAACAATGAAATTAATTTATTATCACTATTTTCAGACCTATTTTAATGATTTTTATTCATAGAAATTGGTGAAATTTATAATAGAATATTTCATGGTGTGTACTCAGCTCAATGACATGTATTATTTCATAATAATGAGTATATTCTTATTAAAAACCACAGAAATTCACCACTTCATAGTAAATAATATCCATAATTTCTAATGAATAACTGGTAATTTATTTTTAGTCTTTAAGGGTGATGAAAGGCTCATTAAAAATACTTACAAAAATGTTAGTTTTTAAACCAACAAAGATTATTTATAATATTATTCAAGGTTTGTGTTATGCCTAAATGGTAAAGTAGTGAGTTGGAAAAGTTCTACACAATTAATCGTGGATTATTCTATAATATAAGTTTAATGCATTGAAATATTGGATGCATTGAAGGAACATATTTGGATAAATAAATTCATAATTGAATTGGGGATTGTTCCAAGCATAATGGATCCCATGGATATAAGTTTTGATATTAATATAGATATCACTCAATAAAAGTAACCCCGATCTCATCAAATATTCAAACAACCCCTTAGGATATATCATTGATATAGGTAATGTAAATATTTAACTATCTATATATAATAATGTAACCCCAATCTCATCAAATATTCAAACAACTCCTTAGGATATATCATTGATATAGGTAATGTAAATATTTAACTATCTATATATAATAATGTATCAGATCATATAAAAACCATTTGAAAGGTAAAAACATGAGGTTCATATAAATTCCTTAAGTATTAGATACATAATGGACCAACTCTAGCTTACATGGTTTTTTCAATGCTCATGTCCTAAGGTTATTAGTGAGATATAAATCTTAGGAACACACATTTTCTCATGATTTTACTATTATTAATAATTTTAAAACTATCATTTATACATGTATGATTTAAATACTATACTATAATTAATCCCTTATAAGTAAAACTCTATGTTATTATTAGTCGATGATTACAATGGGAAGTCATGGGTTATGATAAAATGTTAAAATTAACATGAGTAGAAACTCATATGGGGATATAAATTTCACTCATGGGAAAAATTAGGGAAAATTTTGTCTTAGTAAATCCACTTTAAGTACGCCATTTGGAATTCCATATGTATATGTCTTTAATGAACTTAGGTTATATGCTACATAATAATCCCAAAATTTAGTCTAACAATGTTCTATAAATGTGAATCGTTATACATTTATACCCATATTAAGTTATTATTAATAATAATACAATAAGGGTGGTAGGGTATGATGTTGATCATGTGCAGGAATCTTCTTAACCAATATGGAATTTTTCCTCCCATGTAATGAGTAAAACATATGGGATCTTAATTGAGTATGACTAAAAAAATACATGCCTGTGATTATATGAGTTACATGATATGTGTTTATCTATTTGGATGAAAAATATGTGATGTATTCATCCCTTTTTTATAGTCTATATGAATAATCAAGAATAGATGTGTTCAGAAATACTAGATTGAAAATTTTTGTGTCTTGTGTCTATACTTGGTTTCATGGAAAAAGAGATTATATGAATATACACATGGTTAATGAATAATATACTGTAATAATTTATAGTTTTACTAGTGTTGATGTATTTCATGAAACCATTGTTTTATTATAATTTTATATTGAGAATTCATAATCATATTTAATTCTATAATGTATCATTGGTTCATGAATAAGGCTATATGAATAAGGATTTATTTTGATAAAAAAAACATGATTAGAAATTAACATATCTTACATGATAGTTTTATATCTAAAGTTGTTTGGATATTTTTTTCACATCTTGTTATATATAAGGTTATATAATGTGCATCTAGTACAAAGTCTATATAGTTTTAGTGAAAGTGGAAAATTTATAGAGTTATTCCCTAAATTAATAATAATTAACATAGTTTTATACATATTTTGTTTTTTATTATTAATTTATGATATTATAATATGATTATCGAGATCCATATATCACTTAAATAATTATTAAATCATTTTTAAGGTAAAATAAAAAAAAAAGACATCCTAAAATTGAAAGGTTTAGTGTCTTGAAAAATTAAGTCCATACAAAATTAAATCACATACAATTTTAAAGTTTATTTAAATCCATTGGAATAATCATCCAATAGACTATAATACTCTTGTTAATACATGAGATCAATTTATAACAAACATCAATGAAATATTGAACTAAAAATCCAAGTAAGGGGAGTAAGAATCAAAAAGAAAGGGACACATGGATCAATATAAGTACATGGGTAAGCCTAATGGTCATTTTTACATCATAAGAATGGGATTATAATCATTATAATAAGGTAATAATATGATGAACACATTAATGATAATGAAACATCATAAACATAATTCAAGGCTTAATTTTAAGGCATTTTAATATAATTGACAAATTAACTACATTATATCTATGTGTAACATTGTAGACAAATCTAACTACACCATATTTATGCATAATGATCTCATGAGATATAAAGATTTATCCAATTCATTAGAGGTATGTATAATTTAGTTCCCATCCATAATATTGTAATATGTTCAAAAATCATTCATTTTTCATGTAAAGGAAAGGATAATAATCAAACATGAATTTATATCTATGACATAGGCTCCCTATGATGAAATAGAAATGAGTTTCATAATAAACTTATATATCATGGAATATCATCAAATATAAATAAATACATGGAAATAGAGTTAATAAATAATTAAGGTTACCCTAAATGTTTTAAGATACATTTGAGGTAGATACGTATTCATTTATCATCATATAGAGGAGAGGTGTCATCGGTTAGATAAAGGAACCAAAAGGTAGAAATGAGACGAAGTTAATAGAGTATTTGAGAAGGGTTACTATTTGGAAATTCATAAAATTTGAAATTAGAATAAATAAATGGAATTAATAGTGTAAATACATTCAAATCCAAAAAATAATAATTAGAAAATAAAATGATAAGTGGAATGGGAATTTTAATAAATCTTCTGAAAGAAGATAGTGAGAAAATGATGTTTTCAAAGAGAATAGAGAGAATTTTTTTATAATTTTCCAATCAAATTAAATGGAATATTAAGAAGAAATAAATATAAAATAGAGGGAAATGTAGTGATAGAAATAAATTTTGTAGAACCCATAGCATTAATGAATAAAAGTTAAGAAGTAATAATTCACACATGATCAAAAGAAAATAGGCAAGGAATCCCCTTACCTTTGGTCCTGTATTATTTTTTCTCACTAAAAACTCTTATATGACTAACTTTTGTTTATTAAAAAATTATTAAAAAATTATTTTACATTCATTTAAGTTAATTTTGATAATTTATTACCATTGGAAATTAATTATTATCTTTTCATTAAATATAGAAAAGTGTGATGACATGTTAGTTTTAATTATTCCATTTCCATTTCAATATTGTGGTTTTGATCATTCTTATTTATTTATTAGTTATATTAACTCCAGAAGATTAAAAAATCTAAAAATGATTATATATATTATATAATATATACTATCTAGTTATGAAGGTGGTGATAAACAGAGAATTGGAAATGTCCTCATACGTGGTAAAACTGACCATTAACGGGACATGTCAAAAGAGGGAGAGAGATGATATATATATATATATATATATATATTATAAATAGTTCACAATAATTATACTGAATCATAATATATATATATATGTACATATAATCTAAAGTAACCAATCATCAAGGTGGTGATAAATAATGAATTGAAAATTTCCTTGTATGCGGTAAAATTGATCATTAATGGGACGTATAAAAAGAGTGAGAGAGATACTATAAATATATACTAAATAGTTCATAATAATTATATAATGTCATAATAGAATTTATGTCATGTATATTTACTAATTAATTAGTTTATGGAGGTTTAAATGGAATTAATAATAGGATAATGGAAGAAGAAGAAAATGAAATGAAGAGAAAGGGGAGTTACCTTTTCATTAATGATTACTCTTTTTCTAAGGGATCAATGCTTTTAAGGCATAGAATGGGGTGATACCATAATATTATGAGTCTTAATGGGATTGGTATTGGTATATATTGGTAAATAGTTTTAATTTTATAAGATAATTTTGATGGGGTTAGAGGGGGTATTTATACTTGATGAGGAGGGGGGTTTTGAGTTAAAATATTGAATTTAGAATTAATTAATGACCAAGACATGTAATATTGATATATTATATGATGAATAATAGTATTAAAAACTCTTTTTTCTAAACCAATTTCATCTCTTATATGGTGTGTAACACCCAAAGCTTCAATGGTACGCTTCTCTTTGAATAATACAATAGCTTACGTTGTACGCAACTTCGAGTTTTAACACACCACGACCAATCAAACTAACCGTTATGAATAGTAATACTCACTTTTTAAAATTTTATAAATTTTATTTTTCAAAATGGACTTCATTTTTTGGATTTGGAATATCAAAATTATATTTGGGTTAATTTTTGGTATTTTTCTGAAAACTTTCAATTTTTTGATGAATAGTGAAAAACACTGCGTTATTGTTTAAAATCGACTTTTTATTTAAATAATTAGTTATTTTATTTAAATTTATTTTCAGTAAAATATATACATAATACCTATATATTTTCAATTTAATTCATTGAATTCATTTTATAATAATATTAGATATATAAAATTTTATTGAACTTTTTACCGTCTTTTACCCACCTTCTAGGCGCACTTGTAAATTTGTATAAAACATAATTTTACCGCTTCTGTGAATTGAATTTCAAAAAATCGAGAGACACATTTGACATAATTAATTAAAATTTGGTTCAATAATATGAAAATAATTTTTGGTGAATAGTAACTTTTGACTTTTATTTACCACAGTTAAAAGTAAATAGGGTAATTAAAGGTAAAAAATGAAATTATAATTACCATAAAACATGTACTAATTCTATTGGATAAGTTTATTTCGACCAAACTAAACCTTGGTAATATAATATGATCCTTTTGGTCCACTTGGATTAGATTAGGACATTTATTATTATTTTATTTAAAGAAGAGTTAAAAGTGTTAAATTCAAAGTTTAATAACTAAACCATTTTTAATATAAGGTTATACATAAGATAAATTATACTATAAATATTCATTATAAATATAAAAAGATTTCCTACATAATGGAATTTTATTTATAATTTTTAGACATTAAATAATTAAATTTTTTTATGACACAATGATGATGCAGTAATTACCTTATTAATGAAAGATTAAAATAATTGATATTATAAATATCCAAATAAATTTAAATTGAGAATTTTGATGAATTACACAAATTTTCTAGGTTAATATGAAATTTTAGGATTGATTAAATATTTTTTTTTTGAAGTGATAAATCTTTTTATGACTTTCACAAAAACAAAATACCAAATAGTGTCAAAATTGACATAAATGAGTTGTTAAAACAAATACTATATTATTAATTGATATAATATTACTAAAAATATAAGTTTTAACCCAAGGACTTAGATAGGGTTATATATATCAATAATTAACCACTTGGTATTCTATTATCTTTTTATAGTAAGTTTGTTAACCATTTATTATAATAATACAATAATACAGGGTAAAAGTTAAACTATTTAACTAAGAGTAAAATCTAAAGTATAAGGTTAATATGGTAACCTAAACCTATCTAAAACATATTGGTTGAGAGTTTTTCGACCCATCCTCACCTTATCCTAGAAATAAATCCTTTTGGAGCCATTATAAACCAAATATGATTGTATAATAAAATAATATTTCAAGCTTTTCCTAAAGTGACTCTCACCTCTCTTATAAAAGGGTACTTCCCCTTCTCTCAAAATCACACCTCCAATGCCATTTTCTCAGCCAAAACATAATCAAATATCCTCCCAACTACCCTCAATTAGACATAGAGTCCTTACTTTGATCATAAAACCAACCTAAGGATCCCTTTTGATCAACTCAAAAGGAAACACCCGAAGAAGAGGTAATAATTTCACCACCTCTTTCAAAGTTCTTTTCTTCTTCCACTTACTCTTTATTTGTTGTTTCCATACCAAAATAATAACTCCAATACCTTATACATACTATGATGTTATTATAAATATGGTACAACCATATTCATTATTCTATCCATCATATGAATGAAAATTCACCATACGTGTGTACGTACGGCTTACTGTCTCCACGTCGTGGTGTAGTTTGTTATTCAAACACTTCATTATTTGGATGGGTATAATAATGAGTATAACTGATGTAAATAATAAATATAACATTTTAATGATTCTGTAAATATTATATACCATCCAATTACATATTATTTCACCATCAATATAATGATATTGTCGCTCGTGTGTACATATGGATTACTGTCTCCACGAACACGATGAAATTCATTCCCTATCATAACCATTCAAGAATAATTTTCATTTTATGATTAAAAATAATGTTTAAGAACTTAATATAATTATGTATATGAATCAAATACATCATATCCATAACAAAACTGGCTTATGTAACTAATCATATAAAATAAAATGAATCAGTTAACACCCAAAACAATGATACTACTAAAATATTATTAACAAAACAATATTATAAGATCATATATGATATCATATTTATGTATGTGGTTATTTTATAATTTAATAACAATGATTTAACTATTATACAGGAGTTTAACGTACCCTCGATCAAGGAAAAGTACAAGGTAAGGGTTAATTCTACAATCTCTTCATTATCTGAAGTTGTTTATGCATGAGTATCTACTGGGACCTCTTTATCATCCACATATGTGTTTCTTAAAAATGTATTTCAAAACATTTTTAATATTTCCTATAATATGGGTTAAATTCATTTATACCCTTTTTTAACTTTTTATAAAATGTTTTGAAAGTAATCTTTCCGTCGTTTTCCAAACAAGGTATTTTATGACCTTTTCAACTAATTAAGGAAAGAATGTTTTTTTAACGTATACGGCGGGTGCAGCTATTTTCTTCCATTATGACATCTTCGAAGCTTTCCTTACAAGATTATAACAATATTTTCAAAATAAATGTTTTCTTTTATAATTATGTAACTTTTAAATTATTTCAAAATAAAGAGATATTTCTCTCAAATAGTTTTGATTTCATCTATGTCAACATCCTTTGATGGATTTTACACTTGTTTGAAGTTGATTTATTATGATACAATCTTCCATATTTTATTAAAGTTTTTGTGATGTGTTTTACTGTGGATGTGTTATTTTTATACCATTCATGGTTTATGGTTAAAGTATTAACATTTTGTATGCTAGTTTTAATACGAATGTTTATGTTTTGTTCCAACCTTTTCATATGAGAAATGCATTGGACTTAGTAAGTGACAAGTGGAGCCTACTATAGCTCCTCGATGCATCAGTAGGTCTCATGAGACAAACTAGTGTCTTGGAACAAGTTCTTGACAAAATATTATTTATAGTATTGGCATGAGGCCTTTACTATGTGGTTATGATGCCCAGCATTATGCATTTCATCATTATGAAATTAGCTATTGATATTACATGAGATTATTCGACTCGTAGAATATCCATGTGAATAAGTAAATGGAATTATTTGATTTATCTCTTCCATATTATATTTAATTTTAAGTTTAAAAGGCTTGTATTTTAGTCTTATACATTTCCTTAAATGTTTATGCTTATTTATGATAGTTTCCGCTATATTTTTATCCTTACTGAGTATCTGAGCTCACCCCTTTCTCATGTTTTATTTTTTCCAAGATGAAAAGAAGTATACTAAGATTAACCTGCATGAATAGGCTAAGGGATATAAGAGTGTTCAAAGGGGAAACAATTTTATTTTTTTATTTCATAATTTAATGTAAAACTTATGTATGTATCTAGTACTTCCAAGGCTGCTAAACTGATCAGTCTTTAAGGAAATTATTCCTTGTATCATGTCAATGTTATGTAATAATGCATTAACTCTGGGTAACTGGGGTCGGGGTGTTAGAGTTGGTATCTGAGGAATTTTATTACAAACCTTGAAAACTAAATTTAGAAAAACTCTGATTAGAGAACATTACCCTAAGATAGACTTTGAGGATTAGTATAGAAGAACTTCCTAGAATTTTGGTAATGTAGAGATTTTGTGAGTTTTCCAAGAAATACATCCCTATCTGGATATGAGGTGGTTGAGGTGGATCTAGAACAGATGTACCTAGGATTGAAAACTCTGACAAGGAGTTTTGGGCTTGACCTGGGGTATCCTGGTACATGACAACAGGCCTTGATGCACTCTTGGTTACGACACTCCTGGGGGATATGCTTAGGATAATTCACATTTTCTTTAGAAACCATTATGAATGATTTATGAGTATATACCTCCTCAAAGGAAAAATTTTTATGATTATGGATTGTATCCATAAACTGTTCAATTTATGTTAAGTGTTTTACAAGTTTGGAATTATGTATTGAGATTCATAAACTAATATAGTGTATGCCATTGTTTAGGAATGGCGCCTAGTGGAAGGAATGGAAACTGTATCAATGAATGTAATCCAGGTAAGGATTTCCCTCATACTTAAGATAATTATATTAGAGCTGGTGATGTAACTAGTGCTGATCATCTTATCACAATACTGGGACAACTCACTCAGGTTATGAATAATAACCTTACCCATATGGAGCACCCTGATCCACAACACGTAGGATCAATGTTAGACCACTTCATGAGGCAAAAACCACGCACATTAAATGGGAATACAAATCCATCTGTAGCAGAGTAATAGATAAGTTCCTTAGAAAAAATATTTCATGCTTTGGGGAGTAACGCAAAGGAAAAAGTTATCATGGCAGTTTATCTCCTCACAGTAGATGTAGATCAATGGTGGTATTTATTCAAAACAAAAAGTAAGATGAAGAAGTATCAAATATGGAATGTAGGGATTTTAAAGATATTTTTCTTAGAAAAATACTTTCCTTGTGACCATCAAGAGGATATGGAAAGACAATTTCTGAGTCTGAGGAAAAAGGAGGATGAGAATGTCGCAAAGTATGAAGCTAGCTTTACAAGGTTAGTAAGGCATGAAGCAGATTATATATGTAACCCAAGGAGTAATATTGATCGATTATTTGATGGGTTAAAACCATTTCTCTGTCGAGAATTAGTCTCACAATCCTTCTCATCATAAGAAGATATTGTCTTATGTTCTATCAAGACATAAAAGTAATTCACTAAGTCTTACAACTTTAAAGCAAAGCAAGAGAAGAATATATCTCCTGAACACTATAGAAATGGAAATGAGGGGAATAAGGGAAAATTTGAATTTCCATCTTGAGGTAAATGTGAGAAGAAACACCTCGATACTTGATTGAAGGGAATGGGAGTCTGTTATAAGTGTAGTGAAAAAGGCCACCAAGCTCGTGAATGTAAGGGAAAGAAAGAGGCTGTCAAATTTGAATGCTAAAATTGTAGAGAAATAAGGAATTATAAAAATTAACGTCCTAAGTGCCAAAGAAACTTACCTCAGAAAAGGCCAAGGGAGAAAGGCCAAGCTTATGTGATCACTACTGCTGAGGTTGAAGCCCCGAATGACATGGTGGCAGGTAATTTAATGGTTTCCTCAAGTTTCGCCAATGCTTTATTTGATTCTGGATCATTGCATTGTTTCATATCTTCCCAGTTTTCTAAAAAAAATAGATATTTCCAATTCAATTTAACAAGGGATTTATCAGTCAAAACTCCTAAGGGAAGTATCATTACAATAAAGTTTTGTGAATCAATTCTTATTAGGGCATATAAATGTGCTTTATATGTTGATCTCATCGTCATACCCATGATTGAATTTGATATAATCCTCAATATAGATTGGATTTTGGACCATGATGTGAAAATTTATTGTAATAAGGAGGTTACAATTTTCGATGATGATAAGGAGTACCTTATCTTTAGAGTAGAAACTTCACCATCTGATTCTTATCTAGATCCACCCCCTGTAGCTCTACTAAATTAAATTAATGGGGAGGAAGAGAGTGAAATAACTATGGGTTAGGAAAGGAATGTTCAACTAGAGGATTTACCTATTGTGAAAGAATATATTGATGTATTTCTAGAGGATTTACCTGGACATCCTCTAGAACGAGAAATTGAGTTTTCCATTTATTTAATTCCTGGTTCAAGGCCCATATCGAAAACCCCTTATAGAATGACCATTGTGGAATTAGTGTAACTAAAGAAACAACTAGAGGAATTGTGTAATAAAGTATTTATTCTCCCTAGTGTTTCTCCATGGGGAGCCCTTGTTCTTTTTGTTAATAAGAAAGATGGATCTATGAGGTTGTGCATTGACTACAGGGAGATCAATGCTATAACAATAAAGAACAAGTATCCCCTACCTCTCATTGATGATTTATTCAATCAACTTTATAGAGATTAATATTTCTCAAAGATTGACCTTCGATCTGGATATCATCAGTTGTGTGTGAAGAAGGAATACATTTTGAAGACAGGATTTTATACCAGGTATGGGCATTACAAGTTTAAGGTAATGCATTTTGGACTTACTAATGCACCCTCTATTTTCAGGGATATAATTAATAGAGTTTTCAAGGAATATATTAATGACTTTGTAGTGGTATTTATTGATGATATCTTTGTTTACTCCAAAATCTGTGAAGATCATGAAAATCACTTGCGCACTATTCTAAAGAATCTTAGAAGAAATGAATTATACGGGCAGTTTAGCAAGTGTGAATTCTGGATTCAGAAAATTTATTGTCTTGACCATATTGTCTCTAAGTATGGAATCTATGTTGATCCTTCTAAGATAAGAGTAATACAAGAATGGCCAGCACTGGTGAGTATAATTGATGTATGCAGTTTTATTGGTTTAACAGGTTATTATCAGCATTTCGTCCAAGATTTTTCTCGATTGGCTAACCCATTAACCAAGATCATGCATAAAGGGGTTAAATTTGTTTGGATAAAAGAGTGTGAAGAATGTTTTGAAGAACTGAAGAGAATATTAGTCAATGATCCTATCTTGAATCTATCATAAGGGAATGATGGGTTTGTTATTTATAGTGATGCTTCAAATAAAGGACTTGGTTGTGTCCTTATGTAGAATGATAGGTTTATTTAATATGCATCACAATAGCTAATAATTCATGGACAAAACTATCCTACTCATGATCTTGAGTTAGCAGCTGTAATCTTTGCTTTGAAGATATGGAAACACTATCTCTATGGTGAAAAATGTGAAATATATACCAATCACAAGAGTTTGAGGTATAATTTTTCACAAAAAGAACTCAACATGAGGCAAAGGCGATGGCTTGAACTACTCAAGGATTATGATTGCACTATACACTACCACCTGGGGAAGGCAAATAAGGTGGCAGATGTTTTGAGCAGAAAGGATCATGGAGTTTTGAACAAGATGAGAGTTAAAATGGATCATATGTTCATGGATCTAGTAAAGATGGATATGGGAATAATCATGGAAGGTGAAATATTAATACTTTTTCAAATGGTTTCCAAACCAACTTTATTAGAAATTATAAAAAGTTCTCAGACTGATGATGAGGAGTTTCGAAAGAAAATTAAAGCTGTGAATGATGGGAGATTGATTGACTTCATATATGAAGATATAATTTTGAAATTTGGGAAGAGACTTTGTGTTCCTAACATAACAGATATAAAAAGGGAATTTTTGGATGATGCTCATAGCTCCAATTTCTCTATACACCCTGGTAGCACTAATATGTATAGAGATTTGAAGAAACATTTTTGGTGGGAAAACATGAAGAGGGAGATTTCTGATTATGTGTCAAGATGTGTGGTTTTTCAATAGGTGAAGGCTGGAAGACAACATCCTAGAGGAGTCATGCAACCTCTTCCCATACCAGAGCAGAAATGGGATGATATTACGATGGACTTTGTCATGGGTCTACCAAAGACTCCTAGAAGGAATGATGCAATATGGGTCATTATTGATCGTCTTACCAAGTCAGCACATTTTCTTGCTATAAGAGAATATTTACCACTTGAACGTTTAGAAAGAATATATATTAATGAATTTTTAAGACTTCATGGAGTAACCCTATCAATTGTTTCTGATCGTGATCCCCATTTTAGATCAAGATTCTAGAAAATTCTTCATAAGGCCTTGGATATTGAACTTTGTTTGAGCATTTCCTACCACCCTCAAACTGATAAACAATCAAAATGGACTATTCAAACCTTAGAAGACATGTTGAGATCTTTATCACTTGAATTTCAAGGTATGTGGGATCAATATTTACCTATGGTAGAATTTTCCTATAACAATAGCTTTCATTCAAGTATTCAGATGGCACCATATGAAGCGTTATATAGAAAGAGATTTCGTACACCAACTTGTTGGGATGATGTTGGTGAAAGAAAACTCGTAGGCCCAGAAATTGTTGAGGAAACAATGGAAAATGTGAAGGTTATCCAAACCTACGTCAAAGAATCTCAAAGTAGGCAAAAGAGATATGCTGATAACTGAAGGAAAGATTTGTAATTTCAAGTAGGAGATCATGTTTTCTTAAAGGTATCTCCATGGAAGGTTTTCATATGATTTGTTAAGAAGGAAAAATTAAGTCCTAGGTACATCAGACCTTTTGAAATTCTATAATGAATTGAAGTTGTAGCTTATCGTTTGGAAATTCCGCTAAGTCTCTCCAAAGTTCATGATGTGTTCCACGTATCACTATTGAGAAAATACATGCCTAACCCAACACATGTACTCACCTATGAAGAAATAGAACTAGAACCCAATTAGTCTTATTTTGAAGAGCCTATCATAATTCTTGATACTAGAGAACAAGTATTGAGAAATCGGACGACTCATTTAGTGAAATTTCAATGGAGAAACCATAAGATGGAAGAGGAAACGTGGGAACCCAAGGAACTTATGATGAAGAACCACCTGAATATTTTTATGCAGTAATATTCTAGAAATTTTAACGATGAAATTATTTGAAGGAGGGAAGAATTTAACACCCCAAGCTTCTACATTATGCTTCTCTTTGAATAATATAATAGCTTGCGTTGTACGCAACTTTGAGTTCTAACACACCACGACCAATCAAACTAGCCATTATGAATAGTAATACCCAATTTTTGAAATTTTATAAATTTTATTTTTCAAAATGGACTTCATTTTTGGATTCATAATATCAAAATTATCTTAGGGTGAATTTTTGGTATTTTTCTGAAAACTTTCAATTTTTGATGAATAGTGAAAAACACTGCGTTATTGTTTAAAACTGACTTTTTATTTAAATAATTTGTTATTTTATTTAAATTTATTTTAGGTAAAAATAGATAAATAATACCTATATATTTTTAATTTAATTCATTTGAGTCATTTTATAATAATATTAGATATATAAAATTTTATTGAATTGTTTACTATCTTTTACCCACCTTCTAAGCGCATTTGCAAATTTGCATAAAATGTAATTTTACCACTTCTGTGAATTTAATTTCAAAAATAAAAGTGAAATAGTTGACATTAGTAAGTAAAATATGGTTCAATAAGATGAAAATAATTTTTGGTGAATAGTAACTTTTGACTTTTATTTAACACGGTTAAAAGTAAATAGGGTAATTAAAGGTAAAAAATGATATTATAATTACCCTAACACATGTTCTAATTATATTTTATAAGTTTATTTCGACCAAAATCAACCTTAGTAATAAAATATGATCATTTTGGTCTACTTGGATTATAATAAGACATTTATTATTATTTTATTTAAAGAAAAGTTAAAAGTGTTAAATTCAAAGTTTAATAACTAAACCATTTTTAATATTGGGTTATACATAATATAAATTTGACTATAAATTTTCATTAGAAATATAAAAATATTTCCTACATAATTTTATTTTATTTATAATTTTTAGAAATTAAATAATTAAATTTATTTATGACACAATGATGATGTAGTAATTACCTTATTAATGAAAGATTAAAATAATTGATATTATAAATATCCAAATAAATGTAAATTGAGACTTTTTATGAATTAAAATAATTTTAAAGTTTAATATGACATGTTAGGGTTGATTAAATAAATTTTTTTCGAAGTGATAAAGTTTTTATGACTTTCACAAAAACAAAATACCAAATGGTGTCAAAAATGACATAAATGGGTTTTTAAAACAAATACTATATTATTAATTGATATAATATTACTAAAAATATAAGGTTCTAACAAAGGACTTATATAAGGTTAGATATATCAATAATTAACCACTTTGGGTTCTCTTTTCATTTTATAGTAAGTTTATTAACCATTTATTATAATAATACAAGAATACATGGTAAAAGTTAAACTATTTAACTAAGAGTTAAATCTAAAAGATAAGGTTAATATGGTGACCTAAACCTATCTAAAACCTATTGGTTGAGAGTTTTTCTACCCATACCCACCTTATCCTCGAAATAAATTCTTTTTGAGCTATTATAAACTGAATATGATTGTATAATAAAATAATATTTCAAGCTTTTCCTAAAGTGACCCTCACCTCTCTTATAAAAGGGTACTTCCCTTTATCTCAAAATAACACCTCCAAAGACATTTTTCTTGGCCATACCCTACTCAAATATCCTCCCAAATACCCTCACTTTGACCTAGAGGCCTTACTTTGATCATAAATCCAATCTAAGGAGCCTTTTTGGTCAACTCAAAAGGAAACACATGAAGAAGAGGTAATAATTTCACCACCTCTTTCAAAGTTCTTTTCTTCTTCCACTTCCTCTTTCTTTGTTGTTTCCATACTAAAATAATAAATAAAGTACCTTATAAATACTTTGATGTTATTATAAATTCGGTACAACCATATTCATTATTCTATCCATCCTATGAATGACAAGTCACCATACGTGCGTACATACGGCTTACCGTCTCCACGTCGTGGTGTAGTTTGTTATTCAAACAC
This sequence comes from Viscum album, assembly GCA_963277665.1. NCBI lineage: Eukaryota > Viridiplantae > Streptophyta > Magnoliopsida > Santalales > Viscaceae > Viscum > Viscum album. The sequence continues at coordinate 1,362,631,689 of OY728156.1, read as the reverse complement.
TTCATTATTTGGATGGGTATAATAATGAGTATAAATGATGTAAATAATAAATATAACATGTTAATTATTATTTATATATGATATACCATCCAATTACATATGATTTCACCATCAATAGAATGATAGTTTTTCTCGTGCGTACGTACGGATTACCGTCTCCACGAACGCGATGAAATTCATTCCCCATCATAACCATTCAAGAATAATTTTCATTTTATGATTAAAAATAATTTTAAGAAATTAATATCATTCTTATATGAATCAAATACATCCTATCCATAAAAAACATGGCTTACGTAACCAAGCTTATAAAAGAAAACGAATCAGTTAACACCCGAAATAATGATACTACTGAAATATTATTAACAAAGCAATATTAGAAGATCATATATGATATCATATTTATGTATATGGTTATTTTATAATTTAATAAAAATTATTTAAATATTATAAAGGAGGTTAACTTACCCTTGATCAAGGAAAAGTACAAGGTAAGGGTTAATTCTACAAACTCTTCATTATCCAAGGTTGTTTATACGTGAGTATCTACTGAGACCTCTTTATCATCCACATTCTTGTTTCTTAAAAATGTATTTAAAAACATTTTTAATATTTCCTATAATATGGGTTCAAGTAATTTATACCCTTTTTTGAATTTTTATAAAAAAATTTGAAAGGAATCTTTCTGTCTTTTTCCAAACAAGGTACTTTATGACCTTTTCGATGAATTAAGGAAAGAATGTTTTTTTTAACATATACGGTGGGTGCGGCTATTTTCTGCCATTATAACATCTTCGAATATTTCCTTACAAGATTATAAGAATATTTTCAAAATAAATGTTTTATTTTATAATTATGTAACTTTTAAATGATTTCAAAATAAAGAGATATTTCTCTCAAATAGTTTTGATTTCATCTATGTCAACATCCTTTGATGGATTTTACACTTGTTTGAAGTTGATTTATTATGATACAATCTTCCATATTGTATTGAAGGTTTTGTGATATGTTTTACTGTGGATGTGTTATTTTTATACCATTCATGGTTTATAGTTAAAGTATTAATATTTCATATGTCGGTTTTAATACGAATGTTTATGTTTTGTTCCAACCTTTTCATATGAGGAATGAATTGGACTTAGTCAGTGATGGTGGAGCCTGATATAGCTCCTCGATGCATCGGTAGGTCTCATGAGACAAACTAGTGTCTTGGCACAAGGCCTTGACAAAATCTTATTTTTAGTCTTGGCACGAGGCCTTGACTATGTGGTTATGATGTCCAGCATTATGCATTCCATCATTATGAAATTGGATATTGATATTAACTATTATTATTCGACTAGTAGAATATCCATGTGAATAAGTAAATGGAATTATTTGATTTATCTTTGCCATATTATGCTAAAGTTTAAGTTTAAAAGTCTTGTGTTTTAGTCTTATACATTGCCATAAATTTTTATGCTTATTTATGATAGTTTCCACTATATTTTTATCCTTACTAAGCCTCTAAGCTCACCCATTTCTTATGTTTTATTTTTCCCAGGATGCGAAGAAGTATATTATGATTAACCTATAGGAATAGGCTAAGGGATATAACAGTGTTCAAAGGGGACACAATGTTGTTGTTTTTTTATTTCATTATGTAATGTAAAACTTATGTATGTAATTAGTACTTCCAAGCTACTAAACTGATCGGTCTTTCAGGACATGATTCCTTGTATCATGCCAATGATATGTAATAATGCACTGAATCTGGGTAACTAGGGTCGGGGTGTTACATGGTGGATGATGTATTTACATTTTTTTATAAATTTGGGGGAATACCCCTTTTATTAAATAAAGGACACCACTCTTGTTATTTTAGGTAGAGAGATCCCATTACATGACTTTATTGAAGTCTCAATGGGCATTAATCCCCAATACATCTGACCCATAGGCTAAGATCCATAAGTCTAATCATGGTCCAAAGACCTATGTGTTCACACCACTCCCGGTTATCCTCTATTTCATAGCAGACACCACCTTCCCTGAATCTTCCTCCTCTGGCAACAACATTCCTCCCATGGTCTGTCAATTCCACCAAAATAATAATGTTAATATCATCATTACATCATTATTTCGTCATATTTACCCATTTATTTTTTCATTTTATTATTTTTTATGAGAACTGCAAAATTTTCATGCCAAAATTATTTTTATGTCCTAATTCTAGATATAAAATGAATTTTATGAAAATGAATTTTTAACTATGAGAAAATCAATTTTTAAAAAAATCCATAATATGTTATAAATCTTGTTTTTACTATATAAGACATTTTAGAACCACTTAAAATTATTCTTCAATTCATAATAAATTTTATTTTAGATTATATAAATATAATATAATATTTTCATATAAGTTATTTAACTAATAAATCACATTTTTATTTTTTAGAAAATATTATTACATATATTGCATAGCATATTTTACTATTCACCTAAAAATTCATCTATTTCAGGAAATAACCAAAAATTCCCTCTTGATTAATTATTATAAGTTGATTCCATATTTTCAATACATTTTATCAAAATAGATTTATAAATTTGGTAAATTAAATATTTATATTGATTTTAGAGTATTAAGGTTTTATTACTAAAGATCAATCACATTACCAAAATAATTACTTTAGATGAATTAAAAAATTGTATTAATTACTTTAAATATTCATTTATGATATATTTATGTTCATATATTGGTATTTTAATTAAATTGGTTATTTTATTATTATAATTGTTAGGTTATTATTCCAATGTTTAGGTCTTTATTATAATGATCAGATTACTATTATAACGACCAAATTTTCAACTATTATATTATCTTTCACTGACCTATATATACCCTTTAGATCCTACATTGTTCATTTAGTTAGTTTCTTGTATGGTATTATATATTTTATTTAAAAATTCCTAACAAATTTCAAATCATTTTCTTTCTTATTATAGTTTCATTCACAAGTGTGTTGTTTGTGGGAGACCTAGATGCACTGGAATTTCAAATTTTAGTTATGCTATTTACTTATGTTAACTATATTATTATACTATTTTTAATTTTATGAAATGTATTCAACATTTGTATATATTGTTCTTTATTTAAGAAATAAAATAGTGTTTATTTTCTTTACATGATTCGTGTGATTTATTTATGTTATACCTTAGATTTTTTTCTTCAAGAAATTATATCAAAAAATGAAACACATATGTGTTAAGAATTTGAATTTTTTGGGGGGTGGTAGGTGAATTTATCCAATCGCTGGAATTTTACCCTTCTAGTAATTCAACACAGTGTATATTCAACCACATGAAGCAACTACAACTTCTGATTGAACACCCTTCATGAATTCCTCATTTAGAACTGAGAAGGCCAGGCACCCCAACCGCTACATCATTTCATCCTCCATCATTTTTCTGGTTCCATCATCTCACAATCCTCCTTTTATCCAACTCATAAGTAGAAAAACACATTACAAATACACATTCAATCACAAGTACCAAACATAATGCACATAGGAATTATAGCATCGGACTTTCATCCTACATACATGAGAGAATATAAGCATCACTTTTATTTCATTGGAAACATAGTACATAAGTTACAAGGGACATCAATCTGAAAACCTTACTCAGTTCTCTAAAAGATGTCTCACTAATTCTATATTCCAGTAGTTATATCTCCCCCACTTCTCCTATTTATGCTTTAACCACTGCCTTTGGTATTTCTTCCTTCTAGTATCTAAATAAAACCATGTGTGCTCCTTGTACTAGATCCACCTCCCTACAGCCCTATTCTATTCTCATCAACACTCTTTATCTCATAATCTCATCTCTACTTATTTATGATAACTTCACATAAGTGGACCAATACACTAAATATAGTGAGTCATTTCATTTATCAATTCAAAACTACTCTCCTTCTATTACAGGCATCCTTCTATTAACATGAGTTATTACTAATTTCCAGTAGTAAATCCATTTTTATTGCTAACATCTAGTGAGAAGTGCATGTCATCCTCTACTCTATTCTAGTGATTCTTCCACAAATTTTACTGTATTGAAAATTTGTGAGGTAATATTCAGTAAATCTTTATCAAATACTTCATGAGTGACTTCCACATAACTTTCACCTACCTTTGAACTTGTGTTCAACTACTAGAAGTTTCCCCTTATATTATCCTCACTTTATCCTATGAAACCATAGCTATTTGATAGATTACATGAATTGGAAGAACCTCATTAGAATTCCCACCCTCTGACTTCATCATGATCCATTTTCTGGACTAATTCCACCTAGCTACATCCAATAGACCAAATCATCTGACTCCTTTTACTACCTCTCCTTCTAGTGATCACATGGTCTAGCGTACATCCACTAATCTGAAATTTTGAGGATTCCATTTAAATTTCATTCAAATAATGTTGTTACTTATACTATATTGACTCCATCCAAATAAATCCAATGAACTAACTTCATCCACCTGAATTTTTACAGCCATGGTGTTGGTGTGGTTGTCACTATCCAATCTCTCCTATGTATAAATTTAGTGAATGAACTTATGGAACTTACAAATCTTGACCTAAAAAATATTTATCACGCCAAAACCTAATAATCTCCCACTTGAGAATTTTTTTCACATGTAAATTCCAACAATCTACCACTAAAAGATGATTCCCATGATCACATCAAATTCCCACCATCCATATTTCATTTGCCTTACTTTCATAGCATTCATATGGTTCTCTATGCCATTAATATTATGATCATTTCAGGATCTCACTAAAGAAGAACCTCCTTAGATTCTCTAGAACCATGATGTGTAATTATTTTTCATCCATGAAACTCATATTAATTCCACCATAGAAATCCACCAACACAAAAAAGAACCAATCTATCATTATCTGACATTTTAAAAATCCCATCCACAAGTTCTGTCATGAATTTCATCCATGGACCCACTCTACTAGATTTACAACATCCCCAAAGACTCTTCCAACATGATTTTGGTACTTATAATAGATTTCTAGTACACTAAAATCTAGTGATATCTTCATAAATGACCTCCATCTAAAAACTCCACCTTCCATAGAGGTCAATTCCACTGACATGAAGAACTCTCAATAAAAACTCCCTTTAGTGCAACCAAGGAAACAATGATCAATTTCTACCACTTATTATACCTATTTATAACCCTTTGAGGATATCAACTCAATTTCATAGGTCCTTCTATTTCTTTTATTATTATTATGATGATAATTTCCACAAATTTATAATCCCTTGCAAAGAAATGTGTATCAAGAGTTGGGGTTGTTCTTCCTCTAGCTTCAATACAAAAAAATTCAAACACCTTGCATTGAATTTGTAAATAATAGAGCATGTTTTTTCTACTTACAAAAAACTAGTGAATACTCTAGAGATTCATCTTCTATAAATCCATTATTTCTCTATAGCCTCTCATATTTTAGGCCTTTCACCTAGTCTAATTCGTTATGTTTCTTCTCAATTTTCTAATGAAGGTATTTTTAAGTCTAGTGGACTCCATGAGAGAATCCAATGGAACATGAACACTAACTATTGCCACTAAATATTACACTATCTATCACTAATTTATAGAAAATATTAATATGAATTAGAATTATCATCCTTAATCTTATCTCACTCAGGTATTCTCATGAAAACTATGCCTCAGATTCCATATTTTAATCATCTGATCACTAGTATGTGTCTCTCCTTATAGAGCATTGAAAAAAACGTTTCTATGAATCTCATAACCATGAATCCCCCCATCAAGAATCTCCCAAACCCTTTCATAATTCCTCCTACTTCCAACTAACCATCTTCTATTTAATTTTTTCATACATCTTCTAATCATTTCTCTAGATGGAACCATTTCATCTAAGAGATTCTATAAAATATACCACCCGCTCCCACTCAATGAACATTGATTGATACAACCCCAGATTAAAAATACAAACTCAGTACGTAGTATTGGTGTACACTTGAAAAAATTTCATCCATCTCCTTATCTTCAGGTTGTGAAAATATCTATAAATTTAACCTTATAAGAATTGACCTTCTGTTCACCACTCAAAACCTCCTTGAATTGAGCTGACACCTCCTTTTGAGAACATGAGACGTATGTTACCTAACTTAAACTTATGAAATAATTTTTGTGCTTTTTATCATGGGATAATAATTTACTAACCTTTATTTTTGGATAAATTCCCTACCAAAAATAACTTATAGACCCTCTAAGAATAGAAAACTCAACATCCTTCAATATTTTTAGCCTACACCATTGGATAATCAAACTATTACTATCCTATCTAATGCTTTCCTCTAGAAACATGAGGCCCCAATGAATCCATTCAATGTAAGGGATCATAAAATTCTATCAAAATTCTAGTATCCTTCTAACAAATTATGAATTCCACCCAATGAATAGAACATGCTACATAACACCTATGGTCACTTGAACTTTCAATGTCCTAGGAAAAGTTCTGGTAATTCCATAATATTCTGGTGACATTCTTCTAGTAACTTGATAGACCACCTAACTATGAGGAACGCAACAATATTTCAGCCAAGTTATAAAACTTTCCAAAAAATGAATCTTGTTTCAAGATAACTTATGTTAAAGATAACTTTTGATGTCCAAAAAACACCTTGGGTGTTATTGTTTTATTTTCATAACATCCTTAAAAGTATTTGACAAACCGGTCCACCAGAAACTCTATAAATGTGTTCTTCCACCAATAATTATATCTAAGCTCTGATGTCACTTGTTGGTGTCCAATATTCAAATGAGAACCCGATACCAGTTTTTGGGGTTGGGAGGTGCATTTCTCTAATCACTAAAAGTTCACCCTTCTGGTGATCTAGTAGAGTGAAACTTTAACCACTAGAAGTAGCTTTATATTTTGATTGAATCATACCCCATGAATTTGATGTCTAAAATAGGTAATACTAGGAACCCCTTATATCGAATTTATTTTTCTTCTATCATCGGTCTAGTTTTAGTCACCTCATGATCCTACTTTTGGCTAACTCATGAGTGAATAAGCACATGATAAAAAAACATGCAAGCACAAGGCACAAACACAGTACACACATGGATTACATGTTTTAGAATTTCATTCTACGTGAAAGGGGGAACTCTATCATCAATTTAATTACATTAAAAATATATTATGTGAGTTATAATGGACATCAATCCAAAAACCTTACTCAGTTCTATGAAATATGACACATCAATTCCATCTTCTAGTTGTTGCATCTCCCCCTCTACTCCTTTTAGTGGTTTGACCACTACCTTTGGTATTTCAGTCTTCTAGCATCTAGATGTGCCCAAGTGTGCTCCTCTTACTAGATACGCCTCCTTTTGTCCCTCTATCAGGCTTGTCGGCACTCTTCACCTCATCATCTCAACTCTCTATATTTTTTGAAAACTTTATATAATTGGAACATCCATACTAAATATATCAAGTCCAACTGATCATCTATTCACAATTTCTCTCTTACAATTGTGTGTTTCCTTCTATTGGAATGATATACTACTTATTGTTAGTAGCAACTCCTTTCCTACTATTAACCTTCAATTATAAGTTCACGTCATCTTCCAATCCACTCTGAATATTCTTCCATAACTTTTCCTTTATCATAAATCCATAGTAAATATTCAATGAATATTTATCAAATAATTCATGAGTGACTTCTACACTACCTCTACCTACCTCCGGATTTTTTTTTTGACTACCATAAGTTACCCTTTACATCTACCTCACTTAATCCTCTAGAAACGCTACTATTTCCCAAAGTACATGCATTAAAAGAACATCCTCAGTATTCTCATACTCTAACTCCACTGTGACCCATCCATTGGACTGCTTCTTCCCAGCTGTACCCTCCAGAATGAACTTCTCCAACTCCTTTTACTAACCTCATTTTTTGATGATAACATGATCTAATATGATTTTTCTGATATTTTGAGGCTTATATTGAAATTTCATTTAACTTACAATATTGTTTCCACTATACCAACTCTATCCAGCTAAATCTAGTGAATTGACTTCAACCACCTAAATTTAGAAACCAATGGTGCTTGTGTGTTTATCTCCATCCAAGTTCTCCCAAGTGTAATTTTAACTGAATGAACTTTTATAGATTCCAACATTTGATATAGAAAAAATTTCTGACATCAAACCTTAACAAATTTCATATAGACTATTCAATGATGTTACATTATTAACATCTTTAGAAGTCTCATCCTCAAAATTTCAATTCATATCCTCTACTATGAATGGATGGGATGCCTCTATTTCATTACATCCTTAGGTTTCCATGTTTACTCTTCATATTTATGGTTTGTAAAATTACCTCGATAATGTGAGTTTTCTTGTTACATAGAACAACTTTGTATCTATAATACAAGATCTTCACCAATTTGTCCTCATAATATAGGTCTTTCTCTGGTTGCACCACCTTCAGATTTAATATATGTGATGGATTGGGAATATAATTCCTTATGAGTGATAAAAGAAATACATTATTCACTTGATCTGGGTTTGGTGGAAGTTCCAGTATATAGGCCAAAACTCTAACACGATTAGCAATCCTGAAGGGGTTAATATACTCAGGTGTAATGAACCAACCCAGGCCAACCTACCATGTCACCCAGGTCAGCCCACCACAAGGCCTAAGGCACATTTCTGATCACTCTAGGCTGGTGACTAGTGTTATGGTATCAATTCTGACTAAGTGGGAACTGTTTCACCCTAAAAAATATGACAAGACCCATCCAGGGGTTGGACATCCATGCTAAAAAATTAACAATTAAAATCAATATAAATCATACTAATCAAATATTTAGCATGAATAATAGAATAAATAACCATAACTAGATAGAATTATGAAAATAAAATAGGAAATACCAACATCGCATAGGTAAACATAATATTGAAGAACATCTCAGTACATAGTATCCATTACATAACAAAAAACCTAAGATTCCAAAATATAAAGGATCCTAAGATGTTATAAAATACTTTCCCTTATCCTCTACCAACCCTCAACTCGGAAGATAACATGATCATTAATATGTCATGTTATGATTTTAAACTACTTTTTATTTTCTTGTGTTAGAAAAAACCAAATAAACATATGTTCAATGGTATATGCATAGTGTAAGGACAATCCTAGTAGGTTACCACCAAGAATCTACCTACCACCTTTCACAATAAAAACCAATAGTTCTAGTCTAAAAATGATTATTTGAAAATCATTTCTTCAAAAATTATTTCATAAATCCTTTGGTTTTGGAAAATAAATCCATAATGTTGAATATCATATGAGGTGTGTACATAAACTATGATAAAGGGTAGAAAAATAACTAATATTATCAAATACAAATAATTCATGGGAATCATATAAAAGTTGGCTATAATGAATCCAAATAATATGTGAAACATGGGGGATATTAAACCAATGGGATCTAGGTGTTTATAACTTGCTCAGGGATCACTTGGAAAACCTATATGAACCTAAGAAAACAACATAACTTGAGCTTCTCAAGGACACCAACAACAAAACCTAGCTAGAACATGCCTAAGGCTAGGGCACCACCCTTTCTAAAACCCACACACCCAAGGTCTCCCATGTTCACCCATAACCACATCCATCACATACAATGAGGCATGTGATCAAGAAATAAGGTTTTCATCAAAATACTCTTTCAAAGTCTCTTTGAAATCACATTTAAATATATGATTTTTTGTGAAATAATATTATCAAACACTTTGTAATCATAAAATTGATTTCAAAAAGGGAAATCCCAAGTAATCACATCAACAAGTTCCAAGCACAACAAAAATACATGTATTCCAGCCCTCAATAATCAATAAAAGAATAATAATTCAACAAAAACCAAAGGAAAACTCAAGAACTGGTGTAGGCTAATGGAAAAGTTCAAGTATGTGGATACACATACCTCAAAAGTGAAGAAACATCATCACATTTACTAAATAATTCTATAAGGGAAGGAGACGGATCCTCACCAGCCTAAATATTCAATAAATTCATCAAAACCACACACAAAACCCTAGGTTTAAACCTCCCATGGAAATTAGGGTTAGATCACACAAGTGAAGAAGAATAACATGGAAGAGGAAGAAGTAAGGAGGAGAAATCATGAGGAAATGGAACAAACCTCGAAGCGATCCACCAAATACAAAGGGGAATTACATCAAAACCAAAGGGAGAATAAGTCCATGACTATGGAGAGATTTGTTCGAGTAGAGGGGGGGAAATGGTAGATTGAGAGTTAAAATCCTGATATTGTATTTTTTTAATCACATGTTTTAATATTTTTGGTAAATCCACGTGGTTTTCCAAACCATGTGCCAACAATACGAGTCACCTATGACCACTACCTCAAGTCGCATGGTTTTTTGGTAAGTCCTTCATGTTTTAAAAAACCATGCAATGACTATGTGAAAATAAACTATCTCTTCATATCCTCCTTCACATGTTCAGGTGCACAGTTACTACTAACCATTCTCCCACCATGTGAATTGCATGTTGTCCCCAAAAATTCAGGTTTTTTATCCTGAACCCCCATAATCTCTAAAAACTATTAAAATGAGATAAAAATATAAATTAAATACATACCAGACTCCTAAAGTTTTTCACAATTCTTACCTTCATTCCCTTTTCTAACACTAGAAAGTAATCAAGGTTCAGTTTTTATAAAAAGATGAGGCTACCACTCCCTCAACGGGGCCTCCTAATCCCAAGTCTCATGGTTATATCATCTATGTCTCCATAACATAGAGATGAAAGGGATAAATTTACCCTATATCATCTTGACTTTGTGATCCAAAATAGGTACAAGCTACTCAATGATATAGGTGTTGAGTTCCAAATCCAAACCCTCTCATTCCATTATGTGTGATGGGTTTGGATGGTATCTATTTATCTAGTAAATATAGAATACATCATGAAAAAATATCATCTGGTATAGAAAGGCTAATCAGTATCCTGCCTTCCCAAGACATTTTATAATCTTAAAAGGTCTGACATAACATAACATTAGCTTACAGTGCTTCCCAAAATGATGGTGTCTAGGATAAGGAGAGACTTTAAAAAACATTTGATCACCAATATCAAGCTCCAAAGGATGAAAATTATGGTTAATATAATATTTATACTGACTTTGAGCTACCACCATCCTTTTTTGAATTAGTTAAACATTTCTTGTCATCTACTAAATAATACTTGGTCTTAATGATGATACCTCTCCCAAATCAAATCAGCACTGATGGGAATGACATGGATGTCTATATAAGGACTTGAAGGGATCCATCCTTATCAAGGATTGGTAGATATTATTATATGATAAATCAGCCAATGATAAATTTTTCTCCCATGAGCCAACAAAATCAAGGGCATAAGCTTTGAGCATATCCTCTAGGATCTAGATAGCTCACTTCATCTGACCATCATTCTTTGGATGGTAAGCCATGATCAATTTTAACTAAGAGACCAAATCATCCTAAATTTCCTTCCATAAATGAGATGTGAAGTGTGGTTCTTAGTCAAAAATGATCACTAAAGGCACCCCATGAATTTGAATAACCTATTTGATATAAAATTATTCAAGTTCTTATACCATTGTTGACACTCTCATGGGAATAAAATGATATGGTTTCATTAATCAGTCAATAATTACCAATATGAAATCATTCCAATTTAGATAATATGGTACCCAACAAAACAAATCCATGAATATTTCATCCCATTTCCACATCGGGATTGGGAGAGATTAAAACAACTTGGTTGGCTTATGGTGCTTATCTTTGATTCTATGAGAAGTAAGATATCAAGAAACGAAGTCCACAACTACTCATTTCATCATGGTACATCAATATTAGTATTTTTTTATCGTATATCATATTGGTAGATCCTAGGTGAATGGACCAGCTAGAGTGGTGACCATCACTTATTAAATCATGCCTCAAAGAAAAAGAAACTACCAATTGCTTATGAAAATATAGAGTACCATCGGGATACTGAGATGAATCACCTTAGATCTCCCTGCTATTTAAAGTCATGGTTATCCACTAAAAATTAGTATCCTTGACCTAATTAGTCTAGATCCACTCATCGAGAGAGGTAATGATTTGGGCATAGGTCAAGACCACCCATTCACCCTCCTTATCTACTCACAGGTGAAACTAAATGAAAAAGATCATTAGAACCCATTCTTCTCCAGAATCTTTTATTACTTATGTTTGAAATTTCTTACTCAACACATCAGGTGTTGTATTTCAATTTCCTATAGTGTATTCCAAATCAAAATCGAAGGGTTTAAGGTACTCTACCCAGTATCTCTAAATGAGATTTAGATCCTATTGGGAAAATATGTAATTCTAGGTTGTATGATCTGATTATATCATTAATATCACCTCGAATAGGTATTGGCTCCATGATTTTAGAGCATGCATCATTTTTTCTATTTCAATATCATGAGTGGGGTATTTCTTTTAATGGGGTTTCAATTAACATAAGACATAGGCTACCACTTGGTCCTTATATATCAATATACACCTATACCTCATGAATAAAGCATCGTAATACACAACATAACACATACCTAGATCCAGGATGATCAAAATAGTAGATGAATTAAATATCACCTTCAACTCTTAAAATGGATCTTATTATTTCTCACTCCATTCAAATTTCACACATTTCTAGGTTAAAGTTGTAAAAAGAGATGATAACCTGGAGAAACCTCGAATGAAGCGCCTATAATATCACACTAGGCCTAAGAATATTTTTTATCTATAATAATTTATTGGTTATCTCCCAAGATATCACAATCTATATCTTCTTTGGGTCTACCAAAATTCCTTGTTCAAATACCACATGACCTAGGAACTTTTCCTTATTAATCAAAACCTAGAATTTGGATAACTTTTCATAAAAATGGTGGTCCATTAAGGTTCCCAAATAAACATCTAAATGGACCATATTATCCTCCTTTATATTAGAATAAAAAAATATAATCAACAAATATTTCCATGAATAAGTTAAGGTACTGGTGAAAAATCAAGTTCATCAAGGCTATAAATACTATAGGGGTGTTAGTGAGACCAAATGACATGACAAGGTACTCAAAATTCCTATATCAACTTTGGAAGGTCATTTTGGGAAATTTTCCTCCATCACCCTCAATTTTTGGTACCTTGACCATAGGATGGTATTTGAAAACCACTAGGCACCCCTAAGTAGATCAAACGAATCATCGATATAAGGTAATGGATACTTATTTTTTATCATTACAACATTTAGTTTCTAATGGTTAAGTAAAATATAAAAGATTTTGTCTACCTTATTTTAAAATAACATTATGATTCCCATGGTGACATTCTTGGGTGTATGAACCCTTTACTATTGATGTCTTGAATCTATACCTTTAAATCCTTTAATTTTTAAAGGGCTATTCGGTAAGATGTAAAGGAGATAGGGATTATCTTGGGTAGTAAGACAACAGTGAAATTTAATTCTAATTGGGTAATAAACCCAAAAAAAATATCAATAGAAGACCTCAAGGTACTATTTAACAACCAAAAAAAGTTTTCCACCTGAACCCCATTCAACAACATCAAGAAACAGCTTAGAGACCTAGCATGAAAGAGACACCACCACTGGGACAATCAAACCTGATGTACCTGATCAACTTGATTTGGAGTCCCAATCACCCTAAAACACATGGGTGTTTCCTATAGAAGTGAGGAAAAAAACCTTCCAATGTTAGAAATAAATCTAAGTATTGACACTCACCATTCAATTCATACAAAAGATAAGTTCAAATATGTCCAGATAAAGAACTAAGAAATCCCAAATAACCTTAGTATTGGTGGTGATCACACAGAACATAGAGTATTTAAACCCTTTCTCTCTTCTATTTACCAATGGTGTATAGAGATCCATAACATACGACATCAACTTAGATTACAGCCCTAAGGAATCAATTAGATTATGAAAAATGAATGAATGGGATATAACTATATTAAATAATGTTATATCTATATAAAAATTAATGATAACCATAGCTCTAACAATTTCTGAACATGTCATTGACTCCTCAAACTCATCCTACAACACATATAAGTGCTCAGATTCAAGCCCACTATGAGGTTTCTTGGCATAATGAGAGTCCCCTTTCACCGGTTAATGATATACCACCCCATTTGATGCATTTAACTACACCTAGGAACCCCTAGTATAAGAAAAATCCAATTTAATACCTTGGGGAAAGTGCCTATAATAATTTTAGAGGTGTCTTGGGTATCCACACCCATAGAGGGTTTGGCCTTTCCACACTGAAAGCAAGTAAATGGACTTCACCATATGGGATCCACTGAAACAGGGTCTAAGGGATGTTTCACACTCTCCCCGATACCCTGATTTAACTCCTCATGCTTCCTCTTTTGCCTAAAATAAGAACTATGGATTCCACATATGGCCTTAGGACCACGGTTCATGCCATTCAGTACAACTATATTTTCCTCATCCATGGTTACCTTGTCAACTACTTCATCATAGGTTGGAAGGAACATAATAATGATCCTATACTTAATCTCCAACTTCAAACCCATCTCAAAGTGGAATACCTTAAAGTGTTCATTTTCTAGGAGATCATGTGAAAGATAAACCAACTCAAAAAACTGAGTGGATTACTCCATTATAGATCAGACACCCTGCTCCAACATCACGAAATCCCAGACCTTCACCACTTTTAAGGTCTATGGGTAAAATTTCTAGTTAAATATCTTCTTAAACCTAGTACAAGAAATATATTCATGAATATTCGAAAGAAAAAATTATTCCAACCACCTTTGGATCATCCCTTCCAACACATAAGTATAAAATTCTACCTTAGGAATCTCAAGGGTATGAAGGAATAACAAGATTATTTCAATCTTTTCTAACCACTCTTTTGGATCTTAGGGACCCCAGACATCCTAAAACATAGGTGGATTCTACTTTGTGAACTTCTGGTCATGGTTCACCGGATGAAAATTACTTGGTTCATTACTTTGACCATGATAATGAATGTTTTTTATTACTAATTCAATGATTTGGGATTCTATAAGAGGTTTGGGTGGGGAATGATTCTCTTCATCTTCCTCCCCCTAATTTATAGAGTTCCTTTTGGGAGGTATGTTCTAAAAACATAAAAATATAAAATATAATCATTACATAACTCATTCAAAGAGAACATAAATTAAATAGATTGGGAAATCATCCCAAGAAAACACAAGTAAAATGAATTGTTTAATAACTCATCAAACTAATCATAACAAAATCACCCAATACAAAATCCCAACTACCCTAGTAACTCAATGTCTGACATTAATAAGAGCTGGTTAGTAACTCTATCACATCCTTACTCTAACCCCAGTGGTCCTACTCTAAACTACCACATTTCCCAAATAACAACCTAGATAAGATACCATTTTATAATAAACAAACCTGGTTCAACCTACTATGTCACCCAGGTGAGCCTTCAATAAGGCCTGAGGAACATTCTCGATTTCCCTAAGCTAGCAACTAGTGCTAGGGTATCAATGCTGACTAAATGGGAATGGTGTTTTCCTTCAAAATTCAACATGAATCCTAAAAGGGTTGTATTTCCATGAAAACAAATAAAAAATAACAATCAATATAAATCATGTTAATCATGGAGTAAGCAGTAACAACATAATAAACAACCATAACCATAAGACATCAGGAAAATAAAAAATTAAAGACCAACATCGCATAGGTAAACATAATAGTAAAGTACATATCAATATAGAGTGTCCATTACATAACCAAAATTCAAAAATACAAAGGATCCTAAGATGTTAGATCAAACCAGCTCTATGTATCCCTTGACCACCAACAACCCTCAACTCAAAAGATGATGTGAGCATTAAGATGTCCTACCATGAGATTTAACTCCTTTACCTTTTACTGTGTTAGATAAAACCAAATATTAATATACCCAATAAAATCTGTAGAGTGTGAGTAAATGCCTAATAGGGCATCACCATGAATCTATGTACCACCTTTCACAATTAAAACCAATAGTTCTAGTTTTAAAATAATGCTTTGAAAACCATTTCTCCAAAAATGATTTCATAAATCCCTTGTTTTTAGAAAAAAAAAACATAAAGGTGAATAAAATGAGTAGTATGTACTTAAATTAAATAAAAGGGTGGAAAAATAACTAATAATCTTAAATCCAAAAAATTCACATACATAACATAAAATAAAGCTATAATAAATCCAAAGAATATGTGAAACAAGAGGTATCTCTAGACAATGGTCTCTATGTGTTTAGGACTCACTCATGAATCACTTGTTCATTCTACATGAGCCTAAATAAACAACATAACTTGGGCCTCTCGAAGACACTAGCAATGAACCCTAGCTAGAACACTCCTAAGGCTAGGGTAGAACACTTCCTAAAACCCACACACCCAATGTCTCTCATGTGCACACATAACCATATCCTTCACATATAATGAGACCCATGATCAAGAAATAATGTTTTCATCAAAATAAATTTTCAAATTCTATTCAAAGTTTTATTTAAATATGATATTTTTTATTAAATAATTTTAATAATAAAAAAGGGAAACACTTTGTATGTATATACTTGATTTCAAAAATGTAAATCCCAAGTAATTGCTATTTTTTCAAAAAGTACCAATAATATCATTAATGCATGTATATAAGACCTAAATAATCAATACAAACATAATAATTCAAAAAAACAAAGTAAAAAGATCAAAACCCAAGTAAATCCAAAGGAAAAGTTTAGGTATATAGAGATACCTAACTCAAAAGTAAATAAATTTTGTCAACTTCACAAAATATTACTATAAAGGATAAAAAGGGATCCTCACTAACCTAAACATTTAAGAAATTCGTCAAAAACCTCATCCAAAACCATATATTTTTACCTCCCATGTCCATTAGGGTTAGAACACACAAGGTAAGAATAAGAACGCGAATGAGGAGGAAGGAAGGGGGATAAATCAAGAGGAAATGGAACTAACCTTGAAGGAATCCACCAAATACTAAATGGAATCACACCAAAAACAAAGAGATAATAAGGCCAAGAATGGGGAGATACCTAGTCATGTAGAGGGGGAGAAATGGGATACTAAGAGTTAAAATCCCAAGAGATTGTTTTTAGAAAATCTAACTTTTTAACATTTTTAAGAAAGTCGCATGGTTTACCAAACTGTGTGCCAACCGTGAAGATCACCCCTGACCACTACCTTAAGTCACGTAGTTTTCTAGGAGGTATTACATTGTTTGAAAACCCATGTGGAGACCATGTGAAAATTAACTATCTCCCCGCACCCTATTTTTCATATATAGGCACACAGTTACTACTAACCATTTTCCAATCATGCGCATTTCCTGTTTTCCTCAAAAAAATCTATTTTCGGTCCTAAATCCCTATAAGATTCAAAAAACCAAAAATTAAATGAAAATATAAATTAAATACATTCCAGTGACCCGGTTGGTGTCATAATTTTCCCCACCATTCCCCAACCTACCCTTATAAAGTACTCAAGGTTTGGTTTCCATAAAAAGATGAGGTTATTGCTCCCTCGGGAGGGCCTCACACTCCCAAGTCATATGAATATCTTGGTTATTCCATCATAGAACATGGACTAAAGGTATTTATTTACCTTGCAGTATCCTGACCTATAAATCCAAAATATTTACAATATAATCAATGATATAGGTGATGAGTTCTAAATCCAAACCCTCACATTCCACCATGTGTGATGGGTCTGGATGATATATCTTGAGCTAGGAAACATATAATATATCATGAATCAAGATAATTTAGTCTATTAAGTATAATCAGTATGATTCCTTCCTAAGATATTGTACAATATCAAAATTTCTAACATAAATTATCATCATCTTATCCTTATTCCCCAAATGACGGTTCCTTAGTCAAGAAGAGACTTTAAGAAACACTCGATCACTGAAAACAAACTCTAGTGGATAATTATTATATTCAATGTAAGATTTTTGGTGACATTTATCCACCACCATCCTTTTCTGAATTAGCTAAATCATTCTCATTATCTTCTGAATGATGTTAGGTCCCAACAACAAGTTCTCGCCTAACTTAGACTAGGAAAAATTGGACTGACACATCCATCAATATAAATCCTCAAAGGGAGACATCTTTATCGAGGCCTATTAACTTTTCTTATGGGATAAATCATACAAGGATAAATTTTTCTACCATGATCCACCAAAATCAAGGACAAAATCTTAGATCATTTCCTTTAGGATCTGGATATCCCACTTTTCCTAGCCATCTATTTGAAAATAGTAAGCCACGATCAATTTCAACTGAAATCCTAAAGCCTCTTGAATTTAATTACAGAAACAATATTTTAAGCATAGTTCTTGGTTTGAAATGATCATTTAAGGCACCCTGTGAAGTCAAACAACTTCTTGTACAATTAGTCATCTAAGTTCCTCCACCTTCATCGACTCTATAATGGGAATAAAAGGATTTGATTTCATTAATTAGTCAATAACTATCCATATGGAATCCTTCTTTCTTGGATACCAAAGTAATCCAATAATTAAATCCATGGATATTTCATCCCATTTCCATATCAGGATCAAGATAGGATGCAACAACCCAACTGTCTTATGCTACTCAACATTGATTCTCTAATAAGTGATACATCAAGAAATTAATTCCACCACTACTCATTTCATCCTGATCCTCCAATTTCGACATTTTATATCATAGAACATCTTTTTAGATCTTGGGTAAATAGACTAGTTATAGTGGTGACCACAAATCATTATGTCCTTCCTCAAAACCAATGGTACTACTTAACACTTCTAAAAATGGATAGTACCATCAAGAGGCCAAAATAAATCACTTTATATCTACCCACCATTTAAATCCTTTCTTATTTTATGACAATCAGGATCCTCATTTGGCTTATCATTTTCCATGAGTATGCAACCCAAGCCCTTGTTTAAAGCATAACTATATATCATAAACTCTCCTCCATTTGAGGGTACATAGTGTGAGTATGGGTGTCATGAATAGACTTTTCTTGAGATCCTCAAAGTTTTATTTATATTCATTCATTTATAAATACTTTAATACCTTCCATATTAACTTGGTGGGATAGGAAATTGTGAGAAAGTTTTCACAAAGCATCGATGGTACCCAGCTAATCCAATAAAACTATGGGTCTCTATGACACTTATTGGTATAGTCCATTATTTAATTTTCTTCATCTATGAAGGATTCATAGAGATTCCCTCTATTATGATCACATAACCCAAGAATGTTAATTTTTGTATAAATAAGTCACACATTCTGAACTTTGTGAATAACTTATACTTCTTTAAAGTATTCAACACAATCCTTGGATGATATTTACATATTTATTTTATCTTGAATAATATGAGAATATCATCAACAAATACAATTACAAATTGATAAAGGTAGTCTCTAAAGACTATATTCATTGAGTCCATAAAGGTAGTTTGGGTTCTTGTGGGTCTAAATGGCATCATTATGAATAGATCATGCCTATATTTTATATAGAAGGATATATTTTGAATATCTTCTATGCCCACCTTCATTTTATGATAACAACAATGAAGATACACTTTTGAGAATTATTGATCTCCATGGAAATGATCAAACAAGTCATCAATTAATTATAGTGGATACTTATTTTTTATGGTGATCCTATGGAGATCTGTGATGTCTATGAAAATATAAATTGACCAGTCCTTATTCTTAATAAAGGAACTAGTTCACCCCAAGGTGATGCACCAGGGTATATAAACCCTTTGTCCAAATAATCTTGTATTTACTTCATTAATTCCTCTGGTTATATCATGGATATTCTATAGGGTATCTTAGATATATGTGTCACATTAGGAATAAGTTTAATTGAAAACTTTACCTCGTGATATATGGTAAGACCATGAGAATATTTTAGGGTATATATAAGTATATTCCTTTATAATAATCATGTATTAAAGGTTGAAATTTTCATTTTTATTAACCATTTGAGTAAAGATGTGCTTCTTTATTAGGTATCAATGCTCAAACTTATAAAGGGGTTTCTAAAGAAGATTAATCATACAACTTGAATCTATATAGAAGAATCGAATGATTCAAGATATAGAAAATAATTTTCTTTTTCTAAAAGTTGATATGATAACTATATAATGAGATCCCATCCATGCCTAATATAGCATTAAATTCCACTAAAGGTATAATTTTAATATTTTCTAGAAGAATCTTCCCATACATGTTAATTAGGGAAGATTCAAACACTTGGGATGCAACAATTTCACCACTAGGTGTTTTTAGAGATATCCTGGCTTCAGGGTATTGAGAAAATGATTCAATATTTCCCAAAAACTTGAAATACATGAAGGAATGAAAATAAAAAAAATCAAGTAAGACTTTAACCATTCTTGATTGAATAGTAAGTGTATCTTTCACCATGTTATTTTATTCCTCATGATTTACACAATTTTCTAAGGAATAAATGGTTAGTGGTAATTCATAATTTAATAAACCATGTACAAATAAATTCTTCATATGATTAAATCATTTTTACAGTATTAACTTATGAATTCCCTAAGTTTAACTGAGGTTATCTTTTACTATTTAACTTAATTCATAAATTAAATAAAATTTTCTACAATACCAAATATAGTAAAACATATATTTATTATATAATTATTACATTATTTTTAATACAAACATACATAACAAAACTCATCCCAAAATCTCAAGGTTTGGTGTCTTGGAAAATTAGGTTCATACAATATTAAAGCATATAAAATTTTAAACTTTACTTGAATATTTCAACATAGTTCACCTACAAACCTTTATACTCTTCTTAATACATGTGATCATATGAGACATGCATTAATGAAATGGTGATATAGAAATCTAATAAGTGGAATAATGGTGGGAAAGGAGTCATGAATCAATATGACTATATGGGTAAGCATAATAATCATTATTGCATCATATGCATAGGATCATAATTATAAGAATAAGGGAATCATATGAAGAATATATGGAATGGGGCATATGCATGATAGTGGAATATCATAAACATAAGTCAAGCCTTACTACCATGACATCATGACATAAAGGAAAAAAGATAATTACATCATGCCTATGCATACCATTATAGATAATGAAAACTGTATCATGTCTATACATAATTATCTCATGAGATATAAAGATTAACCTAATGTATCATAGGGTTTTATAATTCTAGGACCACCCATTACATCGTAATATGTTCAAAATCATGATTATCTCATGGAAATTAAAAGATTGTAGTCAAACATGAATCCATTTACAAAATGATGGAAACCCGTGATGAAATAAATATGAGTTTCATAATAAAATCATATATCATGGTATATCATTAATTTTTAAGTAATCCATGGAATGAGAGGAAATCAAGAATGGGGATAACTATAAAATTATTAATATATATTCAAGGTAGATGCATATTTATTTAGAATCATATTAAGGAGTGATATCATCAATGTGATAAAGAAACCCAATGGTAGAAAAGAGAAAGAGTTGATAAAGGAATTGAGAATAGTTTGTAACACCCCTAGTTTCAATTATTTTACCCTTTTATTATGTATTTTGATCTTATATAATGTTTGGGTTATTTTTTGTAGTTTTTGGAAATTTTAAAGTGTTTTGGAAGTGTTTTGAAGAGTTGGTAGTTTGATCACGGTTAGTAGAAACCATGTACTATCTCTAGGAAACCATGAAAGGTGATGTTAAGATTAATTGGGTAGGCACATAGATGACACACAGTTTTTCCAAACCATGATAATTCCATGATAAACTATATAAGTGGATATAGTAGGTAAATCAAGGTTGCCGCACAGTTTTTCTAGTCATGTGATCCGATCATGTGAGGGGTTGGCCTTGAGACATTATCATGTGCACAGTTAGTGCACGGTTTGACAAACTATATAGACTAATCATGTGTATTCTTGGTTGATGTTCAATAGCATGAAAATGGTTGGTTCATGGTTTGTTAAACTATGCAACATGCAGTTAAGGCTTTGAAAATTAGATTTTAATTCAGATTAAGGCTTTGATACCCTCATTTCTCTTCTATTCTTCTAGGTAATTGAATTACTCTTCCTACCTAGGATTATTTGGTGATTCCCTCTGATGTGGAGGCATATTTTTATGAATATAAGGTTGTTGGAGATTTTAAATCTTTGGTAAATCCTCATTTCTTATATCTATCTTTAGATCCTCTCACTTTCTCTCACCTTGATCATTAGATCTATTCTATCATGAACATATCAATGTTATATTTTATAGATATTGATTATATATTATTGGATATATTGAAGGGAAGGTGTTTTAAACTTGGATCATGAAGTTCTTAGTTTTATTATTCATTTTAGGCATTTGTTGAAAGGTAGGTGGTTTCTCTCTCATATTCACTTGATCTAGAACTTAAATTCTTGGTTTTATTTAAATGTTTTTCTTGGATTTGAAATGGAAATGTTGTGTGAATTATTTAAGGAAATCATTTGGATTTATTTTTTCAGAAAACATGGTTGGAAATCATCTTTACTTATAATTTTAAAATGATGGTTTTAAATTATGGTATTATTTTGATGCAAGAAAGATGTTTGATGAAATTTTTCAAAGGAAATATTATTTTATGTGAAATGATTTGGCATGGAATTTGGCATAATTGGGTTTGAATGTGTTAAAATTGATATGGATTAAAGGTGAGAAGTACCTCTGTCAAAGTGGGATGGAGTAAGGGCATGAGGTACCCCTGTCAAATTAGTTCGCTAAGTGATGTCTTGGTGAAAGGATGACTCACCACTTGTGAGTAAAGGGAGGTCCATGGTTTCATGCATTGAGTGTGTATATGATTTCATGTGTGTGTGAATAAGGGGATAATTATTCCAAGTACTAAATAATGGTATCATTCTCATTTATGGTTTTCTCTCTCATGTATTTTATTTATATCTTTGTAAAAACTATTTAACTATTTTTTAACTATTTTATATAAATGTTTGAACCAGTAATTTTCCTAGTGGCATGGGTTGGGAAGTCTTTGGGGAATTCCTATCGAGCTTATACTCACCCCCTGCATGGGAACTTTAGTACATTTGTAGATTTCATTTACTGGGACATGGGAAATGGAAAGGTATCTTACTTATATAGTGATGTGTCTTGATACCAAAATCAAGGCATGCGGATTTGGATCTTTGAGTTAGTTTGGGTGATACTTATATTGATGCTACTTCAGTGTATTTAGGTTTAGTTGCATTTTGGTCTTTAATAGTTGTTTCCTTTTTTTCCATTGTCACTTTGATGTCATTTTAATTTTGGTGTTTACCTTCGGGTTGTATTGTTTATACTCATGCATCATATATATTCTCTTAGTTGTTTATAATTTGTATTTTCATGTTGTTTTATTTCTATTAGGAAAATCATTGGAATTTATTTTTAGCCTTTGGTATCTTGGGGATGTCACCTAAGGTTATTGGCACTCTATATATTCTGAATTCAATGATTTGGGGAGGGATGTTACAAATGGTATTGATCTTGGTTGGTCTATCTGTCATCTTAGGATGGCAGTAAGAAGATAGAAATGTTGGGACTTGAAATGTATATCTTAAAAAGACATATTTAACATTTTTATGCTAATCTTTAAGTTACTAGGGTAGTCTAAGTATGAAATATTTTCTGAGACACTTATAGGTGTGTTATCATCTCATTGTCATGGGTTCAGCTGATGAGATTAAAATATCATGCATTAGCAGTGAGACTTCCCACTAGGACTGCATTATTCATAAAAATTTTTATGATTTTTGAAAAAAAATGGTTATAATAGTCATTGATTGTTATGATTATTCAAAATTGATTATGATGATTTTTTATTTCAATGGATTGAAATGTTCTAAGCCTTTAGTTTCTAGTGAGTAAATACTAAAGAATGTTTTGTTCTGATTATAGAAGATTGCATTGGGTAGACATCATGGAAATTAAAAATAAGTGTCCACTAGAATTGTGGTTTCGCCTTAGCCATAGATGAACCAAAAAAAAAATTTAGAGTATCGTTTATGATTTTAAAGTCATTAATAGAGGAAATAGGAATGATTAACCTCAATAAGAGAATAATTCCATGTAGTTTCAGAAATAAAATGTACCAATATTTCAGGGGGATTTTGAACCTGAAAAGGAGGAGGTGTGACTAGATAAAATGAATCAAATATTCGATTTCCTTGGTACACTATTTTAGTTAAAGGTAAATATAGTAGTGTATATACTAGAGAATATTTCATGCCAGTGGTGGGATTTAGTTTTCCAATATAAAGTCAATAAGGAATCACGTAGGAGGACTTTGAAAAATTGTTCAAAAAATAATTATATACTCACACATTCAAGATCTCAATAATAACTGCTTTATTCATCCTAAAATAAGAGGATATATCAGTGATAGAGTATGTATAAATATTTTTGAACTTATTCTAATTTCCCCCTAGAAGTTGTTTCCAGTGCATCTTTGAAGGCACGCATCTTTGAGTATGGGATGTGACTAGATATTCACTCTAAAATAGTTATACTTTATATTATGAATTATGTAGATATGGTGAATAGAGATATAGTGTAAGAGTGATATATATCTAGAAATATAACTTGATGAAGTATGTTTATCTCCATGGGAATGGGTGAGAAGTATAATATTGGGAACAAGTAGAAGAGGGACACCTATTTCCAAGGTGGTGTAGTATCTTTGAATCAGACCATGGGATCAGTTAACTTTCATACATGACCTAATATCATGACTGGTTGTTTCCAATGTGGTTATACTTCTCATAAGAAGTGGTATTGTATAATACAACCTAGATCTTGTCACAATTTAAATTATATGGGATATCTCTAGTAGTATTGTCATAACACTCCAAAGTCTGGTACTAGAAATGCATCTCATGTTTCTTAGACATCATAGGCTTAAACTGTACAAACTCATTAGAATAACCCTCATCCTCATAACTGAGATAGTCAAGGTGATTCTAAAAACACCATGACTTCTCAATCTATGAAATATCATTAAGGAAATAAGAATCAAGGAGGTGCAAGTAAGAAATTGTATGGTGATGAGCATGTGATCATAGAGGATCAATCCGGTCCTTCAACATTGTGAGGTACTATTATTTTTAATTATACCCTTATTCAATCCTTGTTTGATATGGGTTAATCCCTATAATATCTTTATATTTTAAAAAGAAAGACTATTCGATTGCGTACAAGATACGCAACACCAAGCTTAATAAAATAATGAATTGTTATTATTTAAATGTGACCATTATATCCTAGTCATTGAATTGGTGGTAATTAATAGTATTAACTAAATTATGTAATATATATAATGATCCTACTCATTTATATTATATTTATTTAAAAATAAGCACTATATGTTTTCTTTAAAAATATGTTTTCTTACTTTTTATGAGTTAATATTATAATTAATTTTTAGTAATTTTATTTTAAAAAATGAACTTTTTTTTAAAATCGTCATTTCAAAATTATCTTATGATGAATTTTTAATAATTTTATGCACATTTTTTATTTTTCAATGAATAGTGAAAATATTGATTTTTAATTGAAAAATGTATTTTATTTTAAAATATTTATAAAGGTGTATTCTATTTATTATTGGTTTTAAATTTTAATTATATAATTATATGCCAATTTTTATTTTTAAAATTAATTTTAAACATTAATTTTGTATAAAAACATTTTATACATAAAAAGGGCATTTTTTTGAAAAATTATTTTCATCGCATTTTGCATGTTTAATTTTAAATTAAATTATACCAATTTTGTGTTTTTAATTTTTAAAAATGGATTATATATTTAGAACTAGTGGGTCCAAATTCTATGAATATTTCCCTTTTATTTTTTGTCAATATGAATAGTAACTTTAGTAATTTTTGTTACCACGGTAAAGGGTAAAATGGGTAATTTAAGTTAAAAATAAAATAATAAGGACTATAAAATGATAAAAACACTTGAATTAATTTTATTTTATGAGTTAATTGCTTACATAATCATATAATATTTAGTTTTATGGAATTTTTTTCCATTTGGGTGAGATTATGACCCTTATGATATTTTATTTAAGGAAAAGTCAAAAATATCACACTCTTGTTTGTATTAACTATAATATTTTTAACATAGAGATTTCTATAGGATATGTTTAGTTATAAATATTATTTTGGAATCTAAAATATTTTTATTCATCATTTTGATTTATTTTTAATTTTTAGTGATGAAATAATTACCATAAAATTTTACACAACGCTGATGAAATAATTATTCAATTGATGGGAAATCAAATAAATGATATTAAAAATATTAACAATAATATAATTTGAGATAATTAGGGTGATCCAAAAAAATTATAGATGAACATGAAATTTTAGTGATATAATAAAATATATTTTTTTGAATTTTACTTATTTTATTGGTGTTATTAAAATCAAAGTAATGAATAGTTCTAAAAATTGACATTAATGATATATTAGAATAAATAATATTTTATTATGTGAAATAAAATTCCTAAAAATATATATTCCTAAAATTTATTATAATATGGTTTATAAAATCAATTATAGTCCATTTATGTACCTTTTTCTATTTATAGTAACTATATTGACCCTCAAAGAGTAAAAAACCATGTTGTCACGGTAAGTTTAAAAAAGGTTAACGAGGGGTTAAAACCAAATGATAAGGGTAAAAATATGACCTAAACTTATCCAAAAAATATTATATGAGATTA
Organism: Viscum album; assembly: GCA_963277665.1. NCBI lineage: Eukaryota > Viridiplantae > Streptophyta > Magnoliopsida > Santalales > Viscaceae > Viscum > Viscum album. The sequence goes on along the minus strand of OY728156.1, from coordinate 1,362,604,713 downwards.
TTTTGACCCATTATAATAATATATTTTAAATAAATCAGTTTGGATCAATTTTTAATTAAAAAATAATTTATATTAATTTAATATTTTGAGAAATTCCAAGAGTGTCCCTCCCCTCTCTTATAAAAGGGAGCCACTTATTCTCATTTATTCACACTTAAAAAAAATATTTTTTTCACAAATACCTACTCAAATACTATAATAAAATCCCTATTATAACTCTAGATATCTTTTTATAGGAATAACACCAACCTTTGTGCTCTTAAGGTGTTAAGAAAAGAAGGTTGCTCTAAGAAGAGGTATCATTTTCAATCTAGTATTTCTATTTTATTTTATCTTCCACCCAATTAAAATATTATTAAACCATGATAAAATAATATAAAAAATATAATCCATATACTGAGATTTTTTTTTTAATATCATAACCTATATCCATCTCCTCTTCCATCAAATAGGAAACAAAACCATCGTTCATATGTACGACGGACTACCACTTCGCGAACTAATGTAATTATTTTCCATCACCATCTCTCATATATGTATTATAATGATGGAATTAATGTTATATATGATATTAATGAAATGTTTATCATTATTAAAATATAATATATAATTTACCTTCTTACCTTTTTATTCACTGAAAAATGATAACGTCGTTCGTGCGTACGTGCGGACTACCACCTCCACGAAGCAATGTGATTTGTTTTTCATAACCACATCACATGAATGATATATATAAGTATATTTAAAGTATTAATATGATATTTATTATATTATAATGATTATTTAAAGATAAAATAACACCTAAATTCTTTCTATAATGATCATTGAAAAATGGAAACATTACTTATGTGTACATATGGCCTACCATCTCCATGATTGTAACATAATTCATTTTTTATAACTATGTTTAATGGTTAGATTTAAAAGTATAGTTGATGTGTAAAAATTATAATTATATCATAAATATTATTTGGGATATGATAAAATTATGGAATCTTTGGAAATATTCAATCTAATGAAGTCATTTTGGACTTACATATCGAATATTGTCAAAATGTCTAACGTGAACTTAAATGATTAGGTAATTATATATAACATGGTAATAAGTGATATAAAAGGAATAATAAAACTGAAAAAAGTTTCTTAATAAATTAAATAATTAAACTAAATTTATTATTTAGGAATATAAATAATGTACGTGATGATTCAGACTCAAGGAAAGGGACTTTCTTTTAAAAATCCTCTTTTTAAGTTCCTCTTTTAACTCTTTTTACTAAAGTCAAATGAAATGTATTTTTTAACATATATGGAATGAATAAAACTTCCCTCTATCATGTAGGATAAATTATTTTATGTTTTATTTATAACTTTCCAAGTTCATTTTCAAAGAAAATGGTATCTTTATTATGTGTTCAATTTTTAGATTTTAAAAAGTGATTTTTAAGAAGAAAGGGTATTTTGATATCTGAAAGTGTTTTTCACATGGGTTTAAAAGAGATTTTCAAGGATTTTATTCATGATATGGTCCTTGTACATTATTTATGAAGGTTTTATCCCCATTATAACTCACTAGTGATCCTAATATATCTTATATTATGTTTGTACCCAGAGAGAACTTCAATACATTAGGTTCTCCGAAGGTGGAAGTCGACTGTATGGTTATTCCATTTGTAAGAGTGGTTGTAAAAGTGATATGGTAATGGTGTCCCAAGGAACCTACATGAATTTTATATGCTTTCTAATGAGTTTTCATGGAATTTTTTTGATTTCAAAATGTAATATAATGAACTTTTTGAAAAAGATGATACCCTTTATGTGTACAAAGGTATGTTTTTTTTTAATTTTTTTCATGGGATTTCATATTTTTCACTGGACTAATGAATTCCTTATTTTTATGTCCCTTACTAAGATTTCATGCACATACCATTTTTTTAAAATATTTTTCATAGGGTTTTAAGTATTTATAAATAAAAATAGGAAGCCAAGTTGAATTCATGGTGATTTTTTAAGAAAAGAAATCATGTTTTATTTTAAATCTTTTATATTGTGGTAAAAATGGATGCTGATCAGAAGTGTCCAATTTGTAAAATATGTTTTGGTATGTAATATTGATAACCTAATTTCATAAAACTATAAACCTAAAAGATATTTGGGAATGTAATAATTTTAATTATAGTTTAAAGTCACAAGAATATGTAATGTTTAAGGATAGGTCCTTACAGTTGGTATCAGAGCAAGGTTTAGACAACTTTAGAGATTATGATGTTTTCATGTGAGGTTTTCTTAAGAGTTATGGTACTGTCATGTTTTTACAAGTTTAAGGTTGATTATAAGTTCAAAGTTTTAGACACCCCATTTGTGGTTTAAAGTGATGGATTTTTGAGGAGGTTAATGATATTTTTGTATATTGGATTTATAAGGGTAATTGAATTATGTATAAAATATTTTAAGGTTAAAGTATTATGGAGTTTCTAAGGTTATTATCTTTAAAAGGACCATTTTTATTTTAATATGAAATAATTCATTTCATGTTTTAATTATGTTCTTTTATTTAGATTAAATATCGCTCATCAAGATGAAAAGGAAAGGATCACAAACAATCTTCTCATACCTACCAGATGATTTAATCATCACTTTTATAGAAAAATCTTGTTTGAGTGATTTTTAATGCTTTTTGAACATCCAATTCACCTGTAATAAACTATTTTATATATCTAATACATTTTCGTTTCTCCAAAATTTATATGAATCATGGAGTTTATTTTATGTTATTTAAAATTTTAAATTTGTCCATCTTTTTCAAAAATGGAAATATCACCAAGCTCTTAACTATTTATTTTCTAGAGATATGAACTTCATAATGGAAGATAAAGTAGATATAAACAGCATAAATGAAGACACTAATTTATGGATTTAACGTGTGAATTTTTTTGTATGCTCTAAGTATAAATTTTTTTTGGTTTATATTTAAGAATAATAAGGATACATTTCATATATTTTATTTGTATAAATAAATTATTAAGGAATAAGACTATAATGTGTGGTAAAAGGTTTAAGAAGGATGTTAAGTGAAGGATGTTTTTATCAATGATATTTTGATATATTCTAAATATCATGAGAATCAAGAAACACCTAAAGTATATTCTATAGTAGGTTTTGTTTTCAAAATTTGGAAACATATGTTAGATGGAATAGATACATTTTAAAAATGGTGTGATTAAAAGGTGATAATTTTTGGGTGACATTTATTAAGTTTTGATAAATTTTTGAGGTACATGTAACCCTTAAGTATAACATGTGAAACAAAAGGTTATTTGAGGAATAATGACTTTAATTTTTGGGTAAATAAGTTTAAAGGTATTGGTAACCTTTAGGATTTATATGATTTTTTATTTTGAGTTAATTATGGGTTATTACATTTTTAGGAATTAAAAATTAAAAGTATGAGATAACCTTTGAGGTTAAAAATTTATTTAATATTGAATATATTAAGTTTATATTTTAGGATATTTCTCACATATTTGGTAATTTTATAAGGATTATATTAATATAGTTTTATAAAAAGGTAAACCTATGGGTTGTTTAACAACCCGTCGCATCCGGCAAGACCATGAGGCTTGAACCCACAACCTAAGGGAAATAAGGGTGAATCACCACCCACTGACCCACGTGATATACTATTTAGTATGAAATTGTTTTCCTTTATTTAAATGATATTATAGATGAAGGTTAATTTCATTTTGGGAACATATTTTTTATCATATATATAACCATGGTATTGAAAATTGATTTAGTGATTAAGTGATTAATGTATTTTCATAAGAAGATAACTATAATTTTGGGGAGAATTATAGGAATAAGGTAAATATAATATTATATTATTTTCTTTCATAAATAAAGGTTGAAATATCTTTTGGAAGTAAATATGATTTTAATGTGGCTTTATAGTGATTTGGGTTATTTATGGAAATTATTAGAATATCTTGGAGATTATATGATTAGGACATATAATTTTTGGAATGAGTCATTAAGAGTGATTGATGTTATTTGAAGATAAATGTTAAATTAATCTTGGAAGACTGTATGATCAAATACTTTTGATTTTTGGGTTTCAAAATTAGTCTGGAATATATTGATTAATTTTAAGGATGGTTATTTATCAAATGATCTAAGATTAATTTTAGGTATTACTGTTGAATTTTGGAGATTAAAGTAGTTTTTATTCACATAAAGGTTTATTATTTTTGGGAATTCTCTTACATTTTTCAAAAAAATTGGTTAATTCCTAAATATAGGAGGGATATATTGTTATTATTTTATGTATTTTTTTTATCTGTAGAAGTTTATTTTAGTGCTTCCAGAATAAAAAAATCATATTGAATACTCATAATTTAAAGTAAAAGATGATATTGTGGTAAAAATTGATTAAAGTATGTAATTAAAATTTTTAAAGTAAGTATATTTCCTTATGATTTTAGATGATAAAGGAATTACTCAACTCTAGGAAAAGGATCTTGAAATAAAAAATTTATTCATTCAATTTTATTATAGAGAAATCAGTGAACTTTTAATCCATCACAGATTTAGAATTTTGTGGTGGTTAACTTTCTCATGAACATATTCTCTATCAATATCTAATAGTCCTTGTAAATTAGTTTTTTATTCCATATCCATGTTTTCACTTCCTACTTGGAAACCTACTATGTGTTATTTCAGATGACCTTTGTACTTCCCTTTCTCTTATTTCAAAAGGAAATTTTATTAACCCTTTTTACTATGTGGGTTTCCAATAAAGGTATTTTGAAATTTCAAAACTTGGTTACTAAACCTGAGTTCAAATTTATTTGAATAAATTTATTAAATGGGGGGATGTAATATCCCAAGATTTTGAAAATAAATACTATGTTCAATAGCATGCAAGATACGCAACATTTCTCTTAAACAAACAATGAATTATTATTATTTTAATGTGACTATTATAAAATAGTCGTTAATTGGTGGGAATTAATAGTATTAACTATATTATGAAATATATATAATTATCATACTCATTTTTAATGTATTAATTTTTAAATAAGCACTCGATTTTTTCTTCAAAAATATGTTTTCTTCAAAAATTGGTTGCCTTGCTTTTTATGAGTTAATAATATAATAATTTTTTTGGAAATGTTATTTCAAAAAAATTAACTTAATTTTTGAAATTATAATGTCAAAATTATCTTAAGATGATTTTTTTATAATTTTATGAAAAGTTTAATCTTTCAATGAATTGTGAAAAATAATGATTTTTAATTGAAAGCTATATTTTTATTTTAAAGTATTTATAAAGAAAAATTATATTTTGGATTAGTTTTAAAATTTAATTCTATAATTTTGTTTCAAATTATTATTTTTAAATTTAATTTTAAACTTGAAATTAGTATAAAACATTTAATACATAAAAGGGAATTTTTTTGAAAACTGTTTTTTGGTCCGTTTTGCCGGTTTAATTTTAAATTAAATTTTTCCACTTTTGTGTTTTAAATTTTAAAAAATAGATTCCATATTCGTAATCAGTGGGTTCAAATCTTTTTAAATAGGTCTCTTTTATTTTTGAACAATATTAATAGTAACCTTAGTAAAAAAAATTATCATGGTAAATAGTAAAACAAGTAATTAAAGTTAAAAATAAAATGATAATGGCTATAAAATGACCAAAAAAGTTGAATTAATTATATTTTATGATTCCATTTCATCCATGATAATTCAATATTATGTTATATGAAATTTTATGTCCATTTTTATGAGATTATGGCCTTTTTAATATTTTATTTAAAGAAAAGTCAAAAATGTCACACTCTTGTTTTTATTAACTATAATATTTTTAACATAGAGATTACCGAATTATATGTTAAATTATAAATATTATTTTTGAATATAAAATTTTTATCTTTATTATGGTAATTTATTTTCAATTTTTAGTGATAAAATAGTTAACTTAAAATTTTACACAACCTTAATGCAATAATTATTCAATTAAAGGAAAATCAAATAAATGATGTTAAAAATGTTAACAATAATATAATTTGAGGTAATTAGTGTGATAAAATAATTTTATAGATGATAATGACATTTTATATATATAATAAAATATTTTTTCCAAATTTAATTTTTTTTCTTGATGTTATTAAAATCAAAGTAATGAATAGTTCTAAAAATTAACATTAATGATATGTTAAAATAATATTTTATTAAATGATATAAAATTACTAAAAATATTATATTCATACAATTTATTATTATATGGTTTATAATATCAACCATGGTCTATTTATAAAACTTTTTTCCATTTATATTAACTATTTTTACCCTCAAAGAGTAAAAATCTTTATTGTCACGGTAAGTTTAAAAAGGGTTAATGGGGACTTAAAACCAAATGATAAGGGTAAAAATGTGAGCTAAACTTGTAAAAAAATAATTTATTAGAGGATTTATACCCATACTCATCCTATATTTTAAATATATCAGTTTGGATCCATTTTTAATTAAAATTAATTTATATTAATTTAATATTTTGAGAAATTCCAAGAGGGACCCACCCCTCTCTTATAAAAGGGAATCACTTATTCTCATTTATTCACACTTAAAACCCATTTTTGACTAATACCTACCCAAATACCTTAAAATAATTCATACCCTAATTATATAGGTCTTTTTTTAGGAAAACGTCAACCTTTGTGCTCTTAAGGTGTTAATCAAAGGAGGTTGTTCGAAGAAAAGGTGTCATTTTTAATCGAGTGTTTATATTTTATTTATTCTTACAATTCCTTAAAATATTCTTAAACCATGATAAAATAATAAAACTAGTATCCTTAATACACTTAGATGTTATTTTTTTAATATAATAACCTTTATCCATCTCATATTCCATCAAATGGGAAATAAAACCATCGTTCGTGTGTAGGGAGGACTACCACCACGTGAACTGGTGTAATTTGTTTTCCATAAACATATCTCAGGGTTGGATTATAATGATTGAATTAATGTTTATATATGATATTAATTTCATATTTATCATTATGAAAAAAAAAATATCATTTACCTTCTTACCTTTCTATTCACTGAAAAATGATAACATCGTTCGTGCGTACGTGTGGACTGCCACCTCCACAAAGCAATGTGATTCGTTTTTATCACCATATCGCGTGAATGAAATATATAAGTATATTTATAGGAATAATATGATATTTATTATATTATTATCATTTTTTAAAGATAAAATAACACTTACCTTCTTTCCATAATGATCATTGAAAAATGGAAATGTTACTCATGTGTATGTACGGCCTACCGTCTCCATGATTGTAACGTAATTAATTTTTCACAACCATATTTAATGGTTGGATTTAAAAATATAATTGATGTATAAAAATGATAATTATTTCATGAATATTATTCTATATATTATTAAATTATTAACTCTTGGACCATAGTTAATCTACCAAAGTCATGTTGGACTTATATATCGAATATTGTCAAAATGCCCCATGTGCACTTAAATGATTAAGTAATTGTATATAACATGGTAATAAGTGATATAAAATGAATAATAAATTTGAAAAATGTTATTAGTCAAGTAAATAATTAACTTAATTTATTATTTAGGATTATAAAGAATATATATGATGATTTAGACTCAAGGTAAGAGTATTTCTTTTAAAAATTTTCTTTTTAAGTTCCCCTTTTAACTCTTTTACCAAAGTCAAAAGGAAAGTGTTTTTTAAAATATATGGCATGAAAATAATTTACCACTATCATGATTATTCAATGATTTTAAGTTTCCTTTATAATTTTCTAAGGTCATTTTCAAATAAAATCATTTCTTTATTATGTGTATATTTTTTAGATTTTAAAAGGTGATTTTTAAGAAGAAATGGTATTTTGATATACGAAAGTGTTCTACATAGGGGTTTAAAAAAACAAGGTTTTTATTCATGATATGGTCCTTTAAAATTGTTTATGAAGGTTTGATCCCCATTATAGCTCATAGGTGATCCCAATATATCTTATATTATGGGTGAACCCTAATAGCTTAGAAAAAAAATCATGGGTTTTATGTTTTTCACTGAACTAACAACTTCCTTATTTTTATGTACCTTACTGAGTTTTTTTGTGTTAATCCCATTTTTTTAAAAAAATCATAGTATTTTAAGGATGGGTAAAGAAAATAAATAATTCAAGTTAAAGTCATGCTGATTTTTCATTAAAATAAATCACAATTTATTTTAAATATTTTATATTGTGGGAAAATGGATGTTGATTAGAAGTGTCCACTTTATAAAATATGATTTTTTATGTAATATTTATGAGAAAATTCTCTAAAACTATAAACCTGAAATATATTTGGGGGTGTAGGAAAGTGAATTATAGTCAAAAGTCACTATAATATGTAATGTTTAAGGATGGGTCCTTACATTCCCACTCTTTTATTTCTTCTCGTGTTGTTGATCACCTGGGTTTACATATCGAGATAGTGTCTTCTATCTTGAATATTCAAACACCTATTGAACAACAAGAGTGACAAGCCTTTAAGTGTTAAATGTTTTCTATAACTATCGATGAGGATAAATTAGTGTGTCATCCCAGACCTGGTTCACTCATAAGTAACCAAACCTAGTTCACCACGTAGCCTCAAGTGTGCCTCCCCATACGCCAGAGGCTTCCAAATATCAGTGAGGGTATGAAGATGTTATATTGGGGATATTATACCTTTATGATCATAGTGCAGCATGGTAGTATAATAAATGAGTAAACATCAGAAAAATAATAAATGAATATAATCAGAAGAGAAAATCATCCAGATATAATAACTATAAACAAGATAATATCATATACAAATTAATGATGTCATGATGATAAACAAAAATGGGGAATAAAAGGGAGAATATGGTAGTAGGCATACACAATACATGCTATAAAAATAAACAAAAGGAGAAAAAGTTATCTCTGATAGCATCATGAGCACAAGAATAGTCATCTTCTCACATAATCCATCCTAGCATAGATAAATTAAGCATCCATAGTTGGGAACTTCCCTTTCTCCCTACTTTCATCCATGAAGTCTATTTGGGTACAAATCGATGGCCCAAATAGGGTGTGAGTAAAATTTAGTAAGTCACTACAAATGGTGTCTAATGATATCCAAACAGTGATAATAAAGTGGACCGTGAGCAGGTAATAAATAAGGTAGTAAATATAAATGAACCATGTCATATCAGATTCTTGGAGGATACTTGGACAACCTTACCTACTTTGGACTAAGTCGGAATGCCTCATAATAAGTGACTATGTGATGATTATAATAATAATAATAATAATATAAGGCTTAAGGTATACCCAAGGTGTCCTTGACCACATAAGTTTGATCCAACTCATAATAATAACTAATGCGGTACAACTATAGGAGTATGAGTGTAATCCAGGGATAAAACCTTAGTAATGAACTCATATAATGATAATTGTGATGATCCCTAGAAACAAGTCCTAGGTAGCCTTGGGTCAGACCTAATTGGATTCCAAGGAGAAAATATGAGGTGGTCCACCTTATAACACATCAACTTAGATCCAAGGAGATAATCCAAGGAATTCTAATATATGGAGAAAATTAATAGATTAGTCTATAGAATTATGACTAGGAATTTATCAAGGTAAGATAGGGACCAAGTCCAAGAGGGTTATTAACTCTTAGAGAACGCATCCATGAATCGTGTGGCGTCCTCTAGGTAGTCAAGGAAAACCCAAGGGGGGAATCCAAGACTTTCCCAAGGAATTTCATCTTATAATTATATATAATGGTCATATTAAGAGTTAAAATAAGTATAATCTATTTCAAATTTCATTTAATCTCATTTATTCATGGGTTTATTTCATTATTTAATAAGAATCATGTAATACATTTATACCATTTAATCCCATTTAGTGATGGGAATAGTTTATGATTAGTTAAATGTCTTTTCCATTCATGTTTCATCTTCCATCATTTAACAATTCAATTAATTCAATTTACTCATTATATCATAAATATATAGCCGAATCAACCTCAAAGGTTTTCTAGGTCACAATGTAAGGAAAATTTGTTAAGAGAAAATAATTGGCATGCCTAAGGGGAGGTTGGGTCGAGGTCATTAACCTCCAAACATTTTCAAGAGATCTATGGGAGTATCTATTCAAGGCATGAAATTTAATTTAAAAGAATTTAATATTTTATGAGATATTAATGGAAAGTAAAACTCATAACATAATGGTTTACTTTATAGACATCATAAATTTTAGGGAAAAGCATGAGACCACCTACCTTATACTTGTATATGACTCCTCATCTACTATCAGATTCAGATTTGGACTATAATGAGTGGAATTGAAGAAACTAGACAAACAACCTGAAAATATGGCATATTATCTCACACATATTTAGTATTTAATATGGCTAGAGAAATTAAGGAAGTAAGAGGATTGAAGAACTTGTCAATAGAAATCCAAAGTGAAAAATGACAGTTGAATCGGATGTCAGATAAGGGAGGATTCTCAAAGATTATCTTGAGAGAAGGAGGGATATTTAAATTAGATATAGGAGTTTTTGTGTGATTTGGGGAAGAAAATAGAGGAGGATAAGTTAAATAGAAGGAGGAAAAACTGTAAATTCGCTACTTTTTAAGGGGCACATGATTTGGTTGCACGGTTAGACAAATCGTACACTACCACTTCCCAAGTGAAACACCCCCTAACATATCTAGTTACATGATTTGAAAAATCATTCATATCCTATGTGTTCTCACTTTCCAAGAGTCATCCCCCCTGCATAGTTTGCACATTGTTTTACAAATTGTGTGCAAACTGTGAGAATCACCTCTATAACAAGTCTGTACTATTTCATATAGTCATGAAGCCTCCCTTGCATGATTTTATCAATCATTATCCTCTATATATGGGTTGCATTATTGAGCTACATGGTTATAACTAACCATGCATCAACTATGAACCTCATACTAATTCTCTAAAACTGAGCTATGGGCTCCGAACAGGCCCCAAACACTCCCAAACCCTTCCTTAACTCTTAGGAACTTTTATTAGAGAAAAAAATAGGTTTAAAATTTAATTTAAAGGAATATATACCTATCTAAAAAATTATGATCTTACAAACCCCCCCCCCCTTAAAACAACTCATCCTTGAGTTTTCCTTTTAAGGGTGGTAAATCATCTTTTGAGAATATTTCTAGCCACTAATCACGTACATCGGCCTCTCACTCCCAGGTCTCATCCTATATATAGTCATGCTACCATAGTACCCATACTAGAGGAACTGACCTACCTTAGAATCCTTTATGCTCCAATCAACGATATTATAGGATGCTTCTTAAAATAAGCATCAACCTCCAACTCAAAATCATCATGATGAAAGACATGATATGGGTCTAAATAATAACAACATAACTAAGAAACATGAAATACATCATGCATAGCTTTGTATCTTTTAGGAAGATCTATTTGATAATCCACTTGTTCAACCCTCTCAAAAACCTCAAAAAAAATATGAATATAGATAATATCTTACCTTGCCTCCTGATTTGTTGATGTCCCAGTATAGGTGATACATGCAAGAAGACCCAATCTCCCACCTAAAACTCCAGAGGTCAGTGGCGATAATCAGGATAAAACCTCTACTTAGACTAGGTTATATCCATATACTTCTTGATAATTTGTACCTGCTTAGAGGTCTCCTAAATGAGATTAGGTCCCAGTAGAACTACGTCTCCTGCCTATAACAAGCACATGGTTGAACAGAACAATCCACTCTATAAGGCCTCATAAGGATCCATCTGTATAGTCTCTTGGAAGGTGATATTATAATAAAATTTAGAAAGAGGTAAATTTTTCTCCTAATAATTTCCAAAATCAAGGGTTCATGCTTGAATCATTTCCTCTAACACTTGTATTGTTCACCTAGACTACCCATTAGTTTGAGGGTGATAGGATGTACTCAGAAGTACCTATAAACCCGTAGCCTTATGCAACCCTTTCTATAACCATGATGTGAATTAATCATCCCTATGTGATATGATGGTATGTGGAACTTCATGAAGTTTTATGATCTCCTTGACATATGGGCTTCCTAACTCATCCACCAAGAAGGCCTCTCTGATAGGTAAGAAGTGGTCAACCTTTGTCAACATATCCACGATAACCCATACAACATCATTTTCTTAAGGAGATTTTGGTAAGCCTATCATTAAATCCATAGTTACATCATCCCATTTCCACTCATGAATGGGTAATGGATGTAAAATTATCACTATTCACTGGTGTTACACCTTCACCTGCTGACAAGTGTAATATCGAGTAACAAAACCATCTATCTACCTCTTCATCCCCGACCACCAATACTTGTGGCGTAAATCATGGTATATCTTGGTAAGACTGGGATGTACTTCCCAAGAAGAGGAATGTCAATCTTGCATAAATTCCTATTGTATTTTTGTAGGTACCCAATCGTGTCCATGAATGCATAAGATCTCATCCTCATCAATAACCCAGCTAGGTAGAGGTTCCTCACCTAATACACTTTCCATTAGGACCAAGCCTTCAGGATTAGATGTTTCCTCATCTTCACATTATCCATAAGTGAAGAGGTCATCATAAAATCCATAAGAACATGTTATTTATGAATCTCATAAATCTCAATATACAACTCATAAAATTGATCTATCAACTACTACTCATCACTGGCCTCTTGAAACATGTGTTTCTGAGTCTTTCATCTCAAATCATCAGTAATTGCATCACCCTTTCTAGGAATAAAAGTAATCTTAAAGTCAAAATACTATAGGTATTCAACCCATATTTCTCTATATTATTCAAGTAATTCTGATTGAATATTTATTTGAGACTTATATGGTCAATATATACAATGAACTTATCTCCCAATAAGTAGTGACTCAAATAACACAAGGCATGAACCATTACTGCTAAATCGAGGTCATGTGTTAGTTAATTACGCTCATGAGGCCTCAAATACTGAGACCCGTGTGCCATGAATTGATATTCTTGGATCAAAACATCTCTTATCCTAATACCTAATGCATCATAATAAATAGTATATCCTCTTTTAAGATTAGGTAAAATTAGTATTAGTGTTAAGGTAAGTCTTCCTTTTGGCTCTTAAAATTCCTTCTCATATGCTTTAGACCATAATAATGTAACACCATTATTTTTCAAGATCGTAAGAGGTGGTTCAAGGCATGATAAATCATAAATAATACACCTATAATTCCCATACAATCCTAATAAACTCTAAATATCAAATATTTTCTTAGGATTCTCCTAAGAAACCATGGATCTCACCTTCTCTAGGTCTATAGATACTCTCAATTATGATATTATGTAACCCAAGAAATGAACTTTATCGATCCAAAAGTTTCATTTTGTGAGATTATCATATATTTGGTGCTCTCTTAGTGTACTAAGTACAATTTCAAGGTGTTTTTATGATCATATCAACTATTAGAGTACACCAATATATCATCCATGAATACTATCACAAATGAATATAGATACGGGTAGAAAATCTGATTCATCAGAGCCACAAAAATAGTTGGTGTGTTTGTGATACTGGAAGACATTACCAAATACTCATAAAATCCATAACTACTATGGAATGTTTTATGTGGTATATCTAAAGGTTTAACCCTTACCTAATGATAGCCTCACCTCAAATCAATTTTTGATAAAACACTCACTCTTTGGATTTGGTTGAAAAGTTATTCTATACACCAAAGTGGATACTGGTTATTAACCATAAGCTAATTAAACCATCAGTAATCCACACAAATCATAAGGGTCCCATCCACTATCTTAGTGAAAAGCATGGGTGAACCCCATAATAAATTACTGGGTTGTATAAACCCCTTGAATTCCAAATCCTCCAAAAACCTCTTGAGCTACTATAACTCAGTAGTATCCATTATTTTAGGAGTAATAGATATTGGTTTCACTCTCAAAACTATCTCAATGTTAAACTCTACCTCTCTCTCGAGAGGTATCCCAAAAAAATCATCTGAGAAAATATACTTGAAAAGATGCACTATAGGAGGGAAATCTATATATCATGTTCCCTAGAAATCTAGATTGATACTAGCAATCTAGGATACCTCTCCACCTATCCCATAATGCTCAGGCCCATATCAACTCACATGAACATCCTATTCACCTTTATGAGTATAGATTCCACCCTCAAATGATGTGAAGGACACCTTTCTGTGATAACAACCAACATGATCATGGTAAGGAACCAACCAATCCATCCCAAGAATTATTTAAAATCCTTTCATCTTGAGGATGAAGAGGTTGAATATTAAATGATAGTCACCTATCTTAATGGTAAATTCCCTATATTGGCATACACTTTCTAATCTCACTCCGAATAGAGTATCAATATTCATCACTCCACAAGAGTATTCAATCCATATGCCAAGTATTTCCATAATAACCACATATATAAATGAATGTAAAGTACCTATATAAAATAAAGAGATACTAATATTAAGGAAACTAGAATCATAACTCACACCATAGATATACCAACACACTACTCCCTAGGAGTAGGTTGTACTGTATAAATATAAATTAATCTGTGACCCTGAGCTACAGTCTAATCACCCTGAGCAGGTCCACTCAACTGGCATTGTATATCAGAAGGCTAACTCCCTCATCCTCATACACCTCCTCATATAGCACAACATGTGGTACTCCAACTCCCTACCTAACATGGAGTTGATGATCTCGCTCTAGGACATGGAGTTAGTGTGGATCCTCGATCATCATCCACTCAAGGTATGGTTCTACAAAATCACTAAATATGGCCCATTCAGCTGCAATATCGGCACTCAAATGGTTCTATAGTGTATTGGGGATACATATTCCCTGGGCTCATGCACTGGTGATATACCACATTACTACTAGTTCGTATACTTTTTCTACCACTTTCCTAATAAGAATATTCTAGGTGACTCTTCTTGCTATTGGACAAACTACCTCCTTGTCTAGGTACTAAACTGCCCTGGTAAGCACCCTTTTCTTCCCACAAGTTTCACTTAGTGATAAGGTCTTAATTAACTATCTCATAAACAGTCATCATATGGAATAGATTCACTTGAGACAAGATATCATACCTAATATCATCTTCAAATCGCCTAACTCTGGATAACTCATCTCTAAGTAGAGTGGAAACAAAATTTTGGAACTCTTTGAAATGAATGAAGTGGTCTATAACTGATAAAGATCCCTACTCTGGAGGAATAAACTCTCTAGCTCAATCATTCCTCGATGTCTTAGGAAAGAATTAATCATAGAATCTAGATTGTAAATCCCTCAAAACCATAACTTGATGTTGATCAGCCTAGGTGAAAACTTCCAACCATCTCTTATATAACCTTGTAAGCATATAATCCATGAGTTTCACTCTTATTTTTAGAGGTGTCTCAAGATGATAGAATATAATAAGCATAACCTCTAGCCATGACTCAATAGCCTGAGGAACACCTTCTCCCAAAAAGGTAGGAGGGTGATGGTATTGGAATTCCCTAGTTAACTCTATCATAGAAGGGGTGGGTTATGGAGCTCCCTTTATAGAATTCACTAGCAATAATAAACCCTCTAGAAACTGAGTATCAGCACCCAGATCAAGAATAGAAGGAGGTTCTTTAGGTATCACTATAAGAGGTAATACTGGCGGCTTATGTCCCACCACCTATGAAGCATGGTCATCACCTCCTTCATGGTGTATAACTCGAGGTTGTTCTAGTGGAATATTTCTACAATGCCAAATGCACACCTCAAACCAAGATTTAATAACAAATGATCACAAATAAAAGAATAGGATAGGTACAATCCTTCCTATATAAGATCCAATACCCATATTCCCACTCCTAGAGCTAGGTCTAGGTAATTTAGAAGATCATAAGGGAACATGAGAGAGACTCCAAACACCAAATACTAAGGTTAGTTCTGGGTCAAGGCCTCATATCTCATCATAGAGGTTTTGGTATATAGAGTGTCAATTGCAAGTTATAGAGGAAAAAACCTTTTAAGTTTTAATTGGAATCCCCATATAATGTAAACCATTTCATTTATCTTTTTAAGAATCAACCAGTACATATTTATATACATCATACTCCAGTTAGATGAGTTACCATTCCTAAGTTATAAATACCTATGCTTTATAAGTTACAATTGTAACATCATGTAACTGAAACCCGACCCTTACATATGATATCAAGATATAACAAGATGAACATGATGATTTGATTACATGAATCTCCATTCTCAATTTATAGAAGTGAAGTCTTTATAAATTAAAATTAGCATTCATGTAATATAAATCAACTAAAATTTCAGTTCATGTAAACATAGTTACACATCTCAAATATGTCATAATTGGTTAGTTAAGGTTCACCCATAAATTTATGAGTTAAAACCCATTTAGGTTGATTTAGAAACTTTAATTAACCAATTATTTATATCATTAATCTTATAGAAATGTTAGTCAAATAACAGACATAGCAGTCAATCACTACATCATGCTACAAGCAATGCACTTAATAAAGTAAACATGGCATGGGATATGAATAACATATCAATCCTCAGGTGCCTATAATGATGAATTAAAAAACACTTTCTTATCATACCAAGACAAGGGTAGAATATAATCCATAATAATAATAATTAATTCCACAAGTCATGTGCGCCACCCATCGGTGAAATCAGTAAAAATGTAATGGGAATAATCCAAAACAATAGGTCTCATCCTAGATAATTTGTCTTTCCCCTGTACATGGGTTAGCTACTCCTAGGCACATGATCATTACCAAATTCTAGCACATTATTAGTCTCCAGTATACCAACCCAAAATAGTAATACAAAGGAAAAAAAGAATATATAATACCACTTTGTGGTATATTGGACCCGGTTCACTCATAAGTAACTGAACCTAGCTGGATATATAGCATCAAGCACATGTCCCTATATGATAGAGGTTGCTGACTAGTAGCGAGTGTCTATTATGGTTTAGTGTGGAAACTATACCCTCGTGATCAGAGTGTAATGAAACGGTATAATAAATGAGTAAATAGAAAAAACATAATGAATAAATGGAAGCTAAAGAGTAAATAGTCCAGATATAATAACCATTAAAAGGACAATATCATATACAAATTAATGATGTCGTGATTCTAAACAAAAATGGGGAATAAAAGGGAGAATAAGGTGGTAGGTATACACAGTACATGCTATACAAAATAAACAAAAATAGAAAAATTTATCTCTAATAGAATCACAAGCATAAGCTCAGTCCACTGCTCCTATACTCCATCATAACATAGATAAATCAATCATTCATATCTGGGTGCTTCCCTTTATCCCTACCTACATCCATGAAGTCTGTATGGGTACCAATTGGAACCTTGAATAGGGTGTGAGTAAAACTTATTATTCCACCACTAATGGTGCCTAATGTTATACAGTTAATGAGCATAAAGTGAAAAGTGTGCAGGTAATAAATAACAAAGTAAAAGTAAATGAACAAGTCAACTCAAGTTCATTAAGAACACCTTTACAACCATTCCTAATTTGTCCTAAACTATAATTTCTTAGAATAAGTGAACATGTGATGATAATAATAATAATACATGACCCAATTTATACCCAAGGTGTCCTTGGCCTTATAAGGTTGAGTCAACTCATAGTAATAATTCATGTAGTCTGGATATAGGGGTATGAGTGTAATTTAGGGATAAACCCTCAACAATGCACTCCTATAATGATAAATATATTTATCCTTAGGAACAAGTCCTGGTTAGCCTTAGGATAGACTCGATTGGATACTAAGGAGATAATATGAGGCGGTCCACATCATAAGACATCAAGATGAATCCAAGAAGATAATCCAAGGAATTATAATATCTAGATAAAATTAATAGATGAGTATATAGAATTATGATTGAGCAGTCATCAAGTTAAGATAGGGACTGAGTCCAATAGGGGTATCAACTCTTGTAAAATGCATCCATGAATTGGGTGGCATCCTCTAGGTAGTCAAGGAAACACAAGGGGGTAATCCAAGACTTTACCAAGGTAGTTCATCCTATAACTATATATAATGATCATATTAAGAGTCAAGTGAAGTATAAGACATTTCACATTTCATTTAATCTCATTTATTCATGATTATAATTTATCATTTAATAATAACCATGTAATACATTTATACCATTTAACATTTCCATTGAATCCCATTTAGTGATATCCATAAGTCATGGTTAATACGGTCAAGTGACATGTCCTTACCATTCAAGTTTCATCTTTCATCATTTAACATTTTAATTAATTAAATTTACTTATTGGATCATAAATTTCTAGATGAACCCACCAAAAAAGGTTTCTTGGTCACAATTCAAGGTAAAAATGTCGATGTAAAACAAATATCACACCCAAGGGGTGGTTGAATCGAGGTCGTTAACCTCTAACAATTATCAATGGGTCTATGGAAGTATCTCTTCAAGGCATAACATTTAATTTAAAAGAATTTTATATTTTAGGAGTGATGCATGTAATGTTCGGATCTTGGTACAATGGTGTACTTTATAGACATCGTAACTTTTAGGGAAAATCATGATGTCGCCTACCTTATACTGGTAGATGACTCCTTATCCGATATCAGCTTCATATTTAGGATAGAATGGGAGGAATATAAGAAACTAGAGAAACACCCTAAAATATGGTATATTAGATTACAGATATTTATCATTAAATATGGTGAGATAAATGAAGGAAGGAAGTAAGATGATTGAAGAACTTACCAATGGAGATCCAACACGACAAATGACATTTGAATCAGACGTCAGGTAAGGGAGGAGTCTCAAAACCTAGATTGAGAGGAGAACAGATCTTTTGATGAGGGGGAGGAGATGTTGTATTATTTGGGGAAGAAAATATAGGAGGATAAGTTAAATATAAGGAGGGAGAAAACATAAATTTGCTACTTTTTAATAGGTGTAGGATTTGGCCACAGAGTTGTCCAAACCGTGCACCACCACAATCCAAGTGCCACACCCCCTCACACATCTAGGTGAATGGTTTCACAAACATGTGTAACTTATGCATGCTCGCTATTTAAGAGTCACCCCCCCATCATGGATTGTTCATGGTTTAAAAAATCATGTGAACGTCATATGAATAACCTCTGCAACAAGTATGCACTATTTTTAATAATCATTCATCCTCCCTTGCACGGTTTTCCCAACCGTGTTGCTCTATATATGGGTCACATGATTGATCCACATGGTTATCAATAATCATGATCCTCATGCTGTTTCTCCAAAAACTAGAGCTCCAAGATCTGAACAAGCCTCAGTCACTCCCGAACCCTTCCTTAACTCTTAAGAACTTTTATTAGAGTAAAATAAGAGGTTTAAATGGTAATTTAAAGGAATCCATGCCTGTCTAAAAAACTGGGATCTTATAATTGGTTTTTTATTTATCTATTCTTGATATGGATATATTTGAATTGATTTTGGGAATGGATTGGTTGACATCCTTCAAGGCCCACATTGACTATTATCCCTAGCAAGTTAGTTTCACATCTTCGGATGGTGTTAAGCATCTCTTTAAAGGATATTGGTATATAAATCCAAGAAGATCAGGACCTTTAGTATTGGTGGTGGGGACTATATCTTATCAATTGGTAGTTTTTACCTTGTCATCTATTAATACAATTGAGCATATATATTTTCCAACTATCATTGACTAATTTCTTGATTTCTTTCCCTACAATTCCTCTGGGTTGACACCCAAAAGGGAAGTGGAATTCAAGATTGATATCTTGCTGGGGACTAGTCCGTTTTCACTTCCATCTTATAGGATGAAACCAATATAATTGAGGTAATTTAAAATTCAATTAGAAGAGTTGTAAAGAAAAGAGTTCATTTGACCTGGTATGTATCTATGGGAAGTGGGAATCCTTTTTATCAAGAAGGCATATGTAACTCTTCGGATTTGTATGGATTATTGTAATATCAACCATTTGATTATAAAGAACTGATATACTCTTCCATGAATTGATGATATATTTGATCAATTAAGGGGAGATCAGTGTTTTTATAAAATTAATTTATGATCAGGGTATCATTAACTTCGAGTACATAAGGTGGATATTCCAAATACATCTATCAGGAGATGTTATGGTCACTATGAATATGTAATTATGCCTTTTGGTCTTAAAAATTCACCAGATGTGTTTATGGAATTGATGAATCAAATATTTTAGAGGTATCGTGACTTTTTTATAATGGTATTCATTGATGGTATTTTTTTTGTATTCTAGGACTATGGATAATCATGAGAAACACTTATCTATAGTGTTGGGGATCTTATGAGAACATCACCTTTATGCTAAGATTTCAAAGTGAGATTCCTAGTTACAAGAGGTACATTTACTAGGCTATTATATATATGAAAAATGAGTTTCTATAGATCTTGAAAAGATAGAAGATATTATATCTTAGAAATCACTAAAGAATGTTTTTGAGATATGTAGTTTCATCAACTTAGTAGGGTACTACAGATGACTTTTTATGATTTTTCATGAACTTCCTCACTAATGAAGGCTTTGATAAGAAAAGTTCTTACTTTCTAATGGATCAATGAGTGATATAAATCTTTTCAAGATTTTAAGGTTTTCCATACATCAGCACTTATCCTTACGTTTCTATAGTCTGTAAAAGGATATTTGGTATTTTATGATACATAGGGATCAAGGATAGGTTATGTTCTCATGTAAGGATACCATATTGAAGTTTATGAATCATGACAGTTATGGGTGCATGAGAGGAATTACCTATCACATGACTTGTAATTGGTTGTTTTAGTCTATGCCTTGAAAACTTGGTTCCCTTATATTTTTTGTGATAAATTCAAGGTACTTATGTATCATAAAATCTTAAAGCACATCTTCTCACAAAGATATTTGAATATAAGGAAATGAATATAGATGGAATATCTATAGATGGTTGACTTAGACTTGATGTATACTCCAGGTAAAGGGAATTCTATGGTTGATGCATTAAGTAAGAAATCATATAATTAGTTGGATAAATAGGCTTCAAGGAAATGGTAGATAATGTTGGTCATAGATGATATGCATATGGATTATGCTGAGAAAAGTGATATTGCAGTTTTCTTTCATGTTTATCTTGTTCTTAATTAGGTTGATAAGGTTAAAGATTCTCAGAAATATGATCCTGAATATCTAACCATGAGGTTAAAACTCGATGGAGGGGTGACCATTGAGGGGTGGATACTGGATGAGAGATATATGCTACATTTTAGAGATTTTATTATGGTTCCTGAAACTTATTAGGAAGAACTTATTTCTACCTAAGACCGTTCTAGCTGGGTTATTCATCTTAGTATTCAAAATATGTATAAGGCACTGAAAGTTTTGGTGGTTGGTATGAAAAGAAGTGTAGCAGAGTTTATCTCAAGATGCCTCATTTTCTAACAATTCAAGGAGGAACACCAATGGATAACTGGTATATTGAATTATTTACCTATTCTCATATGGAAATGGGAGAATATAACTATATATTATGTTACAAGTCTACCAATAATGGTTTGGAAATGTGATTCCATATGGGTGATTGTGGATCAACTCATGAAGTTGGCTAACTTCATCCCTATTCGGAAGACTTGTCAAAAATCTATATCTAGGAAGTTATAAAGATTCATGGTGTACCAATGTCAATTTTTTCTAACTGGGACCCCAAGTTTACATCTTATTTTTGTAATTACTTGCAGCAATCCATCAAAACCCAGTTGAAAATGAGCACAACTTATCATACTCAAATGGATAGAAAATATGAATGAATGATCCAAATGTTGGAAGACATTATTAGAGCTTGTGTGATGGATTTTGGTGGTTTATGGGAGGATCATATACTATTAGTAGATTTATCATATAATAAAAGATACCAAAACTCAACAAATATAGATCTTTTCAAATCCTTGTATGTACATCCTTATATTTCTTCACTTTGTTGGATGGAAACAGGTGAGACTTAACTTATCAGACCTAGCCTTGTGAAAGAGAAAATATATAAGATATATACGATTATAAAAAAGTATGGAGATGGCTCAAAGTCATCAGAAATCATATGCAGATCATCGTTGATGACCATTATCATTTTATGTGAGTGATCATGTTTTCTTAAGAATCTCTCTGAGGATAGTTCATCTTTATTTTGGTAAGTAAGGAAATTTTTATCCTCGATACATTGGCCCTTTTGAGATACTTGAACAAGTTGGTGATGTTTCTTATTAGTTTTCATTACCACCAAGGTTTTTTCTATGTACAGTGTGTTCTATGTATCTCAATTAAAGAAGTATCATCCTGATAATGACCATGTGATTTGATGGGAACATGTTGATCTTAAACCAAGTGCTAAGTTGATTCATGTGTAATTATAGATTTTGGATAGGAAAGAGAAGATATTATGTGGAAAAAACATCATTTTTTATAGTTTTACAGCAACATGGTAAGATTCAGGAGGAAATGTGAGAACATGAGAAGGAAATGTTGGATTAGTGGCCCAATCTCTTCCAAAAAAACACCATACTCCTAATTTACTAGGATAAAAATACCAATGGTGGGGAGAATGTAATACCCCCTATCCAAGTAATTTCCACTTTTTATGTATATTGATCTTATATAATGATTGATTTATGCTTTGGTAGTTTCAGAAAAGTTTTAAATTATTTTAGAAGTGTTTTTAAGGGTGCGTGTTTTTATCACAGTTGGTATAAATCATGCACTGTCACTAGGAAACCATGTAAGTTAATATCGAGAATCATTGGTAAAGTTTTTGGTTAATGTACGGTTTGTCCAAACCGTGCGAGTGCCATGAGAAACTATAAAAGTGGTGACAGTGGGGAAAAGCATGGTTGACACGTGATTTGTTTAGTCATGAAATCCAACCATGCAAGGGGTTGGCCTTGAGATAGTAGTATGTAAATGGTTAGTGAATTTATTAAAAAACCATGTGGATACTTGGGTGGTGTCCAATATCATGTGCATGTTTGGCCCATAGTTTTTAAAATCATGTGACCTAACCATGTGATGTGAAAATAATGATATGAAAATTAGATTTTAATTCGGATTAAGGCCCTAAAACCTTCATTTCTCTCTTATTCATCCAGGGTCTAGAACTCCTCTTCCTACCTAGGCTCCTGTAGTGATTATCTTTTATTTTGAGTCATATTTTCATGAATCTAAGGGTGTTGGAGATATGAAATCTTTAGTACATCCTCGTTTCTAATCTCTCTCTTTATAACATCTTACTTTCACTCACCCAAATCATTATATCAATTATGTATTGAATAGATATATGTTCTATGTTTAGGATCTTGTTGGATCTATTGAAGGGAAGGTGTTGTAAACCCAGATCTATAAGTTTTTATTATTGTTCCATGTTTTCATCATTTATTTATAGGTAGGTGGATTCTCTCTCATTTCTGCTTGATCTAGAACTTGAAGGCTTGGTTTTATTTAAATGATTTGATTATATTTTATATAGAAAAATTGTGTGAATTATTGAAGGAAATTTTTTTGATTTAGGTTTTTGGAAACATGGGAAATTGTACGTCTTTCAGAAAAACTTTTTGCTTATAATTTTAAATCAATGGTTTTAAATTATGGTATCATTTTAATTCAAGCAAATTGTTTGATAAAATGTTTCAAAGAAAAATTTATTTTATATGAAATAATTTTTCATGGAATTTGGTATAATTAGGTTGGAATGTGTTAAAAGTGAGATGGATTAAGCGAGTGAAGTACCTCCATAAAAGTGGTATGAGGTGAGGGTATGAAGTACCCCCCATCAAATTGGTTCACCAAGCAATGGATTGGTGAAATGATGACTCACCACTCATGAGTACATAGAGGTCCATGGATTCAAACATTGAGTGTGGATATGGTTTCATGTGTGTGTGAACAAGGGGGTGATTATGACAAGTACTAAAGAATGGTATTATGATTGTTTATGGTTTTCACTCACATGTATTTCAGTTATAGATTTGTATAAACTATTTAACTTTTTTTAAATTGTTTTATATAAATGTGTTAATTGGTTCTTGTCCTAGTGTCATGAGTTGGGAAGTCTTTGGGTAATTCCTACTGAGTTTATACTCAACCCCTGCTTGGGAACTTTGGTTCATTTTCAAATGTCATTTACCGAGACACAAGAAAGGGAAAGTTACCTTACATCTATAGTGGTGCATATTGATACCAAAAGCAAGGTATGTGGAATTAAATCATGGAGTTAATTTGGGTGATTCTTGTATTGAGGCCACTTTAGTGTCTTTGGGTTTAGTTTTATTTTTGGTATTTACGGGTTATTTTATTTTATTTCTATTTTTACTCTAATGTTGTTGTACTTTTTGTTTCAACCTTTAGGTTATATTTTTTATACTCATGAATCATATAGATTATCTTGGTTGTTTATAAGTTTTATTGTTAGGTTGTTTTATTTCTATAGGGGAAATTATCCCCCAAAGTCTTAGCATTTATTTTCAACCTTTTTTGTTTTGGAGATGTCACCTAAAGTTAGTGGAATTTTGTATCTTCACAAGATAGTGAGTTAGGGTGGGATGTTATAAATGGTACCAGACTTGGTCATTCCATCTGTCAACTTGGGATGGTAGTACAGAGATAGGAATGTTGGGAGTTGAAATGTATAGCTTAAAAAGACATAGATAACTTTTTTATGTTGAAATTCAAGTTAACAGGGTATTCTGGGTATGAAAAGTATTATGAGACACTTCTAGGTGCGTTTTCATCTCATCATCATGGGTTTAACCGATAAGAGTAGTGTTTTATGCATTTTCACTAAGACTTACCACTAGGAGTGCATTTTCTATAAAATATTTTATGATTTTTGAAGAAAAAAATAGTTATAATAGTCATTTATTATGATGGTTCTTATAAATTGGTTATGATGATTATTTATTTTTATGACTTGAAATATTTTAAGCCTTTAGTTACTAGTTATTTATGACTAAATAATGTTTTATTATAGAAATAGAAAATTTCACTGGGTAGACGTTGTAGAAATCATTAAGAAGAGGCCGCTGAAAATGCGGTTGCACTAAGCTGTAAGTGAACCAAAAACTTGTTCAGAGCATCATTTAGGATTTTCAATCTATTTATAGAGGAAATATGAATAATGAACCTCTACAAGTGGATCATTCCATGAAGTTTTAGAAATATAATCCACCAATATTTCAGGGGGATTCAGAACCTAAAAAGGTAGAGGTGTGGCTAAATAGAATGAATCAAATCTTTGATTTTCTTGGTACACCATATAAGATAAATGTTAAGATGGTGGTGTATATATTAAAGGATCTTTAAATCTAGTGGTGGGATTTATTTTTCCAAGATAAAGTCAAATAAGGCATCATGTGGGAGGACTTTTAATAATTTTTTAACAAATACTCCTTTCCTAACACATTCATGATCACAATAAAAACTAATTTATTCAGTTAGAAACAAGAGGATATTTTGGTGATGGAGTATGCAGCTAAGTTTATAAACTTAATCTTATTTTCCCTAGAAGTTTTTTCTAGTGCATCTTTGAAGGTATGCATCTTTGAGTCTAGTATGAGACCAGAGAATCACTATAAATAGTTATAATTTGTATTACAGATTATAAAGAGATATTGAATAGGGCGATGGTGATAAAGAGAAATGTATATGGAAATAAGGTTAGATTAAGTATTTTTATTTCCATAGGAATAGGTGGGAACTCTAATGTTGGGAACAAGCAGAAGAGGGAAGCTTATTTTCAAGGTGGTGGAGTATCTCAGAATTAGAACATGTGATCAGTTAACATTCCTCCATGAACCAATATCAAGACTATTTGTTCCAATTCATTTATAATTCTCATAATAAGTGTGATTTTATGGAACCACCTAGAGCTTATCATGATTGTAATAATATGAGAAATCTCTAATGTTATTATCATAGCACTCCAAAGTCTAGTGCTAGAAGTGAATCTCATGTTTCTTAGACATCTTATGATTTGAATGAATGATCTCATAAGAATAACCCTCATCCTTAGAACCAAGATAGTTAGGGTTATTCTAGTAACACCACGTCTATTCAAGTTATTAAATCTCTAAAAGGAAATAAGGATCAAGTAGAGTGAGTAAGAAATTGTATGGTGCTGAGAAGATGATCATAAAGGATAAATATGTTCCTTCTATGTTGTGAGGTACTATTATTTTTGAAGTTTACCCTTATGTAATCCTTTTTTGATATGGGTGAATCCCACTATTTTATTGATTCTCGTGTTGTTGATCACATGGTTTTACATGTTGAGATGATGTTTTGTATCTTGAATCTTCAAACACATCTCGGCCAATGAGTGTGTTGAGACTTTAAGTATTCAACGTGTTCTATAACTATCGATAAGGCTGAATTGGTTTGGGATTTATCTATTCTTGATATGGATATATTTGAATTGATTTTTTAAATTGATTAATTGGAATCCTTCAAGGACCAAATTGACTTTTATACCCAATAAGTTAGTTTCACATATTCTGATGGCATTAAGAATCTCTTTAAAGAATATTGAGGTGTGAAATCAAGTAGAGAAAGACCTTTAGTATTGGTGTTTGGGACTATATCTTATTAGTTAACAGTGATTACTTTTTCATCAGTTTATGGAATTGTGCATGGATATTTTAAAACTATCATTGAACAATTTCCTGATGTCTTTACTGATAATTTATTTGGGTTGCCACCTAAAAGTGAAGTGTAATTCACAATTGATCTCCTACTAGGGAACAATCCTATTTTACTTTCATGTTAAAGTATATAACCAATGGAATTTAGGGAATTAAAATTATAGTTAGAAGGGTTGTAAATAAAAGGGTTCATCCGACTTAGTACGTATCTATAGATAGTGTCAGTCCTTTTTTTAAAGAATGTGGATGGAACTCTTCGGATTTGTGTGGATTATAATATGATCAACCGAGTGATGATAAAGAAATGATATCCTATTCCATGAATTTATGATTTTTTTGATAAATTAAGGGGAGATCAGTGGATATATAAGATTGATTTATGATCAGGGTATCATTAACTTCAATTACGAAAGGAGGATATTCCAAAGACAACCTTCAGAAGCTCTTATGTTCACTATGAATACATAGTTATGCCCTTTGATCTTATAAATGCACCAGCAGTATTTATGGAATTGATGAATTGGGTATTTCATGGGTATCTTGACTCCTTTTTATTAGTTTTCATTGATGGTATTCTTGTGTATTCTATGATTAAGGCCAATCATGATAAATACTTGGCCATAGTGTTATGTTTCTTGTGAGAACATAAACTTTATGCTAAGATTTCAAAGTGTTATTTCTAGATACAAGATGTATGTTTCCTAGGATACATCATCTCTAAAAAAGGAGTTTCTAAATATCCTAAAAAGATAGAAGTTTTTATATCTTGGAAACCACAAAATAATGTTTTTGAGATGAAAAAATTCCTCATCTTATTAGGGTATTTCTAATGATTTATTCTTGATTTTTCATAACTTTCCTCGCCAATAATAACTTTGACATGGAAAGGTGTTCATTTCCAATGGATTGATGAGTGCTAGAAATCTTTTAAAGAGCTTAAGGTTCACATTACATCAATACATATCCTTACATTGTTGGAGTCTAGATAAGGATGTGTGGTATATTATGATGCATCAGGATCTAGGTTGGGTTGTGTTATCATTTAGGTAGATCACATTATAGATTATGGTCATGATAGTTATGGGTGAATGAGAAGAATTACCCAATACATGACTTGGAATTGTTTGTTTTATTTTATTACTTTAAAAAATAGTTCTGTTATTTTTTGGGTGATAAATTCATGGTGTTTATGAATCATAAGAGCTTAAAGAACATATTCTCACAAAGATATATGAATTTGAGTCAATGAAGATGGTTGGAATATCTACAGATGTTTTAATTCAACTTGATGTATACACTATGTAAAGGGAATTTTTTGGCTAATGTGTTATGTAAGAAGTCATATAATTAGATAGATAAAGAGGATTCAAAGAAATGGATTCTAATGTAATTCATGGATAATATGCATCTGGATTGTGCTAAGAAAAGTGGTATTTTGGTTTTATTTTTTGTTTTTCTTGTCCTTGATTTGGTTGAGTAGGTTAAAGATGCTCAGACATATGATCCTAAATGTATAACCATGAGTTAAAAACTTGATGTAAGGGAGACCATTGAGGGTTGGATGATAGATGGGATATATGTGCTATATTTTAGAGATTGGGTTTTGGTTCCAAAAATCATTAGGAATAACTTATTTCTATCTAGAATCATTTGAAATGGGTTGTTCATCCTGGTATTCAAAAGATGTATAAGGCACTAAAAGTGCAGTTTTGTTGGGTTGGCATAAAAATAAGGGTGGTGGAGTTTGTCTCAATATGCCTCACTTGTCAGTGGGTCAAGTCATAACACCAATGGCCAGTAGGTATGTTACATTCTTTACCTATTTTCATATGTAAATGGGAAAAGATAACTATAGATTTTTTCACAGGTATACCAACAACGGTTTGAAAACATGATGTCATATGGGTGATTGTGGATCAACACATGAAGTTGGATCACTTCATCCCTATTTGTGAAACCAATATGGTAGAAGTCTTGTCAAAAATCTATATTTGAGAATTTGTAAAGATGCACATTATACCAGTGTCAATTGTGTCTAACTAAGACCTCGGGTTTATATCTCGTTTTTGGAAGTCCTTATAGAAATCTCTTAGAACCTAGTTGACCATGAGCATATATTATCATCCTCAAATGGTTAGAAAATATGAACAAATGATACAAACATTGGAAGACATGATTATAGATTGTGTGGTGGATTTTGGTGGTTCATGGGAGGATCATATACCATTAGTGGAGTTCTCATACAATAATAGTTATTGGTACTTGATGCATATGGATCATTTCAAAGTCTTCTATGGATGTCCTTATAATTATCCACTTTTTTGGGTGAAAACATGTGAGACTTAACTTATCAAACTTTTTCTTGTGTAAGAGATGATAGAGAATATATAGATGATCATAAAAAGGATAGAGATGGATCATAGTCATCATAAATCATATGTGAATCATCATCAATGACCATTATCATTTTAAGTGAGTGATCATATTTTCTTAATAATATCTCCAAGGCTATAGCATCATTGTTTTGGTAATAAATACAAGTTGTATCCTTAGTAAATTGTCCCTTTTTAGATCTTGAACAAGTTGGTGATGTGTATTATCAGTTGTCTTTACCACCAAGGTTCAGTTATGTGCATAATGTGTTCCATGTATCTCAATTAAAGAAGTACTATCCTGATCCGGACCAAGTGGTTCTGTGGGACCATGTTCATATTGAACCAAATACAACATTGATTCATATGTTATTATGGATTTTGGATAGGAAAGATAATATATTGTGTGGGAAAAACATTGTTTTGGTATGGGTTTTATGGAAACAATGTCATATTTAGGAAGATACATGGGAATGTGAGAAGGAAATGTTGGAGCAGTGGCCCAAGCTCTTCCAAAATAACACTAAACTCCTACTTTCCAAGTATGAAAAGACCAATGGTGGGGAGAATATAACACTCCTGGTTCTAGTTAATTTACCCTTTTTTATATATATTGAGCTTATATAATCTTCGGTTAAGTTTTGGTAGTTTTAGGTAAATTTAAAGTGTTTTGGAAGTGTTTTTAAGGGTGAAACATTTAAGCATGGTTGGTATAAATTGTGCACTGTCTCTAAAAAACCATGCACGATAACGCTAGGAATCATTGGTCCAACACATGGTTAGTGCACGACTTTGTCAAACCATGTGAGTTCCATGAGAAACTATGTGAGTGGATATAATGGGTAAAATCATGGTTGTCACATGGTTTGTTTAGTCATGCGAGCCAACTATGCAAGGGGTTGACCTTAATATAGTTATATGTGCACAATTGGTGCATGAATTGAAAAATTGAAAAACCTAGCCATATGGTTACCTAGGTGATATCCAATAGTGTGCACATGATTGGTGCACAATTTGTTAAATTGTTCAACCTAATTGTGCGACGTGAAGTTAATACTCTAGAAATTATATTTTAATTCGAATGAAGTCCCTAAAACCCTCATTTCTTTTCTAATATTCAAGTGTCTCACACTCCACTTATAACTTAGGCTCATTTGGTAATTCCCTTTGATCTATAGGCATATTTTGATGAATCTAAGGGTGTTGGAGTTCTGAAATCTTCAACAAGTCCTTGTTTCTTGTCTCTCTCTTTATATTGTCTCAATTTCTCTCACCCGGATCATTAGATATATTATTTCATGAATAAATTTATGTTCTATATTGTAGATCTTTGTGATATATTTTTGGATCTATTAAAGGAAAGGTTTTGTGAACCCAAATCTGGAATCTCTTAGTGTTGTTCTTCATTTTCTTCATCTGTTGAGAGGTAGGTGGCTTCTTATCATCTCCACTTGATCTAAAACTTGAAGGCTTGGTTTTCCTTGAATGTTTTTCTTAGATATTATATGGAAACATTGTGTGAATTATTGAAGGAAATCATTTGGATTTATGTTTTTGGAAAACATGGTAAATTGAACAACTTTTGAAAAAACTCATTACTTATAATTTTAAAATGATGGTTTTAAATTATGGTATCATTTTTATGCAAGAAAAATGGTTGGTTAAATGTTTCAAAGGAAAATTTATTTTATATAAAATGTTTTGGCATGTAATTTGGCATAATTTGATTGAAGTGTATTCAAATTGAAATTGATTAAGGGCATGAATTACCTTAGCCAAAGTGGGATAGAGTAATGGCATTAAGTACCCCCATAAAATTAGTTTACCAAGAAATGGCTTAGTGAAAGGATGACTCACTGCTCACAGTTACAAGGAGGTTCATGGTTGCATGCATTGAGTGTGTATATGGTTTCATGTGTGTGTGAACAAGGGGTGATTAAACCAAGTACTGAATAATGGTATTATGCTCGTTAATGGTTTTATATAGCATGGATTTTAGTTATGGGTTTTTATAAACTATTTATTTATTTTTCAATTGTTTTATATAAATGTGTTAAAAAATTATTGTCCTATTGGAGTGGGTTAGGAAGCCCTTGGGGAATTCCTACTGAGTTTATACTCACCCCCTTCTTGGGCACTTTGGTGAATTTGCATATGTCATTTATCAGGAAATGATAAAGAGAAAGGTATCTTACTTCTCTAGTGATTCATATTGATATCAAAATCAAGGAATGTGGAGTCAGAGCTTGGAGTTAGTTTGGGTTATTCTTTTATTGATGCCACTTTAGTGTCTTTAGGTTTAGTTTCATTTTGGACTTTACTGGTTCTTTTCATTTGTTTCTGTTGTCGCTCTGATGTTGTTTCATTTTTGGTTTTTACCTTTAGGTTGTATTGTTTATACTCATGAATTATATATATTTTATTGGTTGTTTATAAGTTTTATTGTAAAATTTTTTTATTTCTATAGAGAAAATCATCCCCTAATGTCCTCTTAAGACCTTGCCATTTATTTTTAGCCTTTAGGGTATTAGGGATGTCACCTAAGGTAGTTTCACTCTATCTCTTCTCAATCCAATGAGTTGGGGTGAGATTTTACATAGTTAATCTTTCAAAATTCATAAAATATGAAATAATAATTTTAAATACCCTAACCCTAGTATCCCAGATTCAGTGGTTGTAACATCTTGTTACCTGTTTTTAGGTATTTTTCCTTCTCTTTGAATGTTTTACACTTTAATTGGGTGTGTCTTGGGACTCCCAAGGATGGAGAACATTTTCTGAGAAAATGACCTAAAGTTTAGGGATTTATGTTTTTTTGAACTAATAGAATCTAGGTATAAATTTTTTTAATGGATTTGCGGGGTCCTTCCCGTGTTCAGAGGATACCTGGGGTGTTTTGGGATTTTGTGTAAGAATATGTAGTTTTTTAAGTCTATAGGAGAAATACACATTGTATAATGGGAGTACATGATATGTAATCTCTATAGGGTGTATGTCGTGAATATGGTACACAACGTGAGGTGAGTAGATGTTGTGTATATATTACAAATAATTTAATGTTAAAAGAAAAAATTTTAATAAAAAGGTGATGGTTTTTTCAGCTTATCTGGGCCCCAAGTATTACATGATGTGTAAATGGGTTACATGTCATGTAAATGTCACAATGTTGGATATTAGGGAACTATACGAGTGATATGTTATTTCATTTTTTCAAAGGTTTTGTTGCTCTCAACCTAGAAGGATTCTCTAGTGATGTTGGGAGTCTCTATTCAATCTTGATTGATTCATTATATGATCAATCACCATTGCAGTTGGGTTTCATCTCTACATGTGTTTGATCCTTTCTTCTTCTTCATTACTTTGATCACAATATCATCATTGCATTTTTTTATCATATTTTTTGACCCATGGTGATGTTTCTTCTTATTTCCTTCTATATTTATTGTGTTATCTTGTTTTGGGGGCTCATTTTTTGGTTATGGTGTGGCGAGTGTGTATTCTTGAGGTATGTGTTGTTTCCTCTTATCTTCCAACCCTTTTGTTGAATTGAATCAATTCTAAAATGTGTAGGTTGATTCTAGGGCCTCCGTTGTTGTTGTTGAAATATTCTTGTTAGTGGATCCCTTTTTGGGCATGTGCAACCCAAGTTTTGAGGTAGGTGGTTCCATCTCTATCTTTTGTTGGTGAAATTCATTACTCTTGTTTTGATAAATTATTTTATTAAATGAAATTTCATGATACGACTGATTGATTTGTGTACATGGAAATGGGTTTTTATAAAAGATGGTTTTACCCTAGTTTTGGTAAATGAAAAGTATTTTCAAAGAATTGTGAAATGGTTTTCAAATAATAAAATGATAAAATGGTTTTATGAAATTATTTTGAAAATAGAGCACATGGGAATCCTTGGGTACTTAGGTTGAAGGTATAGAAATAGGTCTCATCCACTTTTAGGGGGTTTTCTCATGGGGATTTCCTCTAATCCCTAAGATCATTATTCTAGGAACTTGTTAGAACTATTGGGAGGTTCACTTATTTGGGTGTTCTTTTACTCTCTATAATTGATGCATATATCTATTGGATTGATGCGTATGCAATTTTTTATGTTAGGTATGAGTTTCCTAGCTATCCTAACCTAGTGTGATCACTGACATGAAGTTATATATGCTTCTGCTTTTGGTTTGTACTGTTTTGTTGTACTACCATGGATTTGATGTGATGTGTGATGCATGCTTTGTTTTTACATGATATATTTGTTGTGATATATGGATATGAAATGCTTTGAAACTATTTTACCTACTTTAATTGGAAATTTGGAAAAGGGGGAGTTAAATTTTTTTCCCATTCTTTTGATATGAAAACTATTAAACTATTATCATGCCTTGTTTTATTTAAAGTTGAACATTCTTGGATTATTGTTTAGAGAATTGATATGGAATACTTAGGTGAGACCCTATTGATCTTGTTATCTCATACCCTGTATACCCCTTTATTGGTGTATAGACTTGGTTATGTATTTTGATGTAGGTAAAGGCAAGGTGTTGTAGTAAGGCAGTGAGGTTTTTTGTCAGTTGAGTTGAGTAACTAGTGGTGATATGGTGGTATAATGAACACACTATCACATTTAGTATATGGTTTTTCCTATTTTAGTGGTCCTTTGTGGTTGGACTTGTACTTGGATATTTTTTATACTCTTTGGTTGTTTGGTTTCTACTATTTATTTTCAGTTATGTCATATATTTCTCTTTTTTGTTGTTGTATTTTTTATATATATGAGCCATGTCATTGCTTCAATTTGGGATAAATAATTACCTCTATTTGTTTCTTTATTATTTTATTCTAGTTTTTAGACCATGGGGATCAGAAGCGCCCTTCGGGTATGTGGCATATCGGGTTGAGTACTAGTTTGAGAGGGTATTCGGTTTAGTTCATTACGGTTTGGTATCAAAGGTGGTATGTTCTCAAGAGTCCTTATCTTTGGATGTTTGGTAGACTATAGATAGTATTTTTGAGACTTTAGAGGTATATTTCATTGAGTTCCTAGCCATATCTTGTCATGATGAGACTCAAGTTACCATGGGATGTTAAGATTTGTGTCTCCTATTTTGAGTTCATGGTGTTAATCTCAGTTTTTTATTGTGGGTTTTTTTGTTTGAATTAAAATTATTATGTTTTATAGTCACTTATCTTGTTTATTTGTACAACATTATTCCTAAAATACATGGTTTTCTCATTCCTCAGGAAGGTTCAATTGATGCTCCTCAAGGGAATCCTCCAATGGATCATAACTTTATCAAGGCTAGCACTATTGTGCGAGTAGTCCATGTCATTGAATAGAATGTGCCACAAGACCAGAATGAAGTTATTGATGTACATCCAAGAGATATAGAATAAATATATTGATCACGATAGTTATTTCATGAAAAACCATTATCCTTTAAAGTTATGAATGAACCTCAATAGGTATAGGATTGTCTTGACAAGATTGATCAAATCTTTGACTTCCTAGATATACTTGAGAGTATCATGGTGAAGCGTACAGTGTTCAGACTTGAGGGTTTGATTAGCCACTAAAAGAGGGTAATATTAATTTTTAATGTATATAATTTTCATGTGATTCATTACTAATAAACACCATTTTAATTACATTTTAAAAATTGAACATTATTTCACATTATGATTGTAATTCCTTCTTAAAATGCACTATTACATTCTACATTTTTTAACACCTCCTAAAACACCTAATGGTATTGATTTTATTTTAATATTTCATTTTCAGGTCTTATATTATATGAAGAACATTCTACCCTTATGGAGCTACTGAATAGTCAATTGGGATGATGACCAAAGTGGGCTTTGAACCAAAAACATTTTGGGCGAAGTGAACTGGACAATAGCCCAATAAAATGACTGTAGAGGAAAATATCCAATCTCAATGGTGCTAAAATTTTAATTGGAGATAGATTAAATAATAATGAAAATTTAATTAAATAGTTTCTAGAGATAATTATGATATTTTAATGGATTTCAAGGCATCCCAAGTTGAAGATGAGATTTTGGGCTAGATTATGGTCCTAGGAAAATATCCTACCATTTCGATCATAACTAGAAAAAATATATCCAATTTGTCTCATATTTTAAATACTATTAGAAAACATCTAGTTATTAAATTTCTTATTCTATTTACCACCCAAATTCGGCCATCTAGAAGCACATTTCGACACCTCTATTGGGTGGATGCAAGTTGGCTCCTATTTTAGGTCAAGGGTGGAAAAATAAAACTTTTACAAACTTTCCATCACCCTGGGCCTAATATAATCAAGTTGGATGACTTTTAATATTTTTTTATCGACCTAAGTCTTCCAAAATTTCTATTTAAGTCAGTGGTGGTGAAGGATTTAAGGATATGTTGTGTTTTGTTTCATTGTAATGTTATTCTATCGATTTGTCTTTGTAACGTTCTTCTTTCATTTGAGAGTTTCTCAAATAAAATTAACTTCTCAATAAAACTTATTCTTATTATAATTTTATGTTCTTTTTATTAACACATTTATAACTTTTCATAAAATTTTGAATTTATTGACACAAAAAATATAGAAATCCTTCAAATAATGGTGGAGTGTTTGTTATTTCATTGTTTTTCACTTCTTCAATTCCGCCCTCATGAGTCTACTTTTCACTTCCATTGAGATCATTGCATCAATGTGGTGATAACCCACTTATGGTTTGATATAAGGGAGTATAAATGGGTTTTATTTGATGTTATTTCTCACTCTATTAATTCCTAATCACTTTTTTTAATTGAGAATTTTGTTTGACGGTCTTAAAACTTCTTCATCCTTGTTGAATTTTAAGGCCACACACTTCAAGTGATAATATGAAATTTTACCTTGGAGTTATCATAAAAATAATCCTCCAAGTATATAGTTTATTAGTATTTGGGTGTGTAGGTATTAAACCAATAAGTGATGGTGGTAGTTTTACTTTGTTGAATGAACCCATCTCAAATTTAAGAAAATAAAATAGTCTAAAAAGGAATTAATCCAATCCACCCCAAGCGATAACCTAGGATAAAATAATTATCTCAAATTAAATTCACTTAAGTATATTAGTGTTAATTTAAACCATATCAAAACAAACCAAAGTTGTCCACTTCATATCCAAAAAAATAGTTTTTTGTGCAAAAAAAAAGAAAAGAAAAAAAACAAAAAATAATATTTGAAATGAAAAATAATGTGAGTTAATAAAAGGAAAATTTTCTTTAAACTTGAACATGATAATACATATTTTAAACTTTTAAACTTAATATCAAATAATTTTTCATGCCTTTATTCTGATTTTAATTCAAGTTTAAGTTCATGAGCATAGATTTTAGAAACTACAGTTGTCTGATGTGATTTTCACCATTTACATTTTCATCCAATTAATAAAAAAATAACAATGCAAATATTTTTGGATTATGGGGTATTAATTTTAGTTCTTTGGTCCCATAATAAATGGTATAGGTTTGGTGATTGTTTTAATTTTAAAATGAGTATTCAAAAAAATAAAAAAAAATACAATTGTGCATAGTGAAATGAATTGACCTGATGTGTGGCTTTAGACACTTGGGGATCTTAACTACATAGTTTTCTGGCCCAAAGTTAGTAATTTTATCTCTATTTATAGTGATTTGAACTTTTTTTTTATTGAGTTAACTCAAGATGATACCCAAGTATGCGATCTTCACTTGGTATCCTAAGGTCTTTGAGCTTAGGAGTCATCAGCAAAGTCTCGCTATTGGGGTTGACTTGATTGAGTGAATTTTAAACTATTGTGGAAAAATTGAAAAAAAAAAGAGAAAGGGAAAAAAATTAATACTCTTATTAATATTAAAATTTTATTCCACCTATCACTTTCATCTTTTTCCCTAGAATAAAAATAAACCCCCATGTCTATTGTGATGCACAACACATCATCATGCTTAATTTAAATTAGATAAAATGTGGTGATGGATTTAAACAAAGGAATGGGCTTGGGATTGGGATATGATTTTGGACTTATATTTTTTTAAATTATTTTTATAGTTTTTATGATTTTTTATGTGAATTTTAAAAGGTAAGTATTGTATGTTATAATGTTCTTGGAAAAGGGGATTCAATTTTCATATTTGTGTGATACTTTTTGTTCAGGACTATCAAAACTCAAGTTAGGGGAGCGATTAGCCACTGAAATAGGATAATATTCAATGTTAATATGTATAATTTTTATTCTCTTTATTATTTATAAACACCATTTTTAGTACATTTTACAAATTGAACATTATTTCACGTTATGATTGTAATTCCTTCTTAAAATGTACTATTACATGGTGCATTTTTTAACACCTCCTAAAACACAAAATGATGTTATTTTTATTTTAATATTTCATTTTTATGTCTCACATTATATTAGGAACATTCTATCATTCTGGATCTACTGAAGAATCAATTGGGAAGATGACCAAAGTGGACCTAGAACCAAAAACATTCTGGGCGAAGTAAACTGGATAACAACATAATAAAATGACTGTAGTGGACAATATATAATCCCAATGATGATAAAATTTTAATAGGATATATATTATATCATTAGGTACATTTAATCAAAACTTTTAAAGAGCTAATTTTGATGTTTGAATGGAGTTAAAGGTGGCCCAAGTTGAAGATGAAATTTTGGGCCAGATTATATAGCCCATGAAAACATCCCACCATTTTGATCATATCTAGAAAAAATATCCAATTGGGATCATATTTTATAAGATATTAAGAAACATCTGGGGCTTCAATTTCTTCTTCAGTTTCCCACTCAAATTTGTTCATATAGAATCTCATTTTGGTACCTCTGTTGGGTGGATGCAAGTTGGCTCCTATTTTGGGTCAAGGGTGGAAAAGTAAAAATTCCACAAACTTTCCACCACCATAGGGCTACCATACTCAAGTGGGGTGAATTTTAATTTTAGTGTATAGACCCAAGTCTTCTAAAATTCCTATTTAAGGCAGTGGTGGTAAAGGAGTTAAGGATTCTTGGTGTTCTGTTTCATTGTAATGTTATTCTACTGATTTTTCTTTATAATGTTATTCTTTCAATTATAAGTTTCTCGAATATCATTAGATTCTTAATAAAACTTCTTATTCTTCTCATTTTCTATTATTTTTGTTAACACATTGATGTTGTTTCATAAATTTGTGAATTTATTCACATGGTGAATAGATAAATCCTTCAAATAATGGTGGAGTTTTTGTTATTTCATTGTTTTTGACTTATTAAATTCTTCCCTTATGAGTCTACTTACCACTTACATTGAGATCATAGTATTAATGGAGTGATAAACCACTTATGTTTTGATCTAATGGAGTATCAAGGGCTGTATTGGATGTTATTTCTCACTCTATTAATGCCTAATCACTTCTTTTAATTGATAATTTTGTTTTATGATCTTAAAAATTCTTCGTCCTTGTTTAATTTTAAGGCCATGCACTTCAAGTGATAATAAAAACCTTTACCTTGGAGTTCTCATAAAAATAATCCTACAAGTGTATAAGTGATTATTATTAGGGTTTGTGGGTATTAAACTAGTAAGTGATGATGGTAGTTTTACTTTTCTGAATAAACCCATCTCAAATTTAAGAAAATAAAATACTCTAAAAAGATATCAATCCAATCCACCCTAAGAAATAACCTAGGATCAACTCATTATCTCAAATAAAATTAACTTATATATATTAGTGTTAATTTAAACCATCTAAAAAAACCAAAGTTGGCCACTTCATAGCCAAAAACAATCCATAGAATGTATGTGTCTATAGGTTTCTTCTTAGGTCTTTGAGGATTCTACAACCCAAGATACACTACAAGCAGCCGCTTAACCCTAAAAAATTGGGTAAATCTAGATGATACCAGGGTCCCAACAAGTGTTGGTGGGATTCTATGGTATAGGAGGATAGGAATGTGGGCTTGTACTGGGATGTTTTCAAGACTCTCTTCTTCCAGTAGTTTTGTCCAGAGTTGTTAATGATGGAAAAGTCTCTAGAGTTTCTCTCTTTGTAGAAGGGAGAACGTTTAGTGTCAGCATACACCAATAGATTTGTGGATCAGGTTCATTTTGCACTAAAGGTTATGAATAATGACCAACTAAAAGCTCATAAGTACCTACAGGGTTTGTGATTGGATATCATATCATAGGTATTTATGCTAAAATATTTCAACCTATACAGAGACAGTGTATTGGGATATGATGGTAGAAATAAATACGACATGTAAGGTTGGATATTCTGACCCTTCTATTCCACCTAGTGGCAGCTTCAGTGGCATGCTAGGGAAAAAGATAAAGTGGTAGGATCATCGCAAGAGTGGTGGAGGTGGTTCTTGAAAACAGACCTTCTTCAGTGCCTCCAGTTACAACTAGTGGTTTGCCTCTGAATTTATATCATTGTGTTAAGGTTGGAAACACACAGAGTTCTTGTACTTCACCTAAAAATATGTGTAACAATTATAGATGTTATGTTCATATGCAATGTTTTTGTCAAGCTATGTCTACTCCTCGATATGGTTGGGGATTTTCAACATTAAAGGTTATTGTGGCGTTGTCATATGATTCAAAGACTACAAGGCTCCATCTATAGGCCTTAGGAGTGAAGAATCTTCACATAGTAGATGAGTTTCCAATAGAGGTAGAATTGGTTCCAAAAAAAGTGAGAGGTTCCATATTTATTGTATATTCAGTAGCAATTGCTTTATTTGATATTGGTGGTTCCCACTCATTTATATCTATTCATTTTTTGATATACTTAACCTTACAATAGAACTCATGTCCTTTGTTATGGAGTTATAGACACATCATAGGAAGAGTAAAGAGTAGGTGTTTCAGTGTCCTTCTTCTGAATTATTGATAGCGGGTGCAGATTTAGACTGGGATTTTCTTATTCTCAACCTAGATCTATTTCACATCATCATCAGGATGGATTAGCTTGTTTCTCATCATGTTGATTTGATTGTTATCATCAACGTTTCTCATTTCTTGTGGTAAATGGGAGATCATTGGTGTTTCAAGGTGAGTGGGATTTGAGGTCTGGTTGTATAGGACCTTCCCACCTAGAGCTTGGGATTTTGTTGTATGTTTTTACAATTGATCCTAATGATGTCTCCTCTATTATTTATCTTCCCACCATTGTTTGGGGTTTTCTTTATGTTTTCCTAGATGATTTCTCTAGGATTACTTTAGATAGGAAGGTAGAGTTTATGATTGAATTTGTAACGGGGACACAACCGATATTGATACCTTATTATCATATGGAACATACGAAGCTGAAAGAGATCAATATTTAGTTGAACAATCTAGTGAAAATGGGTTTTTTCACCCTAGTGTTTCTCCTTGGGAAGCCATAGTGATCTTTTCCAAGTAGGCATATGGGTCACTCTAATTGTTTGTGGACTATCAAAAGTTGAACCATGTAATAGTTTAGAACAAGTATCATTTTCCTCATGTGGGTGATCTGTTTGATCAATTAAAGGGGGAAAAGTGGTTTTCAAAGATTTATCTTTGGTCAGGTTATCATTAGCTCAGAGTTCAGGAGTGTGATATACTAAATACGAATTATAGGAGAAGGTATGGAAATTGTAAATATCTTGTGATTCCTTTTGTTCTAAGTAATTCTCTTATAGTTTTTATGGATTTGATGAATCAGATATTCTATCAGTACCTTAACACTTTTTTGGTAGTGTTTGTGGATGATATTTTGGTTTATTTTAAATCTAAGAATGATCATGAGCACAATCTGATTTTGGTTTTGGAAATCTTGAGAAGTCACTATTTGCATGGAAATATTTTTAAATAAAACTTATGGATTCAAGAAGTTAAATTCTTATGGAATTTGATTTCCGAGCATGGATTATTAGTTGATCTTGAGAAGGTAAAGGTTGTTTTTTCATGGGAGGAGTCACAGAATGTCTTTGAGATTTGGAGATTGCTTGTTTTTATTGGATACTAATGATAGTT
This sequence comes from Viscum album, assembly GCA_963277665.1. Lineage (NCBI taxonomy): Eukaryota > Viridiplantae > Streptophyta > Magnoliopsida > Santalales > Viscaceae > Viscum > Viscum album. The sequence goes on along the minus strand of OY728156.1, from coordinate 1,362,563,499 downwards.
CGTCAATTATTTCTCAAAGTTGGCATCACATTCGACTGCTCTTGCTAAAAAAGGGGTGAAGTTCACATAGTATACAAAGTGGCAGTCTTCTTTTGATGAGATAAAAACATTTCTAACATCGGATCTTATTTTTATCTTACCTAAGCCCAATAAAGGATATGTGGTAATCTATGATGCTTCTAGCACTAGTTTGGGTTGTGTGCTCATGCAGGATGATAGTGTGGTAGCTTATATCTCTCTATAGCTTCAAACACATGAGAAGAATTTCCCCACTCATGATTTAGAGCATTACATAGTTATGTATGTGCTTAAGTGTTGGCAGTATTATCTTTTTGGGGAAAGGTTCACAGTCTTTTCTGACCATAAGAGTTTGAGATATATATTTTCTCAAAAAGACTTGAATCTTAGATAGATATAGTGGTTGGAATACCTTTATACATTTGACTTTGATATCGGCTACACCTCGGGGAAGGGGAATGTCATTGCAGAATCTCTTAACATGAAAGTATCATCACAAGATGTTCAAGAATCGAAGTAATAGTGAAAACTTATAGGGATTTTTTTCTCAGTTGCATATGGATGCTTATGAAAATGTTTCAGGTATGGTTCTAATCAGTGTTTATTTACCATCACATCGCCTTGAGTCTATTCTATAGAGTCAGTAATACGATGATGAGTTTACATAAATTTTAGAAACCCTATATAGTGGGGAGACTGCTTTTGGTTGGTCTCTCTCTTCAGATGTTATTCTCAGTTTTGGGGATCAGTTTGGCATCCCATCATTTTTTAGGTACTTAGTTTTGTTTTATTGGCATTTTTATTCATGTTTAATTCATCTGGGAACTATGAATATGTATTATAACATGAGATGATGGTTTTGGTGGTTGAGTATGAAGCATGACATTACTGATTATGTGTCTCGTTGTTACACCTATCAGCAGATCAAGGCAGAGCATCTGAAACCTTGTAGTTTACTTTGGAATATTTTGGTGGTAGTTTGTAAATTAGATGAGGTATCTATAATGACTTGGATTTTCTATGTATTGTTTTTGGATATTATATGGATTAATTTTGAGACCAGGTGCTCAGACGACATATGATTCTGAGACCTAGTGTGCCCGGAATAAATGTTTGAAATCTATTAAATGTGTTAAATAGAATACACATGCGGTTTACATGAAAAAGTGGAATAACTTCTAAATGGGTTCTTGGATCATAAATCTAAGGGCACTATTAAACTCGGGATATGAGGATTACCCTAGTCGCAACTTAACATTAGTCGACATGGGTCGTTCTTAGAAAAGTCGACAAGGGCATGAAAATGAATAAAATTATTTTAATTAATTTTGTTTGATGCAGTGGTTAGCAATATTTAAATATATATTTTTTTAGAATCCCAAGGTTATCCGCATAACTTTTGAGCCTCTGGAGGATCTTTGGAGAGCGACTTAGAGAATCCTCTCAGATGAACGATGACAGAATCACAGATCAAAGATCGACGTGCATCGATTTCAATAGATCTTGTCTACGATAATGACGTAGCAATAATTATTCATCAAAAATAAATTTAAATTGAGGTAGGGTGTGTGTTTTAATTCATTTATTTTCCATCCTTTATTTCTATGATGAATGTGAATCATTCAACAAACAGATTGATTCACGAATCATGTGTATTGCGGGTTGGGATTACATTTGTGGGGTTTTGATGGGAGATTAATCTTTGTATTTATTTATTTATTTTATTGACATTATAATTGATATGGATTGAGATCAACATGAATATCAATCGAGGTTTGTTCCTCTCTTTGGTTCTTGTGCTTTTCTCCCCCGATTCATTGTTCGTTGTGGGTGTTCTTCATTTGTCCCGCAACTCAACACATCCTGATCAATAAATCATTGTGCACCTGATTCTTGGCACAATGATCTAATATCACATATATGGGATCATCATGGCATGAAAAAGGTGTGACGATAGATATGAAGTGATTTAGATGACGGTGGATCCCTGAATTCGCGTTCTTCAACGTTCTTCGGCGCGAAATGAAGAACGTTGATTTGATCTATTTTTGCGAGCAGATCCGGTGATGAAATGCATTGTTAAACAATGGAATAGATTAGATGATATAAAATCTTAATTTTCATGATAGATCAATCATCGTATTGAAGGTCGGAGGCACCAGATCGAATGGACAGTGGATTTGGGATTCTAGAAAATCCTGATCCACACAGCATGTAATCCGGGATTACACAGCATGTGGGTCCCCCTTGGCAATGGCTAGGGTTCTAGGTAAGAAGAAGGCATCACACAGTGTGTGGATAGGACTACACAGTGTGTGGTCCCACACAGGTGACCTTGGTGTGTACTTGGGAAGTACACGGACATGGGGTGGACTACACAGTATGTACTCCCCCACACGGATATGGGTTGTACCAAGTACAAGGGCTAAGTTGTGTATTGGTACACGAACATGGGTACACGGGATGAAGTTGTGTACTGATACACGGGTAGACTACATGGGCAGTCTAGACATCATTTAGTACTATGCAAACACAGTTTAAAATGACATGGGTTGTTTACATGGGCAAAACCCAGGGTCAAGGGATATAATGTGTAACCCTTCTACATGCCATGTACTCTTTCTTACATGGATTAGATATCATGTTCTTTGTATCTTGGACAAGTTTTTTTAGGGTTTTCCCCCTTATTATTTCAGTAAAGATAGGTATAGTATCTCTTCCTACTCCTAGTACAATGATCCCTTCAGAGGGACTTCCTATATAGAGTTTTTGGAATTCCCCTCAGAGGCCTGGAGTGGGATCCTTTATTTATCTTCATGTCCTAGGTAGAGTATTGGGTATCCATGTGACCAATACTACCAGGCACTGATCCTCTACTTAGAGGGTTAATCCATATTGAGTTGTTGGTATCATCATATGGCCCTAACTATGATCCTCATCTATTTATTATATTATCTTTGGATATATCAGTGTATCTTTCTCCTGACAAGACCCGACGAGCAGTACCTCTTAGACGAACATCATTAGTGTTATCAGACTCAAGAGTGTGTTCTCCCGGATGAGTGTTTCATTGAATCTTCAAGATAGAATCCTAGTATTGGTCTAATGTTGTTTTGTCTTAATCCTAGATTGTGTGTCTTTATTAATTATATCTGTATATTCTTGTTATATGTATTGTAGACATATACCTATGTATAACTGACTATTTTTCCTTTGTTATATGCTTTGCGGTTTCGGGGTGTCCTACTGAGTATTTTTTATACTCACCCTTGCATAAGCTTTACCTGTATGTGTTGTTTCTTATGAAAATGATTGACCTTTTTATAGAGTCTTGGGAAGACCAGGACCAGATGGTTCTTAGTGAGACCGGATAGACCGAGGTTTGTTCATGTGGCTTTCAAACAGCAGTCCCAATACATTTACTTTCAGGTTGTAATTGTGTTACATACTCTTTGTGGTGGGCTTTTATTTGGCCTTTTTTACTTTCTTTACTTCCTATCATACTTTGGTTGTAGGATATATATTTATTCATGCATTGGTTGTTTGGTTTTTTTTACATTTCAACATTTTTTTGGCTCGGAGATGTGTCTGTGTGTGTGTGTGTAGATACTTAGGCAATGTCTCTCATGTTAGTAATATTCCTAGTTGGTGCTAATCACCAGCCTATAGACTATTTTATGTGGGTTTGGGGAGTCACAACATAGGTCCCACTAAAATGGGTCATGATAGAGTGGTATCATAGGTGGTCAGTTCTAACTTAGGATTGGGAGTCTGTGAGATTGGTTTGGGGAAACAGTGTTAAGTATTTCGAGTTCAGATTTCAGGCTAGGGACTCCAGTGTTGGTATGGAGTCTAACATATCCATATATCAGGACTCTAATAACCTACTTTTTAACTTGATACATGATAACACTGGTTGTAGGGAAAAAATGGTACATGCATCATATAGTAATGGGTTGTGGTTTCTATGTCCTTCTTGAGTCAGCTCTCGAGATATACTCATTGACTATGGTACATCTTGTTTACTTTCAGGATGCCTCTATGATGTATACCATTTATGATTCAGCATGACAATCATGAGTATGATTCCCTCAGTGATAAGGCTTCGATACAGGGACCAGATACTAAGATGTTATCTCCGGATGGTGCACCATCCATACCACCACCTATAGAGTAGCATGCGGTACCCGTAGTACCAATGGATGAGGAGCGTAGGCTAAGAACACTTCACAAGTTTCAGTGATAGACACTGCTTAGGTTATGAGGTGATCTTGACCCATATGCGGCTAAGGACTAGCATGAGGTGATGACCTGAGTTTTTCATCTAGTCAAGACACCAACAGATCAGATGGTGGTCCTAGTAGTGAGCCTTCTTCTTGGCTTAATAGGGAAATGGTGGGATTTTGTTACCCTATCTTATGATGAGGAGACTCTTTTATGGATAGATTTAAAGCATCTCTTTATAGAGGAGTTCTCACTAGCTACATTTAGGGTTGTTTATATCCATGAGATTCTGCATCTCTAGTAGGGAAGCATGATAGTAGCTGAGTATTCATCGAGGTTTACCAACCTTTCCAAGTGCTCGATGGATATGGTTTGATATCAGTTATTTAGGTCTTGGACCTTAGAGATAGGTCTATATAGAGACATCCTAGTTAGCTTTATCCCTCTATGTGTTACTACTTATACTGGTGTGATATAGTAGGCTTTAGTGGTTGAAAGTTTCTTTGCTAGGAAGATATAGTCAGTGGTTGTCAGAAGTGTGAAAGTAGGAGTAGAGACCTCAGTGGTAGGGTACCAATTTCAATCTTAGATACCTAGATGTGGTATATGTTTTATGAGGTCTTAGGATAGAGAATTTACATTCTAGGGCTGACAAGGTGGGTCCAATCAGCCCAGAGAGAGGTGATGCTACTCATGTGACGGTCATAGACATCTTGCATGAGATTGTCCGAACTGCCATACAGCTGATAGAGAAACCGTAGATGGGCCATTTGAAGTTCCCAATCAGGATCTAAGTATCACTGAGAGGGTGAGGGGGTGAATCAGTGATATCTTTTTCTTTTTATGTTTCCTTCTTTTTGAAACAACCTTCACCTCCTGTTAAAGAGTTTCTTCTATGGTGAACACACACAACCACATGAACACAAGATTTACAAGGTTCACTACTCAACAAGAGTAGCTACGTCCTTGGTATGGTACGGAAATAATCCATTACCACACAATCCACTAGAAAACAATCCTTTGATGTGGAATACAATGAGTAGGATATACCCTTACACTCGTGTAACACTTGCAAAACAATCTGCAAGTGTGTGTGCGCCCTCTTAGCACAAATAGGGAATTACAGTATTTCAGTGCTTCTTTACAATCGAACATGTGTATTCTCTAAAGTACAAATCTTTAATTTCTTACCCAGAAGCCGGTAAGAACTATCTTACGCACAACTGAATATGTGAGAAGACCCCAAATCTTTCGCGCACCCTTTTAGGTGTCTTTCGCGAAACTTATATTCCACACGCACAAGATTCAACTTTTTTCATGAAACAACTCTTGAGATCAACTTCAATCTTGTGCGCAACTCTCTTCTTGAATGAAACTTTTCCTTCTTGTGAGCAACTCTATTTCTTTCACACACTCTCCTTTTCTTAATATTTTTTCGCACCTCAGAGCTTGGGATTTTTCTAAGTTTCGAGCACACCAAATGTGAGGGGTCACCTCTTATTTATAGACCTTGTTAACCCCTGTGCGTAAAAAACCCAATGTGTCGCGCAAGATCCCGACGCGTCACGCAAAACCCCATCTGATGTCGCCTTGGGTGCGTAAGTCACGCATCACACAAAAGCCCATTTGACATCGCCTTGGGTGCATAAGTCTCTTTCGCACCAGACACATCTTTTGTGCACTTCTTTGAATCTTTCGTGCACTTCATGCCTTTACCATTTTTCAAAGTTTGGACCTCAAAACATGTCTCGCATGCAATATTCCAAACTACCTTCAATCTTGCGTGCAAAAACCAATCTTGAGCGCAAAACCCCAATATTTCGCGCAAGCCTCTCCTTTTCTAGATTTTGATGTTCGGATCATGGAACACCACTTGCGTGCAACATACTGAGCCATCTTCAAACTTGCGCGCAACATCCTTTTTCAAAACACATTTCTTCATCTCCTGATTTTCAGGCCCTAAAAATTGGAAAACACTGAAAAACGGCGCCACCTTAGAATGTTCTTTTGTGCCACCCCCAGATCGTCCATTCCTTTGTCATGTTATCTCTTTAATGCATCCCATAACCATTATTCAGCTTTCATCACGAAATCCACTATCTTGATATGTATCCTTTGATCGATCAGCTTTAGCATCGTCAGATTTCAGTGGAAAGCACTGAAACTTCCCAATCTTCCAACAGCATCATTCTTTCCAAGAAAAATTGTATATGAATGGCATCATCATTTCTCCCCCTTTCCTTCATAAGGCTTGCATCACAAGTTCTCATAACTTATGATATTTTTGAAATAAAAATCAACAAAGAATCATCTGATTTTCAAGTCCTTAACAAAGTGAATTGATTTATCTTCTTTGACAACAAAAGACAACACTCTATAACAGAAAACTCTTCTTACTTTTTTATCCATCCAACTTTGTCCCAACACCATTGAGATAGTGATATCAATAGGATCAGGTAGGTTAGTAGGTTGGAGATTGTGGTAGAGGAACTAGAAGAGCAGTAAGAGGTGGTCGAAATTTCAACATGTTACCACCACCACCCCCAGGTGGTCTACATCAAGCTGAGGGAGCTGGAGGACATGGGTGAGGATAGATAAAGGTAGTCAAGGATTATTAACTAGGGGATCCAAGAATGATTTGAGGTATTATATGTGTCTTTTATACCTTATCTTTAGTACCGATATACATAGGTTCTAGTCATTCCTTTCTCTCCACATATCTTGTTTGAGACTTAGAGATTTTGGTTAAACTGTTGACTTGACCCTTACACTTGGAGACTCTTACTAGAGAAGACTCGGAGATCACACACTTATGTTGATAGTGTAAGCTGAATCTTGGAGGTGAGAGTTTTGGTTTCAACCTCTTAGTAGTGGTTTCTAGGCCTTATGATTTCATTCTTGGTATGGATTGATTATCTACAGTCCATACCTAGATTGATTGTTTTAGAAAAAGGGTGTGGTGTGTCCATAGTGATGGAACCAGGTTCTACTTTATTGGTGAAAAGGAAAGCTATGAAGAATAAAATGGACTCATGCATATGAGGTTATATCCAATTAATTTTCATTTTTCTAGCCTGACCCTTGGAGCAGTGGATGTTGTGAGTTTACAATTTCTTGTAGTAGTGGCGGAGTACGAGGATGTATTCCTTGAAGATGTTTCAGGTTTAACTCCCCACTAAGAGATATAATTATACATTGATCTACACCATGGTATGGAATTGATTTCTTCTTCAGCATATCAGATGGCTCCCACAGAGCTTCGCGAGTTGAGGGTTCAGTTGGAGGACTTTCAGAGGAAGGGCTTTGTGAGACCTGGTGTTTCACCCTAGGTAGCCCAAATTTTGTTTACCAAGAAGGCATAAGAGAGATTGAGGTTGTGTGTAGACTACCAGCACTTGAATTAGGTGACCATGAATAAAAATTACCTACAACTGAGGATCAATGACCTCTTTGATCAATTGAGAGGGGCATGATAGTTCTCAAAGATTGACTTCAGATCAGGCTATCACCAGCTGCGAATACAGGACAAGGATATGTCGAATACGACATTCAAATGTCACTATGGTCACTATGATTACTTGGTGATGACATTTGGAATGAAAAATTCCCCATTAGTGTTTATGGGACTCATGAACCAGATATTTCATCCTTACTTAGACCGGTTCTTATTAGTCTTCATTGAAGATATCCTTGTGTACTCAATGTCCGAGGAGGAGCACGAGGGACACTTAAGGATAGTTCTAGATGTACTCCAATATCACCATATATACAGAAATATCTCAAAGTTCCAGTTATGGATTCTTGTAGTTCACTTTATAGGACATGTTATCTCAATAGATGGAGTGGCAGTGGACTTGGCCATGGTTGAGGTAGTGTTATCTTGGGATCCACCTAAGAGCATTATGGATTTGTGGAGATTCCTTAGGTTGGTAGGATATTACCAAATATTCATATGTGATTTCTCTAGGATATTAGAACCTATGACAACTTTGACTCGGAAGGGTAATCCTTTTGTGTGAATAGAGAAGTGTCAGCAAGATTTTCAGTAGTTGAGGCAAGGTTTGATGATAACTATGATCTTGAGATTGTTAGAGGGGGGTGTCAAGTATGTAGTGTTCTGAAATACATCAAGAAATAGGCTTGGTTATGTCTTGATTTAGAGGCAAGTGGTTATTTGATATTGTTTATTCTAGTTGAGACCGTATGAGTAGAACTATGCAACCCACAATCTTAATTTAGAAGTGGTAGTCTTCGCTTTGAAGATGTAGCGACACTGCCTTATGGGTGAATAGTTTATCGTCTACTCTAATCAAAATATTCTCAAGTATATATTCTCATATAAATATCTTAACTTGAGGAAAAGGTGATTACTATAGTTCCTCTAAGATTATGACTTCTAAATTGTCTACACTCCTAGAAAGGGGAACATGGTAGTAGATACTCTCAGCAGGAGATCTTGTTCACAGTTACTGAGTGAGGAGTCAGAGCAGTTGTCCTCATTATAGTTATTCTTTGTGGATGGAGATGAAGCGACTTACCTCTAGTCGATGGTTGTCACCCCTCCACTCTTATAGTGAGTCAAGGAGGCACAACTTGGGGATGTTGAATGTGAGACCCTATGTGCTCAAATATTCATAGGGCATACTCCTAATGGATATTCAAAAGGTGGAGAGCATGTCATTATTTTCATAGGATGCATGGTGGTACCAGTGACATTGAGGGAGGAGGTTATGAGAGAGTTTCACACATCAACTTTGGTGGTAAATCTAGGTGTGGAAAAGATATACCAGGACCTCTTATGTTAGTTTCAGTGTCCAAGGATGAAGAAAGGAGTAGCATATTTTGTCTCTCGATGCCTTAATTGTCAGGAAGTGAAGGCTAGGCAACATGTTCCAGTGGGTTGAGTTCAACCCATTGAGGTTTTATAATGGAAGTAGGATGGGATATATATGGAATTTTTTATGGGTTTACCACATACATCTAGGGGACTTGATTTCATTTGGGTGATTGTAGTCTGACTCACCAAGTTGGACCACTTCCTAGCTATATGAGAGAGAAATTTGGTAGAGAGCTTGGGATGCCTCTATGTTCAGGATATAGTCTAAATCCATGGAGTTCTATTGATGATTGTTTATGATTGTGATACTCTCTTTACATACTGGTTATGGAAGGGATTATAGAAGGCGTTTAGGACCCAGTTACACTTGAGCACAATGTTTCACCCACAAATTGGTGGCCAGATTGAGTGAACCATTCAGGCTCTGGAGTATATACTGCGAGCTTGAATATTGGATTTTGGATATAGTTGGGAGGATCCCCTACCATTGGTAGAGTTTTCATACAATAACATCTATCATTCCACCATCGGTATGGAACCATTTGAGGATTTGTATAGGAAACCCTATAGGTTACCACTTTGTTGGATTGACCCAGGAGATTCAGCACTCATGGGCCTGAATTTAGTGTGAGCTACAACTAAGAAGGTTTAGATCATCCAGAAGTGGATGAAGACTATATAGAGCCATAAAAGTCTTATACTGACAGGTGATGAAGGTCTTTAGAGTTCAAGGAAGGAGGCCATGTGTTCCTATAGGTTTTTCCTTAACGAGGATTACAGAGATTTGGCTGGGGTGTAAAGTTATCTATGAGGTTCATTGGCCATTTCCAGATACTGTATAGAGTTGCTTAAGTGGCATCCCACTTGACTCTACCACCGCAATTAGACCGGGTACATGATGTCTTCCATGTGTCATAGCTGAGGAGGTATATGCATGACCCATCACACGTTATCAACTAGGGCGAGCTGGACATCAATGATGGAGCGACCCTTGCTGAGTACCCAATAGAGATTGAGGATCAGTAGGAGAGGATGCTTCATGGGTGATCTATTTCATTGGTGTGGGTTCAGTGGCAGCATGGTAATCTTTAGGAGAGCACATGGGAGTGGGAGGTTCAGATCTGTGCTCATTACCCTCATCTTTTTTAGTAGCCCTTGTTTTGGCTTTTCAGGATGTAAGTCCCTAAGGTGGGGAGAGTTTAATGACTCTTATTTTATGTATATTATTTTTAGATATTATATGGGTTAATTTCAAGACCAATTTCTAAGACATAGTGCTATTTTGAGGCCTGATGTGACTGGAATAAATGTTTGAAATATATTAAATATATTAAATAGCACGTGCACACAGTTTTCTTGAAAAATAACTTCTAAATAGGTGCACATATTAGACATATGAGGGCACCATTGAACTCAGAATATAGGGTTTACCCTAGGCACAACTTAACATAGTTGGTGTAGGTCATTCATAGAAAAGTCATCAAGGGCGTGGAAATAAATAAAATTATTTAATAAAATTATTTTAATTCATTTTTTTCGACACAATGGTTAAAAATCATTAAATATATATTTTTTTCAGAATCTGAGGGTTGTCCACATAACCCTGGAACCTCTATAGGATCTTTAGAGAGAGCCTTATAGAATCCACTCAGGAAAATGATGACGGAATCATGGATTGAAGATCAACGCACATCGATTTCAATGTATCTTGCCTATAATAACGACACATAAATCTTTCTTCATCAGTAAGAAATCCAAATTGATTTAGTTCATGTGTTTTAATTTGTTTATTCCTCATTCTTTATTTCTACAATGAACGTGAATCAATTGATGAATGGATTGATTCACAGATCGTGTGTATTGTGGGTTGGGATTACATTTTTGAGGGGTTTACGAGAGATTAATCTTTGTGATTATTTTTTTATTCAATTTTTGTTCTAAAAATGACAGATCAATATTGAAATAAACATCGATCGATGTTTTTTCCTCTCTTTGGTTCTTGTACTTTTCTCCCCCAGTTCATCGTTCTTCACGGCCATTCTTCATTTGGTCCATGACTCGACATATCCCAATAAATCGATTGTTTCACACTTGATTCTTTTCACAACAATCGGATATCACAAATATGGGATCATCATGGCATGATGGAGGTGTGACGATAGAGATAGAGCGATTCAGAAGACAGTGGATCCCCGAATTCACATTCTTTGTCATTCTTCGATGTGGAATGAAGAACGATGATTTGATCTATTTTTTCGAGAATATCTAATGATGAAACACATTTTTCGATGATGGTGTGGCTTGGACAAGCTCGGATCTTTATTTTCATGGTGGATTGATCACCGGATTGAAGTTCAGTGCCACCAGATCGAATGGAAAATGGATCTTGGATTCTAGAAAATCCCAATCCACACAGCATGTAATTCAGGATTACCCGGTGTGTGGGTCCCCCTTGGTGGCGGCTAGGATCTGGGTAAGAAGAAGGCATCACATGATGTCTGGCTAGGCCTACACGGTGTGTGGTCCCACTTAGGTGACCTCAACGTGTACTTGGTAAGTACACAAACACGAGGTAGACTACACGGCCAGCCTGCATGGTGTGTACTTCCCCACACAGACATAGGTTGTACCAAGTACACGGGCTAAGCTGTGTATTGGTAAATGGACATGGGTACATGGGATGAAGCCAAGTATTAATACATGGGTAGTCTATACGGGCAGTTTATATGTCATGTAGTACTACATGGACACGGTTTAAAATGACATAGGTCGTTTACACGAGCAGAACCTAGGGTCAAGAGACACAACATGTAACCCTTATACACATCGTGTACTATTTCTTACATGGATTAAATCTATTGTTCTCTGTATCTTTAACAAGTTTCGTTAGGGTTTGTTCTCCTTATTCTTTCCATGAAGGTAGGTATAGTATCATTTCCTAGTCCTAGGAAGATGATTCCTTCAGTGGGACTTCCTGGATAGATTTGTTGGAATTCCCCCAAGAGGCCCGAAGTGGGATTCTCTATTAATCTTCATACCCTAGGTAGAGTATTGGATATCGACATGACCAATCCTACTGGGCCTCGATCCTCTACTTAGTGGGTTAATTCATATTGAGTTGTTGGTATCACTCTATGGAATTGGTTGTGATCCTCATCTATGTATATTATTCTCTTCAAATATGTCAGTGTATCTTTCTATTGATGAGACTCAACAAGAAGTACCTATCAGACAGACGTCATCAGTGCTATTGGAATCAGGAGTGTGTTTTCCCATATGAGTGCTTTGTGGAATCTTCGAGCTGGAATCCTAAGCTTGGTATACTATGGTTGTGGCTTACTCCTAAAATGTGTGTCTTTATTAAGTATATCTGGATATTCTTGTTATATGTATTTTAGACATATACCTATGTAGAGATGACTGTTTTTCCTTTGTTATATGCTTTGTGGTTTCAGGGTTTTCTACTAAGTATTGTTATACTCACCATGCATGGTCTTTTCCCACATGTGTTGTGTTTTGTGCAGATGGTCAACCTTTTGATGGAGTCCTAGGCAGACCAGGACCAAACAGTACTTAGTGAGATCAGACAAACCTAGTTGTGTTTATGCGAATTTTCAGATAGCAATCCCATTACCTTTACTTTTAGGTTGGACTTGTGTTGTAGACTCTTTCTGGTGGGCTTGTATTTTTCTATTTTTACTTTATTTACTTAATATTATACTCTGGTTGTGGGATATATATGTATACATGCATTGTTTGTTTAGTTGTTTTTAAATTTCATCATTTTGTGGGATTGGAGATGTGTGTGCGTGTACAGGTACTTAGGCAATGCCTCCCATGTTAGTGATATTCCTACTCAGTGCTAGTCACCATCCTCTGTCCTATTGGAGGCGGGCTTGGGGAGTCACAGCACGGGACCCATTGGGATGGGTCGTGATAGTATCCATGGAATTTGTTGTTGGATTACCATGAACTCCCCAAGGGAGATATGTTATCTGGGTGGTGATTGATCAGTTGACAAATTCGTCTCATTTTATTCCAATCAAAGACACAAAAAAAGTTTAATATTTGGGTAAGTTATATGTGTAGGAAATTGTGAGGTTACATAGGTTTCCTTCTAATGTTGTTTTAGATAAGGATCCTAGGTTTACTTTGAGATTTTGAAGGAGTCTCTAGGAGGTGATGGGGACTCAGGTCAGATTGAGTACAGCTTATCATACACAAATAGATGGTTAGACGTAGTATGACATTCGGATTCTGGAGGATATGTTTTATGCCTGTGTCTTTGATTTTAGTGGATCTTGGGATAAACATATAGAACTGATTGATTTTTCTTATAATAATATTTATCAGTTGTCAATCAGAAAGGACCTTTTTAGGCTTTGTATTGTCGCCCATGAATATCATCTCTTTGTTGGGTAGAGGTGAGTAAAGCTTCTTTGGTGGGATTGAGTTTGGATCAGGAGACATCTGTGAGGATTTGGGATATACATCGTCATTTGATTATAGGGCAGAGTCGAAATAAATCTTATAAAAATCAATCGCATCATCCTTTGGATTTTTCTATAGGTGATCAAGTTTTCTTGAAAGTTTCTCCTCGGTTGGGTCACTGTCGTCTTGGAAAACGGGTAAAGTTGGCTCTGAGATATGTGGGACACTTTGAGGTCACTGAGCGACTTGGGTAGGTTTCTTATAAATTGGAATTTTTAGTTCAAATGATAGGAATTCATGATGTTTTCCACATATCATATCTTAGGATGTATCATCTTGATCCCTCTCACATTCTGAATTGGGAATAAATTGAGTTAGATCTAGATGTTTCCATTATTGATAATCTAGTTGAGATCATTTAATCTCAAGTGAAAGTCTTGCATGGTAAGTTGATTCTGGTTGTTAGAGTATTATGGAATCACATATGAGATTCCCATGAGACTCAGGAGCATCATTCATTGATGAGGGAGCAGTGACCTCCCCTCTTTACCAGAATTTATTCTTCTACATGACTTTCCAAGGATAGAAGGTCTTATGGTGGGGAGTTTGTAACATCTTGTTACCCACTTTTAGGTATTTTTCATTCTCTTTTCATGTTTTCCTCTTTAATTGGGTGTGTATTGGGACTCTCAAGGATAGAGAACATTTTATGATCAAAATGACTTAAATTTTTTGGGATGTATGTTTGTTTGAATTAATGAATTCTAGGTATAAATATATTAATGGATTTGTGGGGTCCTTCCCATGTTCGGAGGTCGCCCGAGGTGTTTTGGGTTTTCATGTAAGAATATATAGTTTTTGTAGTTTGTAGGAGAAATACATGCCATGTAATGGGAGTACAGGACGTGTAATCTCTATAGGGTGGATTCTGTGAATCTGGTACACAACGTGAGGTGATTAAATGTCATGTATAGATTGCATGTCATATAATGTTAAAAAGATTGGTTTTTAATAAAAAAAGAGAATGGTTTTTGGTGTATCTAAGACTAGAGGATTAAAATACATGTAAAGGGATTACATATCATGTATATTTCACAGTGTTGGCTATTAGGGTGCTTTAAAAGTGATATGTTATTTCATTCATCTGCGAGTCTTGTTGATCTCAGCCTAGAATGATTCTCCAACAATTTCGAGAGTCTCTGTTCAATCCAGATTGATTATTTCAATGATTTATCATCATTGTGGTTGGGTTACATCTCTCTGGGTGAGTAATCCTTTTTTCTTCTTCATTACTTTAATCACAATAGTACCCTTGCATTGTGTTATCGGATATGTTGACATGTGGTGATGTTTCTTCTTGTTTCCTTCTAGATCTATTGTGTGATCTTGTTCTAAGGGTCATTTTCTTTGTTGGTTATAGTGCAGTGGGTGTGAATTCTTGAGGTATGTGTTTTTTCCTCTTCTCCTCCAACCATTTTGTTGAATTGAATCAATTCCAATACGTGTAGGTTGATTCTAGGGCCTCTGTTGTTGTTGTTGTGATATTTCTGTTGGTGGATCCCTTTTTGGGCGTGTGTGATCCAAGTTTTAAGGTAGGTGGTTTTGTCTCTATCCTATGTTTTTGAACTTCATTTCTCCTATTTCAATAAATTGTTTTATTAAATTAAATATCATGATATTACTAATTGATTTTTGTGTGTGAAAATGGGTTTTTATAAAAGATGGTTTCCCCCTAGTTTTGATAAATGAAAAAGGTTTTCAAAACATTGTGAAATGGTTTTCAAAGAATGAAATGATGAAATGATTTGATGAAATGATTTGAAAAATAGATCACATAGGAATCCTTGGGTACTTATGTGTAAGGTATGGTAATAGGTATTATCCATTGTCGGGGGGTTTTCTCGTGGGGCATTCCTCTGCTCCTTGGGCCTATTGTTCTAGGGACTTGTTATACCTATAGAGATATTCACTTATTGGGGTGTTTCTCTACTCTATAGACTTGATTCATATTCTAGTGGCTTGATGTGTATACAATTTTGTATGTTAGGTACAAGTGTCCTATCTATCCTATTCTAGTGTGATCCCTGACATGATGTTACATATGTTTCTGCTTTTGGTTTGTACTATTTTATTGTACTATCATGGATTTGATATGATATGTGATGAATGATTTGTTTTAACATGGTATATATACTGTGATATATGGATATTAAATGCTTTGAAACTGATTTACCTTCTTTACTTGGAAATGTGTAAAATGGGGAAATTAAACTAGTTTTCCATGCTTTTGATATAAAAACTGTTAAAATGTTATTATGCCTTGTTTTATTTAAAGTTGAGAATGCTTGGATTGTTGTTCGGAGACTTGATATGGAACACCTGGGTGAGACCCTACTGATCTTGTTATCTCACACCATGTGTACCCCTTTGGCGATGTGTGGAACTGATTAAATATTTCAATGTAGGGAAAAGCAAGGCACCACAATGAGGTGGTGAGGTTTTTTGTCAGCTAAGTTGAGTATTTGGTGATGAGATAGTGGGAGAATTCCCACACTATCACATAGAGTAGATGGATTTTTCTATTTTACTAGTCCTTTGTGATTGTACTTGTACTTGGATATTTTTTCTACTCTTGGATTGTTTGGTTTCTGCTATTTGTTTCCAGTTATGGCATATATTTATCTTTTCCATTGTTGTCTCTATTATATATATGTGTATCATGTTGTTACTTCAGGTTGGAAAAAATCATTCTCTCTATTTGTTGCTTGATTTCTGGGTGTTAGTCTCCAACCCGTGAGGATCGGTAATGCCCTTCGGGTATATGGTGTATCAGGTTGAGTACCAGTTTGAGAGGGTATTTGGGTCAATTCTTTGGAGTGGTTACTTTATTACATTGGAATAAGATGCAATGAATTACATCTCGAAGGACTGAATAGTTTATTAATATTGATAAAATAGATATATACTTGAATCACATATTATAATTGAAAATATAAAATACAATATAGTATTTTCTTTTAGTACATCATTATTCCCTTTAGAATATCGTTGCATATCAATCATAAAACAATTTTTGACATCTTAATGAAAGTGGATATAAGAAAGGGGTGATCTCTAATGCTCAATAAGGGTACACATATAGCTGAATCTATTATTAATGAATAAGAATAATCAATAGGGCAAGGTAAATAACTGAAACACATGTCGTTTAAATAATAACTTGATCATAATATGGTAGGAATAAATGATGATCAAATAATGCCATATAAATAATCACATGAGATTGAAACTTAACCATAGATATTCTAACTAATCGAATAATCACATGGAACATCAATAATTAATCTCATAATGAGGTCATTCATAATTTCAAACATCATAACTGTATTTTCAAGGCCTCATTATAAGACATCTTACATAAATGGGTAAGGCCTTGGCCAAAATCCCAAGCTAATTTGTCTCATGAGACCTACAGATGCATCGAGGGGCTATATCAGGCCCTACCTATCACTTACTAAATCTAATTCATTCCTCGTATAAAAGGTTTTAAACATAATAAACATAAACATTCATATTGAAAAACTATCATAAAAAATGTTAATACTTTCCTCAATCAATAAACATAATCATAAACCATTCATAGTAATATAGTGAATAGTATCAAAATAGTAGATCGTGGTCCACTGATCATAAACCATCCAGAGAAATAAAAAGGTTGGTATAATTACAATATATTCCCAATTTATCATAAGTTAAAATGTGGTTTGTTATCATTTATGAATAGAAATACCATAAAAAATATGTTAAAAACATTCATGAGGAAAATATTCTTTTCACTTTGAAAATTTCCTTTTAAAATTAAAATTTCACAAAACATTTTGAATATAATTTTCTTTCAAAATAAATTTAGAAATGTATAAAATAATCTTTAAAACATTTAGTTCTCATAATGGTAGGAAATTTTGTACATATCATTTGAGTAAAAAAACATCCCTTCCACGCTATTGTAAAAAGGGTACAAAGTACCTCATTCAGAAAACAATAAGAAGATTACTTTCAAGACATTTTGTAAAAATACAAGAATGGGTAAAATTTTAGTTAATAAATCATTTGTATATTGTTATAAACATTTTTAAAAACTTTTTTAGAAAACATGGTTTTGGAAGAAAAAGGATTTTTCAACCAAAGAGAGAAATGAAGTCAGCTTTTCTTAAAAATATTTTCTCAATCATTTTAAGTACCAAAGAGAGGATAAATGGTACTATTAATTGAAAATTTAATGAATTAACAAGGATAAGGAAATATATTCGTTTTAATATAGAAATATAAAATAATTCCCCCAAGGGAGACTTGCACATAAACAATCCTGAATAATGATGAGATTGTGAAATAAACCCTTACCACTTTGGAAACTTTTGAATTATTAGCCCCATGAAAAAAAATAGGTTCAAATTAAAATTTAAATAAAATTAATAGAAATATATTAATTATATAACATATCAAAAGTTTCATTATAAACACCACACAATGAAATAAGTGGTGAATATGGCATATGTCTCACGAAAGTAAAAGTGAGATAAGAAACCCTTACTTCGGGTCTGATTTCCTTCATACATGTTCGAATATCATATATAAAAAATATATACTTATTATACATATATTACATAACCATACTCATATATATCATACCATATATTATTTAATTATGACCTTTTATTACCTATTTATTAATAATTCTTTGTTAAAATCTTATTTCAGGTAACAACTGTTTCATTTTTCATGTATGTTTTGGTTTGATATTTTCGATATTTTTACTTTGATAATGGTTAAATAATATAAATAATGATGAAAATGATATAAATATAATATATATTAATTATATATGTATTTATATTAACCCATGAAATTATATATATAAAATGAATTACACCATTCATGGAGACGGTAGGTCATATGTACGCATGAACATTATTTTCATTTTCTCGATGGATAGAATTAAAGGAAGTTAAATAATATATCACCTTTATAGAGTCATAATTATTTCATATATATATAATATATTCATTAAATTTATCCTTATCACCATCCATGTCAAAATAAAATGAAAAACATTTCACATCACTATGTGGAGGCGGTAGTTCACACATACGCACAAGCAACGTTATTGTTTTCCAAATGATTGGAAGGTAAGAAGTTAAATGTGATATTATATTTCCATAATTATTTTTAGTTCATAAATATTTCATATATTCATTAAATTTATCCTTATTAAATTCTATGTAAATCATAAATGAAAAACTAAACACATCGATTCGCAAGGCAGTACTCCGTTATACACACGAACGATGTTATTATATCCCCCTACAGAATGGAAAGTAAGAATGTATATGTTATATAATAATTAAAAAGTATTATAATGACATAAATATAATATTTATATGTTAAATACATCATTATATCCACCCTTTAAATGTGGTGATGGAAAATGAGTTACATCAGTTCGCGAGGGAGTAGTCTGTCGTACACACGATTGACGGTTTTGTTTCCCATTTGATGGAAGTGGAGATGGATATAGTTTATTAAATTAAAATAATAACATATAATTATATATTATATAGTATTTTAATTATTTTATCATATTTTTATAATATTTTAAGGAGGTTTAAGAAGAAATAAAACAAACATGCAAGTTTAAGAATTTTACCTCTTATTCGAAGAGCCTCTTTAAGTTTATACCTAAATCCTTCTTAAGAGGGTTTACTAATAAAACTAAGGCCTATAAGATGTGTATAGGTATTTAAGGAAGATATTTTGTTATTTATTGGTTGAACCAAATATCTTTTGAAGTGTGAATAGGGGAAGAGAGGGGGTGTCCTTTTATAAGTTGGGGAGAGGACACACTTGGAATTTTTGAAAATAAAAAGTGATACCCACATTTTTCTCATTACAAAAGCCTCAAAATGGGTAATTATAGAATATTATATGTTATAATGTCTAAATATGACCATTAAAGAGTAATTATACGTTTTTTGGGTTATTTTTAACCCTTATATTCTTATATTAACCCCCAGTAAACCTGTTTTTACCTTAACCGCAATAAATAATTTTTATGGTTTTTACTATTAATTATGACCAAAAATTAAGTTGAAATTATTATATAATATAAATTATTTTGATTACAAATATATAATACATTTTTTCAAATTCAATTCACATAATTGGCATAATTTAATTTAAAATTAAACTTGTAGATGTGTTAAAAAGACAGTTTTTCTAATTAAAGACTTTCAAATGTTTAAAATGTTTTTATATCAGAATTAAATATAGAATTGATTAAAATGACCAAAAATTAGTTAATTATTAATATAATTGAACTAATTTTAATTTAAAACTAATTTAAAATATAATATAATTTTGTAAATAATTTAAATGAAAATGCAGTTTTCAATCAAAACGGTATTTTTCACTATTTATAAAAAAATAGTATTTTCAAAAAATTCTCAAAAAATTGATATAATATAATTTTTATATGATTATTTAAAAAAAATAAGTTCATTTTTTAAAATATATTTTCTAAAATTGTGAAAAATAATTTTAACGTATGTGCGTAAAACGGGACGAAACCGTTTTTTAGAAAAATATAGTTTTTTTCGGAAAACATTTATTTTTCTTTTAAATGATTCTTATTTTATATCTAATATATATATAAACATTTAATTTATTTTAAACATTTTTAAACCATATAATTTTCATTATTTATTTAGTCATGTTCATTCCTTCCAACTTAACGGCTTTGTTATAATGGTCATGCTTAAATAATAATATTTTAATAGAGTATCATGTCTTGTTTAAACCCGATGTTGTGTGCATCGCAAGCTATCGAATATATTGAATTTATTAAAAAATAAATATATCATAAAGTCTAAGGTTGTTACATTATATTCTAATATTGGTTTTTTGTTTCATATACGCTATCAAACACAATAATCTTCTTTTAAATTTTTGGGGTGTTACATTCTATCCTCTTAAATAAATTGCACTCTCACAATTCTATTTTGGTCATCATAGGTCTAACCTTTATTGAAAACCCATATCATAAAAAGGGTTAATAAAAATTCTTCTTGATAAGAGGGAAATTTAAGTATGAAGGTCATCTAGAATAACACATAACTTGGTTTCCAAGTAGGAAAACATTGGAAGGAAGTGAAGATATGGACATGGAAAAAAAGCATAAATAATTATGGAGAGTGATAGAGATCATTGATCATAAGAAATTGAATGATCTAGAAAATTTAATGACCACAAATTCATAAATATGTGATGAGTTAAAATACCATTTGATTCATCATAAATTAAGGTATTGGGATAACATTTTTGTTTCAAGATCCTTTTCCCAATGTTGAGGAATTCATTTACCATATAAACTGAGAACATAAAAAAATATAATTACTCGATATATTTCTATTCCATAGGCACAATTTCATCCTTTGGTTGTTCTTTTATCAATTCCCAATTCATTTCTTACTTCAATAAATGAATATCCAAAATGATATTTTTACACCTGAAGCACTAAAATTAACATTTAATGGATCATAAAAAGAATAACAAGTCATTCCTCCTATATCTAAATATATTCCAAGACAAAAATGGTTAGAATGATTTATATAGTGATACATTAATTTATAAAAACTCAATAATAACCCCAAGTCTCAGATTAATCCATTTAATAAATTATTACTCTTTCAAAATATGTCTGACCAAATTCAATGTCCAAAAACATTAGAAGTAAGGTCACTAAATTTCCAAAATCAACTTAAAATTAGATTTCTAAAAAAAACATAAAGTATCTCTTAATGCCACATACCAAATATTTGAATACTTTTATCACCATAAAACCTTAATTAAAACATTAATGATTCCTCATTCCTTAAATAAAACCATAGATTATTGAATATATTCTATAAATCCAATAATCATGTAAAATCCATCAATGATAATATAAACCACTTTTTCAACAATTCAATAATCAGTTCCAAGTTCATTAATACTATCCAATTTACTTTATCCATATAAATCTTTATCAAAACTAGACACAATTATCTCAACATCAGGGTTATTCTCCCTCAATCATGTGTTTTTCAAAAAGATAAACTTGTCACTATATCACTTTTTTTGGTCATTGGTAGGATTAAACATATGTTTTCAAATACTTATAGAAATCTACTACAGTATAATCCTTATACGTTGCATGATTCTTATAATTAAAATACCATTGGTAAAAATAATTCTACAACATAATTCTTGAATCCAAATACACAATCACTTTAATAATTCCATCATTAACTAGGATTCATCATCTTATTCCTTAGTACATCCTTCCTTTCATATGTCATTTATAGTCTCTTCATCATAAAAAGCAAAACCATTACTCATACAACCTTTTTTATCCTCTTCTCGAGATTTCCCCCTAGTACATAGATTTTTATAATTCCCATATTTTCAACATTTAAAAAATTTAATTGTTGATTATGCCTTAGGGAAGCTATTATT
Organism: Viscum album; assembly: GCA_963277665.1. NCBI lineage: Eukaryota > Viridiplantae > Streptophyta > Magnoliopsida > Santalales > Viscaceae > Viscum > Viscum album. The sequence goes on along the minus strand of OY728156.1, from coordinate 1,362,541,439 downwards.
ATCATCCATTGCATTGACTAAACTTTTTGTTTTTCCTCAATGATTACTTACTCTATTCCCTTCTTCTCCATACATAAAACATCTTCTAATTCCTTTAAGACATTCTCTTGAATGCTTATTTCCATATTCTAGACATATAGGAAATTAAATCTTATTTCCTCCATGGTCTCCACCACTTGAGCTCTCAGTGGAATCTATCATTCTCTTCTTTGGAGTGTATGAGGGTTGGTTAAGGTTCAATTTGTTAATCATATATCATGATAACTTATTAGGCATAATTTCAATATCTTTTACTCTAGTAATCATCCCATTTGGTTTCTCATTAACACATTATCTATAACATTCAATGTCAACTTAGTTTCTTATGATTCCCACCATTAACTAAAACCAAAAACATAGTGTGGCCAATAATAATCATAGTGGAAACATCATAATCATGAAAAATCATTTATAGGATGTATAAATCATGATACCTTTTGTAAACCTATAAACCTTAGGTTTAACCTAGGTTATTCATGGTTATCATCTATTCAAATACTTCATGATGTTTTGTAAATAAAATGTGAATTAATCCAACCATATCCCCTAGAAGTGTCAAACCAGGTGTTCAGTAAGACACATTTTTGTGCACCATATGATGATTGAGGCAAATCCCAATATGTCTTTCTCAAAGTTATTACCCCTAGGTACAACTATTCCACAACCATGTCCACTTGTAGTATCTAGATAGAGATGTGTTATTAAGAAAAACCACATAATATCTTCTTTATCAAAACTTTGGGATGTTCTTCTATACTTATCCTAAAATTATATCATACGGTTACATTCCCTAATATATGTTTTAATAAATATAGTCCCAATGATTTCTAATAAACTTCCTCGGATACCAACTGTAAAGAAACCAACCCCAGTAGCCTAGAGTTGGTGGTTACTTTATTACATTAGCATAAGATACAAGCAATCACATATTGAAGGACCAAATAGTTTAGTAGTCTTAGTAAACTAGATACATACTTGAATATCATATTATAATTGAAAACATAAAATACAAAATATTATTTTATTTGAGTATACCATTATTATAGAGAGTTTATTTTTTCCTTGACTTTGAAATATTTCTACATATATTTCCAGATTCAGGCACTGAGACGGCATGCAATTTTGAGTCCCGAAGTGTCCAAAATTAATTTTATAAAAATATTAAATATATTTTATATTATGCACACATATTTTCTTAAAGAAAATGGGATAACTCTTAAAAGGAAGATTGAATCATAAATCGGATACCACGGTTGAGTCTAGAATGATATGTTACCCTATGCACGACCTAAAATACATCGGCGCAGGGCATTTGGATTTATCACTCGTTGTTCGTCATTCAGTGGATTAATTAATTAGTTAAATTAATTCATTCATTCATTTAACCTAATATAATCACCTATAAATCCATCGCTATGGTGAATCTCCAGGGTTATCTGTATAAACCCTAGGAGGATTCCAAAGCTTTTTCCCCTCCTTTCTTTGGCAGAATCATCTCATGTGACGATGAAACTCTGGATTAGAGTAGATCATAGCACAAAAAATGCAACGAATTATTCCATTCATTGGCAGACATGTTCTTCAATGAATAACTATTCAATATTTAGGTAGGACTCGTCAATTTGTGGATTACTCCCATTTTTATTAAACTAATTGATCATATCAACCCCCTCCTTTTATATGCACCAATTGTGGCCTTTGCATGAACCCATGTATTAGATATTTAATTATTCTTTAGTTTTTATAACCCCTAATATTCCTATTCTTGATCATTGGCCAAGAAAACTTGGAAATGATTGATAAAAATTTGTTCATGTGAATTTCCTCCTCAATTGTTTTGCGTTCTTCACCAGTTGGACCCTGCGGTCCCATTTTGACGTTTTCGGGCGGTACCGAGCCCAATCGAACCCCAAAAATTGTGACAAAACGATGTGTGAGGGACAGATTAATGAATTAGGGATAGATATGGTATGTTTTTTGGATATGGATAATCATTTTGATGATTGGAGATCAAACCTTCGATGGCTTAAGGATCGAAGGCATGTGGGACGTGTGACAAACCTTCGAGGACCGACAAAACCAATTTTCACCCACCATATGGCTATAAACAATAGATCCGGACTAGATCCATAGATTGTAGACAGTGTAGAGGTGAGATCCATGGAATAATGCTTAGATTATAAGCATGGAGAACTGGTCTGGATTTCTAGAAAAATCATGACTACACGTCATGTATCACGATGAACACATGGCGTTTATCCCCTATGTTGTGGTGGCTAGGGTTTTGGAAAATCATAAGAATGGCATATCATGTAGTCTCCATATATTAATGTATTACTTCCCTAGGTGGATGATCAGTGTGGTGGAGCACATAGGTATAACCCTGTGTGGGAGTACACAGCCAGGCACACGACTGTGTACCTAAGTACACAGACACAAGGTAAATTACACTGACATGGGATGGATACACGAACATGACCAATCACACGGGCAGGACCCCAAGTGGCATGGGTACATCGTTTAGTTCCCCCACACACTGTGTATACCTACATGCTTAGTGGTCCATGTACCTATAGGGACACGACCAAGTAATGGAACGGGACCACATGTTGTGTGGGTCCCCTCACATGTTGTGTACCCCTTGGTTCCTTTTGAGGAAACTTTAATCTCTCATCTATCCTTCGTTTGGACTCAGATTTTGAGTTATAAATATCCTATCCTAGTTTTTTTTCATGTAGAACGTGATGGTGACATAGGTTTTGGATTTTGGGATACTATGTGATATTTTTTAGGGCGTGATGCTTGTTTAGGCGATGCTCAATGATGGCAGTGATCATGCAAGATCACCAGAGGCATTCCGAGTGGAACCCTCCAGCTGGGTTGGGCATGGATCCTCGATTACTAGAACAGAACCCTTTATCTAGGATGGGTAAGGTTCCTCTACAAACTTCTATAGTGGAACCCTCCATCTAGGATGGGCATGGGTCCTCTACTATCAGAGTGGAACCCTCCTGTTGGATAGGGTATGGGTCCTCTATCTACTTCTAGAGTGGAACCCTCTAGTTGGGTTGGGCATGGGATCTCTACCACCATAGTGGAACCCTCCTACTGGGTATGGCATGGGTCCTCTATCGACAACCAGAGTAGAACCCTTCTGTTGGTTAGGGAATAGGTCCTCTATTGACTATTATAGTGGAACCCTCCTGTTGGAATAGGGTATGGGTCATCTATCTATCCACTGAGTGGAACCCTATAATTGTACCAGGGCATGGGTCATCTACCTAGATATTGTGGCCCCTCAACTATGTGGCACGGTGATGAGGAGTGGCTTGACTTGGATGTTTTTTGTTGGGAAGACGTGCGAGATGTTGGGCATCATTGTTGGGCTTCTGGAACTGTTGGAAACTCTTTTTCATGGGTTGATCTATGATATGGATATCCCCTTTCTCTCTTATTTGGGATTCTTTGACTAAGCATATATATACATCTGTATCCATACTTTTGGATTTGGTTACTCATCTTCTATGGGTTGTGAAGACGTGCATGGTATGTTACGTGCTTTTTATGTTTAGATTCTCATGGTTAGATGAGGTTACTCTCCTACTGTGGGGGGGAATACTCAATGTGTAGTCTATTTACACACCATATTGGGCCCTTTGTGCTTGGATGAGGTTACTTTTTCTCTTGCTTTGGGTTGAGATGCATTCTATTTACTATCTTCTATCTTTATATTCATGTTGTATCTCTTAATGCTCCCCCTTCAGCTTTTGGGGCGTCCTACTGAGTATATATATACTTAACCCTACATGGGATTTGTAAGTACAAGTCATTTCTTATACAGATGACAAACAGGTCGATGGTGACTTCAAAGAATCTTAGGGATACTGGGTGCTTGGGACCGCATACGATAGTTGTTGCTTAAATATTAGTATTTGGGCTCTCTCAATAGTTTACTTTCTAGTTTTTTTAGGTTGGGACATATTTATGGTTGGGTGTGTATTTTTTCTCTTTACTTTTCAGTTTTCAATGTTGTGCTCTTATATGCCCTAGAGGTTTTTCATGCTTGATTTACTTTATAGTTGTTGCATCTTTTTATTATTATTCCTCTACATTTTTTTATAGAGATGGTCGGGTGTGTACATACAGGTACATTATGCAAAGGCCTCCCATTTAGGTTATGCATTTCAACGCTTGTCACCACCCCCTAGACTATAGAGGTGGTCTTGGGGTAGTTACAGCTCAAGCCCCAGTTAGGGTCAGTTCATGACAATTATTCCATTTATCATATCCCTACATATCAACAATGAAACACTTCTTAGCATCCTAGGGAAAGGAAACATAAGAAAGGGGTGGGATCTAATGCTCAATAAGCGTATGCGCATAATAAAAGATATCATGAATAAATAATCATAATCAATATGGAAAGGTAAATAACTGAAACACGTGTCATTTAAATAATAACTTGATCATAATATAGTAGGTTTAAATGATGATCAAATAATGTCATATAATTAATCAAATGAGATTTAAACTTAACCTTGAATATTCTAAATAATCGAATAATCACATGGAACATCAATAACTAATATAATAATGAGGGAGTGCATAATATCAGACATCATAACCATACCATCAAGGCCTCATTCCAACACATCTTACATAAATGGGTAAGGTCTCATCCAAAAGACCAAGCTAGTTTGTCACGTGAGACCTACTGATGCATCGAGATGTTATAGCAGTCCTTACACATCACTTACCAAGTCCAATACATTCCTCATATGAAAGGGGTAAAATATAATCAATATAAACATTCTTATTAAAAATTTATCATATAAAATGTTAATACTTTCTCCAATCAATAAAAATAATCATAAACCATTCAGGATAATATAGTGAATAGTATTAAAATAGTAAATCTCAGTCAACCAATCATAAACCATCTAGAAAAATAATAATGATGGTATCATTATAACGTATTCTTAATGGATCATAAGGTAAAATGAGGTTTTTTTATTGTTTATGAATATACATACCATAAAAATTCTATTAAGCATGTTCTTGAGGAAAATATCCTTTTCACTTTAAAAATCACCTTTTATAACTAAAAGTTCACAAAAAAAATTAAAAATAATTTTCTTTAAAAATAACCTTTTAAACATTTAAAATAATTTATAAAACATTGAATGGTCATGGTGGTGGTAAATTCCATACATGTCATATAAGTTAAAAAAACATGTCTTTTACACTGTTGTAAAGAGGGTAAAAAACACCTCATTTGGAAAATGACAAGAATATTCCTTTCAAACCATTTTATTAAAATTCAAAAATGGGTAAAAAAAATTTTTAATAAATAATTTCTAGAATTTAAAAAAAAATTAAAACATTTTTATAAAACATGGTTTTGGAAGAAAAATGATTTTTGACCAAAAAGATAAATAAAATCAACTTTTCTTAAAAACATTTTCTCAGTCATTTTAAATACCAAAGAGATAAATAATGGTAATATTACTTGAAAAGTTCATGAATAACCAGATTATAAGGAAATAGATTAGTTTTAAGATAAAAATACAAAATATTCCCCCTAAGGAAGACTTATAGATAAATAATCCTGAATAATGATGAGATTGTGAAATAAACTCTTACCACTTTGGTAACTTTTGAATCATAAGCCCCGTGAAAGAAATAACTTCAAATAAAACTTTAAATACCCTTAATAGAAATAGATTCACGATATAACATATCAAAATAGGTAGTATATACACCATATAAAGTAATAAATGGTGAATATGGCATATGTCTCACAGAAGTAAATGTGAGACTTTAAACTCTTACCTCGAGTCTGATTTCCATCGTACGAGTTCAAACCTCTTGAATAAAAAATATAGACTTATTATGAATATATTATATAATCATACTCATATATATCATACCATATATTATTTACTCATGACCTTTCATTACCCTCTTATTAACAATTCCTTATTAAAATCGTGTTTCAGGTAATAACTATTTCGCTTTTCATGTATGTTTTGGTTTAGTATTTTCAACCTTTTCACTTTGATAATGGTTCCATAATATCCAGAATTTTAACCATGATATAAATATCATTTATATTAATTATACATTTATTTATATTAATCCATAAAAGTTATATATATATAATTAATTACATTGTTCGTGGAGACGGTAGGTCGTACGTATGCGTGAACATTGTTTCCATTTTCTCAAAGGATGGAATGAAAGGAAGGTAAATAATATATCATATTTCCAAATTCATTATAATTTCATATATATCACATATATTCATTAAATTTATCCTTATTACCATCCATGACAAAATGAAATGAAAAACATTTCACATCGCTACGTGGAGGCGGTAGTCCGCACTTACACACGAGCGACATTATTGTTTTCCAAAGGATTGGAAGGTGAGAAGTTATATGTGATATTATATTTTCATAATTATGGTTAGATAATAAATATAACACATATTCATTAACTATATCCTTACTACATTCCATGTAAAGCGTAAGTGAAAAACGAATCACATCACTGCATAAGGCGGTAGTCTGATGTACACATGAGCGACGTTATCGTATCCCCCCACTGAATAGAAAGTAAGAAGTTATATGTGATGTAATAATTATAAAAGTATAATAATGTTATAAATATCATATTAATATGTTAAATACATCATTATATCCATCCTTGAAAGGTGGTTGTGGAAAACGAGTTACATCAGTTCGTGAGGCGGTAGTCCTCCATACACACGATCAACAATTTCATTTCTCGTTCGATGGAAGTGAATATGGATATAGGTTATTAAATTTATATAATAACATCTCATTATATATTATATACTGGTGTTATTATTTTATAATAGTTTGATAATATTTGAAGGATGTGGAAGAAGAAATAAAACAAAAACGCAAGTTTAAAAATTTTACCTCTTCTTCAGAGAGCCTCTTTTAGTTTATACCTTATGAATTATTAGGAGGGTTTAATAATCTAATTAAGTACTCTAAGATTTGTGTAGGTATTTAAGTAATATATTTGGGTAGGTATTGGCCAAACCAAAGAGCTTTTTAAGTGTACATTGCGGAAGATATGGGGTGGTCATTTATAAGTGGGGGAGATGACACACTTGGAATTTTTTAAAAGAAAAAGTGATATCCACATTTTTCTCATTAAAAAGCCTAAAAAATGGGTCATTATAGAACCTTAGATGTCATAAAGTCAAAATATAACCATTAAATATGAATTAAACAAGTTTTTGATCATTTTTAACCCTTACCTTTTTAGATTACCCCTAGTAAACTCGTTTTTACCTTAACCACTATAAATAATTTTTACTATTTTTACTATTCATTATGACCAAAAATTAAGTTTACCTTATTATATAATATAAATTATTATATTTAAAAATATTTAATCCATTTTTTTAAATTTAATTTAAATTTTAAGAATTCAATTTAAAATTAAATCCACAAACGTATTGAAATGACGGTTTTTCCAAAGAAAAACTTTCAAAAGTTTAAAAAGTTTTTATATTAGAATTAAATATAAAATTGATTTAAATGACCTGAATTAGTTAAATTTTAATATAATTTAACTAATTTTACTTTAAAACAATTTTAAAATATAATTTAATTTTTAAAATAATTTAAACGAAAAGACAGTTTTCAATAAAAATCGATATTTTTCACTATTTATCAAAAAAATAACCTTTTCAAAAAAACTCTAAAAAAATAACTATAAGATAATTTTGACATGATGATTTCAAAAATTAATTTCATTTTTTAAAATACATTTTATTAAAGTGTCAAAAATTAATTTTAATGTATGTGCGTAGAGCGCAACAAAACAGTTTTTTAGAAAAATACTATTTTTCAGAAAACATTTTTTTCTTTCAAATGATTCATATTTTATCTCTGATCTATATATAACCATTTAATTTATTTTTTACATGATTAAATCATATAATTCTCATAATTTAGTTGGTTCTATTCATACCCTCCAACTTAATAGTTAGGTCATAATGATCATGTTTAAATAATAATGTTTTAATAGAGTATTGCATTTCATTTAAACTTGATGTTGTGTGCATTGAAAACTATCAAAAAGATCATATTTATTTAAAAATAAATATATCTTTAAGTCTTGGGGTGGTACATTCTATTCTAATTTTGATGTTGCATGTTATATGTGTTATCTAACACAATGTTCTTCTTTTAAATTCTCAGGGTGTTACATGAATCAATCTATAGAAGTAGTAGTAGGAAGATTATAAATCCCCATAGAATAATAATTATAAAAGAAAATGAGAAGTGGGATAAGAATTATAACAAAGCTTCTAAAAGAAGATAGAGAAAAGGAGAGGTTTTCAAAGAGAATTAGGAAAGTTTTGTGCAATGTTTTAATCAACATGAATGAGATATTGAGAAGAAATGCTTCTAAAAAAGAGGGGAAATGGAGTGATAAAAATAAGTAGGGTAGAACAAAAAGTATTAATGAAGAAAGGGTAATAAGTAATAATTCAAACATAGGTGAGATAAAATAGGCAAGGGATCCCCTTACCTTTGGTCTCGTATTGCTTCTTCTTGCTTACACCTCCAGTATAACAAACTTGTGTTTGTTAAGAAATTATTCCAAATCCATTTAAGTCATTTTTTATCATTTATTACAATTGGAATTTACTTATTAACTTTTTGTTAAAAATATAAAGGCGCGATGACATGTTTGTTTAAATTATTCCATTTTCGTCTCAATATTGCAGTTTTAATCATTTTTATTTATTCATTGGTTACATTACCACCAAAAGGTTGAAAATAAATGAGTGTGTGTGTGTGTGAATGTATGTATGTATGAATGAATGAATATATAGTATATAAGTTACACTAACTAGCTGTGAGGGCGGTGATAGATAAAGAATTGACAACATCCTCATAAGCAGTAAAATCGACCATTAACGAGACGTGCAGAGAGAGAGAGAGATAGATGATATATATGTATATATATATTATAAATAGTTTATAATAACTATATATATACGTATATAAGCTACACTACCCAGTCATCAAGGTGGTGATTAATAAAGAATTAACAGTAAAACCTACAATTAATGGGATGTGGAGCCGCCCTTGGCGGTTGGAATAAAAATTCTATATATATTAGTTTATAATGATTGTACAATAGATTAATAAAACTTATGCAATATATATTTACAAATTAATTATCTTGGGGAGGTTAAAATAGAAGTAATAATAGGAGAATAAAAGAAGGTGATGATGATGGAGTGAAGAGAAAGGAGTGTTACATATTTGACGATTACTTGCTAAGGGGTTAATGTCTTGAAGGTTTGAAGTGGGATAAGACTAGAACATCTCAAAGTATCTTAGGAGTATTAATGGGAGAGGTATGGATAGATTTTGGGAACTAGGCTGATTTTTTAAAGTGATTTGACATGGGGGTGAGAGGGGGTATTTGTACTTGAAGGGGATTGGGTGTTTTGAGTTAAAAATGTTCAATTTAAAATTAATCAATGATTAAGACCTATGATAGTGGCCATCTGTATGACTAAGAGTAGCATTCCGTGTAATTTTTTTCAAACCAATGTCATGATTACACGGTGGGTGATGTTTTTGCACGATGATGTCACTGTGACATAATTATTGCCGGACATTCATCCATTTATTTATTTATTTTATTAATTTTTTTTATTTAAAATACAAAAAATTCTCCCTAACTTAATTTTGATATCTTGATTAAAAATATGGAATTTATTTTATGAAAATAAATCTCTGACTATAAGAAATTAAATTTCTAAAAAAATCTCTAAATATATTAAAAAACTTGTTTTATTGTATGAAACATTTCTTAACCTCTTAAAATATTTTGATTGGTTTGATAAATATAATTATAAATTTTATAAATATAATATAATATTTTCATGTAAGTTATTTAACCAATAAATAATATTTTTATTTTAAAAAAACATCACTGCGTGTATTGCATAACATATTTTACTATTCACTTGAAAATTCAATTATTTCAGAAAACTACAGAAAAATCATTATTGACTAGTTTTGATGTGATGATTCCAAATTTGTGATCCATTTTATCAAAATAGACTTATAAATTAGGTAAATTCAGCATTTATGTCGATTTTAGAATATTAAGGTTTTATTACTAGAGATAAATCACACTACCAAAATAATCACTTTAGATTAACTATAAAACACTACATTCATTGCTTTAAATATTCATTTATGATATGTTTATGTCCATGTATTATTATTATTTTAATTGTATTGATTGTTTTGTTATTCCGACAACAAAGTTGCTATTCTAACCGTCATGCTTCAATTATAATGGTCAGGTTACTGTTCCAATGGTATATTTCCAACGACGATATTGTCTTTCGCTATCCTATACACACCCTTCAAGTCTTTCATATTCCATTCACTTAGTTTCTCTTAAGGTTCTTTGTACTTCATTGACAAAATGATTACCTTATTTATAATCATTTGCTTTCTTATCACAGTTGTGTTTGCGGTTATGATATTTATGGAAGACCATAGCGCACAAGGATTTCAAATTATAGTTATGCTATTATTTGTGTTTACTTTCCATTGTACCATTTTTAATTTTATATAATGCATTTATCCTTCACATATAATGTTCTTTATTGAAGAAATAAAATAGCGTTTGTTTCCTTTATGCGATGCATGTGATTTATTTATGTTATACCTTATACCATCGTTTTAAGGAAAGTATGTCTAAAAAATTACACAATATGTTTTTTTAAAGGTTGGGTTGAAGCCTCGATTTATTATTAAAGTAAATACCTCTTTAAGACTGGGTAGAGGGAGACTTATTACATAGCCCGAAGGCCCAAGACCAAGTTGACTGAATACAAGGTCTGAAAACCCATTTTTTTACCCAAAGGACCCCTCGGTTAACAATACTGCTATAGTACCCGCGCTGCTACAGTACCTACTATAGTGTCTTCACCGCTATAATGTCGCCGCTACTACAGTACTGCTATAGTGCCCCCTGAAAATTCGTCTCTGCCCAGATTTGATCCGGGGTCTTTTGGATGCCAAGTATGAGCCGATACCACTTGGGTACAGACTAGTTCACTATAATGATTGACTTTTAATAGGTAGTGTATGAGAAACTGTCTTGGGTACTTGAATCTTCCACCAAAGTTATTTTCAATTGATTTAAGCATCATGTGTTGATGTGACAGAGGAGTTACAAACCCATTTGGATTGATTTTTGAAGGATTTAATGTTCACGTAGAAGTTCAAAGGTTCGTGGTAGCATGTTACGTGAAATAACATTCAAACCCTTGATTTTATAATTTGTGGGAGGCGTTTTAATTCCTTGAAGCATGCCTCGTGAACTAAGACAAGGTTGTATAAGGGGTTGAACTTTCTTTCTTGAGTGGCACAAATCCACGGTGAGACTCCTTAGTTGAAAACATTGCCTCTCCCTTTCATTTGCTTGCAAAATTGCCAGCAAATAAGGCGTGAAAAATCATTTGATTTTGATCCAATATTTATAGTGGATAGTCCACGAAAACACAAAACTATTCATTTGTGACTGTGTTATTCGTTAAACAGGAAGAACAAACCCCATCAAATGAATATAAGTTGTGAGTTTCAACTTGTTTCATTTCAATCTATTGATTTTCCCAATCACTTGATCTTGAGTGATTTTTACTATTAAATGAGAGAAAGAAAGATTAATTTTGTTAGGTGCTAACTTATCGGTGGCATACAACACTTCATTATATGTAGAATTTTACAATGGAAAAAATGCTCCATTAATTTAATTGGATTAAATGTATAATTTAATATCTAAACTCATTTAAACATTTAAATAAACATTTCAAAACATACTATGGCGGAGCTAAGGTAAGACATTTTAAAATTGCTATAAATGATTAGATTTTTTCAAAAAGTTAATTTCATTGCATTGTTATAAATTATATATAAAAAGGAGATTAACACAATTTACATGAAACTCACATTACCAATAGAGTACCACAATTTTCCTGGATACTTAAATTTTTGAGCAAATTGAAGGGGTTAATTTATAAATTAATATTTTAATTAATACTATTTAATTGCGCCTCCTTATTTTAGATTAAAAAATCTGTCGATTAATGAATCAATTTATCATGAACATATTTTCCTTACATTTTTACCGAATTTATAAGATCACGTTTCCATTTAATTTATTATTACACGTTAAAAGATGTCCTCAAGAATGGAGAGATTGAATTTCCGTTTTAGAATGAGATTTTATTCAAGCGGTAGAATAATACGGCGCCGTTTCGCAGTCCGAGTGGAAGAAAACGAAATTATTAGGAGAGGGGAGGAGAGGGAAGCGAAGGAGGGAAAGAAGGGGGGAGGGGTACTATTTGTATCAGCAGCAGCGATCGATCACAGGAGCGAGCCAGCAAAGGAAGAAGGCCAAGAATTCGACACCTACAGTTCCAGAAGGAGGGCAAGTGTTGAAGGAAGGAGCATCTTCATACGAGAGCAGAAATCGCAAGGCATGCAACGAATGCACCCAAAAAGCAAGGAAAAGCAAAAACCCAAATCGTATCAGACCTCTCATCGCCTCACAATCCAAATGCACTCACTTTTGAATTGTCTGGTGCTCTGAAGGGTCGCGCCTTGCAACGTTCTATCTCTTCTTTCCGGTCGCAAGCTGGTTTCTCACTATCTATTGTTGTTTGGTCCCTGATTATTCTCAATTCGAGAGCTTCGAGTTTTGTTCGTGACTTCATTTCTCAGTCCCAGAGATCTGTAGCAATTGAATTCACTGAATGCGTCTCAAATTACAATGAGATGGGGACTTTTGGATTGGGCGGGGAGTCTTCATTTTTACCGTTTTGTGTAGTTGGGAAGCTCTTGAGCACTAGGCAGAATGGGATTCTGGCTGACGTTTAGCAATTCGGAATTATGGTCGAGGATTCGGAGAAAGGGTGTTTTAAATTAGGGTTTTGGGGGGAGTTCGATATCCGTTGGAGTTTCGCAGTCTATTTCACTTTTGATGCTAGGGTTGGGCTGTGTTCTGAAAATACGTGACTTGGCTCTGAATTGATCGACCCTTTCCAGGCTTAGTTATAATCCCGTTCATTGTCGGGGAAGGGGCCTGGGAAATTGTGAAATTCGTGGGTTCTGTTTGCTGGGCGATGAAACCAGTTGGGGAATCTAGGATTGACTTGGGAGAGTTGAAGGGTCAGATTACGAAGACAATTGGAGCTGAGAAGGCAAAACGGTATTTTTACTACTTGAACAGGTTTTTCAGTCAGAAGTTGAGTAAAAGTGATTTTGATAAGTCTTGTTATCGAGTGCTTGGCAGGGATAATCTGCCACTGCACAATCAGTTTATCTGTTCTATCCTGAAAAATGCTCGCCATGCTAAGCCCCCGCCACCAAGTCGTGGAACAGGATGCTCCAGGTCATTTGTAGCTTCTGGAAAAGGTTCCTCTTCCATTCATGATGGGCAGGAACCGTGTGGGCCCATTGTTTGTAGTCAAGCTCAGCCTCTCCCAACGAGGTCTAATGGGAATGTTTTACCTATTACCCTGAGAAAATGCAGATCTGGAATTCACGAACAGAGGCTCCGTGATAAATCCATGACACATGGACAAAATGTTGAGGTGGGGTCTTCATCACAACAATCAACAGCAATGGAAAATGGGGAAACAGCTCCCTGTGACTATAAAAGACCCTTGCAGCATCTACCAGTCGCTGAGCAACCTGAAAATGTGAGCGATGTTTCAGCTCTGCTACCTGCAAACAGAAAGAAAAGAAAAGTTTCATTCGATGCATCAACAGCGGTACATGGTGGAGATCGGATAATGGTAGAAAATGAAGAAAAGGATGAACATGAGAAGGGTTTGAATATTTTTAGAAACCCACTCGTTGCACCACTCGGGATTCCATTGTACTCTGCTCGTGTAAGCGGGGCTCACAAAAGCTTGCCAATGGTAAGTAGTGATTCTGTTAGCTGTTCTGATTGTGGTGGATTGCAAGATACTTATAAGTTGAAGAAACGAATGGATCAGATTGCATTAGCTCAAGGCCTCGGGGGTGTTCACCCAGATTGTGCTAATCTGTTGAATAACTTGTTGGATGTGCATTTGAAGAGACAGATCAAGTCTTCTGTTGATTTGGTGAAATTGAGGTCTGCGCATCAGCTCAGAACGCAACAGTCTGTCCAGAAGCCGCGCATTCAACCGAAGCTTATTAATGGCTTCCAAACTGCCTGTCATTCCCATATGCAAAATTTTGGAGTGCCCGGGGAACCTGTGCTAGAACAGAAAAGCCGTTCCGTGTCTTTAGTTGATTTCAGGACCGCAATGGAGCTTAATCCTCAACAACTTGGAGTGAACTGGCCATTACTGTTAGAGAAAATTTGTTTGCGTGGATTCGAAGCATGAGACATCCAGAGACCAAATCACAGGTAGTCTCCTGCTGCAGATCTTGCTGCCATTCAAGGGATCATTTGACAGCAATCAAATAAATAGAATGACCATGTCTGTCTGATTGCCCTGTTGTGCTTTTAGCATTTGTGACTGTCTTCTACTATTACCACTGATCTTAAACCATTGATGTAATTAGTGCCCCAAGGAAATCTATGGAAGTTTTGCAGGATAATGTTGTGTAGCATGTAGAGAGGTAAGGATAAATGTAAGCAAGCCAGAGCTTGCATAGTTATCTAGTTTCAAAGTCTGAGATGTGATAAAATTCCAATTTTTGTAACACATTAACGTCAAATAAATATTTATTGTTGTTTTAAATCTGAAACATATTGTTCCATCAGGCCCCTTTCACTTTGAAGATTCCCCATTTGATGCGTTTGCATTTGACATCACCTAGCTTACATTATTGGCTGGGCTTGGTCTCCATATCTCATTAGACTCTGTTTGGCAACACTTACTGAAACCTGTTTATATGCTCTTTTCTATGTGTTTGAAGCTTGCTTGTTGAAAAAATATTTATCCACAAGTGCTATAAGCAGTTTTCAATAAGCCCCATCAAGCAGAGCCTTATAGACCTGGACTGTTTTTTTTTATATACTGGGGCTCTAAACTATAATTTTAAGCCGAGTGATGCTAATGCAATCCTGAAACCGTATGGTAATTTATGACGAATTCTGGAATAAACGGGGCTTTATTTTTGATAGGAACGTGCATCTAATCCATGGATATTCCTGTCATTATCTTAAACGTTTTAGAACTGGAAAAAATTTGAACTTGTAATCGTGGTCAATTACATGGTGGAATGAATATTCTAATTAAAATTTTTAGGAGCATCAATTGCCATGCATAAGAACTTTTGATGGTTACGCCCAATCCACATGTCTCACGTGCAGAATTAATGTCACTACCTCTGGTCCACTTTGTAAGGAAAAAACAGCATGTTTTCATGATACAAAATATAATAAAAAGTCATGCATTTTATTTCATTTTACCACAAATAACTCATTAATTATTACAGAGAAAGTAATATGAATGTTTAATTAAAGATATTTTTTTGAGAATATTTTATAAATCGTGATGAATTCAATATATCCGCCTACTTTTAATTAATGTCCTTAATCCTTGTAGAACGAATATTTTTTGCTTATATTGTTTTGTAAACCAGAGGTCGTATTTGACATGACTGCCTGAGAAAGTAGGTTGAAGCTCATATTGTTAGAACTGTGTTTCTTCTTATGTTTTGTTGGTTACTTGGCCTATTATTTAATTGATCAGTGGACCTTTTTTTAGCCCATCTGAAAATAACTGTGGACATGACACAGTGAACAAAAAAAGGCAGTAAAATAGATTTTAAAGCAAAGTTGTAGCTTGCAATTGATTGTTTTTCTGTTGTCATTCTTGTCATAGCAGTTTAGAAATGGCTTGGAGGCTTGGGCCCGTCCATCTGTGTCAGGCACAGTTTTTTTTCTCCTAAATTTTAAAAATATTTCAAAATAACTATCAACAAAAAAACTTGCTCAGCCCGGGCGCAACCTGAAGGCTAGGCCGGACCGGGCTGGTTTTACACCCTTGTCACAGCTAAAAAAGATTGGGGTCGTTGGACAGCTCTTATTGTAAATATTTTTAGCACAGTTTGAAAAAATAAGCAGTGTTTATTCTGTTATTGAAAAATTAAGGAAAATCACTTAAACAAAAATCCTTTATCAGAAATGTTAAGTGCTATAAACAATTTTCAATACATGCTCTGAGATGAACCTTAGGGAATCAGAATGTTTACTTTTAATATTATAAAATATTATAGTTTTTCAATTTGATCCATGATTCGAATGATGAAGGGGCAGAATATTATCAAATTGCATCTCCTAAAATTTTATTTTCATCAAATTTTATCATACCATATCATATGGAACTGTGGCCATGATGTGCGGGGACTCATGTTCTGTATTATAATCTCTTTGATTCAGTAATCTGCCTGTACAGGTCAGTACATCATCTACATTATATATATATTTTTAATTCTTCCTTTAGACTATTGTCCATGTTTCTACAGTTACCCTAATATCTTCATTATATATATTTTTTCATTCCTCCTCTAGACCATTGTCCATGGTTCTGCAGTTACCATAATACCACTCATTCCATAATGCAAATTCAGTAGGAGCATTTTCTCTAGTTCTTATATATTGTTGGTTTATCTTCTGTTTCTCAATGGTATTGTACTTGTTGGGCATCATCATGTTCTTCTTTGATTTCTTTAAATATCTATTAAGCTTGAGAAGGAAATTTGAAAATGACCACCAGAACAAAGAACACGACATTTTCTAATCTCTGCGTGGTTTTGAGGTTGCTTTAGGGTAAAATCTGTTTTAATTTGAGAATGATGATCCCTTGTTGTGAACTATCCTTTTTTTCATTCACTTTTAGCAGGAATGAAGGAACACAAAATTAGGGCTCTATTGATTCAATTGAATGAAAAAACATTATATTACTGTCCGTTTGGTTGAATTCCTGACAACCCTGTTTCCTGTAATCTTGGGATTTTCAGACATGTGGTTGGGATAGATAATCTGAGAAGGGTATTTCTTCAAATGAAGAATTGGGGACTTGAACTTGAATTGATAGAAAAACTCATTCTTAGTACTGAAAACAGGAGTAAGAAAAATCTTTTTTTTTGAAAAATATTAAAATAGTTATTAATTAATAATGTATTAAACATAACATAAAATTACTGATCAATCCATTTTTCTTTTACTGTGTACCTTTGAGTTCAAACTTTTCTCTTTATTGGTAAGTCCATTTTTTTGAATGTGGTTCAAATACAAAAATGATTTAATTTTAAGAAGACTAATTTGTAGAAGTTTGGTTTACAACAACAAACAATCCTTAAACCCAATTAAATGGGGTTGACTAAATAAATCAAACATCGCGAATTAGTTCCATTGAAGACGATATTTTCATTGAAACCATTTAGAAATGAATGTGTTCGAGAAAAAATTGGAGTGTCTTCGATTGACAGTAAGACGACTGAGACTGAATTAAGATTGTTTGGACATGTTAGAAGAAGTCCCGAGGATGCTGCGCCTGTTAATAGGGTAAATTATTTGTTTTCTAATGTTGATTTTGAAGTACATCATTAATGCACTATTAATGTGTGTTTATATAAATGTTTGGTAAATAGTTTTAAATTTTGGGTTTATTGGTTAATATACCTAAAAATAATTATTTGTTAATTTTTTTTTTTAAATAATCTTTAATTTAATGGATTTTCTAATTTATTAAAATAACGATTTATAAACATACATAATCCTTTTAATGAATTCCTTGTTATTAATAATTTAATTATTATTTTAAATATATTTCTATTCACTATGTATCAAACACAATTATTTTCCTTTATATTCTGTACTATTCAAGACGATTTTAAGAACCAAATGAGCCATTTGTTGGGTTTTCTAAGGCATTCCTAATGACCTATAAACAACAAAAAAGGTTTAAAAAACGGTTCTCAAGAAGGATATAGTGCAAAAAAATTTCACTCGACAATGAAATTCTAATAACTTATAAAGTGAAGAGTTTTTGCTAGTGAGAGATTGAAGACATGCTAAGGGGAAATGAAGATTGTTGGGGATGGGAGTGCATATTCTGATCATCGAAAGTTCCATCTTCCGATTCCCCAACGCATTAGAGCATCAACCATTGGAAGCATCTCCTTTCGATCAAACATCCCCCACTACTTCGATGTCCAGAACTGAGAAGTCCATGCACCTCAACCACCACATCGAGTATCCTCAAGGTCTTTTTTCCGAGCAACGAACAAGGGAATAAACACATGATGAGCAACAAAACATGCAATCATACACAAACACAAAACACACAAGAATTACGTGGTTCGGGGATTGTGTCCTACATCCACGAGAGAACGACAACATCTCTTTCATTCAAGGAGAAAGTACATTTGAGTTACAAGGATAATCAACTTCTAACAATCCTACCCAGACTACCGAAAGAAATCTCACCAACGCCTTAGCTGTTGCATCTTCTGACACTCTTTCCGGCCTTCCGCTTTCGGCATTCCAGCCTCCGACACCTGGATGCACCCAAGTGGACCCCCTTTCGGGGCCACCTCATTCCCCTTGTCAGTCTCCCTCATCATTTGCCAATCGTTGATGCACATGTGTACCAATCCTACTTATATAGTGGGCCCTAATTGGTCATCCAATCATCATCGTCTTTCAAAACATGCGGGCGACACACCGTTGACTTTAGCTATTGTCGATTGCCTGTAGCAATTCTCGCCTTGACCGTCAACTCCCGGTGAACAGTGTACATCATCTTCCGCTCATCACTGATCATCCTCAGTGCCTTCTTGTCATGACTTCCGCACAACCTTCACCGGCTCCGGAACATGTGCTGCATCCGGAAGCCGCCCCTTTTGCCTCCCGCATCAATGATTCCCCCAAAACACGATCGACTCCTCCATTGTGCTCTATCCGCTGAACTGAACCCATCCGGCTTCTTCCGTTGAACTGACACCCCGAGGCTTCAGTCAAACTTCCCTTCAATTGACGCCGCCACTTCCGGTGAACTCACTTTTATTGCCTGAATTCGGACGTCCCATGGTGCTAATGTACTGTCTCCATCTGAGCTGTCAAGCGTAACTTTAGGTGACTGAACTTCCAAAGCTTTCAACACTTGACCCAGAAAACAACTCTCACACCAAACCCAATAAAGAGCCCATGTTGTCAAGGGAGAGATTCAAGGAATCATGTGCATTTATCATTGTAGTTTTTGTTGTTGTTAACATATCATAAGCATCATACATGAGTTAATGAGGCATCACACATGAGATGATGAGTCGAAGAATGAAGAAAAATTCACAGGAAGGTGATAGGTATGTGGATAGTTTGGCTGGTGGGGTAGGGTTGTTCGCAAGTGGGTATGGAGAATTAATTGCTAGGGGCAATATTGTCTTTCCGAGGGTAGGGTTGTATGCAAGTGGGTATGGAGAATTAACTGCTTGGGGCAATATCGTCTTTTTGAGGGAGGAGTTATTAGGGAAGCTAGAGGCCACGTGGGGGGAGTAAGGTTGTTATAAAGGGGTAGTAATGCGAAACGGGCGGGCCTGGGCGGGGCGGGGCGGGCCAAGCCCACACATGTTTGAGCTCGCGCAGGTTTGTTCGCAAAAGCCCGCATATAATGAGAATAAAAAATTTCAAGCCTGCCCCACCTCGCATAAGCCCGATGATAGCTTGCGAGCTTACCCGCATTTAAAAAAATTACTATTTACAATCATTTAAATATTGTATTTTTTTTATCATTCTTAATGGTAGTTGTGGGGAGAAGTACAGTTTGACAATAGCTGGAGTTTTAAGGGATGCGATTGAACATTTTTCTACGAGTTAATGGTGGCATGCGACGATGCCGATGTGGTGACTAATTGTTATGATGCAAAGTAGGTGAGTGATTGGTGATGAACGATAAATGATGAATGATGATGTTGGTTTGTGCGGCGATGCAAACGGCTAGATCTGTGAATGAACGATGACTCTTCAGGTAACAACCGGTTTCAAAGGAGGATGTTATGGTTCTCATGAGGTCCTTTCCTATTTTCTTAATAACAAAATAAAATTAAATAATGACAAAATTAAATCGATCCAAAAAATATTATGATTATAATAACTCTTTTAGAAATGAAATCATGTGTAGGGGAGATGAGTTCCATTTTTCGAGAGGTGGAATAACACACCATGTGAATATAGTTAATAATTACTATATAAATATTGTAATATCATATTAAAACAATAAATATAGACTTTATATGTGAATGAATGATGAATTAGTATGACGATTATGGTGGGAAATAATATGTCATGGTTTAATTATGGTTTTTTATTAAAAAACAAAAATGTTAAAGAAGCATATATTGTAAAAAAAATAATTTTTTTAAATCAGGCCCGCGGGTAAGCCCACACCCGCGTGGGCTCAACCCGCCTCGGCCCGCACCCGCGCGGGCTCATTCTGCATTGGTCCGCACTCTTAACGGTCAAAATTTTTAGGCCCGCCCCGCATCCGCCCCATACCCGCGAAGCCTGCGGGCCGTAGGCCCGTTTTGCATCACTATAAAGTGGGGAGTAGAGGAGAGATGAATGTAGGAATTATTCTATTGTGAAGTTTGGCCTCTGGCTTGGGATTCGGTCATAATGCTTGGGCGAGGGAGTAACAGTGTCTCTCTAAGTGTCTTCTTCTCTTCATCTTCATTCATCTTATTCCCCCTCTTATGCTTGTAACTCCGGTCGTTACTCTAATACATACAAGCAAGTGCTCTGTTTCTATCAATTGGTCCAACCTGCCGTTCTTCTTCACCTCTTGTTTCGAGGAGGCGTTTACGTTGCCGGATTTCCCTCACTGTGGAGTGGAGCGCTGCAAGTTTATTTCACTCGTTGCGCAAGGGAAGCACTGCAGGAGACACAATTGAGGCGGATGCATTTGACATTGTGAGTTTCTAAAGCAGACGTAGCATAATTCAAACGCAGCTGTCATGAACTAACCCACCGGTGCCTGCCTGGTCGGCAGAAAACCGAGCCACCACTACCCCAAGCACGCCTCTAATAGGCCAGGGCTTAACGACCATCGCCGAGTAGACATATCACAAACATGAGAGACCTTAGCCTATGGTACCTGCATGTACGCACACACACCCATCTCCATGCAATAGTGCAGAGATAATAGAACTACTGATACAAAAATGCATGCATATCCCACAGATAGTGCTGGAAAGCATAAAAGGGCAAAATATAAGCCCATCAAAAACTGCAAAACGGTCCAACCTGCTCAGGAGGGGACTCTGTCAAATGCAACCACCGGTACACACCTCGGTCCGTCTAGCTCTCTATGATCCGCCTGCTCCGGGACCTCCTAGGTCTTCGTCGAAAGACCTGTCGTCCGCACAAAACACGACATGTGTGGGCAAAGCTAGTGCAGGGGTGAGTATAACAATACCCAGTAGGCGCCCCAAAAATCCAAAATAAAAGGGAGAAACTGAAAGACAACAGTCCACTCGACCCAAAGCCAGCGGAGGAAACCCAAGCGAGAGTGAACAAGAAACTCCATCTCAATCACTCCTCGGCTATACATGACTAGTTAGCTCATCTCCCCATGGTGTGTCAATCAACATAAGTGACATCACCTCAAGGAATCTCAGAATAACCCAGATATACTCGTCTTAGACTCCAAGTCTCATGAGGCCCCGATCTCATTGCCAACCACAAGATTCTACTCTAGGCTCAAATGCAACGCTCATCCGGAAGAACTCACTCCACGAGTCCTGCCATCCCAGATGGTACTCATCCGAGAGATCACTCATTGGGAACAACTCTGCCATCCTTGATGGCACTCATCCGAGAGATATCACTCATCAGGAACAACTCTGTCATCCCTGATGACACTCATCCGACAGATCTCACTCCATCGAGTATCGCTAAACTGATGGCACATCCCCGCCAACCCAGGTAGCATACATCCGAGAGAACACGCTCGTCGGGTCTCGCCATAAAGTCGCACTGTCACTCAGCGGATCTCGATACTCAGACAGGGGATCCTAACCCATCTCCGATGGGGGAATTCCTCGAACTCTATTGGAAACACTGAAGGTCTCATTTTACAGATAGGAGATCACACCCAAGACCATTGGGGGACACCACGAACCCAATCTTGTACTCCGGAGATCATATTACTTAGACAGGGGATCGCCGCCCGTGTAGTGTTGGTCAAAATGATTTCACAAACCCCATCTGGAACAACCTTTTAAGTAGGGGATCGTATAGCCGATGATATCACAAACCCTACTGAAACTGCCCACGTTGTTGAGGATTGTATACCCGACGATGCCACAAGCCCTACTGAATCCACCCGCCATGTAGAAGATTGTATACCCGATGATGCCACAAACCCTACTGGGCTAACCCGCTAAATAGGGGATCACTGCCCATGTAGTGTTGGTCACGACGATACCTCGAACCCCACCTAGGGAAGTCGATATGATAGAAGATCCCGCCTCGACCTCCCGGAGGTATATACTGGCCCTATTCGAGTTCATCTTGTCGAGAGGATCACAATCCTGTGCTGAGGACGTAATGCCAAACTGTACCCTCATAGAAGTAGACCAAAGGAACCCATTTAACCGATACTGGTCTATACATCGCTAGTAGAAGCGACCCACAAACGTCACCTCGCGTCGTATCTCTAACGCCAAAACCATGGCTATCATCACTTTTAACATAGAAAACTACTTAGGATAGGCTACTCGCGGGCCTTCATCCGAGTCTTGAAGACGGAGATGCGTGAGGGAGAAGTGTTTGAGGGGAGTACATGGCGTGTACCCACAGTACACGACGTGTCTCTAGAAACCAGCCCCTGGCTGTGTCCCCTCTCGGTACTCGGCGTGTATTTTGGAAAATACACGACGTGTACCTCGTGTCACACAATGCGTGGCCTTGTCCGATCCCCTGGGCGTGTCCTCGGCCACACATGGTCGGTTGGCCATGTCGCCCCACACGATGTGTACCCTCGGTACACGACGTTTCTTGGCTACCTGGCTACTTGGTCGTGTCCTCAAGTCGTGCCCGTGTTCGGTACCCCGTGTCCGTGTACATGGCCGTGTAATTCCACACAACCATGTCCTTCGACACGACAACCCTGACCATGTCCTTGACCACACGACATGGGCTAACTACACTGCGTATACCCTTTGTTCACGACGCGTAGTCCCAAAAAGTCATATTCCCCGAATGGGAACACACGGTATGTGCTCCTCTGCACTGCACGCTGTGTGACCGGGAATTCCGAACGGGAATCCCCTGCAAATCATCCGAAATTCCCCGATTTCCACCAAAACTCACAGATCTACCCCTAGGGGATCTTTAGCGGTTGTATTAGGGTTATAAAACCATTGTTAAAATGGAGGTTCAAGTAACCCAATACCCAAGATGCCTCCTAAGAGAGGCCTTGATGTTTATTTATAATCAATAACAAGGATAACAGTTTACCTAATATCCGATCACATCTAACACTCCCCCTCAAGCTAGGTATACCTAGCTTGGATACAAAAGAAAACAGAAAGAAACATCTCCACACTCCTAATACCCCCCTCAAGTTAGACATGCCCATCTTGAATATATAAAAAAAAGTTTAAAAAGAATAACATCCCTATATGCATTGCCCACTGGTTTTGCTCCACCTGTTGTGCTCCCGCCCATGGTTGCTAAAGAAAAGATAACCATCATAGAACTCTCATGCTCCCTTGCTGAGGATGACCCCTGCTTTAAGATGTCGGATGAAACGATGACCGAAAAACAACCTCAAAATAGCCGGGTGAAACAACACACGACTAATGGACACAAATTGTCGTGGTGAAACGACGTCCGACTAGCGGACCCTAAATTGTCGAGGTAAAACGATGTCCGACTAGCAGACCCTAAAATGTTGAGGTGAAACGACATCTCACTTTGCGGACCCAATGATCCTGGTTGACAAAGAATTCATTTTGCACCAGGTTGTGCGCGAGTAAGGAGCAAATATGGAGAATCCGATCTGGGGGTGTGTGTGATCAGGAGGTAGGGAGTCATGCTGGGAAGATCGGACGCGCGCGCAGGGGGGGTGGTGCTTTTGTTTTGGGAGGGAGATGCACAGGGATGGGCGACAGAGTGGTTGGGAAATGGAGTGCCGTCGATCTGGGTGGAGGGGCGGCGGGCTGTCGAGGGTTGTCGCGTGGGAGGGGAGCCGCGTCTGGGGGCGACGCAGGGAGTCGCTGTGGGTGGGGGGCGGCCGACAACCTGTCATAGTTGGAGATCGAGACGTCGCATAGGGAGGGCTGATGCGCAGGGAGCGGCCGGCGAAAATGAGAGTCGCTGACAGGGGGCAGGGCCGATGCGCATGGTGGTGGGGCTGTTGCGAAGGGCAGGGGCGACGCGAAAGGGTTGGTCAGTTATGTCGGTAGGTGGCAGACGGTTGTGACGGTGGCCAAGGGCCTGTGGCCGCCGCCCCCCAGCGGGGAAAATCTCTAGGGAAAAAAACCTAGACCGTGGAAATAATAAACAGAAGGGAGGGTATTTGGATTACACGTTCTCTGATACCATGTTAAAATGGAGGAGCAAGTAACTCAATACCCAAAATGCCTCCTAAGAGAGGTCTTGATGTTTATTTATAATGAATAATAAGGATAACAATTTACCTAATATCTAACGTGAGACTCATATCCTCTAGCAACTATAAAACAACCCATAAACGGGGATTGGGTTGTAAAGCTTGTAAATTTGCCTACCTCGTGGCGAAACACTGAAGTTTCGGGTCCAAAACGACGCTAGAAACCCGTTGCATCTCGATCCGGTGACGATCGACGTAAAAAACGAGGATCGACAACACCTCCTCACCTCGGTTCGGCCTTGTGCCGTCCGTCACGTAGGGGGGCTCCTCCTCTGCCGTGCGTGAGAACCCAAGGGGGGAGGGGTTTCCTCCCCTTATTAATTAATTAATTAACATTTCTGCCTACGATCACCTCCGACCGGGCACCCAATGCTGACAAACTTTATGTCGTGCCTTGGGTAAACACCATGTTTCAGACTCTACTGCAATCTCAAATTTTCGATCCGAGACTTCGATCGGGTGTTATTCCACTTTTACATAAAAACTATACGCGCAAAATAAAATATATTTAATATTTTTATTGTCACCGCACCGAGGCTCCCCGAGCCTCGGAATCCCGCGCCAACTCAATGCCCAACTTTAGGAATATTCTTAGAAATATTCCAAAGTTTTACACAGCAAAACCAGAGTCACTACACTCCCCACTTTCAAGGCTTTTCGTTCTGAAAAGTGAAAGGCTACGCACAAGGGAGACAACTGATACAGTTCGTACCTCTAATCATTCTCGGAGCCTCCGGTCATAGGCCTCTGTGGTCTAGAGCTGTCCTCGCCCCCGTCGTCTAGCTCCTTGAGCCTGACACAGATCGCCTGGAGGTGGTGGTGACAACATATCGAAGCGTGACACCTCCTGCTGCTCTCCCCGCTCCTCCGCCATGTTCGCCATCATGCAGAACTCCATGCTCCTGTCGCTCTATGTCAGGGTGGTTTATCGACCGTCTCCCTCTCAGCAGCATGGCGGGTCGGACAATCTCGCGCGAGATGTCTCCGTTCGTCACAAGCGAAACACCGCCTCTCCTGCGGTTGACTAGATCCGGCTTGGGAGCTTTGAGCCGCAGACCCTCCATCCTGGGATCGTCTCCGGATGTGTCTTTCACGCCCGGATCCCTGAGCCTGCCGTCGGCTACCTGCTGCCGAAGTCTCACCTCCTGTGTACCCAACACCAACAGTCAGGAGTCTGCTCAGCCATAAGGCTCTCCACTATCAATGCCCGTTTGAGCACTCCAACACAGGTGGGAATGCACATCGATATCACTAAAGCCTTGATATTCCGACATATGCCTTGCTCGAAGGTCCTTGTTCAGAAAAACGGACCTCGAAGTGAGCGTTGTCTCATCGTGGGTCTGCGTCACAGTACTCCACCATCACCCGACTGAGCTTTGCAGAAGACTTAAAGCTAGGACTACCATCTGCTCGGGAGGTGTCCTCACAAGGCGAAAAACACGCGTGATTGCCTCTAGTCAGTCATCAGCTACCCGGGGGTCTGACTCACCCTGATACCTGGGAGGTCTCTGCCTTTGAAACTCATACAACACATTCAGCCTGTGTGCATCCTCAGCCTGAACTGCCGGCACAACCTGCTGCTCAACTGGTGGTGGCTTGACTGGAAAACCACTCGGAGGTACCGCCTTAATACCGGTGCTTTGCACCGAAGCCTGGCATCACAATCCCACCGTAGAATTCTGTTTGGCTATCGTCGCAGAGACATCCTGAAATATAATCAAGATGTACCACGGTCAAAGAGCATCTCTGAGGATCTAACTCAAGAAGGACATGAAACCCACAACCTAGTCCTATATGATGTATGTACCAAAATTTCCATGTAACCAATGCCTAAATGTTCCGAGTTAACAAGCAGGTTATCAGAGTCTTGGTGTATGAATACGCCGACCGCTGCATTAACATTGGAGTCTCTGACTTGAAAGCCGAACTCATAACACTTTAACACTGTCGCCATAAATCCCAAACCAGCGTTGAGTAGGCATATCTGATAGGGATGCGTGGGAATTTGCAGCAGGGCAAAGCTGGATTTGTATGGGAGGATCAAGGGGGAACATGCAGTTACAGCCTGGGGTGGCCATGGAGAATATGTTGGGATCCCGGGGGAATATTCTTGGGGCCCACAACAGTTAGAAAAGGTTGTTATAAGAGGGTCCCAAAGGTGGAATATGCTGGTTGGAATATGTTGGAATATGCTGGTTGGAATATGTTGGAATATGCTTGGACAACTGGTCACCCCTAACCACCTGGGAGAATATTATAGGGGTGGGGCCCGCGACTGTTACAAAACCTAGGGGGGGTATTAAATAGGGGGATGGTGAGAATAGAGGGGGGAGGAAATGAACAACACAATCGGCTTGTAAGCCTGAATTCGGTCATGAGGCTTGGGCGGAAGTTCCTGGGGAGCTTTCGAGTTTTCTCTCATCTTTTCTTCCCTCTTGCTCTCTAATCTTCTTTTTTGTCATCCTCCGCTGTAATTCTGTGGTTCGTTATATATATAAATACCAAGTGTTAGTCCTCTGTTTCTATCATTGGTCCGACCTGCTGCCCTGCTTTCTCTCCATTGGACGCACGACCTGCTGTGTCGGCAGCTGCTTCTGCCCTTTACTCAGCCTCCATCAGCGGTGGCACGTGTTGCCAGCTGCCGTTCCTTTTAGCAGCACAATGTTTTGCTGGAAATCATCTGGTAGTGCGCGACTGGAGGAGACGCCCTAGCCATTTCTCTCTCACGGTGTAATAGCGACCTACCGTTGCTGCCTCGTCACTCTAAAGCGACGTCCTCCCGTTCTTCCTCAAAATCTTTTGCCAGTTTCCTCCCGACCAGAGGAGGCGTGCCCTGCTGGTTGGTCGCTCAACAGCGCTGCCCAGTGAACGCATGCACTGCCAGACCTTCGTTTGAAGGGGGACGCGTCTGCCTAGCTCGCGATCAGAGGGGCGCTTTTGTAATGGAGGCCTTTAATCAGCCTCAGGTTGGTGCCTTGGACCAATGTCCGGACAACCTCGAAGCAGCTGTGTCCAATTTGGCGTCGACAATGAATCCTTATACACAAGAAAATGCTGCGTTCCGGAGGCGCCTCTTTTCCTTAGTGGCTCGCCTCGAGAAACTACTCCCATAAGGGGAGACGTGCGCATCGTTCGTCGTAGCAGTCCATCGGGTGAACTTGCCCATGTTTGAGGGGAGAGGTCTGCCGCTACGGAAGGAAGAGCTGCAGCTACAGGAGGAACAACGTTCGCAACCTTCTTCGGGGCTGCTGGTGCCAACGACAGAGGTGTCTCCGCCTCTTCACACAACTGTGATGTCCAAGGCGCCAACTGCATCGTCTGACAAACCCCGGGTGGCAGTTAAGCAAGTCGCCCTCGCACATGATCAACCTTTAACTGTGCAAGCCAATCCTTCTTCTGCTGGCTTGGCTGGAAGTGTTGTCTCTCCTTCACTAAATTCCGGAATGCAGTTTTGGCTTGGGAAATTTTATGCAGTTCAACTGCCTTCGGTTGAAATGTCCATGAATGCTATGAATGAGGAGAGCGGCTACGTTCTGGACACAGAAGCAACTGGGGAACCAAGGTTGTGCGGCTTACCCACGAGATCAATATACAATACACGCAACAAGTGTGAAGTTCTTCGATCATGTCGGTTGTGCTGGACTGGAGTGTTGATCAAGGCTCTTTAAATGAACAAGGGATTTTTTTTTTCAAGTAGGCTGGTCTTTGAGTTGAGAAAAAAGCTGATTAAGTTTGCGGAGGACGGTATTTACCCAATGGAAAAGGAATTCTACAAGCTTGCTGATTCTCCGTTGCGCTGGATAAATCACCCTGAGGAAGATAACTTGAAGGAACTGGCAAAGAAAAAGGGCTTATGGACCTTTTGGATACCATTGGATAGTGGTGTCAGGGCAAGGAAATTACTATTTGAAGACAAAAATGGCACTTTGTCTGAAGATTTGTGCAGTATCTTGTTAGGTTCTGAGCTTTCAAATCTTGAATATGGGTTCCTTTGTCCGGTCATGGGTTGCTCAATATGGGTTCCCCAGGTCTTCAATTGTGAGGCTCGTGACACTGGGAATATGGAGGTTTTATTGCGAGAGCAACTCCAAGAATGATTCATTCCACTGCTAGAGGGAAAGATTCTGTCTGGGTTTGCAATGACCGCGCCAGAAGTTGCATCTTTTGCTGCCACAAGTTGTCATGGGCAAAACAAGCATCACTGCTGCTAAGCATTAGCGACAATCCTTGATCTTAGCGGATATTCAGACTCCTGTATAAATGTAAAGCAACCATTACCTGTATTTGGTTTTGACGATGCACCTCATGGACATGCAGCAATATCATTCATCAATGTGCGTGTTCCGGTCATTAATATTATGTCGGGCAAGTTCTTACTTGATCGTGTCTTGGGAACGAGTAGGCATGTTATGGTTGTACCTAGAGTTGGAATATTCGCTGTTACTGTTACCAAAAGAATTTTTTCGGAAAGGGGAAAGCTGCTTGGTGAATCAGCTGGTTTTAAAGTTCAACTTGAAAACAAATTTGGTAGCTTCCCAAGCTTTGCTTGGTTTGATATTGGACACATTTAAGAAGAGGGTCCAGCGGATTTGGAGGGCTTAGATGCGTCGGCTGCACATATTGGAGGCTTCAACATGGGCGCTGCAAAACATGCGGATCTTGGCAACAGACTAGGCTCGTTCACTGACCTTCAATATACGTTATGGAGACATTTAGCACTTGATCACACTCTCCACCTTGAGGACATGGTGGATTTTCGGGTGGTGGTAGTGATAGGGATGCGTGGGAATCTGCAGCAGGGCAAAGCTGGATTTGTATGGGAGGATCCAATGGGCACATGCGGTTACAGCGTGGGGGCCCATGGAGAATATGTTGGGATCATGGGGGAATATTCTTGGGGCCCACAACAGTTAGAGAAGGTTGTTATAAGAGGGGTCCAAAGGTGGAATATGCTGGTTTGAATATGTTGAAATATGCTGGAATATGCTTGGATAGCTGGTGGGGTTCGTGGCTGTTACAAAACCCAGGAGGGGGGGGGGTATTAAATAGGGGGATGAAGAGAATAAAGGGGGGAGGAAATGAACAACAGAGTCGGCTTGTAAGCTTGGATTCAGCCGTGAGGCATGGATGAAAGTTCCTGGGGAGCCTCCCGAGTTTTCTCTCATCTTTTTCTTCCCTCTTGCTCTCTAATCTTCTTCTTTCTCATCCTCTGTTGTAATTCTGTGGTTCGTTATATATATAAATACCAAGTGTTAGTCCTCTGTTTCTATCATTGGTCCGACCTGCTGCCCTGCTTTCTCTCCATTGGACGCACGACCTGCTGTGTCGGCAGCTGCTTCTGCCCTTTACTCAGCCTCCATCAGCGGTGGCACGTGTTGCCAGCTGCCGTTCCTTTTAGCAGCACAATGTTTTGCTGGAAATCATCTGGTAGTGCGCGACTGGAGGAGACGCCCTAGCCATTTCTCTCTCACGGTGTAATAGCGACCTACCGTTGCTGCCTCGTCACTCTAAAGCGATGTCCTCCCGTTCTTCCTCAAAATCTTTTGCCAGTTTCCTCCCGACCAGAGGAGGCGTGCCCTGCTGGTTGGTCGCTCAACAGCGCTGCCCAGTGAACGCATGCACTGCCAGACCTTCGTTTGAAGGGGGACGCGTCTGCCTAGCTCGCGATCAGAGGGGCGCTTTCGTAATGGAGGCCTTTAATCAGCCTCAGGTTGGTGCCTTGGACCAATGTCCGGACAACCTCGAAGCAGCTGTGTCCAATTTGGCGTCGACAATGAATCCTTATACACAAGAAAATGCTGCGTTCCGGAGGCGCCTCTTTTCCTTAGTGGCTCGCCTCGAGAAACTACTCCCATAAGGGGAGACGTGCACATCGTTCGTCGTAGCAGTCCATCGGGTGAACTTGCCCATGTTTGAGGGGAGAGGTCTGCCGCTACGGAAGGAAGAGCTGCAGCTACAGGAGGAACAACGTTCGCAACCTTCTTCGGGGCTGCTGGTGCCAACGACAGAGGTGTCTTCGCCTCTTCACACAACTGTGATGTCCAAGGCGCCAACTGCATCGTCTGACAAACCCCGGGTGGCAGTTAAGCAAGTCACCCTCGCACATGATCAACCTTTAACTGTGCAAGCCAATCCTTCTTCTGCTGGCTTGGCTGGAAGTGTTGTCTCTCCTTCACTAAATTCCGGAATGCAGTTTTGGCTTGGGAAATTTTATGCAGTTCAACTGCCTTCGGTTGAAATGTCCATGAATGCTATGAATGAGGAGAGCGGCTACGTTCTGGACACAGAAGCAACTGGGGAACCAAGGTTGTGCGGCTTACCCACGAGATCAATATACAATACACGCAACAAGTGTGAAGTTCTTCGATCATGTCGGTTGTGCTGGACTGGAGTGTTGATCAAGGCTCTTTAAATGAACAGGGGATTTTTTTTTCAAGTAGGCTGGTCTTTGAGTTGAGAAAAAAGCTGATTAAGTTTGCGGAGGACGGTATTTACCCAATGGAAAAGGAATTCTACAAGCTTGCTGATTCTCCGTTGCGCTGGATAAATCACCCTGAGGAAGATAACTTGAAGGAACTGGCAAAGAAAAAGGGCTTATGGACCTTTTGGATACCATTGGATAGTGGTGTCAGGGCAAGGAAATTACTATTTGAAGACAAAAATGGCACTTTGTCTGAAGATTTGTGCAGTATCTTGTTAGGTTCTGAGCTTTCAAATCTTGAATATGGGTTCCTTTGTCCGGTCATGGGTTGCTCAATATGGGTTCCCCAGGTCTTCAATTGTGAGGCTCGTGACACTGGGAATATGGAGGTTTTATTGCGCTACGGAAATAAAGAGCAACTCCAAGAATGATTCATTCCACTGCTAGAGGGAAAGATTCTGTCTGGGTTTGCAATGACCGCGCCAGAAGTTGCATCTTTTGCTGCCACAAGTTGTCATGGGCAAAACAAGCATCACTGCTGCTAAGCATTAGCGACAATCCTTGATCTTAGCGGATATTCAGACTCCTGTATAAATGTAAAGCAACCATTACCTGTATTTGGTTTTGACGATGCACCTCATGGACATGCAGCGATATCATTCATCAATGTGCGTGTTCCGGTCATTAATATTATGTCGGGCAAGTTCTTACTTGATCGTGTCTTGGGAACGAGTAGGCATGTTATGGTTGTACCTAGAGTTGGAATATTCGCTGTTACTGTTACCAAAAGAATTTTTTCGGAAAGGGGAAAGCTGCTTGGTGAATCAGCTGGTTTTAAAGTTCAACTTGAAAACAAATTTGGTAGCTTCCCAAGCTTTGCTTGGTTTGATATTGGACACATTTAAGAAGAGGGTCCAGCGGATTTGGAGGGCTTAGATGCGTCGGCTGCACATATTGGAGGCTTCAACATGGGCGCTGCAAAACATGCGGATCTTGGCAACAGACTAGGCTCGTTCACTGACCTTCAATATACGTTATGGAGACATTTAGCACTTGATCACACTCTCCACCTTGAGGACATGGTGGATTTTCGGGTGGTGGTAGTGATAGGGATGCGTGGGAATCTGCAGCAGGGCAAAGCTGGATTTGTATGGGAGGATCCAATGGGCACATGCGGTTACAGCGTGGGGGCCCATGGAGAATATGTTGGGATCATGGGGGAATATTCTTGGGGCCCACAACAGTTAGAGAAGGTTGTTATAAGAGGGGTCCAAAGGTGGAATATGCTGGTTTGAATATGTTGAAATATGCTGGAATATGCTTGGATAGCTGGTGGGGTTCGTGGCTGTTACAAAACCCAGGAGGGGGGGGGGGTATTAAATAGGGGGATGAAGAGAATAAAGGGGGGAGGAAATGAACAACAGAGTCGGCTTGTAAGCTTGGATTCAGCCGTGAGGCATGGATGAAAGTTCCTGGGGAGCCTCCCGAGTTTTCTCTCATCTTTTTCTTCCCTCTTGCTCTCTAATCTTCTTCTTTCTCATCCTCTGTTGTAATTCTGTGGTTCGTTATATATATAAATACCAAGTGTTAGTCCTCTGTTTCTATCAATATCACACACATGAGAGACCTTAGCCTATGATACTTTTACGCGCACAGACACATCCATTTCCATGCAACTAACAGAGATAATAAAACTACTGATACAAAAATGTATGCATACATCTATATCCCACAAACAGTGTACGACAATGCTAGAAAACATAAGAGAAAAATACAAGTCCACCAAAAACAGCAAGAGTCCAACCTGCTTAGGAGGGGACTGCTGTCAAATACAACCATTTGTACACACCTCGGTCTGTCTAGCTCTCTATGTTCCGCCTGCTCTGGGATCCCCTAGGTCTCGGTCGAAAGGCCTGTCGTTTGCACGATATGTGCGGACATAACCCGTGCAGGGGTGAGTATAACAATACCCAGTAGGCACCCCAAAAATCCAAAATAAAAGGGAGCAATTGAAGGACAACGGTCTGCTTGACCCCAAGCCAGAGGAGGAAACCCAAGCGAGAGAGAATATGAAACCCCATCTCAACCACTTCTCGGCTATACATGACTAGTCGGCTCATCTCCACATGGTGTGTCAATCAAGATATGTGACATCACCTTAAGGAATCTCAGAATAACCCAGATATACTTGTCTCAGACTCCAAGTCTGATGAGGTCTTGACCTCACTGCCAGCTACAAGATTCTACTCGAGGCTCAAAGGTAACGCTCGTCCAAGAGAACTCACTCCACGAGTCTTGTAATCCCAGATAGTACTCAACAAGAGATATCACTCATCGGGAACAACTCTGTCATCCCTGATGGCACTCATTCGAAAGATATCACTCATCGGGAACAACTCTGCCATCCCCGATGACACTTATCCGAGATATCTCACTCCATCGGGTATCCCTAAACTGATGGCACATCCCTGCCAACCTAGGTGGCATACATCTGAGAGAACACGCTCGTCGGGTCTCGCCACAAAGAAAGTCACGCTGTCACTCAGCAGATCTCGATACTCAGGGGGATTTCACCCATCCTTGATGGGGGAATTCTTCAAACCCTACTAGAAACACCGAAGGTCTCATCTCACAAACAGGGGATCACATCCAGAACCGATGGGGGACACTACGAACCTAATCTGGTACTCGATGATCATATCACTCAGACAGGGGATCGCCGCTCGTGTAGTGTTGGTCATGACGATTCCACAAATCT
The DNA here is from genome assembly GCA_963277665.1 of Viscum album. Lineage (NCBI taxonomy): Eukaryota > Viridiplantae > Streptophyta > Magnoliopsida > Santalales > Viscaceae > Viscum > Viscum album. The sequence continues at coordinate 1,362,507,515 of OY728156.1, read as the reverse complement.
GGAACAACTTGCTAAGTAGGGGATCATATAGCCGACGATACCACAAACCCTATTGAAACCGCCCACTTTGTAGGGGATCATATACCCGACGATGCCACAAAACCTACTAAAATTGCCTGCTATGTAGGAGATCGTATACTTGATGATGGCACAAACCCTACTGGGCTAACTTGCTAGATAGGGGATCGCCTCCCGTCACAACGATACTTTAAACCCCACCCAGGGAAGTCGATACGATAGATGATCCTGCCCCGACCTCTCGAAGGGATATACCAACTCTATCCGAGCTCATCCTATCGAGGGGATCACAATACTGTGCTGAGGATGTAATGTCACACTGTACCCTCACAGAGATAGACCAAGGGAATCCACACAACCAATATTGGTCTATATGTTGCTAGCAGAAGCGACCCACAAACGTCACCTCGTGTCGTATCTCTTACGCCAAAACCATGATCACCATTGCGTTCAACGCAGAAAACTACTCAAGATAGGCTACCCGCATGCCTCCATCCAAGTCCTGAAGACGGAGATGTGCGAGGGAGAAGTGTCCAAGGGGAGTTCACGACATGTCTCTAGAAATCGGCCCCTGACCGTGTCCCCTCTCGGTGCTCGGAATGTATTTGGGAAAATACACGGCGTGTGACCTCATCCGATCTCTTGGGCGTGTCCTCATCCACACATGGCCGGCTGGCCATGTTGCTCAACATGGTCGGCTGGCCATGTCGCCCCACATGGCGTGTACCCACGGTACACGGCTTGGCTTGGCTACCCAACTACTTGGCCGTGTCCTCAAGCTGTGCCCGTGTTCGACACCCCGTGTCCATGTACCTGGTTGTGTACTTCCACACGGTCATGTCTCTCGACACGGCAACCCTGGCCATGTCTTTTGCCACATGGCCTGGGCTAACTACACCGCATGTACCCCTAGTACATGGCTTGTAGTCTCAAAAAGTCATCTTCCCCGAACTAGAAGAACACATAGCGTGTGCTTCTCTGCACTACACGCCGTGTGATCGAGAATTTCGAATGGGAATCCCCTGCGAGTCACCTGAAATTCCCCGATTTCCACCGAAACCCACAGATCTACCCCCATGGGATCTCTAGCAGTTGTATTAGGGCTATAAAACCATAAGACAAAGCATAAACGAGGATCGGGGTGTAAAGCTCGTAAATCCGCCTACCTCGTGGTGGAAAACCAAAGCTTTGGGTCCAAAACGACGCCCGGAACCTGCTGCACCTCGATCCGGTGATGATCGACGTTAAAAACGAGGATCGGCGGCGCCTCCTCGCCTCGGTTCGGCCTCAAGCCGTCCGTCGCGCAAGGGGGGGCTTCTCCTCTGCCGCGCGTGAGAACCCAAGGGGGGAGGGGTTTCCTCCCCTAATTAATTAACATTTCCGCTCACAGCCACCTTTGACCGGGCACCCAATGTTGACAAACTTTATATCGTGCTTAGGGTAAATACCACGTTTCAGACTCAACCGCGGTCTTAGATTTCCGATCCGAGACTCCGATCGGAAGTTATTCCACTTTTACATAAAAACTGCGCGCGCGAAATAAAATATATTTAATTTTTTTTTATCACCGCATTGAGGCTCTCTGGGCCCCGAAATCCCGTGCCGACTCAGCGCCTGACATTAGGAATATTCGTAGAAATATTCCAAAATCTTACACGGCAAAACCAGAGTTGCTACAACAACAAACACGACGACAACTTTTCCACGTACAAACGAAGCTGAAGCTGCTTCAGCTTCTGGTTCGACAGTGATAGAGAAGCTGCCAGAGGAAATTTCTAGACCGAGAAGTCTGAACCATACTCATGCAGAAGTGGAATTTTGAAGCTGGTTCTTGCGCGTGGGCACTCAAATGTGGGAGTTTTGGCATCACTGGCCTGGTTGGACAGATGCCGAGAGGAGTGCTCTGGACAAGTGATGATGCTAGAATTTTTTGGAAAAGATCTTGAAACATGGATAAAGAAAGCCGAAGCTTATTTCTCAATCCGTCAAACTCTGGAAAAGATGGAAGTGCCAATGAAGCTATTATGCATGTCAGGTATGCTTGAACTTTGGTTTTTATTGACCAAAGGAACTACAACTGAGTTCACCTGAACGCATCTCAAAGAAGTGCTGCTTAGGGACTTTGGAAGTGCAGCCGAGGTAGACCCTGTGACTTTGACTGAGTTCCCATCGATAGTGATGGAGCTGTTCGCGTCGCACTTGGTGGAGCTTGCCAAGGTGGAACCTGCAGAACCTGGGGAGCAAGGCTGGAACAATGGGCTGGCCACAAATTTCGTTCATACTGCTTCCGATCAGTGTATATCAGCCCAACGGATGGACCGACCTGTGTTTGAGGGGAGTGGTCCGCCGCTACTGGAGGAAGAACTGTCGCGACAGGAGGAGTGACCTTCGCTGGCGGTGGGGATAACTCAGGTGCGACTTCAGTTGGAATTAAGGAAAAACAGAAGCGGGAGCAGACAACAGTGTGGGTGGGAATTATGCCTGAGGCGTAAACTGTTGCGGAATCGTCGGGAGACACAACAACAGAAAATGAGAAAACGAAAGAAAGGGAAAAACAGCAATGAACACGGCGATTTACGTGGTTCGGGAAAAATCCCTACGTCCACGGGAGAGGCAGAATTTCACTAATCGGGAGCAGCAAATTACAGAGGATTTCAATCAAAAAACCCTAGCCCGAAAATGGGCTACATATGAAGAAGACGGTCCACTGTTCTGAAAAGTAGTCCGCGTTGCAACAGTGATCGGCGGCTCACTTTGTCAAAAGTGCTACAGTGTCTGCCGGCTGGAAGTCAAAAGCGCTACAGTACTGTTGACCCCCGAAGTCCGCACCGCTACAGTGTCTGTCGGTGTCGATCGGTCAGCTCCGCTACAATGGTCAGCATTGCTACAGTGCCGAAAATATTGGGCCGGGGACCTTCGGCCCCCGGACCCCCGGAGCAGGGGCGCGTTGCCCCCTGCAACCCCCAACGAGCTCACCGCGGAGCTCGACCCGCGATAGTTGCGGGCCATAAGCATTCGGCCCAACCGGATCGGGCAACACCAATCCAACATAAACTGTTGCATCCCTGCATCCCCATAGCGCACAGCAGGATCTGTGCAGCTGGCGGGATGCGTTTTTGATATGAAAGTTGTTTGGCCTCAAAGATGACCGCAGCTAAACAATATAGCATTTCTAGTATGCACTGCCTGTTTTGCCTATAGTATGAGCACAGACACGATCGAGATACCAAAGCTTTTCAGATTACCCGTAGGATCAGTGTACAATACTCACAGCAAGTGGGAAGGATCTTTGACCATGATGAGAAAGTTCATGCTTGTTCATGCTTAGGAGCGTGGATGCTCAATGAGAAGAAGCTGACTCCATGAGTAAAAGAGAAATAGAAAGAGGATGAAGAGAACCCATATATCAAAAGAATGCTTGTTTATTGAGAGATGAAGTCTACTCACAAACATCACTCTAGCCATGTGGTGGGAAGAACCTTTTTATATGAGAGTAGCTTATGGTGCATCTCTAATAATGAAAGGAGGACCTGCCACGTGCAAGTTATCATATTTATGTTGGTGTTTCGTAGGTGCCTATGAAAATACTTCAACAAAGGTGAAGAATTGAAGGTCAAACGACTGTGAAGTTAAACACAAATGATCATATAGTTCAACACAAGCAACTGTGCAATTCATGTTAAGCTGGTTAGTTAAATTGATAAAAATCTGCATTTGAGTTGTCTGCTAGAAAGGAAAAGAGTACGATGAGCAGAGCACGCCATGAAAAAGTGAGTGCTAACGAGTTCTTGAAAAGAGAAGACGTCCACAGAACGCATGACATGGGAAGTCCACAGAACACATGACATGAAACATTTACCATGAACAGAGTATTTGTCCAACCACAGAACTATTACTTGAACACGCTTGTTGTGGGATAGAGTGTGAATGCCATTGCACAAAACATTTAGCAGGCACAAAACATTTTCTATGGGGAAGACTTTGTACAAAGCAATTGTTATGGATAGAACATTTGAGGAGAAAATATGACACCAAATAGAAGCCATGAGTTTAAGACTCCTTGAGATAGAGCAGAGTTCAAGGCAACAAACACACAGTTTTCATAGAGCAATTGACACAAAACATATGCCAACACATAACATATGCCTTGAAAAGAAGTACACCCGAGGAAGTTGAGCGTTGATGAGTTCAGAGATGAGGATAACGTCTCCTGAAGATGAGGAATGAGAGGAAGACTGACACAAAACATTTGATGTGCCGACACAAAACAATTTATATCATTTAAATATGTCATATTTAAACTAATATAAATTTGTCGCACAATTTAATTAGAAATATTTTATATTTATATTTTAAATAAGATGTTAATTTCTACTAGTTAAATATCTCATATTTAAACTAATATAAATATGTCATGTCATAATGGCTAAGTTTAAATCTCATTTGGACTTCTGCATGCAAAACAATATTGGCCATGCATTGTATTTAATTTAAATAGCTTATATTTAAATAAGATCTATATCATCCCTTTGATATTATTTAAATATTTCATACCTAAATAACATTCATGCCATATCAAATAGACTGCCAAATTCATTTTGGTCTCACATGCAAAATGTAGAATGGGAAAAAGGAGACCCGAACCCCCCCAAGGTGTATTCTCTAAAGGAGCTCTTGGGGTTAATTTATAATGAATATTAAAGACTACATCGGACCTGAAGTCCGATGTGGGATGCAGACTCCAACACTCCCCCTCAAGCTAGGTGTACCTAGCTTGGACACATAACGAAAAAAAAACAAAGCAAGCAACAAGCTGCAAACACTCCCCTGGACATACCCAGCTTGATGACAAAACAAGACGAAAAATAAATAAAGGAAAAACTGCAAAACTGATGCTCCCCCTCACGATCGCAGCTCCCTCTCAGAATGATGGATGGATGATGTGGAGGGCGCAGCAGAAGAAACCACTCAGACCGACCGGTTGACGGAACGCCAGGAATGCCGCACTAGTGGGGCCGGTCGGTGAAACGCCGGAAAATCCAAACTAGCACCGGGAAAACCGCACTTGCGGGGCCGGCGACGGGAGGCGGGGATTCCGCAGAAGTGCTGCGGGATCTAGCGGCGCCAACGGGCCCAAATTCTAGGTGGTCGAGCTGCTGCGCTCGTGAATGGACGTGCCGACGGAAAGAGATGCGGCTGCCGGGAGTCGCCGGGAGATGCCGACGAGGCGGGGATTCCGCAGGAGGTGCCGGAGAGCCGTAACCGAAGTTGGGCAGTCGTTGGGAGAAACTGGAGCCGGCTGGCTGCCGGAAGAGGAGCGCAGGAGGAGGTCGGAGAGGGAGCAGGACAGCGGGAGGCGGCGCTGGAAGCCGGAGGAGGCCGCCGGTGTGAAGGGGCCGACAAGGGTGGAGACCGGTTGCTGGAGGCCGGCTGTCGGAGGCACCGGCAGGGGGAGAGGCCGGCAGAACTGGAGAGGGCTGGGAGTCTCGTCGAGAGCCAGCGCGAGGGAAGCCAGCGCGAGGGAAGCCGGCGTGAGGAAGCCGTAGTGAAGGCGGGGCCTGGCGCCGGGAGAGATCCGCCACAGGGAGGGGTCGTGCGCCGGAGGAGCGCGAGCCGGAGGAGACGCCGGGGAAGGAAGCCCGCCGGACTGGAAGGGCTCGCTCGCAGGAGGAGCGCCGTTGGAGAAGCAGATGCGCCGGGAGTTGATCTGCGCAGAGTGGGGCGCCCGGAGGGTTGCGCTCGTGAGGAGCGGCGACGGGAAGGGCGCGCGCAGGAGGAGCCGTGTCGGGAGGGATCGTGCGCAGGAGGAGGGCGCGCCGGGAGGGATCGTGCGCAGGAGGAGGGCGCGGATGCTAGCGCTGGGAAGCGCCGGGAGGGTGCGCGGGAGCCGGGACGGAGCCGTGCGCGGGAGGTCTGGAGCGGGACGCCGGGATGGGAGGCGAGGCCGAGCTTCGCCGGGAAAAGCCGCAGAGCTGGGAGAGGATCTGCAGCGGGAGGAGAGCCGGAAGGGGTAGAGGGGGATAGCCGCCGGATATGCAGCAGGCCGAGCGGCGCTCGGGAGGGAGGGGAGACCCGCCAGGGATCCGCGGAGGGCAGAGGCGGAGGGGCGGCGGCGGTAACCCTACGGGGCTTTGAGGCCGCCGCCCCCCACGGGGGAATTGCAAAGAACCCTAGATCGGAAAAAAAAATATATGTGAGGGAGGGATCAAACCTCCTCTGATACTATGTAGAATGGGAAAAAGGAGACCCGAACCCCCCCAAGGTGTATTCTCTAAAGGAGCCCTTGGAGTTAATTGATAATGAATATTAAAGACCACACCGGACCTCAAGTCCGATGTGGGATGCATACTCCAAGACAAAACAAACTTAAAGACATATTAGACAGACTTATTTAGTGCGAAAATAATTCTTATTCAAAAGCTAGTCTTTGTGTGACCATGAGGGTTTTTGTAGCATTGACAATGAATTTGAATTTTTAATTCATATTCATAAGCAAGGGGTTGTATCTTGCAATGTATCTATGCTACTCAAGCTATAAAGGGATTGATATGATTTCCATTAACCTCATGCATGCTAGCATAATCTCTTTATTCACAATATCAAGTTTAGTCATGAGATTTGAAACATGTCAATCTTATATAGGTCAACTCATCATTTCTTGATTTATTGAGTAGATTTATTGAAGTAGATGAATTCATCACGGCATTCATCTTAAGCATGAGGGTGCATTTGTTGATCTATCATATGCGTGAACAATTCCTATATTGGTTATGCAAATTCCTTCGTGTGACCAGAACCATACCCAATCATCATCCTTTTAACCATTCACCTGAATGATGTAGGATGAATGCCAAAACATGATAGAAAACCTTGTTAATTTCTCTGGTTTAAGGACTTCTATGTAGTATACACCTTGAGTAACATCAATGACATATGCATGTGACATTTTATGAGGTGTATTCAAAGTGGATCAATCTGGCCAACATGTTTTCCAACTTGTAACCATGAGTGGACTTTGTATCTCCATAGGATTTTCTATTGACACTAACACATCATGGCCAATTATATTCTGTCATGATCGTCGATTAAAGATACTTACTCCACTCTGAGAGGCTTATTATCATATAATATCACATGTAAAAAATTTGACAAACGTAAATGAATGATAAATTGAATTGTTATAAAAATAATACAGAATACAACAATGTTCCTAAGTTGAAATCACTTCACCTTTAGGGAATTTTCACCAACACCCTTTGTATTCCCTCATCATCCTATGCACATGCCCCATACCGATTCATTCTTCCAACATGCTGACTCTCTTCATAGGTCTGGTTATTTTTTCTTCCTTGCCTGTACATGTTTTTTATTAATAGTCTGTTGCCTGAACGAGGGTACATCAATTCAGAATGCTTATAAACCCATCCTTTAATATTCATTTATAATTTATGATGAAGCATGTGAAAATCTTTTAGACTGAGTTCCAATTTCAATGGTATTTGCAAATCAAAACAAAGAAATATCGTTTAGCCGAGCTGACTAGGAGACTGATTCCCTGTGGATGCACCTTTTAAGTGGGGGGTTCCCCTTTCAACTTATCCTCTAGGATTCGAACTAGGCCAGTGATTTTCATCTCTTTTTTAAAAGAATGCTAACACATGACTGCAGGTTGGTTTCTACAGTTTCAATCTGCCTGCAATTCATGGATGTTTTTGATACTCAACATGGCCTTTGGTAAGTGAATAAATATATGGCAGCCTTTTTCAGTTGATGTGACTAATTTGTTATTATTAGTCATAACCACCATATGTTTTTTGCATTATCAGTTTGTTTTGGTGTTCATATGACATGATCTCTCTCCTCATTTTTAAAGGCGTGCAACATGAACATTTTCCAAAAAGGTTATGCATTTTAGTGTTGCTGTTTTCCATGCATGTTTATTGATGAAATTTTGATGGGATCTGATGTTTTTATGTTTATTTGATCACACTGTTTATCGAAAAATGTTCATACCATGATCACTTATGATAAGTGTTTTGAAGAATGAATGATGGTTGGGCTGGACATCAAACATTCTAAAACTTCTCTCCTCTTCAAAGTTGTTATTATTGTCATTTAACTCTTTTTTCTCTCTCAGTCAACTGTAAACTAACCTTTTTCAGATAAAAAAAAGTGATGAGTACATGAACACTCAAGATACCCAAGAAGTCAACTGATAAGAATGCTAAGCTGAAATAGTCATCAAACAGAAAAAATTTACAATGTCCCATACAAAAATAAAAAAAATGGAAAAAAAAAACTGTAAAAGGGGATTTAACTTTAGTTGCTATCAGGATCTTCTCCTGTATCAAAAAGTTTATGGATCATCAACAGTAATAAAAGGATCATGTCAATGTATTCACAGATTGAGATTACATTTAGGGCATGTTTGGCAAGGGAAAAGGAATTGAATGAGGAATTGTTGCATGCAACTGCTTTCTGGACTTTCCAGTTATCTTCTTCAGCAACATCGCCATGGGAACTGTCAAGTGATTCATCCTTCAACTGCAGTTGGTGAATATTGAAGATTCTTACTGATTCATGTGTTGATTCTTAAACCTTTTTCCCAGGTTCGTTTCAATGTGATTCAGAAGTATACAAATCTTTTTACAAGTTTTCAGATTGTTTATTGTTGATTGGATGAAATTAAGAAATGACAATGGGTTCAAAACTGGAAGTTTCCAGTCAAGAACCCTGCAGTTTATTTGTTGTTTATATAACTGTGGGGGTCCTTAATCGGAATAAACTTCCGGTTTTGGTCCCCCATCATTTTTCCAGGGAATTATGCTTAAACAATGAAACTTAATACTTTCCTCCATCGTTCTGTTGAATTTGTGGAACCAATGGTTTACGGTTTAATGGTTGATTGAACTTGGCTTAATTAATTTAATATATTTTAAATTATATATATTAGAATTAATAAATATAATTATTTACAAGATTCATTTCAATATTATTTTATCAGTAAATAATAAATAATTTTAATTCTGTATTTATTTCTTTATTCCAATCCATAAATCATAACCATATAAATTATAATAATATATAAAAAAACTTATAAATTACGATCTGCCCCACCCTCGACCCCAAACCACTCCAGCACCATCGGTAGGGTTTATAAATTACAATAATGATTATTAAGATTTTATATATTTTTTCTAAAATATTTGACAATTCTAACATGTGTGATTTATATTTTTGAAAACAATTTTCTCTAATATTTTCGAAAATCAAAATAATAATAATTTTTTGGGGGTGATTTGTGTTTAGTTTTGTTTTTTTTTAATGTTTTTTGAAAACCATTTTTTATTTTTTAAAAATGAGAGTAATTTGAACTTGAACTTGATATTGTTTATGTTCCTGATCTATGTGGATTGCCTATCGTTTTAATGTTTGAAGGAATACTGACTTGTGGTTCATCCTCCTTTTAAAGTGGGTGTTTGGTTACAAAAAGTTAAAGGTATAATGACCCAATTTGAGTATAAATTGAACTGCCATTGATCTCAAGTGCACTTTCTTGTACAGTAGAATTTGTCGACTAGTGGTGAGAACTTTACCATAAGCTTGAGGACATTTTGCCTTTGGTTGCTAAAATAAAGGAGTCATGTCATCCTTGTAAGGGTGTAACGTCCCAAGTCTAGCTCATCCATCTACAGTAGGGCCATGACCCTTACCTGTGTCATGAATTATGAAGTCTGCGCATGTACTGAAATGCTTGTGCATGGTGCAAGCACAATTTAGTTAGCTGCTACCAAAGATGTCCCTAAAAAAATTGATAATATACAAGTGCATGCTCAAGTGATATGCCAATAATAATAATCAACAATAACAATAATTATCGTCACACCATTGAGAGCTAACAAGCCACCCAAGGAGCGACCATACTTGCCTCAACTAGTGTCGAAATAAGTCTGGACTTATTACCACAAAATCACAAGGTCAGTGGGGCACTATGTTCCGATGCTTGTAATGTTCTTGGCCCGAATGACATCTCGACCTTAGCAAATAACAATATAAAGACAATAGGAAAGACGACCCATGTCTATAACAATCTCAGCCCTAAGGCATTTTGATCCGTGCTCATATCAATATAAAGACAAATGAGAAAACAACCTATGTCAATAAAGATCCCAGCCCTCAGAAATCTCACCCTTGCTCAACACTTTATAAGGATAAATGGCGTAACAACCCATGCCTACAACGATCTCAACCCTCAGGCATCTCGACCTCTACTCAAAACATTATAAAGAAAAATGGGAAAGCGATCCATGTCTACAACGCTCTCATCCCTCAAGCATCTCGACCCCTACTCATATCAATATAAAGACAAATGGAAAAATGACCCATGTTTATAACGATCTTAATCCTCAGACATCTCGATCACATTTTAAAGGCAAAGGGGAAAAGCATCTCGACATCAATACATTAGGACAAGACACCCCTTAACATTAATCATATCATGGCATAAGAAACAAATCAATAGATGAGTCATGACAAGTCACAACAAGTTTGGCATATCATCCAACACCTCAAATAATCAACACTAGGTTGGCCCTCTCATACCAAACCCCTTTCCACAATTTCAACGTAAGCCCCAATCCCCTCGAAACTACTTAAAGGAGGAAGTCCCTCACCCCTTATACATTCCAATAAGCCAATAAGCCAAAGAACAATGCAATTAAATAGTACAATGATTGCCATTTCATGAACAACACTGTGAAAAGGAAACAAAACATAGGAAATATGATTGCCATTTTATAAATGAAGTATAGAGACCTTGAGAGAAAATTGAGTGAATGAAGAATGGTGAAAATAAGAGGTATCTATAGTATTTGTAAAATTATAAGATCGTTGGAAATATGATCCTTATAATAATAATCTAACAATTAGAATAGTAATTTGATTGTAATAATAGTAATTTGACTGTAATAATAGTAATTTGATCATTGGAATAGTAAAATGACCATTAGGGTAAATGATTAATTAACCTTTTAAATAATTCTTATGATCAATTAAATAAGTCAATATAAGTATCAAAACACCATGAAAAAATTACTCAATCAATGTAACATAATGTATGTATAAGTGTATTTTTTTATTCATTCAAATATGAATTTCATCAGAAAAATGCCAAAATTTCAAACAAGGTAAATTTTGATGTCCCGCTTCCAAATAAGAAGTTTATTATGTAAAATAGAACTTATAAAATTTTCAAAAATAAGATTTAAAAAGGGTTCGCTATCAAAAGGCGGTAAAACTGCATTTTTTTTGAAAAATACTTCTTTTATTCGAAAAATTGAATTTGTTCTTATATCATATCTAGAAAAAATATAAGATGAATTTAAAACATTACATTGAATATGTAACATATATTTTTCATTAAATAAAATCCATAAAGAGTGATATGATTTTATAAACACAATTATTCTCTTTTAAATAGGTTTTCATAAAAACACATCCTTTATATTCAATTGGTTTTTATTTTCATTTCTAATAAATTTGGTAACCAATGAATCATTATTTAAATATGTGTAAACCATATTTTCACAATTTAGTTGATAATATCCATTCCCATCATTCCAACGACTAGGTTATAATGGTAACATTTAAATAATAATATTTAGTTGTTCGTTTAAGCTCAATGTAGTGTATCATGTACGCTATTGAACAAAGTGTTTCTTTCTTAAAACTACAGATGTTACATCCTCACCCCATTTAAAAAATTACGTCCTCGCAATTTGAATTTGGGGTCAGTAACTTGGGTATGACTTTTCAAAATACCTTTATTGTAAACCCACATCGAAAAAAGGGTTAACAAAACTTCCACTTTAAAAGATAGAAAGTGAAGTATAAAGGTCACTTGAGATAACACATACTAGGATTCCATGTAGTAAAACATGGATATGGAAGAAAAACTAAGTGTCAAGTTCTGATGGAGAGATAAAAAACATGATCAAGAGAAAGTTAACAATCAGAAAACCACAAATTTGTGATGGTTTAAACGGTCTTTGTTTTTGCAGAAGGAAAAGTAAACGAAAAATATTTTTATTTTAAGATCCTTTTCATAATGTTGAGGAATTATTTTACTACATAGAATAAGAACATAAGGAAATATACTTACTTTAAAGGTAGAGTATCATCCATTAATCGAATTCCACCATAGACTCATCTTTTTCCCAAATCAATGAGTATTTAAGATGACTTTGTCACTCCTGAAGCACTAGAATCAACTTCTAGAGAATCACATAATCCACAAAAGATGAACCATATATTTCCCCAGTTTTTAGACATTAACCAAAATCAAAATGGTTAGTACAAGATCAGATAATCCCCCCAAAAGAATAATCATTTATAAGGAGAATGACTATTTTTAATCTCCAAAATTCAACAGTAATACCCAAGTTTTACATAGGCCATTCAATAAACAAATGTCCTTAAAATTCCTCAAAATAATTCAAACTAAGATTGAAACCCAAAATTCAGACGAATTTGATCACAGTCTTCTATGATAAATCTTAACATTTATCTCCAAATAACATCGACTACTCTTAAAGTCTCATACTTAAAAGCAATTAACTTAATCACACATTCTCCATGATAGGTTAACCATTTCCATAAATAACCCAAATCGCCATATGTCCACAATAAAAATATAGATTCTTCCAAAATAAAATTCAACCATTACTCCTCAAATGAAATCTCATAGTATTCTATTTTCCTTATGCATATAATGTTCCCACAATAGGGAACGTCTTCCAAAATAACATTTATCACTTAATCACCAAATCATTTTCCTATACTAAGGATATCCATTTGATAAAACATAAGTTCCCAAAACCAACTTATTCTTAATCCATAAAACCATTTAACTAAAATTAATAAGTCATACTAACTGGGGACTTCACGTAGGCTAGTGGTATGTGGTAATGACCCGTCGTACTCCAGTTGTGGGTTTGATTCCTGCAGCCTTGTTCGACATGACGGGCTGTCACATGGTCTGTGTGTTGTACTTTTTCAAAAACTGTATAATTCTTATACTTCTCTTGATGTGGAACTTCTTGGATAACATGGAAAAAATTGCGGTCTCTGAGCGGCTTCGAGTTTCCCTCCGCGGTGTCTAGGGTTTCCTTTTCAGTCTCGCTTTCCCTTCCCCCTCAGGCCTGATCGGTCTCATGCGGGCTGCCTCCGGATTGCCTCAGCGTGACGCGGCTTGGTTGGACTTCAGATCGTCTCAGCGTGATGCAGCTTGGTCGGCTTTCTCCGGATTGTCTCGGCATGACGCGACGACGATGATGCATCACAATGGTGTTACGACGCGGTTCTGCAATGTCTTCGGCTTCGGTGAAGACTCGTATGGTGGAACACCGACTTCATCTCGGTTCGGAGGGTTGGCGACGCAATGTACAGCTCGGATCGGCTGGGCTCGGTCCGTGTGGCTATTGGATCTGGCTTCGGTACGGTCTGGAGCAGCCAGGCGCTACATCTGGTGTGCTTTCGGTGATGGCCGACGATGGATCTAGAGAGGCCGCAGGGGGGGAGGTCATGGTCTCTGGTTTTTTTTGCGAAGTGCAGGTTTGAAGATTTGGTTTTGTTTCATTTGGTATGGTTGGACATGTTTTTGTGATCTCTGCTGGTTGTTGTGGTTTTCTGAGTTGGATTTGGGGCTGCGCGCTTCTGGCGTCGATTCTGGCTTCCGGCATGCGGAATTGGTGCTGGTTTGAATGATTTGCAGTGTGGTTGAGTTTTATGATGGTTTGATGTGGTTAAATATGTTGGAATGGAGATGCACCTGGACTTGACCTCATGGATCAGACCTTAGAGGAGGTTTTCAGAGCTCCCTGTTCATCTTTGCAGTGCTTTACGAATTTGGATGTTTGAGAGGGTATGGAGTCAGCCATCGGATCGGGCCTATGCTTTGACACAGGACACTTGCTAGCCGTTTAGCTATGTAACGATGGAGAGTTTTATCACGTTTTTATGATGGGGAGGGGTTCTCCATGTTGTCTATTTAGTTTGTCTCTCTTGACCTTCGGGTAATGATTTGTTTTACGTCCATGATGTCTGTTTGGGTTCTTCCCCTTCTTCCCTTAAAAGGGGGCTTGCTTATAATAAAAAAATTTGAAGGCCTTCGGGCTGTTGGATGGTGTATAATTATTATACCATTAAAAAAATGAGATAAAATTATAAAAAATAACCATAACATGTTTTAGCCTCAAAGGTTATTCTATACCTTTCATTTTTCACCCCCAAAAGTACTAACCCATAACTACCTAAAAATAAATGCCTTACAAAATACCATTAATTACCTTGAAATTTCATAACATAAGCCTCAAAAGGGGTTTCTAAGACATTGAACTTATGATCATCATTAAAATTATAAACCCATGAGGATATCCATATCTCTTAAGAAAACATCCTAATCTCTAAAGTTGTCTAAACCAACCTTTGATACCAAATATAAGTTCCGAGCCTTAAACATTACATAATCTTGAGTTAAGTCAAGAATTCATATTGAGGATATTTTTAGGTTTAGAGTTTTAGATAATTAGGCCATAACTATTACATAATAGACCCAGACATTACATGTGGACAGTTACAATCAATATCCACTTTTCCACCAAAGGAAACCCTTTAAACAAAACACGATTTCTTTTTCTTGATAAAAATATTCTTGATTTCTTATATTCTCTTACGCATACTTATACCCTGTGGAAAACATTTCAAAAACTTGGGATGAACATAAAAAGATCAGTAAGGAATATAAAATAAGGAATAAAATCATTATTCCATTAATATTTAAAACCCATAAAAACATTTTCAAAAAAAAATCACACTTTTCACCATAAAACATAAACTACTTAGATTATATCATGTAATCATAATATTCCTACAAAACTTCATAGAAATCATAAAAAATAAATGTAACTTGTGGCATCCATATCATACTTACATTGTAACTTTCATATCTATACACGGAGTAACCTTCATGGTTATGTTTGGAATACCCATCATAGCATATTCCCTAAATCTCTTAGGAGAAACCATAATATTTACCTACGTCACGTTACCCAATGTATTAGAGAGATATCACGGGCTCACCTACCCTCAATTTATCACAAAACCACCCGTATACATAAGCAATGCCCATGAAACACAACACAATAATAACACATAAACCACGCATAAAGGGAAAATAACATTTCCACATTACAATCATAAGATGTCATTTCAATATATTGAAATATTCTATCCATTTCTAAAACCATTTAAAACATTTAAGAAAGAGAATTTTGAATCAAAGTGTCCCATACCAATTTGAAACTTTTGAAAGAAATTGACATTTTAAAACATTCATGTCCATAGAAATAAATTTATAAAAACCATTTTGAAAACATGGACATAAAATTGAAATATTTATAAGAATAAATTGTCAAAAAATTAAAGCGAGGTTTTTAGTTAAAAATTCCCTTACCACTTGAGAAACACTTGAATAAGAATCATTAGAGTATCACTAAAAAAACTGTAAATATCATAAGAATATAGTAATTCATAACATGACGTGTCAGAAGGGTTGTATATACACCTTATAAGATAATAAAGGTGTATGATATCAAGATATGCCTCAATGAAAGAAGATTGAGATGAAGTCCTTTAAAAAGATCGTATTATTAGATTAAGGATAAATCAATGACATAATTATGTGTGAAAAAAATAAATACACACAATATAAGCGGATATTCAGCGTAAAACAATCATAGGTCATTCACACATATTTTTGGAAAAACAAAACCAATGACATGAATATTTAACTCAATGAATAGAGATTGAGTTAAGATTTCCCTAACAAAGTTCGTATAAATGAATAGGGTGATTATGTGTAGCAATAATACATCCACACAAAGGGAAGTGGAAATTACAACATAAATAAATAAACAGTGATTCCACACATAATTTTGGCATAATATAATCAACGCAGTATGCCTAAAACCCAAAGAGTGGAAATTGAGTTTAGAAATTCCCTTACCTTGAGTTCGACTCGTCACATACAATCATTATGTTCCTAAATAATAAAATGAGGTTAATTTATACTTTCTTGATAACCTATTTCAATTTTATTATTCATTTTATATTACTTAATACCATGTTATAGCAATTAGTTAATTATTTGAGTTCATATCAGAGGTTTTGTTGATGTTTGGTACAGGAGTCAAAAATGAACTTGTTTTGATGTAAATTGTCCATGTGGTCAAAAGTACATCATCTACAGAATATTATTAATGATTTAAATATAATATATATCTAGTATATATTTATTTAGAATATTCCATAAAATTTGGAGATAAGAAATGAAACTGTTCATGGAGACGGTAGGCCGTACGTACGTATGAACACTACTTTCATTTCTTTGTCATATTAAAGGAATGAACACTAAATGATACATAGGTATATTATAATTAAATTATTATATATATGTAATATATGTTACATAAGTTAATTAACACCATTTTTATATGTTCCATGTATGACATGAATGAGTCATATCACTTTGAGGGGGTGGTAGTCCACACTTCCTCAAGTGAAATTATCGTATTTACACATTATGGAAAGCATACAAGTATATTGTAAATAAAAATTTAAAAAGAATAGAGAAAATATAAATATAATATATTTCATATATAAATATAGTTCCATTATAATATCCACCATGAGAGGTGGTAGGAGAAAATTGAACAATCACCGTTTCGTGAGCCAATAGTTCACCGTACACAGAAACAATATGTTCTATATCCATTAGATGGAGGTATGTGTAAGTGTAGATAGAACCCTTAAAATAAAAAAATACTAGGATATTGAGGATACTGGTTCTGTTACAAAATAATGTAATAAAGAGATTTTAGGGGGTTGGATAAGGAAAATAAATGAAAGGAGTTTGAGAGAAGACGTCACCTCTAAATCGGGTAACTCCTTTTGATTTGAGACAAAAGGCTTCCTTGAGTTTCCTTCTAACCAAGGTAAGGATTATATAAGTAAGGGAGAGATGTTGGGAGATTATTTGATTAAATTTTTGGCAAGACAAGGGGCTTGATATGTGTGAGTAAGTGGGTAGATGTGGTGGCCTTTTATAAGAGGGAGGAGGGGCACTTTAGGAAAGTCTGGAAATATTATTTTATTATAAATTGATTTTAGAATTCTAATAGACAAAAAGTGATATATTTAGAGGATAATATGAGTATGGGTCTAAATACTCCAAAACAATAGGTTTTAGACAAGTTTAGGCCACAAATGTAACCTTATATTTTGGATTTAACCCTTATTTAAATAAATTAACTCTTACCATGTCTTCTTGTATTTTTACACCATATGGCCAATATAGTTACTATAAAATGATAAGATAACCTCAAGTAGATCATTAATGAAATTTTTAACATTATATAAGTCATTTTTCCAAATATTATATTTTTATGACTATTATATCATTTAATAAAATAATATTTGTTTTAAAAACTCATTTATGTCAATTTTGACACTATTTAGTAATTGATTTTTTTAAACTCATAAAAACTCGATTCATTCAAAAAAACTACACTAAATAAAATATAAAATGTCATAATAATCCATAAAATTATTGTATGGCATAAAAATTTTCAAATTACATTTATTTTAATATTTATAATATCATTTATTTGCATCTTTCATTAATAAGGCGATCACTATATCATCATTGTTTCATAAATAAATAAATTTATTTAATTTCTAAAAATTATAAATAAAATACCATGATGTAGGAAATAATTTTAGATTTATAATGAATATTTATAGTCAAATATATCAGTGATATAACCCTATATTAAAAATAATTTAGTAAAAGATACATGTTTATGTTATATTTCTCTTTACTTTAAATTAATTATTATAACATGTCAATATCTCATCCAAGTGGCTCCATGAGGTCCTAAAATAGACCCAAGGATGATCATGGTTGTAAATATCTCATAAAATAGGATTAGGACATGTGTTAGTGTAGTTTTATATTATTATAATATTATTTTTTACCCTTATTTACCCGATTTACCCTTTAACCATGGTAAATAAAAATAATTACTGAAGTTACTATTCATAATATCCAAAAATAAGAATTACATATTTACAAAATTTGGACCTTAAAATTACAAATATGGAATCCATTTTTCCAAATTCAAAACAAAAAACTTGCAGTAATTAATTTAAAATTAATTCCCATTATCAAAACCATAAAGCAGATTTTTAAGAAGTAAACACTATCAAAAGATTGACATATGTTTATGTCCAATTTAAATGTGAAATTACTTACAATGACCAAAATTGAATTAAATGACAAAAACATAATCCAATTACACTTTAAAACCAATTAAAAATATAATCTAACTATATAAATAAATTAGATGAAAAGGCAGTTCTGAATTAAAATGCAGTATTTTTCACTATTCATTAAAATATGAATTTCATCAAAAAAATACCAAAATTTCAACCAAGGTAAATTTTTATGGAACTCTTACAAATAATAAGTTTATTATATCAAATATAACTTATAAAATTTTCAAAAATAAGATTTAAAAAGGGTTCGCCATCAAAAGGCGGTAAAACTGTATTTTTTTTTGAAAAATATTTCTTTTATCCGAAAAATTGAATTTGTTCTTATATCATATCTAGAAAAAATATAAGATAAATTTAAAACATTACATTTAATATATAACATATATTTTTCATTAAATAAAAATCCATAAAGTGTGATGATTTTAAAAACACAATTATTCTCTTTTATATAGGTTTTCATAAAACACATACTTTATATTCAATTGGTTTTTATTTATATTTCTAATAAATTTGGTAAACAATGAATCATTATTTAAAAACGTGTAAACCATATTTTCATAATTTAGTTGATACTATGCATTCCCGTCATTCCAAAAACTAGGTTATAATGGTAACATTTAAATAATAATATTCAGTTGTTCGTTTAAGCTCGATGTAGCGTATCATGTACCCTATTGAACATAATGTTTCTTTCTTAAAACTTCATATGTTACATATTCACCCCATTTAATAAATTTTATCCTTGTAATTTTAATTTGGGGTCAGTAACTAGGGTATGACTTTTCAAAATAACTTTATTGTAAACCCACATCGAGAAAAGGGTTAATAAAACTTCCACTTTAAAAGATAGAAAGTTAAGTACAAAGGTCACTTGAGATAACACATACTAGGGTTCCATGTGAAAAAACATGGATATGGAAGAAAAACTAAGTGTCAAGTTCTGATGGAGAGTGATAGAAAACATGATCATGAGAAAGTTAACAACCAGAAAACCAAAAACTTGTGATGGGTTAAACAATCTTTGATTTCACAGTAGGAAAAGTAAAAGGAAAATGTTTTTATTTATGATCATTTTCATAATGTTGAGGAATTATTTTACTACATAGAATAAAAACCTAAGGAAATATACTTACTTGAAAGTTAGAGTATCATCCATTAATCTAATTCCCCCACAGGCTCATCTTTTTCCCAAATCGATGAGTATTTAAGATGACTTGGTCACTCCTAAAGCACTAGAATCAATTTCTAGAGAATCACATAATCCACAAAATATGAACCATATATTTCCCCAATCTTTAGACATTAACCAAAACCAAAATGGTTAGTACAAGATTAGATAATCCCGTAAAAAGAATTATCCTTTATAAGAAGAATGAATACTTTTAATATCCAAAATTCAACAGTAATACCCAAGTTCTACATAGACCATTCAACAAAAAAATGTCCTTAAAATTCCTCAAAATAATTCAAACTAAGATTGAAACCCAAAATTTAGAAGAATTTGATCACATAGTCTTCCATGATAAATATTAACATTTATCTCTAAATAACATCCACTACTCTTAAAGTCTCATACTTAAAAGAAATTAACCTAATCACATATTCTCCATGATAGGTTAAACATTTCCATAAATAACCCAAATCACCATATATCCCCTATAAAAACACATATTCTTCCAAAATAAAATTCAACCATTACTCCTCAAATGAAATCCCATAGTATTATATTTTCCTTATGCATATAGTGTTCCCACAATAGTGAACGTCTTCCAAAATAACATTTATTACTTAATCACCAAATCATTTTCTTATACTAAGGATATACATTTGATAAAACATAAGTTCCCAAAATCAACTTATTCTTAATCCATAAAATCATTTAACTAAAAATAATAAGTCATACTAACCAGGGACTTCATGTAGGCTAGTGGTAGGTGATAATGTCCCCTCGTACTCCGGTTGTGGGTTCAATTCCTACAGCCTTGTCCGACGTGATGGGCTGTCACACGGTCTGCGTGTTGTCCCTTTTCAAAAACTGTATAATTCTTATACCATTAAAAAATGAGATAAAATCATAAAAAATAACCATAACATGTTTTAGCCTCAAATGTTATTCTATACCTTTCATTTTTCACCCCTAAAAGTACTAACCCATAACTACCTAAAAAGTAAATGCCTCCAAAAATACCATTAATTACCTTGAAATTTCATAACATAAGCCTCAAAAGGGGTTTCTAAGACATTGAACTTATGATCATCATTAAAATTATAAACCCATGAGGATATCCCTATCTCCTAAGAAAACATCCTAATCTCTAAAGCTATCTAAACCAACCTTTGATACCAACTATAAGGCCCCAACCTTAAACATTACATAATCTTGAGTTAAGTCAAGAATTCACATTAAGGATCTTTATAGGTTTAGAGTTTTAGAGAATTAGACCATAAACATTATATAATAGACCCAGACATTACATGTGGATATTTACACTCAACATCCACTTTTTCCACCAAAGGAAACCCTTTCAACAAATCATGATTTCTTTTTCTTGATAAAAATCTTATTAACTTGTTCCTTTCTCTTATAGATCCTTATACCATGTGGAAAAGATTTCAAAAACTTGGGATGAGCATAAAAATCTCAACAAGGAATATAAAATAAGGAATAAAAACATTAGTCCATGAATATTTAAAACCCATGAAAACATTTTCAAAAAAAAAATCATAGTTTTCACCCATAAAACTTAAACTACTTATCTTATATCAGGTAATCATAAGATTCCTACAAAACTTCATAGAAATCATAAAAAATAAAGGTAACTTGTGACATCCATATCATACTTACATTGTAGCTTTCACAGCTACATAGGAAGTAACCTTCATGGTTACGTTTGGAATACCCATCATAGTATATTCCCTAAATCTCTTAGGATAAACCTTAACATTTACGTCTGTCACGTTACCCAATGCATTGGAGAGATATCAGGGGATCACCTGCCCTCAGTTTATCATGAAACCACCCATATACATAAGAAATACCCAAGAACCATAACATAATAATAACACATAAACCATGCATAAAGGAAAAATAAAATTTCCACATTACAATCATAATATATCATTTTAATATATTGAAATATTCAATCCATTTCCAAAACCATTTAAAACATTTAATAAAGAGACTTTTGAATCAAAGTGTCCCATACCACTTTGAAACTTTTAAAATAAATTGAAATTTTAAAACATTCATGTTCATATAAATGAATTTATAAAAACCATTTTGAAAACATGGACATAAAATTGAAAAAATTATAAGAATAAATCATCAAAACATTAAAGCAAGGTTTTTAGTTAAAAATTCCCTTACCAATTGAGAAAAACTTGAATAATAATCATTAAAGGGTATCACTAAACAAACTTTAAATATCATAATAATATATTAATTCATGACATGACGTGTCAAAAGGGTTGTATATACACCTTATAGGATAATAAATGTGCATAATATCAAGATATGCCTCAATGAAAGAAGACTGAGACGAAGTACTTTACAAAGATCATATCATTATATTAAGGATAAATCAATGAAATAATTATGTGTGAAAAAAATAAATACACCCAATATAAGCAGATATTTAGTATAAAACAATCAGATTTCATTCACACATATTCTTGGAAAAACAAAACCAATTACATGAATATTTAACTCAATGAATGGAGATTGAGTTAAGATTTCCCTAACAAAGTTCGTATAAATGAATAGGGTGATTATGTGTAGAAAAAATACATCCACACAAAGGGAAGTGGAAATTACAACATAAATAAATAAATAGTGATTCCACACATAATCTTGGCATAATATAATCAACGCAGTATGCGTAAAACCCAAAGAGTGAAAATTGAGTTTAGAAATTCCCTTACCTTGAGTTCGACTTGTCACGTACAATCATTATGTTCCCAAATAATAAAATTAGATTAATTTATACTTTATTTGGAACCTATTTTAAGTTTATTATTGATTTTATACTACTTATTACCATGTTATATAAATTAGTTAATTATTTGAGTTCATATCATACGTTTTGTCGATGTTCGGTACATGAGTCAAAAATGAACTTGTTTTAAAGTAAATTGTCCATGTGGTCAAAATTACATCATATCCAGAATATTATTCACAATTTAAATATAATATATATCTAGTATATATGTATTTATAATAGTCCATAACATTTTGAGATAATAAATGAAATTCACTGTTCATGGAGACCGTAGGCCGTACGTACGCATGAACGCTACTTTCATTTCTTTGTCATATTAAAGTAAAGAAAAATAAATGATACATAGGTATATTATAATTAAATAATAATATATATGTTATATATGTTACATAAGTTCATTAATTACATTTTTTATATGTTCCATGTATGGAATGAACGAGTCATATCACTTTGAGGGTGCGATAGTCCACACTTCTCAAGTGAAATTATCGTATTTACACATTATGGAAAGCATACAGGTATATTGTAAATAAAAATTAAAAAAGTATAGAGATAATATAAATATAATATATTTCATATATAAATATAGTTCCATCATAATGATCACCATGAGAGGTGGTTGGAGAAAATTGAACTATCACCGTTTTGTGAGGTAGTAGTTCCCCATACACAGAAACAATATGTTCTATATCCATTAGGTGAAGGTATGTGTACGTGTAGGTAGAAAAATTAGAATAAAAACATCATAGTATATTGATGATACTGGTTTTGTTACAAAATAATGGAATAAATAGAGTTTAGGGGGTTGGATAAGGAAAATAAATGAAAGGAGCTTCAGAGAAGACGTCACCTCTAAATCGGGTAACTCCTTTTGATTTGAGACAAAAGGATTCATTGAGTTTCTTTATGCCCAAGGTAAGGATTATATGAGTAATAGAGAGATGTTGGAAGCTTATTTGAGCAAGGTTTTGGCAAGATAAGGGGCTTGAGAGGTGTGAGTAAGTGGGTAGAGGTGGTTGCCTTTTATAAGAGGGAGGAGGGCCATGTTAGGAAAGTCTTGAAATATTATTTTATTATAAATTGGTCTTCAAATTATAATAGATCCAAAGTGATATATTTCTAGGATAATATTATTATGGGTCGAATTACTCCAAACCAATAGGTTTTAGACATGTTTATGTCACAAATGTAACCTTATATTTTGGATTTAACCCTTGGTTAAATAAATTATCTCTTACCATGTCTTCTTGTAATTTTACACTATATGGCCAATATAACTACTATAAAATGACAAGAGAACATAAAGTGGATCATTAATAAAAATTTTAACATTAGATAAGTCATTTGGCCTAATATTATATTTTTATGACTATTATATCATTTAATAATATAGTATTTGTTTTAAAAACTCATTTATGTCAATTTTGACACTATTTAGTAATTGATTTTTTTAAACTCATAAAAACTTGATTCATTCGAAAAAACTAAATTAACTAAAATATAAAATGTCATAATCATCCATAAAATTCGTGGATGACATCAAAATGTTCAAATTAAATTTATTTTAGTATTTATAATATCATTTATTTGAATATTTCATTAATAAGGTAATCACTACATCATCATTGTGTCATAAATAAATAAATTTATTTATTTAATGTCTAAAAACTATAAATAAAATACCATGATGTAGGAAATATTTTTAAATTTATAATGAATACTTATAGTCAAAGATATCAGTGATATAACCCTATATTAAAAATATTTTAGTAAAAGATACATGTTTATGTTATATTTCTCTTTACTTTAAATTAATTATTATAACATGTCATTATCACATCCAAGTGGCTCCATGAGGTCCTAAAATTGACCTGAGGATGCTCATGGTCATCCATATCTAATTAAATACATGTTTTAGGATAGTTTTATATTATTATAATATTATTTTTTACCCTTATTTACCTGATTTACCCTTTAACCATGGTAAATAAAAATAATTACTGAAGTTACTAATCATAATAACAAAAAATAAAAGGTACATATTTACAAAATTTAGACCTTAAAATTAAAAATATGGAATCCATTTTTCTGAGTTTAAAACACAGAATTTTCAGTAATTAATTTAAAATTAATTCCCGTTGTCAAAACCATAAAGCGAGTTTTTAAGAAGTAAAAATTATCAAAAGATTGACATGTGTTTATGTCCAATTTAAATGTGAAATTACTTAAAATGACCAAAATTGTATTAAATGATAAAAAATAACCCAATTACACTTTAAAACCAATTAAAAATATAATCTAACTATATGAATAAATTATACGAAAAGGCAGTTTTGAATTAAAATGCATTATTTTTCACTATTCATTAAAATATGAATTTCATCAGAAAAATACCAAAATTTAAACCAAGGTAAATTTTTATGTCCCTCTTACAAATAAGAAGTTTATTATTTCAAATATAACTTATAAAATTTTCAAAAACAATATTTAAAAAGGGTTTTCCATTAAAAGGCAGTAAAACTGTATTTTTTTGAAAAATACTTCTTTTATCTGAAAAATTGAATTTGATATTTTATCATATCTAGAAAAAAATATAAGATGAATTTAAAACATTACATTGAATATATAACATATATTTTTCATTAAATAAAAAATCCCTAAAGATTTATATGATTTTATAAACACAATTATTCTCTTTTAAATTGGTTTTCATAAAAACACATCCTTTATATTAAATTGGTTTTTATTTCCATTTATAATAAATTTTGTAACCAATGAATCATTATTTAAACATTTATATACTATATTTTCATAATTCAGTTGATACTATTCATTCCCGTTATTCCAACGACTAGGTTATAATGGTAACAATTAAATAATAATATTTAGTTGCTCGTTTAAGCTTGATGAAGTGTATCATGTATGCTATTGAACATAGAGTTTCTTTATTAAAACTACAGATGTTACATCCTCAACCCATTTAACAAATTGCATCCTCCCAATTTTAATTTGGGATCAATAACTAGAGTATGACTTTTCAAAATACCTTTATTGTAAACCCACATCGAAAAAAGGGTTAAAAAAACATCCACTTTAAAAGATAGAAAGTGAAGTACAAATTTCACTTGAGATAACACATAATAGGTTTACATGTAGGAAAACATGGATATGGAAGAAAAACTAAGTGTTAAGTTCTGATGGAGAGTGATAGAAAACATGATCAGGAGAAAGTTAACAATCAGAAAACCACAAACTTGTGATGGGTTAAACAGTATTTGATTTCGTAGTAGGAAAAGTAAACAAAAAATGTTTTTATTTTAAGATCCTTTTCACAACTTTGAGGAATTATTTTACTATATAGAATAATAACATAAGGAAATATACTTACTTTACAGTTAGAGTATCATCCATTAATCGAATTCCCCCATAGACTCATCTTTCTCCCAAATTGATGAGTATTTAAGGTGACTTTGTCACTCCTAAAGCACTAGAATCAACTTATAGAGAATCACATAATCCACAAAATATAAACCATATATTTCCCTAGTATTTAGAAATTAACCAAAACCAAAATGGTTAGTATAAGATCAAATAATCCCCCAAAAGAATAATCCTTTATAAGGAGAAGGACTACTTTTAATCTCCAAAATTCAACAGTAATATCCAAGTTCTACATAGACCATTCAACAAACAAATGTCCTTAAAATTACTAAAATTAATCCAAACTAAGATTGAAACCCAAAATTTAGAAGGATTTGATCACATAGTCTTCCATGATAAATCTTAACATTTATCTCCAAATAACATTGACTACTATTAAAGTCTCATACTTAAAAGTAATTAACCTAATCACATATTCTACTTGATAGGTTAATCATTTACATAAATAAACCAAATCTCCATTTATCCACAATAAAAAAATAGATTCTTCCAAAATAAAATTCAACCATTACTTCTCAAATTAAATCCCATAATATTCTATTTTCTGTATGCATATAGTGTTCCCACAATAGCAAATGTCTTCCAAAATAATATTTATCACTTAATCACCAAATCATTTTCCTATACTAAGCATATCCATTTGATAAAACATAAGTTCCAAAAATCAACTTATTATTAATAAATAAAATCATTTAACTAAAAATAATAAGTCATACTAACCAGGGACTTCACGTAGGCTAGTGGTAGGTGATAATAGCTCGTCGTACTCTGGTTTTGGGTTCGATTCCTATAGCCTTGTCCGATGTGACAGGTTGTCACACGGTCTGCGTGTTTTCCTTTTTAAAAAACTATCTAATTCTTATAAAATTAAAAAAATGAAATAAAATCATAAAAAATAACCATAACATGTTTTAGCCTCAAAGGTTATTCTATACCTTTAATTTTCACCCCAAAAAGTACTAACCCATAACTACCTAAAAAATAAATGTCTCCAAAAATACCATTAATTACCTTGAAATTTCATAACATAAGCCTCAAAAGGAGTTTCTAAGACATTGAACTTATGATCATCATGAAAATTATAAACCCATGAGGATATCCCTATCTCTTAAGAAAACATCTTAATCTCTAAAGTTGTCTAAACCAACCTTTGATACCAATTATAAGGCCCCAACCTTAAACATTACATAATCTTGAGTTAAGTCAATAATCTACATTGAGGATCTTTATAGGTTTAAAGTTTTAGAGAATTAGACCATAAACATTATATAATAGACCCATACATTACATGTGGATATTTACACTCAACATCCACTTTTTACACCAAAATAAACCCTTTCAACAAAACATGATTTCCTTTTCTTGATAAAAATCTTATTGACTTATTCCTTTCTCTTACCCATCCTTATACCACATGGAAAATATTTCAAAAACTTAGGATGAGCATAAAAATATCATTAAGTAATATAAAATAAGTAATAAAACCATTAGTCCATGAATATTTAAAACCCATGAAAACATTTTAAAAAAAATCATACTTTTCACCCATAAAACATAAACTACTTAGCTTACATCATGTAATCATAATATTCCTAAAAAACTTCATATAAATCATAAAAAATAAAGGTAACTTGTGGAATAAATATCATAATTACATTGTATCTTTAATAGCTACATAGGAATTAAACTTCATGGTTACGTTTGGAATACCCATCACAGTATATTCCCTAAATCTCTTAAGATAAAACTTAACATTTACCTCAATCACGTTACCGAATGTATTGGAGCGCTATCATGGGCTCACCCGCCCTCGGTTTATCATGGAACCAACCATATACATAAGAAATTATAAATAACCATAACATAATAATAACACATAAACCATGCATAAATGAAAAATAACATTTCCACATTGCAATTATAAGATATCATTTAAATATATTTAAATATTCAATCCATTTCCAAAACCATTTAAAACATTTAATAAAGATACTTTTGAATCAATGTGCCCCATACTAATTTGAAACTTTTGAAATAAATTGAAAATTTAAAACATTCATGTCTATATAAATAAATTTATAAAAACCATTTTGAAAACATGGACATAAAATTGAAAGATTTATAAGAATAAATCATCAAAACATTAAAAGCAAGGTTTTTAGTTAAAAATTCCCTTACCACTTGAGAAACAATTGTATAAGAATAATTAAAGATTATCATTAAAAAAACTTCAAATATCATGAGAGTATAGTAATTCATGATATGATTCATAAAAAGGGTTTCATATACACCTTATAGGATAATAAAGGTGCATAATATCAAGATATACCTCAATGAAAGAAGATTGAGATGAAGTCCCTTAAAAAGATAATATCATTAGATTAAGGATAAATCAATGAAATAATTATGTGTGATAAAAATAAATACACCCAATATAATTGGTTATTTAGTTTAAAACAATCAGAGGCCATTCACACATATTCTTGAAAAAACAAAACCAATGAAATGGATATTTAACTCAATGAATGGAGATTGAGTTAAGATTTTCCTTACAAAGTTTGTATAAATGAATGAGGTGATTATGTGTATAAAAAGTATATCCACACAAAGGGAAGTGGAAATTACAACATAAATAAATAAATAGTGATTCCACACATAATCTTGGCATAATATAATCAATGCAGTATGCGTAAAACCCAAAGAGTGGAAACTGAGTTTAGAAATTCCCTTACCTTGAGTCCGACTAATCACGTACAATCGTTATGTTCCTGAATAATAAACTTAGGTTAATTTATAATTTATTGAGAAACTATTTCAAGTTTATTATTAATTTTATATTACTTATTACCATGTTATATTAATTAGTTAATTATTTGAGTTTATATCAGATGTTTTGTTGATGTTCAGTACATGAGTCAAAAATGAACTTGTTTTGATGTAAATTGTCCATGTGGTCAAAATTACATCATATAATAATGTTATTAATGATTTAAATATCATATATATCCATTATATATTTATTTAGAATAGTTCATAACATTTATAGATAATAAATAAAATGCACCTTTCATGGAGACGATAGGCTGTACGTACGTATGAACGCTACTTTCATTTCTTTATCACATTAAAATAATGAAAACTAAATGATAAATAGTTATATTATAATTAAATTATAATATATATTTTATATATGTTACATAATTTCATTAATTAATTCCTTTATATGTTCCATGTATGGAATGAACAAGTTATATCACTTTGAGGGAGTGGTAGTCCACACTTCCTCAAATGAAATTATCATATTTACACATTATAGAAAGCATAAAGGTATGTTTTAAATAAAAATTACAGAAGAATAGAGACAATATAAATATAATATATTTAATATATAAATACAGTGCCATTATAATGTCCACCATGAGAGTTGGTAGGAGAAAATTGAACAATCATCGTTTCGTGAGGCAGTAGTTCACCGTACACAGAAACAATATGTTTTATATCCATTAAATGGAGTTATTTGTAAGTTTAGGTCAAAAAATTATCATAAAAACATACTAGTATATTTATTATACTGGTTTTGTTATAAAATAATGGAATAAAGAGAGGTTATGGGGTTGGAGAAGGAAAATAAATAAAAAGAGTTTGAGAGTAGATGTTACCTCTAAATCAGGTAACTCCTTTTGATTTGAGACAAAAGGATTCCTTGAGTTGACTTATTCTCAAGTTAAGGATTCTAGAAGTAAAAGAGGGATGTTGAGAGATTATTTTAGTATAATTTGGTCAATCCAAGGGTCTTGAGAGGTGCGAGTAAGTGGGTAGAGGTGGTGGCCTTTTATAAGAGGGAGGAGGGACACTTTAGGAAAGTTTTGAAATATTATTTTATTATAAATTTATTTTAGAATTATAATGGATAAAAAGTGATATATTTAGAGGATGAGATAATTTTGGTTATAAATCCTCTCAAACAATAGGTTTTAGACAAGTTTAGGTCACAAATTTTACCTTATCGTTTGGCTTTAACCCTTAGTTAAATAAATTAACTCTTACCACGTATTCTTGTATTTTTACACTATGTGATCAATATAATTACTATAAAATGACAATATAACCTAAAGTGGATCATTAATGACATTTTTAATATTATATAAGTAATTTTTCTGAATCTTATATTTTTATTACTATTATATCATTTAATAAAATAGTATTTGTTTTAAAAACTCATTTATGTCAATTTTGACACTATTTAGTAATTGATTTTTGTTAAAGTCATAAAAACTTGATTCATTAAAAAAAACTACATTTAATAAAATATATAGTGTCATAATAATCCATAAAATTTTTGTATGGCATAAAAATATTCAAATTACATTTATTTTAATATTTATAATATCATTTATTTGAATCTTTCATTAATAAGATAATCACTACATCATCATTGTGTCATAAATAAATTTATTTATTTTATGTATAAAAATTATAAATAAAATAACATGATGTAGGAAATATTTTTATATTTATAATGATTATTTATAGTCAAATAGATCAGTGATATAACCCAATGTTAAAATTGTTTTTGTAAAAGATACATGTTTATGTTATATTTCTCTTTACTTTAAATTAATTATTACAACATGTCATTATCACATCCAAGTGGCTCCATGAGGTCTTAAAATATACCCAATGATTCTCATAGTCGAAAATATCTCATAAAATAGGATTATGACACATGTTAGGGTAGTTTTATATTATAATAATATTATTTGTTACCCTTATTTACCAGATTTACCCTTTAACCATGGTAAATAAAAATAATTACTAAAGTTACTATTCATAATTTCCAAAAATAAAATTTACTTTTTACAAAAATTGGACATTAAAATTCCAAATATGGAATCTATTTTTCTAAATTAAAAACACATAAGTTGTAGTAATTAATTTAAAATTAATTCCTGTTGTCAAAACCATAAAGCGGGGTTTTAAGAAGTAAAAACTATCAAAATATTGACATGTGTTTATGTTCAATTTAAATGTGAAATGTAACACCCCAAGCTTCAACGGTACGTTTCTCTTTGAATAATACAGTAGCGTGTGTTGTACTTAACTTTGAGTTCTAACACACACCACAACCAATCAAACTAGCCGTTATGAATAGCAATACCCACTTTTTAAAATTTTATACATTTTATCCTTCAAAATGGACTTCATTTTTGGATTAGGAATATCGAAATTATCTTAGGGTGAATTTTTGGTACTTTTTTGATAACTTTCATATTTCGATGAATAGTGAAAATTACTAAATTTTAATTAAAAACAACTTTTTTAATCGAAATAATTAATAGTGATAAATTATTAATTTGAGTGGTTATAAATTATATTTAGAATATATTTTTACCATTTAATCCAATGTTGGTCATTGGACAGAATTTCACATTTAAACCGGACATAAACAAGTGTCAATCTTTTGATAGTTATTGTTTCTTAAAAACACTCTTTTTATTTTGACAGCGGGAATTAATTTTAAATTAATTTATGTCACTTCTGTGTTTTGAATTTGAAAAAATGGATTCCATATTTGGAATCAGGATTCCCAAATTGTGTAAATAGGTAACTCTTATTTTTAGACATTTTGAATAATTACTTCGGTAAATATTTTATTTACCATGGTTAAAGGGTAAATCCGGTAAATAAGGGTAAAAAAGTAATATTATAATAATATTAAATTACCCTAAAATGTATCCTAAACCTATTTTTTGATACATATACGACCATGAGAATCTTTGGATTGATTTTGGGACCCCATGGAGCCACTTGTAAGTGATAATGACACTTTATATTAATTAAGTTAAAGTAAATACAAAAATGACACAAGCATATATCTTTTAGCAAAACAATTTTTACATAGGGTTATATATGTTATATTTTAGACTATAAATATTAATTAGAAATATAAAAAGATTTCATACATAATTTTATTTTATTTATAATTTTTAGACATTGAATAATTAAATTTATTTATGACACAATAATGATGCAGTATTTTCCTTATTAATGAAAGAATCAAATAATTGTTATTATAAATGTTAAAATAAATATAGTTTGAAAGTTTTGATGCGATAAAAGAATTTTATTGATTAATATGACATGTTATTATTTCTTAAATGTATTTGGTTCGAATTAATAAAGTTTTTAAGAGTTTAACAAAAATCAATTATTGAATAGTGTTAAAATTGACATAAATGAGTTTTTAAAATAAATATTATATTATTAATTGATATTCTATTCCTAAAAATATAAGGTTTGGCCAAAAAACTTATATAATTATAGGTGTATGATTAATGGACCACTTGGGGGTTTCTTGGAAGTATATAGTAATTTTATTAACCATATAATATAAAAATACAAAGTGGCATGGTAAATGTCAAACTAATTAACTAAGAGTTAAAACTAAAAGATAAGGTTAAAAAAGTGACCCAAACCTGTCTAAAACCTATTGGTTGAGTTTTTTTCAACCTATACCTACCTTATACTTTGAATAATACACTTTTTAGCCATTATAAACCAAATATGAATTTATTATAAAATAATACTTTAAGTTTTTCCTAAAGAGCCCCTCCTCCCCCTTATAAAAGGACACCACTTCTAACCAATTATTCATACCTTCAAAGCCTTTTGGTTCAGAAAAACCCTGACCAAATATCCTTTAAACTTCCCTAACTTCAACCTAGAGGCCTTAGTTTCATCAGAAAGCTAACCTAAGGATCCCTTTTGATCAAATCAAAAGGAAGAACCCGAAGAAGAGGTAATGTTTTCACCACCCTCTTTCAAGTTCCTTTCTTCTTCCAATTCTTCTTTCTTTGTTATTTTCATTACAAAATAATAACTCCAGTATCTTCTATATAATGTGATGTTATTATAAATATGGTACAACCATATTCAGTATTTTATCCATCCTTTGAATGACATGTCACCATACGTGCGTACGTATGGATTATCGTCTCCACGTCGTGGTGTAATTGATATTCAAAACATTATTATTTGGATGGGTATGATAATGATGTGTAATTGATGTAAATAATAAATATAACATTATAATGATTCTTTATATATGATATACCATACAATTATATATTATTTTAATATCAAAAGAATGATATTGTCGCTCATGCGTATGTACGGACTACCGTCTCCACGAACGCGATGAGATTCCTTCCCCATCGTATCCATTCAAGTATAATTTTCATTTTATGATTAAAAATAATGTTTAGAGACATGATATAATTCATTATATGAATAAGATACATCCCATCCATAACAAATATGGCTCACATAACAAAGAATATAAAGGAACATGAATCCGTTAACACCCGTAATGTAAAGACCCGTAAAATTCAAGGAAATTTTTTTCTTAATTTTCTTTGGGATTTTACAAGAACACAGTTTCTGACGACACTTGATTTCGAGGCCCGGTGTGCCCGGAATTTCTATTCAAAGTTTAGCTCGGGTACGTTCAGTGAACGAACGAGCGATAATTCCTATCTTTTGAACCGGTGCTCGGAATCTAATTCCGAGGGCACCGATGGAATCACAGCGCCAGTAATTGCTTAGGAACACCTGTTCCAGAGTTGCATTTTCACGAGAGAAGATGATAAAAATTGTGGAAGTTTAATTTATAAGTTAACTACAATTTTTATTTTTCTTTAAGTGGTTTAAGGCTTTGGGTGGAAGTTGAGTAACTACCCAACTTCCCAAGGGAGGTTATGAGGGTGGTGGGGCCCACACAAACCCCACCCCTTCATATTCTTCAACCCCCCTTAACTCACCATTAACTTTTGATAACTTAAACATTAATAACTTATGTTATTAATTAAGTGAGTTAAGTGTGGATGTTTGAATTTCAAACTCTTGAAATTCAAAAGTTATGTTATGTTAATAAAATAGTAGGTGAGATTATTTTATTTGGGGTTGGAACCTTGTGGTGGAGTTTTTGGGAGAAAAGACTAAGGACTTGAGGAACTTCTTCGTCTTCGACGAAGAACGCGAAGAACACATCGGTCTCCGACGAAGAACGCCGAGTTCTCGGAAACCGATTACGCGACGCCGTGTACCGCGACGCCGACGCGACTTCCTCCTTCCACGACGTCTCTTTCCACGATGGTTTTTCCGCGACAAATCCTCGTTCGACGAACCTCCGTTCAAGCTCGCACGAGGTAGGGGTTTGTTTCTTTTATTTTTGATTCGTGAATACTACTTGACGTTCTTCGTGTAATAAGACCAAATGCTATCGATTAATGAGAGGGGGGCCGGACCGCACAAACACGAATGACCCACCTCCTTTATCCTTGTTGGTTCTTTTGTGGATTGGAACAGAATGGTGTGGTGCCGATGCACCACGCGGAATCGTGCGGTAAAGAATGCGCGGCGCCGTCGCACCGCGCCGTGAAATCGAAAAAGGACGCGACGCCATCACGCCGCGTCGGAGAGAACCGAAGACACCGCGGCCAGAGCGAGGCCGCGGCGCTATCGCGCCGCACCGGACGAACCAAGCCGCGGCCGGTTCCGGGCCGCAGCGGAGTAGGGTGACTGGCGGCCGGTTCCGGGCCGCCGGTGTCGGAGCAAGGAGGGGACCGGTCGACGCCGGTCCCGTGGTGGCAGAAACCGGCCGGCCGGGGCGGGCCGGCCGGACAAGAGAATAGCCGGGGGTTCAAACCCCTGGCCAGCCAGCAAGCGGCCCCCATTAAGGGGGCCGCGGTTACAAATCACGGGGGGCAGCGCCCCCCCGCTAAACCGAACGGCTCGGCCGTTCGGTCGAGCCAGCTGGCGCCGTGCGCCAGCGCGCCGGACCGCCAGGCCGGCAGCCGGGCCGGGCCGGGCCCAGCCGGGCCGACCCGAACCTGAGTCGGGTCGACCCGGTTTGGGCCGACCCAGGGGGTCTCGGGCCGGGCCCGAAACCCCCGTTTTCGGACCCTTTTAGTTCTTTTGCCCATATCTAGGGCTACAGACCTCCGATCGACGTGCCGTCAGTGGCGATGCGATCCTTAGATCGAGGAGGTCATTTCGGTATATCGCACTCAAGGTTTCGGAGAACTTTGGGTCCGGCCGGGTTGGTTCGTACACGAAACCAACTGGGCCCTCGGAGCGGAAACACTTATAACTTGAGTTCCGGATGTCCGATTGACGTGCCGTCAACTTGGTTGGATTTCTCTTAGTGAGAAGAATCTTTTGGCTTACTCCGCCTGAGGTTTGGACGCAGGTGGAGCACGATCGGGTTGGTTTTGACTTAAAAACCAACCGGGCCCCTGGGACGAAAAAACCAATAACTCTCAGACCGGGCGTCTGATCGACGCGCCGTCTGCGACGTTGAGTTCCTGTTGACGATACGGAACTTTTGGATACATAAAATCCGGACTTTGTGTCATTTGATGTATCAGCCTCTCGGCTCGTGGAGCAGACCCTTCCGAACGAGCTTGCTGTGTGCGGGGACCCTAGAGCTGGCTGCGTTTGCGACTGCGACGACGACGACGACTGTACAGAGATCCTCAGTGGATTCGACGACGACTACAACACTCAGCCATCCTTTGTGGATCAGTGCTACGGATCCTGTGTGGGTCCGATCCTGTGTGGGTTAGCGCTCAGCGGTCCTGTGTGAGCCAGCGCCTACAGATCCTGTGTGGGTCCGATCCTGTGTGGGTCTTTGCGGGGGGTAGTTACCTATCGATCCTGTGTGGGTCAGATCCTTTGTGGGTCATTGCAGGGGTTAGTACCTATCGATCCTTTGTAGGTCCGACGGCTTAGATGAATCAGTGGAAATATCTGGCCATCTTTATCGTCATATGAAGAAGTATACCTGTGTGAGCTGAATCCTGTTTTGCTTTCCTTTGTGGATTGTGTTGTGCTAACCTGTGTGGATTTTCGTTTTGCTTTCCTGTGTGGACTGGGTTGTACTTGGGCTCGGATGTTGGAGCCGAACGAGAATTGATGACTTAGGTATATGTATGGGCATATACCTAAGCAGTGTCAAATGTTAATTCGTGATTTAATCTTTCCTTTGTGGATTATCCTTTGTGGATTCTGGGAGACCTTCGGGGGTCTCAGGGTCCCTACTGAGTAGCTTATACTCACCCCTGCACGGGCTATGCCCGCACTACGTTGTGTTGGTTGCAGACGACGGAAAACGCTGATCGTGGTTGAGGCTTGCGGAGCAGGACGGTACCTGGAGGTGGACCACTGGGCGGGACATACTCGGAGCGGACGACTGGACCCGAGGAGCAGTGGAAGCTATCTGTACCCACCCTTCAGGTGGGATTTCCAGTGGACAACTCGACGATGCGGATTTACTTTTCAGTTGCTGTTTTCCCTTTCCAGTTGTACTTTACTTTCAGTTTGGGTTTGTATACTGGCCCTCTTACTTTTCCACACTTACTGTTGTACTCAGTTTTTACTTAGTGTTTACTTATACTGCTTGCTTTCTCTGTGGTGTTTGTTTACTTTACAAAGGAAATGCCTTCCCTTTTTACCGGGATTTACGCCTTGGTGCTAGTCGCCATCCCCTGGCCTATGGAAAGTGGGCTTGGGGTAGTCACGGCATGGGTCCCGAGGACGGGTCGTGACAAATTGGTATCAAAGGAGTTCGGTTCTACCATAGAACTTAGGACTCTGATCTTTTTCTATGTGAAGCAATAGTGTTAAGCGTATTGGGTGTGGTTATCAGTCCAGGGAGTCCAGTGTTGGTGTGGTGGCCGACGTATCCATACACCAGGACCCTGACTTCTGATTTCCGACTTAATGCACGAAAACATTGATTGCATGTGTGATTCAAGTTTTCTTTGTGATTACTTTGTGTCAGATCACCAGGTATACTGTTCTGACCGCGGCGCACCTGTTTCCTTTTCAGGATGGCCCCATGACGGCAGCCAGCTAGGGTTCCAAGAGTTGTGCGTGACGACAGCCCACCGAGCGATGAGGCCTCGGTGCAGGGCCCTTTGACATCTGAGGCACCGGCGGTACCTCTACCCGCCGAGCCACCGATGCTTCCAGCCCTAGCTGCTGACGATGCACGTCGCCTTAGTGAACTGCACGAGTTCCAGTGCCAGCGACCGCCTAGGTTCCGCGGGGAGACGGACCCCCAGGCAGCCGAGGATTGGCTGGAGGCAGCGGTGAGAGTTTTCAGGTTAGTGAGGAAACCAGCAGACCTCATGGTGATCCTCGCAGCGAGCCTACTGCACGCGACAACAGGCAGATGGTGGAGCTTGATGCTCCAAGTGCACAATGAGACATCTCTCCTCTGGACGGACTTTGAGAGCCTGTTCCGCTCGGAGTCCGTCCCATCCACCCTCCGTGCAGTGCGTATCCAGGAGTTTCTTCAGCTGCGGCAGGGCATCTTGACAGTCGCCCAATACTTGGCGAGATTTACCGATCTCTCGTGATACTTGACTGACATGGTACAAGACCCATTCTTCCGAGCCCGGACCTTTGAGCAGGGATTGAGATATGAGATTAGGGTGTCTCCGATCTCCCTCAACATTCCAACCCAGATAGGAGTACTGGAGAGAGCCCTTTTGATCGAGAGCTTTCTTGCTGAGTCTACACCAACGCCGAGACCCACCGCAGGGCGGCATGTAGCAGAGTCTTCTGCAGCAGGCAGTCGACGAATGGCTCATGGGTCCAAGTAGACCAGACCCTCAGGTAGACGACCTCAGGACATTGGCTCAACAGTGCGGGGCAAACAGCGCGAAGCCAGTCTTTCGAGAGGCAGACAATGCTACTCATGCGGCGGGCAGGGCCACATGGCTCGTGACTGCCTGACCCGCCGTGCCGAGGAGCAGCAGACGGTTGAGGGACCACCCAGGCAGAGGCAGAGGGTCGACCGTGGTGGTCCACAGGGAGCAGGCGGACGAGGTAGAGGAGCTGGCCGAGCAGCAGGTGGTGGACGACGCTTTGAGGCTCTACCACCACCACCACCAGGAGGTCCACCCCGACCACAGGGAGCTGGCGGGCAGAGACAGGCACAACTCCAGGCAGTGGAGGCCTACGACCACGGCGCGCCCGAGATGATTCAAGGTACTATCTGTGTCTATTCCACCCTTTCTGCAGTACTTATAGACACAGGAGCAAGTCATTCTTTCATAGCCGCTGCCCTTGTTCGGAGCTCAGAGATTCCGACAGAGTCGTTGGCTCGATCCTTACTGCTAGAGACTCCTACGAGAGCAGACTCGACGATTACGCACTGGTGCCGGTAGTGTGAGCTTACTCTAGGAGGTGAGAGCTTCGACTGAGATCTTCTTTTAGCGGCATCAAGGCCTTATGATGTCATATTGGGAATGTATTGGTTGTCCACAGTCCATGCACAGATTGACTATATTAGGCGCAAGGTGCGATGTGTACGCACCTACGGGAGCAGGTTCACCTTCACCGACGAGAAGGAAGCCTTTGCAGCACAGGATGGACTCTCGCAGAGGAGAGGACAACCCATCACTCATCAGTTGGCTAGCCTCATCCTAGGAGCAGTTGACGTACGGAGTCCTGGTTTTCCTATAG
The DNA here is from genome assembly GCA_963277665.1 of Viscum album. Classification (NCBI taxonomy): domain Eukaryota; kingdom Viridiplantae; phylum Streptophyta; class Magnoliopsida; order Santalales; family Viscaceae; genus Viscum; species Viscum album. Next base: position 1,362,469,131 of record OY728156.1, on the reverse strand, counting down.
TGGTGGATCAGTATGCAGACGTCTTTCCCGACGATGTTCCAGGGCTACCTCCTCATAGAGAGGTAGACTTTTATATTGACCTGTACCCCGGGACAACCCCGATATCAACTCCAACATATCGGATGGCCCCCACTGAGCTTCGAGAGCTACGGGTACAATTGGAGGACTTGTAGGGCAAGGGATTCATCCGACCCAGTGTTTCACCCTGGGCTTCCCCGATTTTGTTCGCCAAGAAGGCGGACGGGAGCTTGCGACTTTGTGTCGACTATCATCGCCTGAACCAGGTGACAGTGAGGAACAAGTATCCGCTACCGAGGATTGATGACCTCTTCGATCAGCTCAAGGGAGAACGGTGGTTCTCGAAGATAGACCTCAGGTTAGGTTATCATCAACTCAGAGTTCGAGACGAGGACATGAAGAAGACGACATTCAGGTGTCGGTATGGCCACTATGAGTTCTTGGTTATTCCATTTGGCATAACCAATGATTCAGAAGTGTTCATGGACCTCATGAACAAGATCTTTTAGCCATACCTCGATCGATTTGTCATGGTCTTCATCGACGACATTTTGATTTACTCAACGACTGAGGAGGAGCACACCTACCACTTGCGGGTTGTGCTAGACACACTCCGAGAGCACCAGCTTTATAGAAAGCTCTCAAAGTGTCAGTTCTGGATACGCGAGGTCCACTTCTTGGGGCACGTCATCTTTGAGGTGGGAGTTGCAGTGGATCCTGCGAAGATCGAGGTAGTGCTATCTTGGGAGCCACCCAGGAGCGTGACAAAGGTACATAGTTTCTTGGGATTAGCTGGATACTACCGGAGATTTGTGCCAGACTTATCCAGAGTTGTGGCACCACTTGCATCTTTGACGAAGAAGGGGAAACCCTTTGTGTGGTCAGACAGATGTCAGCAGAGCTTCCAGAAGCTGAGATAGAGATTGACCAGCGCACCTATCTTGAGGTTGCCTGAGGAGGGAGTAGGGTATGTAGTCTACTGTGATGCATCAGGGACCGGACTCGGATGTGTCCTAATGCAGGAGCGGGTCGTGATCACCTATGGATCACGTCAGTTGAGGCCGCATGAGTAGAACTACGCTACCCACGACCTAGAGTTAGAAGTAGTGGTCTTCGCTCTGAAGACATGGTGACACTACCTGATGGGCAAGCGCTTTACAGTATTTTCTTACCATCAGAGTCTCAGGTACATCTTCTCTCAGAAGGACCTGAACCTGAGAAAACAGCGATGGCTCGAGTTCCTCCAGGACTATGACTTTGAGATAGTCTATACTCCTGGGAAGGGGAATGTGATAGCCGATGCTCTCAGCAAGAGGACGAGCATTCAACTACTTGAGGAGGTGACATAGAAGCTAGCCTCTTTGCAGATATCCTTCACGGATAGAGATGGAACAGCCTTCCTTCAGTCTCTCACAGTCACCCCTCCACTACTGCAGCGGGTCAGAGAGGCACAGCGTGGGGACGCTGACTGTGAGGCGCGGCGTGCAAAGATATCCTCAGGACATGCACCTGATGGTTTCTCCTTTGGAGCAGAGCACGACATCCTTTTCAAAGGACGTACCTTTGTACCAGTTGCTTTCTGGGGGGAGGTGCTGAGAGAGTTTCACACTTCTCCTTTGGTGGTACATACTGGAGTGGCGAAGATGTACCAGGACCTCAGACGACAGCACTGGTGGCGGGGCATGAAGAAAGTTGTGGCAGAGTTCGTTTCTCGATGCCTCACCTGCCAGCAGGTGAAGGCAGAGCATCAGGTACCAGCAGGCTTGGTACAACCCTTGGAGGTCCCGGAGTGGAAGTGGGATGGGATATCTATAGAATTCGTGATTGGACTTCCACGCACTTCCAGAGGTCACGAATCCATTTGGGTGATTGTCGACCGACTCACCAAGTCGGCTCACTTCTTACCCATCAGAGAGCAGGGCTCAGTGGAGAGCTTGAGACGTCTCTATGTTCAGGAGATTGTATGGCTTCACAGTGTGCCATCATCTATCTTCTCCGATCGAGATGATCGCTTTACTTCTCGGCTTTGGAAGGGGTTGCAGGAGGCGTTCGGGACACAACTACGTCTGAGCACCGCATTTCACCCTCAGACGGATGGTCAGACGGAGAGGACCATTCAGACTCTCGAGGACATGCTCCGCGCATGTTTCCTCGACTTTGGTCGCAGCTGGGAGGACCACCTACCCTTGGGGGAGTTCGCGTACAACAACATTTACCACTCCACCATCGGGATGGCACCATACGAGGCGTTTTACAACCGACCTTTCAGATCTCCTTTGTGCTGGACAGACCCTGGGGAGTCACCACTTGTGGGACCGAAGATGGTCCAGGACATGACAGAGAAGGTCCAGGTCATCCAGGAGCAGATGAGGATAGCTCAGAGCCGAAAGAAGTCTTATACTGACAGGAGGCGGAGGCCACTAGAGTTCGAGGATGGCGACCACGTCTTCTTGCGTGTCTCACCTCGACGTAGATTATGGAGATTTGGCTGAAGCGGCAAGTTGTCTCCATGCTTCGTCGGACCCTTTCAGGTCCTCAACAGGATTGGCGAGGTGGCTTATCACCTGGCTCTACCACCTCAGTTGCACCGGGTGCACGACGTCTTCCACGTATCTCAGTTGAGGAGATACGTGCACGACCCGACGCATATCATTGACCATGTGGAGCTAGACGTTGATGATGGGGTGACTTTTACGGAGGTTCCAGTGGAGATCGAGGATCAAAAGGAGTGGGTCCTATGTGGATGGTCGATTCCTCTAGTGCGCATCAGATGGCAGCACGTGAACCTCCAGGAGAGCACTTGGGAGCGGGAGGCTCAGATGCGTGCTCAGTACCCACATTTGTTTCCCTAGTTTATGATGTATCTTTACGGGGACGTAAATCCCTGAGGTGGGAGTAATTTAAAGACCCGTAAAATTCAAGGAAATTTTTTTCTTAATTTTCTTTGGGATTTTACAAGAACGCAGTTTCTGACGGCACTTGATTCCGAGGCCCGGTGTGCCCAGAATTTCTATCCGAAGTTTAGCTTGGGTACGTTCAGTGAACGAACGAGCGGGAATTTCTATCTTTTAAACCGGTGCTCGGAATCTAATTCCGAGGGCACCGATGGAACCGTAGCGCCGGTAATTTCTTAGGAACACCTATTCCGGAGTTGCGTTTTCACAAGAGAAGATGATAAAAATTGTGGAAGTTTAATTTATAAGTTAACTACAATTTTTATTTTTCTTTAAGTGGTTTAAGGCTTTGGGTGGAAGTTGGGTAACTACCCAACTTCCCAAGGGAGGTTATGAGGGTGGTGGGTCCCACAAGAATCCCACCCCTTCATATTCTTCAACCCCCCTCAACTCACCATTAACTTTTGATAACTTAAACATTAATAACTTATGTTATTAATTAAGTGAGTTAAGTGTGGATGTTTGAATTTCAAACTCTTGAAATTCAAAAGTTATGTTATGTTAATAAAATAAGAGGTGAAATTATTTTATTTGGGGTTGGAACCTTGTCATGGAGTTTTTGGGAGAAAAGACTAAGGACTTGAGGAACTTCTTCATCTTCGACGAAGAACGCGGAGAACACATCGGTCTCTGACGAAGAATGCCGAGTTCTTGGAAACCGATTACGCGACGCCGTGTACCGGGACGCCGACGCGACTTCCTCCTTCCGCGACGGTTTTTCCGCGACGAATCCTCGTTTGACAAACCTCCGTTCAAGCTCGCATGAGGTAGGGGTTTGTTTCTTTTATTTTTGATTCGTGAATACTACTTGACGTTCTTCGTGTAATAAGACCAAATGCTATCGATTAACGAGAGGGGGGCCGGACCGCACAAACACGGCCGACCCACCTCCTTTATCCTTTTTGGTTCTTTTGTGGATTGGAACGGAATGGTGTGGTGCCGACGCACCATGCAGAATCGTGCGGTAAAGAATGCGCGGCGCCGTGAAATCGAACAAGGACGCGACGCCGTCGCGCCACGTCGGAGAGAACCGAAGACACCGCGGCCGGAGCGGGGCCGCGGCGGAGTAGGGTGACCGACGGCCGGTTCCGGGCCGCCGGTGTCGGAGCAGGGAGGGGACCGGCCGACGCCGGTCCCGTGGTGGCAGAAACCGGCCGGCCGGGGTGGGCCGGCCGGACAGGAGAACAGCCGGGGGTTCAAACCCCCGGCCGGCCAGCAAGCAGCCCCCATTAAGGGGGGCCACAGTTACAAATCGCGGGGGGCAGCGACCCCCCCGCTAAACCGAACGGCTCGGCCGTTCGGCCGAGCCAGGTGGCGCTGTGCGCCAGCGCACCGGACCGCCAGGCCGGAAGCCGGGCCGGGCCGCTCTCATATGGGCCGGCCCGGACCCGAGTTGGGTCGACCCGGTTCGGTCTGACCCAGGGGGTCTCGAGCCGGGTCGGTCCGGGCCCGAAACCCCCATTTTCGGACCCTTTTGGTTCTTTTGCCCATATCTCGGGATACGAACCTCCTATCGACGCGCCGTCAGTGGCGATGCGATCCTTAGATCGAGGTAGTCGTTTCAGTATATCGCACTCAAGGTTTCGGAGAATTTTGGGTCTGGCCAGGTTGGTTCGTACACGAAACCAACCGGGCCCTCAGAGCGGAAACGCTTATAACTTGAGTTCCGGACGTCTGATTGGCGTGCCGTCAACTTGGTTGAATTCCTCTTAGTGAGACGGATCTTTTGTCTTACTCCGCCCGAGGTTTGGACGCAGGTGGTGTACGGTCTGGTTGGTTTTGACTTAAAAACCAACTGGGCCATTGGGACGGAAAAGCCAATAACTCTCAGACCGGGCGTCCGATTGACGCGCTGTCTGCGACGTTGAGTTCCTGTTGACGATACGGAACTTTTGGATACATCAACTCCAGAATTTGTGTCAGTTTATGTATCAGCCTCTCGGCTCGTGGAGCAGATCCTTCCGAACGAGCTTGTTGTGTGCGGGGACCCTAGAGCTGGCTGCGTTTGCGACTGTGACGACGACGACGACTGTACATAGATCCTAAGTGGATTCGACGACGACTGTGCAGAGATCCTCAGTGGATTCGACGATGACTACAACACTCAGCGATCCTTTGTGGATCAGTGCTACCGATCCTGTGTGGGTCCGATCTTGTGTGGGTCAGCGCTCAGCGGTCCTGTGTGGGCCAGCGCCTACAGATCCTGTGTGGGTTCGATCCTGTGTGGGTCTTTGCGGGGGTTAGTTACCTATCGATCCTGTGTGGGCCAGATTCTTTGTGGGTCATTGCGGGGGTTAGTACCTATCGATCCTTTGTGGGTCCGACGACTTAGATGAATCAGTGGAAATATCTGGTCATCTTTATCGTCATATGAAGAAGTATACCTGTGTGAGATGAATCCTGTTTTGCTTTCCTTTATGAATTGTGTTGTGCTATCCTGTGTGGATTTTCGTTTTGATTTCCTGTGTGGACTGGGTTGTACTTGGGCTCGGATGTTGGAGCCGAACGAGAATTGATGACTTAGGTATATTTATGGGCATATACCTAAGCAGTGTCGAATGTTACTTCGTGATTGTATCTTTCCTTTGTGGATTATCCTTTGTGGATTCTGGGAGACCTTCGGGGGTCTCGGGGTCCCTACTGAGTAGCTTATACTCACCCCTGCACGGGCTATGCCCGCACTACATTGTGTTGGTTGCAGACGACGGACAACGCTGATTGTGGTTGAGGCTTGCGGAGCAAGACGGTACCTGGAGGTGGACCACTGGGCGGGACGTACTCGGAGCGGACGACTGGACCCGAGGAGCAGTGGAGGCTATATGTACCCACCCTTCTGGTGAGATTTCCAGTGGACAGATCGACGATGCGGCTTACTTTTCAGTTGCTGTTTTCCCTTTCCAGTTGTACTTTACTTTCAGTTTGGGTTTGTATACTGGCCCTCTTACTTTTCCGCACTTACTGTTGCACTCAGTTTTTACTTAGTGTTTACTTCTACTGCTTGCTTGCTCTTTGGTGTTTGTTTACTTTACAAAGGAAATGCCTTCCCTTTTTACCGGGATTTACGCCTTGGTGCTAGTCGCCAGCCCCTAGCCTATGGAAGGCGGGCTTGGGGTAGTCACGGCATGGGTCCCGAGGACGGGTCGTGACACGTAACGACATTAATACTAAGATATTATTAACAAATCAATGTTAAAAGATCATATATGATATCATATTAATGTATATAATTATTGTATAATTCAATAACAATTATTTCACCATTATACAAGAGTTAAACCTACCCTCGACCAAGGAAAAGTACAAAGTAAGGGGTTTTCATCTCACTCCTTATTCCCGTGAGATTCATAACATATTGCTACTATTACCTTTTGTGTGGTGTATTTACTACCCATAATTGTATTCTTTGTGTAATACACTTTAATTTATGTGTATTTACATATTCATTGTATGATAACTCTTTCATGGGGTGTATGTTTCGTAAGTTACCAAATTGGTAAGGGTTAATTTCACAATATCTTTATTATTCGAGGTTGTTTTTATGTAATTATCTACTGGTAAATATTTATTATCCATGTACATGTTTCATGAAAGAGTTTTCAAAGGGATTATTTTAAGGTACTTTTTACTAAAACATAATTTCAAATGTTTTAAATATTTATTCCTCTAAATCATTCTCATTAATTTCCATGTTTTCAAAATGGTTTTTTTAAGGATTTATCTATATGGACATGAATGTTTTTAAAAAATGTTAATTCCTTTCAAAAGTTTCAAAGTGGTATGGGACACTTTGATTTAAAAATGTCTTTAAATGTCTTCCTTTCTAAATTGTGTGACTTTTAAATGTTTTCATGAAAAAGGGATATTTCTCTCAAAGAGTTTTACAAATAATTTTCATCTATGTCAACAACCTTTGATGGATTTTAAACTTGTTTGAAGACGATTTATTATGATACAAATCTTCCATATTGTATTGAAGGTTTTGTGATATGTTTGACTGTGGATATTCTATTTTTATACCATTCATGGTTTATGGTTAAAGTATTGACATTTCGTATGATAGTTTTAATACGAATTTTTATGATATGTTTAATCCTTTTCATATGTGGAATGTATTGGACTTAGTAAGTGACGGGTGGAGCCCGCTATAGCTCCTCGATGCATCGGTAGGTCTCATGAGACAACTAGAGGTGGAATTAGCCGAGGCCCTTTCCCATTTTGATTTATGGTTTTGGCCGAGGCCTTAATCATTTTTAGATGTCTTGGACGAGGCCTTGAAAAAATGTTTCAGAAGTTATGGAATTATACATTCCCTCATTATGGAAATAATATTGATGGTTCATGTGGTCATTCGACTAGTAGAATACCCGTGATTATGTTTTATTATGGCATTATTTCTCAACTCATATTCTTGCCATAAAAGTATTCATGTTTATTATTGGTAAAGGCATGTGGTATCAATTATTCACCATGATTAATATTTATGTCATTTTCCTCTGTATTGCTTACCCTTACTGAGCATTTGAGCTCACCCCTTTCTATGTTTTATTTTTCCCAGGATTCCAAGAAGTGTATTGTGTTTGATATGCAGGGTTAATCCAAGGAAATAATGGCATTCATAAAGGATTATTTATGTTGTTTTGTATGTTATAAAGTGTAATGTAACATTCATGTATGTAATATATTTTCCAAGACTTCTAAACTGATCGGTCCTTTGGGAATTGATTCCTTGTAATCATGCCAATGTATTAAAATAATGCACTGACTCTGGGTAACTGGGGTCGGGGCGTTACATGAAATTACTTACAATGACCAACATTGTATTATATTATAAAAAAATAACCCAATTACACTTTAAAACTAATTAAAAATATAATCTAACTATATAAATAAATTAGACGAAAATGCAGTTTTGAATTATAATGCAGTATTTTTCACTATTCATTAAAATATGAATTTCATCAGAAAAATACCAAAATTTCAACCAAGGTAAATTTTGATGTCCCGCTTCCAAATAGGAAGTTTATTATGTCAAATAGAACTTATAAATTTTTCAAAAACTAGATTTAAAAAGGGTTTTCCATCAAAAGGCGGTAAAACTGTATTTTTTTTGAAAAATTCTTCTTTTATCCAAAAAATTGAATTTATTCTTATATCATATCTAGAAAACATATAAGATGTATTTAAAAAATTAAATTGAATATATAACATATATTTTTCATTAAATAAAAATAATTAAAGAGTGATATGATTTTATAAACACAATTATTCTCTTTTAAATAGGTTTTTATAAAAACACATCCTTTATATTAAATTGGTTTTTATTTACATTTATAATAAATTTGGTTTCCAATGAATCATTATTTAAATATTTTTAAACCATATTTTCATAATTCAATTGATACTATTCATTCTCGCCATTCCAACGACTAAGTTATAACAGTAGCATTTAAATAATAATATTTAGTTGTTCGTTTAAGATCGATGTAGCGTATCATGTATGCTATTGAACATAGTGTTTCTTTATTAAAACTCAAGATGTTACATTTTATCATATCCTAACCTATGTAAAATTGATAGGATTCATGATCATTTCATCACAGGATAACACGTGGAAAGAAGAGGGTTTCATAAGAAATTCCTCTTGGTATAACCCCTGGAAGAGAAACGAGTTTCATAAACATAATTCCATCAAAACATAAAACATTAAGAGAAAGAATATGAATGATATCCTTAGATCAAATCCCCAGTAATACATAGTTAATACCAATGGATTCCATCTTAGATGGAATATAATTTTGAAAGATAATTTAAAACATTTCTTGAGGAAAATATCCTTTTTGATTTGAAAAACACATTTTAAAACATAAAACATTTTCAAAACATTTTTATTTGAAAAAAACTTTGAAAATTTATAAAGGAAGTTTTTAAAATCATTTAAAACACCTTGTAAACATAAAACATTTTTAAAATCCATTTATTTGAAAATAACCTTTGAAACTTATAAAAGAAGATTTTAAAATCATTTAAAAAAACTTTTAAAATATAAAACATTTTCAAAATAATTTTCTCTGAAAATAACCTTAAAATATAATTTAAAAACATTTTTATAAAACAAGGTTTTGGAATAAAATATATTTCCAACTAAATAGAGAAATAAAGTCAGATTTTCTTAAAAACATTTTCTTAATAATATTAAGTACCAAAGAATGAAAAAATGGAACCATTACTTGAATATATCATGAATAAATAGAGGAGAATATAATTTATGAGAATTATTGAGAGTTAGATCATGATATATCAATATTGGATACTTAATCATAAACATTCCTGATAAACGATGAGATTGTAACATAAAATCTTTATTACTTTGGTAACTTTAGATCATAATCCCCATGGAGGAATTACATAAAATGGAACTTAAAATACCATGAGGATAAATAAATTCATTATATTACATGTAAAATGGTATGTATATACACCTCATAAAGGAATATAAGTGCATAACATAACATATGTCTCAAATAAGGGAAATTGAGAAAAAAATTCCCTTACCAATTTGGTGACTTTTGAATCATTAACCCCGTGAAAGAGAGATCCTAAAATTGATATGTAAATACCAATAATTTTAAGTATAATAATTATAAAATACATTCATGGCCAGTATATACACCACATAAAATAAATATGTGGTGAACATGGCATGTGCCCCACATAAAAATGAAGGTGAGACGAAAATTCCTCACCTTAAGTCTTGACTCCCATCGTACTTGTTCAAAATTACTATATAATAAATATAATTTTATTATAGATCTATTAAATAACCATATTTATATATATCAAGTCATATATTATTTTCTTGTGACCTTTTATTACCTGTTTATTAACGATTTCATGTTAAAGTTATGTTTCGGGTAATAACCGCTTTGTTTTTCGTATATATTTTGAATTGTTATTTTTTGGACTTCTTACTTTGATCATGGTTCCATCATATCCAGAATTATAAACATGATATAAATATAATATAAATATCATATATATTCAGTATATATGTGTTTATAGTAATCTATAAAATTTAGTGATAGGAAATGAAATACACCGTTCATGGAGACGGTGGGTTGTATGTACGCATAAACACTGTTTTCCATTTTCTTGTTGGGTTGAATAAAAGAAAATTAAATGATATATTATCATTACATAATATTTTTTATATCATATATATCACATATTCTCATTAAAACCATCCTTAATATATTTCATGTAAATCATGAACGAATCACATCGCTTCACGAGGTGGCAGTCCGCCGTACACACGAACGACGTTATTGTATTCCCTCAAAGTAGAAATCTGGAAGGTACGTGTGATATAAAAATTCCAGAATCATAATAAAATCATAAATATAATAAATATCATATATATACAATAAATCCATCATTATTACTATCCTTGAGAGGTGATAATGAAAAAACAAACGACATCAGTTCGCAAGATGGTAGTTCATCGTACACACAAACGATGATTTCATAACCCATTTGATGGAAGTGGAGATAGTTGTTGGACATGAATTTAACATAAAAAATCTAATTATATGGAATATACTGATTTTATTATATAATCATGATATCAAAATAATTTAAGGGGGTGTAGGAATAAAAAAAATAAAAGCACTTGTTGATGAACGTTACCTCTTCTTTGGGTATCCTCCTTAGGTTTGCACTAAATCCTTTCTTGATTTGATTTATATCCAAAATAATTATTCTAGGATAATATTAGGGAATTTTGGAGGTTATTTGGTCAGATCTTGGTTGATCCAAATGACTTGAGAGGTGTGAAGAAGTAGGGAGAGTGGGTGCCCTTTTATAGTTGAGGAGGAGTGAAATTCTTGTAAATACTCAAAAGTATTCACTATTGGTAGGTCAATATTATCTTAAGTGGCTCCAAATATGATAATTAAAGGTTTTTAGGGATGATATGGTCTATCCAAACCTAAAAAACATAATTAAATACATGTTTTAAACATTTCATTCCTTAACCTCTAAGTATCCCTATTTTTACCATTTTTATTTTTCACTACGGTTCTAACCCTAGTAATTTATCCTTTAAGACTAAATTAGAGTGAGAATTATTATATAATTTGTACCCAATGATTATAAATATGATATATAATCTATAAAATATAAATCCTATCTGTTTTGGAAATTAATTTTAGCATAAGTGTATGTAATGTGCAAAAACACCACTTTAACCTTAACTGCGCTAACTGGCTTTTTACTATTTAACAGTCAATATATTCATTATAAAATAATAATTGGTCCATTAATGAAATATATTGGATATTTATTAAAATTTAAAAATTACTTGTCATAAGATAGGATTTTTAGTTGTTTTAAATCATTTAATAAAATATCATTTATTATAAAATAACATTAATGTCAATTTTGACATTATTCATTTAATTTGAATTTAAAAATATCAAGACAATGATGGAATTATAATATATTATTTTCAAAGCATGTGAAATGATATATTAATCTAAAAAATTAATGGAAGAAAATAATTCATTCAATTTACTTCACTTTTAATATTTTTAGTATAATTTATTTCAATTAATTATTAACTAAATAATTAACGTGTTAGCGTTTCTTAAGAATTTAAAGAAATTAATTTATATATAAAAATTAAAATAAATTATCATGATATAAATAACTCCTTTATATTTAAAAATAATATTTATATCCAAACCTATATTGTTTTTTCCCTATCCCAAATCTTTATAGAAATTAAAAGTAAGAAAAGTATATATTTTTTCTTTTTCTTTACTTAACTTATTATATGGGTCATATTCAAAGGAAAGTGGTAATAAATTTCCATATTTCATATAATTTTATTTCAAATATTGAAATAAATAAATGAAATAAAATTAATATAAAATTTAAGGTCATTTTCACTCTTATCATTCTAGTTTAACCCCATGGTAAACCCATTTTTACTTTAATCGTGGTTAGTAATTTTTAATGCATTCATTATTCATTTTGGTCAAAAATTAAGTTTACATTATTATAAATTATAAATTATGATGATTAAAAATATGGAATCCATTTTTTCAAATTCCATTCACATAAGTGGAAAAAATTAATTCAGAATTAATACCGCAGGCATGTCGAGAAAGCGAGGTTTTAAAGCAAAAATTATCAAAAGTTTACAATGTTTTTATATACAATTACATTATTAAATTGATTAAAATGCCCTAAATTGGATTAATAAATGTATAATTTTACTAATTATACTTTAAAACCAATTTATAATATAATTTATATTTATAAATAAATTAAACGAAAAGACAGTTTTCAATTAAAATTCACTATTTTTCACTATTCATAAAAAAATGAAACATTTTAGAAAAATAAAAAAAATTCACCCTAAGATAACTTTAAAATTATGAATTAAAAAATAATTTTATTTTATTAAATTCATTCTCTTAAAGTTTCTAAAATTAATTTTATTATTGTTCACAAAAAGTCATAAAAAACATTTTGTTGAAAAAATAGTATTTTTGAAACATAAAAAGAGTTTATCAAAAATTATGTATCTTATTATAAATATGTTTTATTTATATAAAACCACTATAATTAATATTTAAAAATTAGTTATTAAAATTCATATAACTAAGTTTAATGGATAGTTTATAACATTCATGTTAATAATATATCATGGTTTTGTTAAAACTTAGTGTTGCGTGTAATGCATGCTAAGCCAATGTTGCATGTAGAACAATATTAACTTAGTGTTGTGTGTATAACAAGTTGTCAAAGAAATTTAATTTATTCAAAATAATAATAATTCATGAAAAATCGGTATGTTTCATACCATTAAACTCTTTTCTTAAGCTATTTTCATGTCAAAGAGAGAGTTTCTCTTCCAAATCCTCATTCTATCCATGTAATATTTCTCTATTGTCTATGTTCTCTTCCACTTATCACAAAAGTATCAAAAGTATTAAAATCATACCTTATTAGTTTTCTTATATTTTTAAGGTATTCTTGTCTCGTTACCTCTTTGATTTATCTAAGGGATGTCTCCCACTCTTTTTCCCTTTCTTTTGATTATGTTTTCTCTCTCTCTTGACTTCAACTTTTTCGTAAATGTTCACATTAATTATATCATGGATATATTATATATTTTTTTCACCATTTTTACAATTTATCTATTATATAATTGATCATATATCCTTTACTCTATGGAGTGAACACCCTATATTTCATAATTTAGATTGAAAGACGTTTATCTAGAAAGTTATTCCATTGATTTGAATGGTGAAATAGTGATAATATACATTAACATTATTTCAATATGGATAAATATTGATTATGTAGCCATATTTATGTAATATATTCCTTAGGGAAAATTATGTATTTTATTGTTTATTTATTTTTTATAATGAATACATTGTCCGTAATAAGTGATGGATAAGACCCAAAATAATATAGCCTCCCAATGCGTCGGTAGGTCTTATAAGAAAAATTAGCTTGGGAATTTAGTATATGTTTACCCATTTAAGAATTCCATCTTGGAATAGCACTTAATAATATGGTTATAATTTCTAAAATTATGCATTCCATCACTATAAATTTATTTATTCCTACCCATGCATTTTTTTTCTAACTACCCCTTATTGAGCGCGCGAGGTCACCCCATTCTATCATTTCCCTATTTCCCTAGAAAACCATTAAGAAGGATAACTTTGATCTAAGGATAAGCAATGAAGAAATAATATATCTTTATGTGTTTTTATACTACACTTTAATTTCCAAAGTAATGTAATAATCAAGTATGTATTTAGTTTCCCAAGGCTACTAAAATTTTTATTATGGGAGTTACTAATGTATTAAATGACCACTGACTATGGGTAGTTAGAGTCAGGTTTGTTATAGTTGGTATCATAAAAAGTTTTTCAGAAACCTTAAGAACTATATTTGGAAGATCATAGCCAAAGAACAAAACATTATGACAAACCTTCACAAAAATCTTGAATTTTTTTAGAATGGATAGAATACTTGGAATTAATTTTTAATAAATTAATATTAATTATATACCATGATTTATAATTCATAGTGTTATTCATGAACTAATTAATATATTACATTGTTTAGAAAATGGTGCCTAATAAAAGGATAAAAAACTATTTCAACACCCATAATCAGTGTAGGTATTTCCCTACTAATCAAACCAATTAAGATAGTGTTAGAGCTGAAAAAATTATCGCTACATTAGGGAAGTTAAATTAGGTTATGAAAAATAACCTTATCCATATGGATCAAACTATTTCCCCTCAAAAAATTGTAACAACATTAGATCATTTCATGAGTAAAAAGACTCAATATTTTAATAAAACCACTAATCTATTATTGGAAGATTAATGTATTAATACTCTAGAGAAGATATTCAATGCTTTTGGATGTAGTGAAAATGAGAAGGTTATTATGGATTTATATCATCTAAAGGGAGATGTTGATCAATAGTGGACATTGATTCAAAATACTAAGAAGGTGGAAGTGATAGAATGGATGTAATGAGATTATTTTAAGACATTATTCATTGATAAATATTTCCCATAAGAGAAATATATTTATATGGAAAGCTAATTTCAGAATTTACAAAAAAGGAAGAGGAAACTATTGCCGAGTATATGGTTGACTTTACAAGACCATCGAAACACGCTACAAATTATGTATATAAACCAAAAATCAAGATCAATAATTTTTCTAATAAACTAAATCCTAGACCGTGAAGGGAATTAGTTTCTCAAACATTTTTATCATATGAAGAGATAGTGACAAGTTCAATCAAGATTTAGAATGAGTTCTCTAAGTCTAATATTCTTATAGGAAAGTAAGGGAAAGAGAGGGAAACCATGTAGAAAAAACCTTGGAGAACAATAAAGGAAGGGATTAATTTCAAACATGAAATAATTATGGTAATAAATACACTGGGGCTTGATTAAAGGGATTGAGAGTTTTACAAGGTAGAGATAAAAGACTATCAAGCTCATGAGTGAAAGGTAAGAGAGAAGTCATTGATGTTTGATGCTTTAATTACAAGGATATGTGACACTATTCCAATAAAAACCACAAGCATTAAGATAATATACCTTAGAATAGGTCAAGAGAGAAAGGACGAGATTACACAATTACTGTAGTGGAAGTTGAAGTCCCAAATGATGTCATAATAGGTACTTTGATCATAAACTCAATGTTAGGTAATATATTATATTATTTTATATTTTTATAATCTTTTATATCTTGGAATTTTTTTAATAACATTAAATCATACCTAGATACATTAAATAAGAAGTTTTTAGTTAAAACCCACAGTGGAAGTCTTATTGAAACAAAAATATATTTTTATGTTTCTATTAAAATGCATGAAGTATGTCTAGTTTAAAACCTAGTTATTATACCAATGGATTAATTTGACATAATTATTGGAATTTAATGGATCTAAAAGTATAATGTAATAACTTATTTCCAATTGAAGGATATTTTAATTTTTATAGTAGACATATAATCACTTTTTTAGAGGAGATACTTCATTTCCTGAGTATTATCTAGAACCACCTCCAGTGTCTCATGTCAATGAAATTATTGGATAAGAGGTGTTATAAACCAACCCGAATACCCTAGTACACTAATACCTAATTAGGCACTACCATATACTTAAGGGTGTTCCCGATACACATAGGTTGGTGAATAATGCCTGGGCATCAAAAATGGTCAAAGGGAATGACTTCTCCCCAAGAAAAATCAATTAATATATAACAAAAGAAGATAAAATAGTGAATGGTCACTATAATAAACACTCCTCAATGAGAAAAGAAACACAAGAAGACAAATAAAAATTACAAACAACACATCATCTAATAAACAACATAATATGCATCATGAAAAAGTATTATAATATCCATGTAACAAGTATAACACAACTCTATTGGTCACTGCCATCACCTAAGGTCCCGTTAGTCATGCCACTCACCACCAAGTGGCACTTGTCCTTTTCTTGGACCTGACATAAAAGAATCTACAAACATATGAATGCAAAGGTAGGGTGTGAGAAAAAAATAGATCAGTAGGATATCACTAAATGTTACACAAGAATTTTCATAACAAATAAACCATTTATGATTCAATTTAAATAAAAAAGAGGCATGAAATTCATTTAAATTTTTTTAGTCAAACAAGATTTCAAATAAAGTATATGAAAAGTATATATAAAACATTATTAAAAAAAATTTCATTAAATAAAAGGACATGAATAAATCAATTCAATAAATGATAACATTTAATAATAAAAAAAATCACCATGGTTATATTCCTTGAGGTTCATTAGTTCCTGGATCTAGGGTCCTCACACCACTCATTAAATCAATCATGGATCAATGTGTGCACATGTCCCTAAGGCTCATGATTTTGGGATAGAATCAATCAACACCCCATCAGGAAAAATCATGTCAAATTTGGTTTAGTTAGAGTTTTCATAATCAATCCATTTATAGGGGGTTAGAGTCCTAAAATTCTTTTCCCAGTCACCCACTAACTACTCAAGTTCACATGTTATTTCAATCAATCATGGGAAAATAATTATTTTCAATTAAATTCATAATTAACAATTCAAATTACCAATTTCAAGGTTCAACATGTCATTTCAAATTCAAAACCAAATCATAGGTTTTTATCAAGTTCATACCTTTCAAAATCATATTTCATTTAAATACATTTTCTCAAGAATCAAAATCAAATAATTTCATCAAATAAATTTTCATTTTAATACAAATTTTTAAAAATACACCCAATATTTTCAAAGGCTTTGAAAAAGGGTTTTATTTCACAATTCCATGCCTTTTGAAATCGATCATCAAAATATTCTCAACTCAAGGTTTAAAAATAAATTGAAAATTAAATTTAAATCAAAAAAGAAATTGAGGTTTCAAGTGTAGGGGAAATCCTTATGGAACCACCTGCCATTAGTCACATGATCAATCAATCACCTTAAATGGGAACCACCAATAGAGAGCTGTTGGAGAGTAATATCAAGGAAGAATACCTAGAATCACAATTCATCAAATCAAGTTTCCAACCCATAAAAAATAATAGGATTTACCACTCTCAAAGAAATTAATAGATTAATAAAGGAGAATTCTCAAATCAAATAAATTACACTTATCAGATATGATTCAATTACATCCACTAACACTTCGATCTTAAAAGATAAGAGGTTGGAGGATCCAAAATCACCTCTAGAGTGCCTAAAAATTCTAGAGGGTAAAATTAGGTTCAATTAGGTTCAATTAGAGGACTTTAATTAATATTTTTAGGGAATTAAATTCCCATCACATGGTTTCTTGGGGTAGGCCATAGGTCCAGAGCTAACCATGCACCTAAACATGCACCTTTATTGGAATTTTGGAGATAGATACATGGTTTAGCCACACGATTTTAAAAGCAATGAACTAACCTTGTGCTCTCTCCTCAGTTATCAATAAAGGGTTCACAACTTGGCTATACGGTTAGACAAACCATGCACCAACTATGTGCTTCCCATTGTCCCAAGACACATGGTTGAGGGGGAGGCTGCATAGTTTGAACTAACTACGAAACACCCTCCATAGCCTCAAAACAAGGCGAATGGTTTCCTGAGATGACCCATATGGTTTACCTTAACCATGTTCCAACCATACACAGAACAAAAAAATTCTAATTTTTCCCAATATCTCTAGAAATTATATTAAACAAGATAAAAAAAGATGATCAAAACCAAGGGATAAAAGTACCTAAAACTTGGTAAGGAGATGTTACAATCTCCCCACCATAAACACTTTCCCCCTATAAATATTATCAATAAGACTTCGTATCAAATAGATGAGGTCACTACTCTCTCATCAGTGACTCATGTTCCCAAGTCTTATGTGAATCAGATCCATGTTACCAAAACACTCAAACATGGGGTATATAATTTCCATAAAGAACCTTTATCTCAGAATCAACAATCCAAACTAGCTACACATTCATGGATAATCAGGATCCACATCAATGTATTCCTAGATCAAGACATAATATAGGCCATAGAGATACTTCCTGAGCTATGACACATGAAATATTTCATGGATCACTGTGATATGAGGTGGAAACGCCAAATGATAATCCATATTTCCAACCTCCTCAATAATATCAAAAGGAACCTTGAATAACCATGATATCTTTTCTTATTTTCCAAGCGGTCAGTGACCTAATCGAGAAAAAACTCTCAAAATCACCTGGTCACCAACTAAAAACTATAAAGGCCATCAATGATGATCAAAATAGGATTTATTCCAGTTTTGAGCCATCACTATTCACTGAAAAATAAACTAAATCTTCGTTGTTGTCTCTTAGACCAAACTAGGTCCAACCAGATAAGCTTCACTAATCTATGACCAATAAAGTGGAGATCTAAAAGGTTGACTGAACAAGGCCTCAAAAGGTTCCATTTTAATTACGTATTAATAATTTTTATTATAGGAAAAATCAACTAGCCCCAAATGGTCATACCAAGATCCTCTAAAGTTGAGAACATAGACACATATAATGTCTTCTAGAATATATATAGCTCATTCTATCTAGCCACACGTCTATAGATGATATGTATTTCTCAATATAACTTGGGATCCCATTACCTCTTGGAGGTTTCTCCATAAATTAGAAGTGAACCAAGGATCCCTATTAGAAATTATATCATATGTAACTCCTTTCAATCTGATGATCTCCTTCATATACAGGCTTTCTAATTTCTCAACTTTGGTCATATCATAAATGGGAATTAAGTGAGTTGATTTGGTCATCTAATCAACCACTAACCATATTACATTATTCCATCAAGGGGTACAGAAAACCCCCACTAAATAATCCATCGAAATTTCATCCC
Organism: Viscum album; assembly: GCA_963277665.1. NCBI lineage: Eukaryota > Viridiplantae > Streptophyta > Magnoliopsida > Santalales > Viscaceae > Viscum > Viscum album. The sequence goes on along the minus strand of OY728156.1, from coordinate 1,362,450,207 downwards.
ACTTCCTAGTCAACATATGAAGGGGTTGAAGAAAACCCGAAGTTTTCTGTTACTCAGTCTTGACCAGCTGATAGGTATAAAAAATAGAAACAAAATTAGTGATATCTCATATCATAATTGTACACCAAAATTACCACTATATATCATAGAACATATTCATTGTGTTAGGTTGCACCACCCATTAGGAATTATAGAAACACCCCATCATATATTTTCTCAAAATTAAAGGTACAATGTACCAGATTTGGAAGTATAGGATACCCTCATAAGAGAACAATCACTCACTGATGGTATCCCCAATATAAATAGAGTCCCTAATGCTAGATAAATAATCATCAAGTTTTTTTTCCTAAAGAATCATCTCAAGAAGAGAGGATGTCAACTGAACGCTTGCTAGAAAAATCTCAGTTTTATCCCCTTGAAATCCCAAATGAGTATGAGCAAAGAGTACCATAAAATTCTAGTCTTATGGTTATTATTTCATAGGCTGGGTTGAAATTTTCCTAATCAAATCATTAACAATGAAATTACACTTACCAGGGATGTAGGTAATATCTAAATCAAAATATTATAGGTATTCCACCCATCAACCCTAATAGTGATTCAAATATTTTTATGTGAAGATATAACTCATAATTTTAGGATCATAATAGATGGTAAAACTTTCTCCTAAAAGGTAATACCACCTAATATTAAGAGCATGCATCAAAACTATGAGTTTAAGTTCATGAGTAGGATAGTTCTTCTCATGTGTACTAGGATTTCAGTAACCATAGGCCACCATGTGATCACCTTGAATGAGAATGCAACCCAAACCTGATCTAGATGCATAAAAAAAGAATACATAACCCCACCTAGCCTCTAGAAGATTCAAAACTAGATCATAAGTAAAAATTCACTTCAATTCATCAAAATAATCCTGAAATTTTGAATCTCATGAGAAATTTAATCCTTTCTGTGTGAGAGCATTCATTAGAGAGGAACACTTTGAGAAATCTTTAACGAACTTATGATAATACCCCACTAAAAACAATAAGTTCTAAATCTCAAAAACATTTCACAATTGTTACCATGTCATAAAAACCTTCACCTTCTTAAGATCAACTAAAATACCATGTTTCAAGACTATGTGTCCCAAAATCTTCAATTCCAAAAATCTTCACTTCCCAAATCTATAAATTACATTTCGATAGCTTGGTGTAGAGTTAGTTATCTCTCAAAATTTATAGAACTTCTCTTAGATGATACACATGATCTTCCATAGTTATTGAGTAAACCAATATGTCATCCAAAAACACCACCATTAATTAATTGAGATACTCATGAAATATTCTATTTTTTAGCGCCATAAAAACTACAGGATCATTGGTCTGACCAAACGACATAACAAGGTACTCGTAATGGCCATACCTACTCTAGAAGGTGGTCTTCGAGATATTATAATATATGATTCTAACATGGAAATAACTATACTAAAGATAAATTTTTAAGAAATAATTAACCCATTTCAAATAATCAAATATCTCATCAATATGAGGAAAGATATAGTTTTTACTTACTGTTAATCGATTGAGTTTTCAGTAATCAATGAAAAGGTGAAGGGTTCCATAATCTTTCTTCACAACAAGCATAGGAACCACCCATGGAAACACACTCATGTGAATGAATACTTTACTAAAGAAATCATCCAACTGGGACTTTAACTCCTTCAATTCAACTGGTTCCATGTGGTAAGAGTGGATAAATATGGGATGGGTACTAGTTACTATGTCAATAGAAAAATCCATCTCCCTTACCAGTGGAAAGACAAAAAAATTAGATAGAAACATGTTGAGAAACTCGAAGACCATTGGAGGGATATCACCGCTCAAATATTACCACTATAGGTAAAAATAAATCATAGATATCATCCTACCAAACTCTGGAAGAGGGGGTATGGCTCTACTTGACCTCGGGTTCTATTTTCCCTGTAAAATATGGCATAACCCATTAAGGGAAGTAAAGTAGACCTATCGAAGATAACATTCAATCTGGGATTTATGGAAAATCAAATAATCCATATAGAGAATAATATTTAGAGGTTTCATATCAAGGAATAGAAAATCCTATATGAGTTTGATCTCTGATAAATAGAAGGCACAAGAGGGGATTTAGAGACCCTTATCTCTCTTTGTTTCAAGGGGCATAACAATATCTATCATATAAGACATGATATACATATGAAGGTTTAACAGATTCAAAATGAGTGCCGATATGAAAAAATGAGATTCAATATTATAAAATATATTAGTCACTAAAGATGAATCTATAGAGATGATGAATCTATCTGTTTCTATACCCACATTAGCTTCCTTTGGAGTCTCATCCATTGTGTGAAGAAGATTCATTACAGATTACTATGTATGGAACCCATTAGATCTTAAAGAATCTGACTACAACATAGTATTTTTTGGTTCTAATGAGACCATTTCACTGTGTGGGGTATCAAAGACATGATATAACTTTTTCAGATGGCTTAAATGACTGCAAAAAACCACAAATATTTGGTACCTCAATAGAAACCTGCTTCAAATTCCTGATCTTTACAAATTGAAATCAAGTAAATGGGCCTTTACTAGATGTTGTAGAATGTTTAAATGATGTTTTTTGTCAAGATATTATATCATACTCATCTTGATTCCTATTTCCTTTAAATGAAATAATATAACTACCACTAGGATAAGAAATAACTCCCACCAACCCTGAATTACTAGATAGGTAAAGCTCAACCATAAAAGATCTATCCAGCACATATTCATAAGAGTTGGGATTTGGAATAAAAACCTAAGATAAAGTATTAGTTCAAAGAACCGTATCAAATATTTGGGCCTTTATATTCTCATTCGATACCACCTCAAGAGAAAACTGAACAAGTTCAGCAAAGCAGTTTTCATACTAAGTCACAATTGTGTCACTTTGTTAGATTCTAATAAGTTCCATAGAATTTTCCAAAACCATTGATTTTTGATAGAACTACTTCATGAAAATAGATATAAAGTCTTTCTACTCCAAGAATTCATGTTTATTCATGATAACCATCAAGTTCCACCACCTCTTTCTAGGCCCTTAAATATTGAAGGTATCACATTTCACCTTTATTGAATATGATGTTTTCAAGAACTCAAAAATAATCTCAAGAATTTTTAACCAATCCTATACCTCCTGAGGATCATTCAATCCTTGGAAAGATAATGATTTTTGCTGAAGAAACTATTGAGCACAATCTCTAGTTTTATTCCTTCGAGGTCCCACTACTAGATCCTAAATGAGAATAGGTGTGACTATCTAGCCTAGAACTTGGACCACATGCACCAATATCTCAAAAAGGTTTTGGTAAACTAGAGGATTTTCTTACTATGGTTCCCTAGTAGATTCCTCCTGTGGTCTATTCAAACATCTTCTTGGGGTCATGGCACTGCAAAAAACCAACAGACAATAAGAAAAAATTAAAAAATATACTAATTCATCAAATTAGCCAAGAGGTATAGAAAATCAATTCCATCAGATATAATTAAATTTATAATATTTAAAAAAACTTAGATCAAGTTTAGAGAAGGAATAAAATTAGATAAACTTATTCCTCAAGATGTTTTTCCTAAACACCCATGGTGACCCAAGGCTTGATACAATGAGATATGGTCAAGAACTCACTTTTAAACTATCCCTAAAGTCTCAAAAATCCTACTTCTTATCTACCAAGAAATCCCCAACTATATACCAATATCAAGGATGGATGCACAAAATTTCACCTATGATACGAATTTATCATGAACCAACTTGAATACCATGGTACACTGGTACTAGAGTAGGCACTGACACAACTTGAAGAGAATTCTCGATCCCTATAGATTGGAAACTAGTGCGCAGGCATCAACAATGATCAAAGGGAACTATTTCTACCCAATAACAACTGGTCAATATAGAACAATAGAAGATAAAATAGTGAATAGTCAGTATTCCAAACGATCATTAAGGAGAAAATAAAACAAAAATAGATAGATTAAAATACCAAATGGTACACCATCTAATCAACAATACAATATCCATCAAGAAAAAGTCTCAGAATCTCCATGTAATAAGTGGACCACAGCTCCACCAATCACTGCCATCACCCAAGTTCCTTCTAGTCAAGAATACCCATTGTCCCTTTTCTTGGATTTAGCATAACATAATATACAAACACGCGAAGATAAAGGTAGGTCATGAGCAAAGAATTTACCAATAAGATATCAATAAATGTTTTATAAGTAGTTCCATAAAAAATAAACCATTTATGCTTCAATTTTAAAAAAAGGAATGTTAATCATTTACACATTTTCATTCAAAAAAGATTTCAAATTAAGTAGATGAAAAGTATATTAAAAATAAGCTTAAATGAACATTTTCATTAAACAAAATGATATGAATAAATCAGTTCAATAAACACTGACATGTAATAATCAAATCAAAATAAATTACCTTGGTAATATTCCCTATGGTTTACTAGTTACTGGCTCTAGGGTCCCCACACTATTCATTCAATCAGTCATGGTTCAAAGTGTGAACACATCCCTAATGCTCAGGTCATAAAGATAGAATCAATCAAAACCCCATTGGGGAAAATAATGCGGAACTTTCTTTAGTTAGATTTTTCATCTTAAATCCATTTATAGGGGGTTAGAGTACTAAAATTCTTGTCCTAGTCACCCACTAACTACTTAGGCTCACATGTGATTTCAATAAATCATGGGAAAATCATTATTTTCAATTAAATCCATTATTCATAGTTCAAAATCCAAATTTCAATGTTCAAGATGCCATTTCAACTTCAAAACAAGATCATAGGTTTTTATCAAGTTCATGCCTTTCAAAATAATATTTTATTTAAAGATATTTTTCTCAATAATTAACATCATATAATTTCATCAAATCAATTTTCATTTCAAGACATATTTATCAAAATCCACCTAATATTTTCAAAGCCTTTGAAAAAGGGTTTTATTTCAAAAATTCCATGCCTTTTGAAATGAATCATCAAAATATTATCAATTCTTGGTTTGAAAATCAATTGAAAATTTAATTTAGATTAAACAAGAAATTGAGGTTTCAAGCGTAGGGAAAATACTTATGGAACCACCTACCTTTAGTCACATGATCAATCAAATACCCAAAACAGGAAAAAAAACGGAGAGCCTAAGGTGACTAAGATCAAAGAAGAATTCCTAGAATTAAAATTCACAAAATCAATGTTATGAATGATCAAAAACAAGATTATTCAAAACTACCAAATAAGGTTAGAGAGGAAGAAAAGTGAATTCCAAATCAAAGATGTTACACTTACTAGATATGAATCAATAACATCCACTGACACATCAATTTGAGAAGAGAAGAGGTTGGAGGAGACAAAATGGCCTCTAGAGAGCCTCCAAAACTAAGAGGGATCGATTAGGTTTTATTAGTAGGAGATTAGAATTTAAATAGGGGGTTTTGGGACTTTAATTAATATTTTCATAGAATTAAATTCCCATAACATGATTCCATAGGGAAGGTTTCATGGTTAAAGATAACTGTGCACCTAGCCATTTGATCTTACTAGGATTTTAGAGATAGATACATGGTTTTGGACTTACAGTTTGATAAACCATGTGCTAACCGTGCACCATCTCCTAGGATAATGAAAAAGGGTGCATAGTTTGTCCGCACTGTTAGATAAACCATGCACTAACCATGTGCTCCCCATTGTCTCAATACACATGGTTTGAGGGGGAGGATGCACAATTTTAACTAACAATGTGCCACCCAATAAAGCCTCACAACAAGGCACATGATTTCCTGTCCTGACCCACACAGTTTTCCCTAACCACGTTCCAACTATGAATTGGCCCAAAAAACTTCCCATTTTTTCCATAAAACTCAAAAAATAACATGAAATGAGATACAAACAAAAGATGATCAAATCCAAGGGATAAAAGTACTTAAAAGTTGTTATTATAGGAGGAAACTAGGAAAAAGTGCGGTGGAACTTCTTGAGTTGAAATTCAGGATCCACAATGAGGATATTGTGCTCTCGAGGGGTGGGTGGGTGGGTGGGTAAATATAACTCACTAGTAAGTTAAAGGTTTAAAAGTCTAAATGTTACTACCCATGTCAATAAGGAAAACTGTTATTTTCAAGAGAAAACCTGATTAGAACTACATAGTTAAAGAGGTTTGGTTTGGATTAGTGATCAGGATGGGTGACCTCCTAGGAAGTTTCCTAGGGACTTTGTGAGTAAGGTAAAAGGACAATAAAAATAACACGTGTTGGCCTATGGGGATAGTCACTATTATGGAAACTCATTTGGGAACATGGGTGGGCCCCAGGGAGAGTAGAACACATGTATGCAGGGTAACTGGGGTGCCTGTGGGGCCTAATTATTACAAGTGGAGGATCAAATTAAATCTATGAAAGAGAAGTATATACTAATAATTAAATATGTATTGAATGTGAAAAATTACATTGATTTATTCCCTGATGAATTATTTGGATATCCACCTGATTGTGAAGTTTAATTCTCTATTGATCCCATCCATGATGTGAAGCCCATATCAAATCCACCTTATAGAATGAATATTGTTGAATTGGTGTAATTAAAGAAGAAACTAAAATATTTGTGTGATTCACATGCTCCAATGTCTCACCTTAAGGAGCACCTGTCCAATTTATAAAGGAGAAGGATGGGCCTATGAGGCTGTGAATCAACTATAGAGAAATCAACGCCATTAATATTAAGAATAAGTATTCCTTTCCACACATTGATGATCTATTTGATTAATTTAAAAAATATCAGTACTTCTTAAAAATTTACCCTTTTTTAGTTATCATAAATTAAAATTTAATATGGATGATAAACTAGAGATGACTTTTCATACAAGGTATGGGTATTATGAGTTCACAGTAATACATTTTGGATTATCAAATTAACCCTATGTGTTTATGGATATGATTAATAGAGTATTCAAGGATTATATTGATAAATTTATTTTGGTATTTATTAATAATATCTTGGTATACTCTAGGAGTTTTTAAGATCATGAGAACCATCTACAAATTTATCTACAAACTCTGAGAGAGGATTTATATGGGAAAATTAGTAAGTGTGAATTTTAACTTTAAAAAGTTTCTTTTATTGGAAATTTTATCTTTAAGTATGATATAACTGTTAACCCTATAAAGACTATGGTTGTTAAAGAATAAAAAATACTAATTAATATTAATAAAGTACACAGTTTCCTTACCATAACTGGTTATTATCGGTGTTTTTTTTGTTTTTTTTTTCAATTGGATAACCTACTAACTATGTTGACACTTAAAGGGATCAAATTCACATTGTAATGACCTGATATTTTAAACCCTTTAAATTAATAATTTATTTAATATCTTGTGTCACAAAAAACACCAAACTAAGGAAAAACCCAAATAAAATTAACTGTGTCATATTAAAATTACATGAATAATATAATCATTAGTAGAGAGAAATAAATAAGTTCAAGAAGATCCATTTTTATTAAAAGTTAAAAGAAAAGACAAGGATACGATGGATTAGGTCATACAAGCATTCATTCCATCATAAAATGAAAATATAAGAAAAATAAACATAAAAAATCATAATAAGACTAATAGGAAGCATCATAATCATCATACCGGTCCGATTCAGAGTTTAAGGGACCATGGGACCTGGTAACCATGGTTGGTTTTATATATGATTATCTTTTTGATGTCTTAATTTCCTAGAAGGAACGAATTGTAAACCTTAATCACCACAAGAAATTTATTCTCTTTAGAAAAGGCTTATATAAAGGGAGACTTTTTTTGGTGAATTATCATTTATATCATCCCATTTTCCATGGATTCCCTATGTTTCCTTTAATTTATTGATCTCATCTGAAATCTTTGAGATTTTCTCACCATCACTTGGATTTTATTACCCCTCAGTTGCTTGAGCGTTGTACCGTAGAAAATGATCCAATTTCAAGGATTTACCTAAATAATATAATCATTAGTAGATAGAAATATTATAATCAATTAAAATAATTATATATTATTATTCTCTTTGATTAATATTTTAAAAATTTTCCTTTCAAAAAACCATTTTAAAAAAAGGGGGTATTGTATTCTACCATAATAAATTAAATTGACATAGTTAAAATTTTATTATAATAGGTAATATTTAGATTTATAAATGAATATATAAATATTTAATTATTTAGAAATCTATATAAAATAAGATTAAAAACACTTAAAGTTTAAAATGGCCATTTTTTTAATAAAATTAGTTTTCCATTATATATTGTATTTTCATTAAAAATATAATTTATATAATTTATAATTTAATTTGAAAAAAATAACTTTATTTTTGGATTAAACATGTCAATATTATATTATGATAAAATTTTGGTATTTTTCTAGAAAGATTAATTTAAAGGGGAATAGTACAATATACTGTTTTCATAAAACCATGAATTTTATGGAATTATTAGTCTATAAGTATGATTTGGAAATTTATGAAAACCATTTTATTTAAAAAATATTTATTTTTTAAGTGAAATTATAAATTTAAAAATATTTAATTTGGTGTACAAACCTATAATTAACATTTTTGAACATGAGTGATATTTTCTAAATTTTTTTAATACATTAAACATTTAGTAATTTAAAATTAATTTTTATCACTTTTAGAAATTGGATCAAATAAAATTTATTTTAAATTTTTAATAAATAGGTCCAAATTATATAATAAGATCCATTTTATTTTTGGGCATAAATGATATGTTACCTTATATAAAAACTAGTCACCAAGGTAAAAGCTAAAATGGTAAAAGTAAGTAATATTAGAGTAAAAGACCTCAAACATGTTTAAAAAAGGTTTGATAATGTGTTTTTAAGGCCTTAATCAACATTATCATTTCCAATATTCATTATCTATAAATTTTGGAGCCACTTTCCTTGATATTGACTTCCCATTATTGAAAAGTTTTGAGTATTTATAAAAATACCATCCATTTTTTACTTATAAAAGTGGCACTCCCCTCCTCACTTATCCTTACACCACAACCCACTACGTTCAAAACAAAATATTACCAAACCACTATTCAACATTCATAGCCATATTAAATAGGTTATGTTCTTCTCAAAAGATAATCCCACTATTAGGTCCCAAAGGGGTGATAGCAATGGACTGGGGGGGTTCTTTCTTTAAAATTAATTAGAATTTAATATTTAAGAGTAAAAAGTGGCCGGTTCAAATATTAAATAATTCAACCACATCGATGTAATAAAAGAGAGATAAAATTAAGTGCAAGAAAATAAAATATGAATATAATAATTTTATAGTGTTTCATATTTATATAATCCTAATCCACACTTCACACACTAACTAGGTGCAAAGTACCTACTATGGTATATAACTTTTGAAGGAGAGTGAAAAATATTTACATTCTCCTTTTTCATACCTCGAGTCTTAACCCGATTCCCTTGTCTTTTATGGGTTCAGTAAAAAATCCAACCTTTTATAGGAGAATACCCAACCTAGAATTTTACAAGATCAATCCTAACCTATTTCCTTTTTTGGGTTTAGATGGAACCTAGTATTTTACGAGTGGAAGAAAAACCTAGTATTTTATAGTTGTAAACTCAACCTAGACTTCCATAGTAAAAGTCCTAACCTCTTCTATGTTATAATTCAAGAGGAACCTAATATTATAAGGGGACAGACTAAACCCATACTCTTATAGGAGAAGTCCTTTCCTTTTTCATTTTGCAGGTTAAATGAAACCTAGTCTTCTAAGGGGATAGACTAAACCCAATATTCTAAGGGGATATATGAAACCTAGATGTACCTTTTTAGGTTAGTATAACCCCATTAAAGATATACTAAGTGTGATGATACAACAAAAATAGTTACATCACAAAGAAATAATAAAATAATTTAACCAAATGAATAATTTTTGATGAAGATTCTAAAGTTTGGATCAATTAGTGCTTAGACCCTTTATGATATTGAAATAATGAATCTTAGTAAACTAAAAGTTTTCTTTAGAAAGTAGTTAAATGATGAAGCTTTATGAATCAGTTGTGAACTATGCCACGCATAAGAGTAAAAGAAATTTCACATATATATTTATTTACTACATTCCTTAGTCTTTTTATATACAAAATATCAATGACTATTTTCATCACTTTTAAAGCTACAATTATCCTTTATAAATTCCAAAACTAAAATATTCAAATGGAAGGAGATTTTAATTATCTTTGATACACTATAAAATAAAAACCATGATGTAAAAATAATCTATTTAGGATAATAAAAAATTAATATAGGAGTTAATAATACATATTAATATCCTTGAAAAACTCCATGATAATATACAAGATCGACTATTCATACTTCAACCAATTTAATTTTGAATATCACATTTTCCAAAATATCAGTGTGAACATCCATACATGATTAATCCAATATGAATCTCATTTTATTCTTTATAAAACAATCTAAAACCTATTTTCATGGATTCTAAATAATTAATGACTAATTTTAGGACAAATAAAATATTAATAATATTCAGAATAATATTGCATAAATAGAAATATCAAATAATATGAAAAACAAAGCATAATTCTAGGTTTAGGAAAATCTGTAGAAACTAAAAAAACCACATAAGAGTTATCCATGTAATTGATTTTTAAATTTTCACTTAGGTATATATATCTTGTATGAATAGGACTCACATAGGAAAATTTACATAGGATATTTCTGTATGTATCCAAATTATTTCACGTAACCAAATTTACATAGCTGAGTTTTATGTAAGTGAATTCACATAACTGAATTCACAAAATAAAATTCACATAGATGAATTTACATAAGTGAATTCATGTGGATTAATTCACATTGTATAATTAACATAGTTGAATTAATGTAATCAAATTCATGTAAGAGAATTCATGTAGCCGAATTCATATCGGCGAATTCACATAGCCGAGATTTTGAAATCTGTAAATAACTTGATTTATAAAATTCCAGAGCTAAAAGAAGACTTCTAAATGGTAGAATCAGATTTGGGTATAGTTGAATTATATTTATATAATTTAATTATATTTCCAAATAATTAATAATATAACTTTAATTGGACCTCTATATCTCAAGTTATCATTAAAATATAACAGAAAAAAAGTTCTGAAAAACTACAAAATTTAGGTTGAAAACATATAGTTATTATAACCAAATTTAGGACATGATAGAGATAGATTCATAAATTTATTTCTTCTTATGAAATATATATAATTTTATTATATTTCTAACTCAATAAGAATCAATCAATTTGGAATTTTTTATCCCAAGTTATGGTCAAAATATATAAGGTAACTTAATATGGAAATATGGCTACATGGTTCTGAAATTGGATATGTGTATTTCCATTTGGATATGTTGGAACAATACTTTGGTTATTTATAAATAGTTAAAATCATGTATAAATGAAATTTCTAGGTCTCAAATGACTAATTTATCTTAGGAACACTTCATTAAAATTATATAATATGTTATGAACAATAAAAACATGATATCTAAAGACATTTTAAGCTAATAAATATATGATATAATCAAGGTTAAGCATAATTTAATCAATACATAAGATACAAATAATAGTTAAATGATTAAAAATATTAATAATTTTAAAGGAGAAAAACAAATAATGATTTTGAATTATCAAAACACAAAGTGATTCAAAGATCCATTCAATATTCTCCCCATTTTTGATAATCAAAAAACCAAGTATAATTTTAAAAACTTATCCTCATTTTTATAATTCAAATAAAGATAAGGTTTCAATAGAAAAATTATACCTTTGAAATGATAACACATCTCCCCATTTTTTAACATAGTGTCACATTTCCTTAGGTTGATAATCAAAAATTAACCTCCCTAAATTTAAGCATGCTTAGAAAATGGAAACACATTGTATTTTATAAGAAGATTTTCAAGATAAAATGACATAAAAATCAATATAAATATTCTATAAAACTTTCCTAAATATAAAAATTTTAAAACATATGTCAAGGAGCCACTATAAGTCCTTCTATTATTAGAACATTGAGTTGTATATAATGAGAAAATTTTAAAATATTTTTGTAAAAAATATTGAGAAACCCTTTATAAAATAACCTTTTATGAAAATTTGAAGTTTAATCAATAAGTAGACATAAAATAGTACCTATAAGAAGTCTTAAAAAAATAAAAAAAAATAAGAAAATGTGTACATAAATAAAAAATAGAAAATTTAAAAACATATTCTTAATTAATATAGTTTTCTTGTAAATCTGGAAATTTCAGCATATAAGTACATTCAAACCCCCCTAAATTTTAGCATTAAATATGATCCTATATAAGTGTAAAAAAATAAAAAAATTTTCTATAAGATAAAACTGATATTGTTTCGGTATAAAAAATATGTATAAAATCGTAATAGAAAAATAAGAATAAAACATTTTAGCTTCCCCTTGATTTATTATATTATATAATAAAGTAAAAATTTAAAATTTTCACATGACCAAACAAAAATAAAAATAATATTCCAAAATTTTTAAAATAGACTTAAAAATATATATAATTTTATATAAAAATTTCAAAATTGAAATAAGGTTAGATCCCATTTAATTGATGCATTCTATATATCAATTAAAATAATATGAATTTCAAATTAAAATCTCTACCTCAATTTGAGCTAACTTATCTTGAATAAACAAACTATTTTACAAAAAAATTGAATTCAAGATTAAAAAAAATTATGACACGTTTTAAAATATTATACACTTTAAAATACTTCACAATTAAACTAAATATATTTAAAAAAAATTAAATAAAAATATGTATATTGAACATTTAAATTGTTCAGAAGTAGGGAATAAATTTAAAATTAAGAAACAAGAATTTTTTCCCTCATAATTTTAGTTTCCTTATGTCTAGAACAACAAAATAGTTTGAAGCATATATTAATAATTCAAAAATTAAATATACATATTTTTTTAAAGATTTCCTTTCAAAATGAAAATATCAAAGAAATAAAAGTATAATTTTAATTCTAACAGGGGATACTCCTTAAAAAACATACTTTAATATCAAAAGGAGTCACGAAACATGTTATAAGATATTAAGAGAATTTTGAAAGTGAACAAATGGTAATAACATACTAGTAAAGTAGAATTTACAATTAAAATAACATTTTCACTGAAAATATGAAAATTAAAATTCAAGAGATTGTTATACAATCACAATTTTTCTCACATTTACCATTGAAACAAAAGTTAAATATTGAAGTACATGGTAGTATCCCAAAATGATACAAGTTATTCAAGATTATCCAAAATGAAATACTAAATCTTATAATACTCATTCCAATATTCCATGAATACAAGTATAATGACATGCATGTTGAGCATAAGAATCAGAAAATATAGATTACCTAGGTATAAAGAATGGATTAATTTCACATGAATTAGAGTACATAACTTTAGGTACCAAAAAATTATAAGGTTTATACAATTTGGCCTTGAAATCATATTTAGACATAAAATTACTTTTATGGGCAAAAGATTGAGTGAACTTCAAAGGACAATCACAAGCATAATGACCATACTATCAGCATTTAAAAAAATTAACCAAAGAAATTACAGTAGATTTTCCTTTCAGAATTTTTTTAAATATATTAGGAAAAAAATAATCATAACTAAGTCCATTCCTTTTATCACAACATTTCATGAAATAAGCACTCTTTACAGTTTTTATATTTAAAGAAAATTTATTATAAATTGGCATTCTCAAGAAAATATTTTCATTTATAACTTATATAATTCACTCTCCAGCCTTTCATTTTTTTTGAAAAAAATACAAATCAACATAAACCATTTCATGTGTGGAAGAATATGTGTTTCTAAGATTTGTCATTTAACATCCCATTATCTTCCTTAAGATTTAAAATTTCTGAATCAACATTCGTTAATTTTAGAGATAAATTATTTTTTGTTTTATAAACCCTTTCATATTTTTCTTTGAGTTAAACGTGTATAAAATTCATTTATTTTATTTTATATTCATATGAATCACACATTTACTTCAGATCTTCAATACTTGGCTCATAATTTCTAGAATTGATAGAAGTATGAGAATCAGAATTAAAATCATTGTTTTTAGTTATACTTGTCACACAAATATTTACAACTTTTCTAGTATATAAACCCAAATCACTTGAATAATAATTGGGAGATAAATATGCTACCTTAGAATATTTAGAAAATAACATAACATTACAAGTTTCTTTTGAACTTTCTATCTTATTTCAAGATCTTTCAAAATCACTCCACGAATTCAAAAATTTATTTTCTTTCTTCTCGACCTTCCTCAGATTTTTGAGCTTCAGACAATAGGGTTGAATATGTAATTTCTTCCTATAACCATAAAAAATAATGTTTGAAAAATCTAAATTCAAATGTGAATTACCTTGAGTGATACCACCTTTATGAAAATAGAAGTTTTCCTTTTTCTTGGATGGGAACTCTATTTTCATGTGTCTAGAATCTATAATATTAAAGTGAATAGTTTTCTTAGAATCTTATTCTTCAAAGGTAGTTGTTTTAAGATGTTTCCAAATTTCATGAGAAGTTCTATAACTAATTTTTTTGTCAAAAATATTTCTATCAAAGAATAATAAATAATATTCACGATCTTATAATTAATATTATATTTAACAATATATTCTCATTTAAAATAAATTAGATCAGATTTAGGTAAAATGTAAGATTTAATTGTAATATCTCCAAATATAATATCAATACTCTTTAGATATTCTTCCATATATATCTTCCACTAAGGATACTTACTACCATTGAAATATGGTGGCAATGTCAGATTCAAACCATTTCTATTCCTTAAGTAGGTGATCACTAAAAAAGATCTTTCCCTTAGTCTTGTTAAGGATTAGGGTAAAAATTTAGCATAATAAATATAAAAAATCAAATAAAGAATAATATATACTTAAGAGATCCAATATATGATACTAATTGTGAGGTATCAAAAAAATTGGAAAATTTACTTATCCTTAAATGGTCCTCCTTTGATACCAATTGTTAGGTCCTAAAGGGGGGGGGGGTTTGTCTTTATTTAAAATAAATAAAAATTTAATCTTTAAGAGAGGAAAGTGACCAATTAAAATATTAAAAAAATTAACAAAAATAATATAAGTAAATAGAAAGAAAAGAAAAAGAAATAAAGTAAAAAATGAATATAATAAATTTATAGTGGTTCAGATCTAAATGATCATACTCCACTCTTCACACACCAACATAATTTATGGAACCTACTATGGTATATCACTTTTTAAGGATAATGAAAACTCTTTAAATTTTAATTTTTCACACCTGGAGGCTTAACCCAATCCCCCTATTCTTTTACAAGTTCATATAAAAACCCAAAATTTTACAGGATAAGACCCAACCTAGATTTTTACAAGATCAATCCTAACCTGTATCTTTTTTCAAGTTTAGATGAAACCTAGTATTTTATGGATGGAAACCCAATCCTATATTTTATAGGTGTAGACCAAACCTAGTATTTCAAAGGTAAATTTCTAACCTCTTCTATGTTATGGGTCAAGAGGAACCGAGTCTTCTAAGGGGAAAAACTAAATCCAGACTCTTATAAGAGGAGTCCTTTCTTCTACTGTTTTATGAGTTAAGAGGAACCCAATATTCTAAGAAGATAGACTAAACCTGGTATTATAAGGGGAAAAAATAAACCCACACATACCTTTTATTAGGGTAGTATAACCCCATGCAATACATGATAAGTGTGAAGATAAAACACAAAAAATTACAACACAAATAAAGAATAAAACAATTTAATATAATGAATGACTATTGATGAAGATGCTAGAGTTTGGATCAGGTAGTGCTCAGGCCCTTAAAGATATTGAATCAATGAATCTTGGAAAACTATCAGTTTTCTTCAGCAAGTAGTTGAACAACAAATCTTCAATTCTCATTTATGAACTATGCAACATGTAAGAGTAAAAGTAGAGTCATGTCTATATTTTTTAACTACATGCCTCAGTATTTTTATATAAAAAATATCAATGACTATTTTATTCACTTTAAAATCCATGATTATCCTTCATAAATTACAACAATAAAATATCCACATGGAAGAAAATTTTAATTAACTTTGATACACTATAAGATGAAAACCATGCTATAAAAATAATATCATTAGGATAATAAACAATTAATATAGTAGTTAATAATCCATATTAGTATTCTTGAAAGAAAATCTCTGACAATATATGATATTGAGTCTTCATAATTCTTCTAATTTAATTTTTAATATCACATTTTCCAAAATATCAATGTGAATACCGATACATGATTAATCCCATGTGAATCTTGTTTAATTATTTATAAAAAATATAAAACCTATTTGCTTGGATTCTAAAGAATTAATGTCTAATTTTAGAATAAATAAAACATTAAGAATATTAAAATAAACTTATCGAAAATTGAAATATAAAAAAATATGAAAAAATAGCACAGTTCCAAGTTTAAGAAAAACATGTAGAAACTCACAAAACCACATAAGAGTTACCCATGTAATTGATTTTTCAATCTTTACATAAGCATATATATATCACGTATGTAAAAGTCCCACATAGGAAAATTTACACATGAGATTTCTTTATGTATCTGAATTAGTTCACATAATAAAATATACATAGTTGAGTTCTACATAAATGAATTCACGTATCCGAATTCCCATTACCAAATTCAATTAACTAAATTCACGTAGATGAATTCACATTGCTGAAATTCTAAAATCTGTAAAAAATTTGACTTATCAAATTTAAAACTTAAAATAAAACTTCTAAATGGAAGAACTAGCTTTGGGTACAGTTTAATTGTATTTATAAAATTTAAATATATTTCAAAATAATTAATAATAACCTTAATTAACTATAGATCATGTTATCATTAAAATATAATTGCAAAATAGTTCTGAAAAAATGTAGAATTTATACTAAAAACATTTAGTGAATTCTAACACAATTTCAGACATGATAATGATAGGTTACAAATTTTATGTCTTCTAATGAAATGTATATCATTTTCTTATCTTTCCAAATCAATAATAATAACTCAATTTTGAGTTCTGTAACCCAAGTTATGGTCTAAATACATAAGGAAAATGAATTTTTAAATATGGATATGTGGTTTACTAATTGGATGCATAGATTTCTATTTGACTACGTGGGAATAGTACTTTGGCTATGTGAGAATAGTGAAAATCATGTATAAATGATATTTAAAGCTCCCAAATGAATTATTATCCTAGGAACACTTCATAAAAACTATAGAACATGTTATGAACAATCAAAACATGAAATCTAAAGATATTTTAAGAAAAAAAATATATGATATAATTAAGGTTTAGTGTACTTTAATCAATATATAAGATAAAAATTATAGATACAAAATTAAAATTATTAATAATTTTAAATATAACAATACAAATAAAGTTGTATAATTATGAAAAACTAAAGTGGTTTAAGGAGCTAGACAACATTCTCCCACTTTTTTGATAATTACAAAACCAAGTATAATTTCAAAACATATCCCATGTTTTGAAATTATAAAAAAGATAAGGTTTCAATATAAAAATTAACAATTTTAAATTATAATAATTCTCCCCACATCTATTTAATACAATGTTACATTTCCTTAGGTTGATAATCAAAAATGAACTCCCCCTTAATTTAAGAATGCTTGGAAAATGGAAATATATTGTATTTTATAAGAATATTTTTCAAGATAAAATAACATAAAAATGAATATAAATATTTTATAAAACTTCTCTAAACATGAATATTTCAAAACACATGTCAAGGATCAACTATAAATCCTTCCATTTTTAGAACATTGAGTTGTATATAGTGAGAATATTTTAAAATATGTTTATGAAAAATAACGAGAAAAAATAACATTTTATGAAATGTAAAATTTTAAGAAATAATTAGACATTAACCAATATCTATGATAAGTATTAAAAAAATAAAACAATAAGAAAATTTGTACAAAAATAAAAAATAGAAAGTAGAAAAACATATTCCATATTACTATAAATTTCATGTAAATATAAAAATTTCACCATATAAACACATTCAACCCCCCCCCCCCCCGAGTTTGAGTATTAAATATGATCCTCCATAAATGTAAAAAAATAAAAATGTTTCTATAAGATAAAAATGTAGTTTTTTTATCATAAAAAATATATATAAACAGATAATAAAAAAAGAATAAAACATATTTTCTTCCCTTTGATTTATCATGTTATACACTAAAGTACAGTTTTAAAATTTCAGCATTCCCAAACAAAAATACAAATCAGATTCCAAAATTCCTAAAATAAACATAAAAAAATAATTTTATAGTAAAATTTCATAATTGAAATAAGGTTAGGCCCCCTTAATTGATTAATTTTATATATCAATTAAAACAATATGAATTTTAAATGAAAAGGTCCACCTCAATTATAACTACCTTATCTCGAATAAAAAAACTAGTTTATAAAAAAATTGAATTCCCTCTCAGATAAAATAGTGAAGGAACCTTTTAAAATATTATACACTTTAATAAACCTTATAGTTAAAATAAATATATTTTAAAAAAATAATTAAAATCTGTAAATTGAATGTTTAAATTATTCAGACGCTGGAATAAATTTAAAAATAAAAAACAAGAATTTATTCCTCCATAATTTCATTTTCCTTCTATCCAGAACAAAATAACTAGTTCAAAAATATTTTAAGAATTCAAAAATGAATATACATATTTTTTTGATGATTTCCTTTGAAAATAAAAAAATCAAAGAAGTACAAGTAGAAATTTAATTCTAGTAGGGAACACTTATCTAAAAACATACTTTAATATCACAAGGAGTCATGAAACATGTTATATGATATTCAAAGAATCTTGAAAGTGAAAAAATGATAATAACATACTAGTAAAGCAAAATTTACAACTAAAATAACATATTCAATGGCAATATAAAAATGAAAATTCAAGAGTTGGACATATAAACACAATTTTACTCACATTTATTGTCTAAAAAAAACTTAAATATTGATGTACATGGTAGCATCCCAAAATGACACAAGGTATTCAAGATTAGAAAAAATTAAATACTAAAGATCATAATGCTCATGAAAACATTTCATGAACCAAGCCAGGATGCCATCCAACCCAACATATGACCTGGTCTGAGACATGGCCCGAAGGGAATTCCCGATCCCCACGGGCTGGAAAATAGTGCCGGTCATCAAAGTAATCACAGTGGGAATGATTTTTCCCAAAAAACCAGGATAAAATAAAAAATTGAACATGAAGAAGGGACAACAATAACTGAATGTCAATAAAACTCAAACTGTTCCAAATACAACAACTGATGAACAAAACAAACTGAATACAAAACTAAGACTGAACCACACAATACAATCTCCATGTGACCTCTTGGTCACCACCATCCATAAGACTAACCCGCTCCAATAGCAACTGAAATAGAAACCTACACCTGCAAAATATCTCGGGTCTACAAAAACTGAATGATACAGGTAGGGTGTGATTATAAAATAACTTAGTAGGTAAAAACCATAGATTCCATGAATTTCATTTTTCAAAAGAGTCCAAAAACACTAGTTTGAAATACATTCCTCAAATGAGTTTTTAATTATTTTAACAATAAAACACAACTTTCCAAAAGTTACCTTTTTTTAAAACAACATGCACAACTTTCCTTTTAAAAAATAGTTTCATATTCTACAACCCATTTCAAAACTAGAACTCAAATCTAAAACCAAGCTAGATAATAAAAAGGGGATATGCATAAATTAAGGGAAATAAATTAAGTAAGAACACTAGTAAATCCAATATCCAACATGAATTAGAAAATCAATAGAAAAAATAGATAGTAACTCATGATAATTTCCTAAACATCCCTAGAGAAATCCTTGGACATACTCATATTAGACTCATCTGCTGACATATGGTGCATCTCTATAGTAAATAATTAACTGATCGCTCTAAACTAGCCAATACAGTGGCATGTACCACTTAGCCCTATGAAGTGAAGGGGGGTACCGACCCATATAATCAGGACCAACAAGAAACCATCACTCAACCCTCTAAAAGTCACCTAGTAACCTCATGATAATAATAATAATAATAACACTTGGAGAAATGTGGTATAACAACCACAACCAATAAAATTATCATGCACGAGCCACTAGAGAGGATCTCATCTAAAGTTCCAGTGGTCTAATAATGTCCTCATGCATGAGACACTAGATAGGATCTCATATAAAGTTCCAGTGGTCATAAGATATAATCCAAGCATCAAAACTCACATGAAAATCCATTTAAAAGACAACACATAGTTCTAACCAAACCTTTATCATTCTCAATCCAAATAAATTTACAGGACACTTCCACACCATTTACAAAGAAAATATAAAACATAAATTTTATTATTTGAAAACATATTTGAGGTGCACAATAAGAAGATCATGTGCCAAAAAACTTACTTCCTTTATAAAACCAAATTTTATCAATTTTTACCTAAAAACCTTTTTAGAACGTGTTTCTCACCATTCACACAATCTATTGAACACATTTTTAAAATCACAACAAATAGGCACACTTGAAACACATTCATGTTCCTTTAGAAAACCAACTTCCATTTCATAATCACTTAAATCACATTGAAAGCACCTTTTAAAATAATCACCACTTGATTTTAAATCAAAACAAAAAGCCACACTTAATAACCACACCATAAAAGCTACCACTTTTCACATACAACACCACACTCAAAATCCAAAAACTTTATCAAAATATAACCAAGGGAAAACACTACAAAAAATAATCAATTTATCTTTAAAAGTTAAATTGTAATTTTATCAAACACCTTGCATGAATTTAACATGGGAATAATTAAAGAAACCCTTTTTGAAACCATTTATCACCCATATTACCTCATCAAAACACCAAAAAAAATTATTTCAAGATATAAAAATTAAGAAAATAAAGTTTATAAAACATTTAGTAATGATCAATCATCAAATAGAATGTTTTAAAAAGGAAATGGAAGGAAACACTACTTCAATGATGTGTGAACACAACCAAACTTCGAGAGAAGGAAGAATCAAAAATGAGAGACAATCCTCAAACCATAACATTAAATAAATAGAACCACATATCAACCCTATCCATTAGGGTTAAACAAAGAGAGAACCCCCACTAATAAAACCCTATAAATCCAAGGTGGAGAAGAATAAGAGGATAAAATTGGTCAAAAATCCAAATAATTTACCTAGTAACCTTCAAGGAGCTTAAAAAATGGAAGGAGGGAAAGAGAGTATGATCTTGGAGGCCCCCATGGAGCTCCTAGGTTGAATAGGGGAGGAAAATCTTGAGTTGGGGTTAAAACACAAGAGGTAAACAAAAGGAATTTCACACTTGTAATGATCTAGGAAACTCATATTGTTTGAACACATGGTTTTCCAAACCATGCACTAACCACACGCCCCTCACTATTCAAAAGGGACACCCCACACAGTTTGGATGCACGATTTTCTAAAATGTTCACCGACCATTCCAAACACCACCGTCCAATTTTAGAATCAAATCGCATGCTTTCTGTATGATTTACCTAACCTTACGCAGTCTATGCACCATGAGGAAGAACCCAAAACATGTGTCACACATATTCTTGGTAGAGGGTGCATGGTTTCCCTTAACCATGCGCAGACCATTCACTATATTCTATTAAGCCCAAAATTTTTACTTTTCAACAAAAAACTCACCTGAAGGCTTCCAAAAATCAAAAATTCAAACCAAGACTCAACCCGAACCTCAACCAAAGGATCAAAAATCAAGGAAATAATAAAAGAAAATAATTTACAAGGTCAGGGTGTGACAATTCTCCCCAACACAAACACTTTATTCCTTAGAAAGTCACCAAACCGAAAGATAAAAAAAATCGAACCCAAATCCATAATAAGCCGAATAAAACCATGAACCTTGGGGATACCTTCTGCTTCACAAGTCACACCCAACTATTCTAGAGGAAATAAAAACACGAAGAACAACAGGAGAACACAGGATGGTTTTCCCTACTACAAGAACCTGACTAACACAGTTAACATAGAAAATCTTGACAACACTACCTCGGGGAGACTAGCGTGGGAACTCGCAACATGAACTAACCCAAATTCTCCACACATGCTAAAAAACACTGCCACTAAGACTCAAAATTTTCCACATAATCAAAAACCACTAAAACAATTGTGAAAACCTCAAAAGGAACTTAAACCTAACGAAAAAACTGAACATATGATACAATGATTGATTTCCACAAGAATGAATATCTACAAACAAGCACAACAAAAAGATAAAATCAATTCACAAAAGGATAACCATTTAAATATCCAAAACCCAAGGTACAAAACATGGATACAAGAAAATAGGACCATTGATCCTCTTAAAAAGAAAATATAAATTCAAAATGAGTAAGAAACTACAATAGGAAACTTAAACTGTCTCCACCCCAACACTAGAGACAAAAACCGGGCCAAGGTTTCCTGTACCCTTGATGACTTACTGACTGTGTTAAAAGCTTCACTCCAAGGCCTATGGCCAGATCCTTGATGACTTGAAGCATCTACTTCCCCACACCCATAAGCTATTATACCATGATCCTGACTTCTTTTTTTAAGAAATTATTCTTATAAGACTTCTCCAAATGACCCAAATAGACACAACAATGAAAAGTATTCGGAGGATTATGACAACACGACTTCAAATATCCAAAAATACCACACTAAAAACACAAAATAAAATGGTATGATGAAAAAGAATCTGGAATAAATGAAAGAGGATTCTTGGAGATAAGTTCCTCTAGCACACACCTCTCACCAAATGAGAAACCTTCACGGGAACCACCCACCACCGATTACACCCCAAAATTAAGATTATCTAAGAACACATTATCCACCACATTCTCAAAAAGAACTTCACCAGAGGAAAGGACTCACTCCATGATCTCTAGACGAAGACCCCAAATGAAAGGGGGAGTTTTCAACAGATCCTATGATGCTACCTCTGAAGAGAAAGAAACCAGATCCTTGAAATGTTTAACATAGTCCTTCACTATTTGATAGACTTTATAAATACTCATAATGTATTCCACCTTCCTCATCTTCACATCTTATAGTAAAAACCATCTGATGAAAGCAGTCTCAAACACCTCCCACATCATCCTAACTTGCATTAATGATGGAGAAATCACCTTCCACTGGTCCAAATATAGACCCCATACAAACCCATAACAACACACACTCTCATAGATTCGGGAGTTCCCAATGATCTAAAGACATGATCAACTTTATCAATCCATTATACTTCCTCTAACGGACCTCGATCACTACAAAATATGATATAAAACTAAGAATAACTATAAACAAGATGATTACCACTAGAAACCTTGGGGATCTTTATGGGATTCATATTATGAACAAAACAAAGATAAAAAAATTATGATCGACATACCCAAAACTCAACCAAAAAGATATTCTCAATACAATACAATAGGATCACAAGCCAAACATTACAAACAAAAAAAATACTCTTTTTAAAAACCACCATTTCAGTTTCCAAAACCACATTCCTCCAAGGAAACTTTTCAAATACCAAAACCCATTTTTCAAAAAATAAGAACCCAAATTTCAAAACAAAACCAATTTCTAAAATTATTCTCCCTTTCCAAAAACAATTTTAAAAAAACCTGGTCAAATCTATGATTCCAAATACCCAACCATGGAATCCTTTGAACCATCACATATGTGTTCATCCATTTTCACTTATATAATCCATGAAAACATGAAAAAATAAACTTTCCATACATACCCAAACATATGTGAATGTCCATAAAGAGTACAAAGGGCCACATATAATACTTTATCATTAAACCCAATCATTTACCAAATTCTAAATTCAAATCACTTTCTATTTTAAAACCCATTTTTCTAATAAAAAACCATTTGAAAGAAATAATTTCTATTTCAAAAACCATTTTCATTTTAAAATATCACTCATACCCACTATAACAAAAAAAAACAAAACCCACACTAAAATACCAGAATGAGGAACTAGTTTCCATACCTAACTCAGTAACATGGTTAGTGGGACATGCCCCAAGTAGCATTAACAATTAAGAAGACCTTGAACTGTGCACTTGGACTCCACATGGGTCACTACTCCATGTGAGATCACAACATGACACTGAATCACCTTCATTGTCATTCTTCAATCTAAAACAAAGACAAAAGATTCAAATCCCAGACCACCCCTGGAAACTTGAGGATCAGAACGAGAAAGGGTTCATGATGTCCTTATCGTACCTACTTCTCGAGTCCTAAAAGTCCTAATACATAACTACCTAAAACTCCAAATAAAAAGGTCCTACTCTGATACCTTTTTTTTCACAAACCAAGTCAGGATGCCATCCAAACCGATATTCATCCCGATCTAAGACATGGGCCGAAGGGCATTCCCGATCCCCACAGACTGGAAACTAGTGCCGGGCATCAATGTAATCACAATGGGAATAATTTTTTCCCCAAAAAACCCAGATCAAATAAATAAACCAAACATACAGAAGAGCCAACAATAACTAAATGTTAATAAAACTCAAGCTATTCCAAATAAAAAAACTACTGAACAAAACAAACTAAATACAAAACTGAGACCGAACCACACAATATGATCTCCACATTACCTCTTGGTCACTAGTAACTATAAGAATAACAACCGAACCAGAAACCCGCACTTACAAAACAACTTGGGCCTACCAATACCAAATGGTACAAGTAGGGTGTGAGATTAAAACAACTCAGTAGGTAAACACCATAGAGTACATGAATTTCCTTTCCATAAACAATCCACAAACACTAATTTGAAATATATTCTAAAAAAATGTTTTTAATTATTTTAACAATCAAACACCACTTTCCAAAAGTTCCCTTTTATTAAAACAACACACACAAATTTCCTTTTCAAAAACAATTTCACCTTCCAAAACCCATTTCAAAACTGAAACTCAAATCTAAAACCAAGACAAATAATAAAAAGGGGTTTTATAGAATTTAAGGGAAACCAATCAAGTAGTCACACTAGTAAAGAAAATATCCAACATGTAGTAGAAAATCAACAGAATAAATTGATAGTAACTCATGAGAATTTTATAAACATCTCTGGAGTGATCCCTAGACGTACTCAGATTGGACTCAACTACCGATGCATGATGCAGTTCCATAGTTAATAACCATCTGGATGCTCTAAAATAGCCAATCCAATGGCATGTCTTACCAAGTCCTATAAAGTCAAGGAGGTATCGACCCGTCTAATCAGGGTCGACAAGCAACCATCACTCAACCCTCTAAAAGATTACCAAGAACCTCATGATAATAATAATAATAATAATAACACATAGTGAAACTTGGTATAATAAACACAACAAACAAAATTCTCATGCATGAACCACTAGAGAGGATCTCATCCAGAGTTCTAGTGGTCCAATAATGTCCTCATGAATGAGCCACTAGAGAGGATCTCATCCAAAGTTCTAATGGTCACAAGATATAATCCAAGCATCACAAATCACATGAAAATCCATTTCTTTTATAATCATTATTAAATACCAATCGGGCCTCACACTACCCAGGATTTTAATACATTTTCCAACCATGAAAAGGTACCAATTAGACCTTCACATCACTTCACATCAAAACCAATTTTTCAAAGACAACCCATAGTTCCAACCAGGAATTTATCATTATTAATCCAAATAGATTTAAAATACACTTCCAAACTATTTCCAAAGACAATATAAAACACCACTATTATGATTTGAAAACATATTTGAGGTACACAACAAGAAGAAGATGTTCCACAAAACACACTTCCTTTAGAAAACCGACTTTCATCACATTTTTACCTCAAAACCTTTTTATAATGTGTTTAGAAATATTCACACAATCCATTAAACACATTTGTAAAAGCACAATAAATAGGCACACTTGAAACACATTCAATTTCCTTTAGAAAACCAACTTCTATTTCATAATCACTTTAATAACTTTGAAAACACCTTTTTAAATAAGCACCACTTGTTTTTAAATCAAAAAAACAATCCACACTTAATAACCACACCATAAAAGCCACAAATTTTCACATACAACACCCCACTCAAAATCCAACAACATTATCAAAATAAAAACAAGGTCAAACACTACTCAAAACACTTGATTTCTCTTTAAAAGTTAAATTTAAATTTTATTAAATACCTTTCATTAATTTAACATAGTCATAATATAATAAAACCTTTATAAAACCATTTCACACCCATATTACCTCATAAAAATACCAAAAAAATCATGAAAATATATAAAAAGCAAGAAAATCACATTTATAAACCATTTTGGAAATCTCAAGCATAAAATGGAATGTTCTGGAAAGGAAATGGATGGAAACACCTACCTCAATGAGGTGAAAATGCAACAAAAATTTTGGAGAAGGAAGACTCAATCCCGAGATACAATCCACACACCCTAACATTAAATAAATCAAACCACATATCAACCCTAGCCATTAGGGTTCAACCAAGAGATAACCCCCCACCAAGAAAACCCTAGAAATCCAAGGTGGAGAAGAATAAGTGGAGAAAATTGGCCAAAAATCCAAAGAACTTACCTAGTAACCTTCAAGGAGCTTAAAAAATAGAATGAGGTTAAGAGAGGAGGATCTTGGAGGCCCCAATGGTGTTCCTAGGTTAAATATGGGAGGAAAATCCCAAGTTAGGTTAAAACACATGAGGGGTACAAAAATTATTTCATAATTTTAATGATTTGAGAAACTCACATGGTTTGGCCACATAGTTTTCTAAATCATGCACCAAACGTGAACCCCTGACTATCTAAAATGGACACCCCACAAAATTTCACAAAACATGTTCCAACCATGCCAAACACCACTACCAAATTCTAGAACCGAACCACATGATTTCCGCATGGTTTACCTAATCGTGAACATGCCGTGCACCATGCCCCAAACCCCAAAACAAGTGCCTAACGTATTCCTAGGTTAGGGTTCATGGTTTCCCTTAACCATGTGCAGACCATATGCCACCTTCTATCAAGCCCAAAAATTCCACTTTTCAAAAAAACTCACCCGAAGGCTTCCAAAACTCAAAAATTCAAAACTGGGACTTAACCCGAACCACAAACAAAGGATCCAAAATCAAGGAAAGAATAAAATAAAGAAATTTCCAAGGTTTGGGCGTGACACAACCTGCCAAGAATACAACTATAAAGACATGAATGTTGAGAATAAGAATTAGAAAATATATATTACCTTGGTGTAAAGAATGGATTAATTTCACATGAATTAGAATATATACCATTAGGTACCCAAGCAGTATAAGGTTTATATAGTTTGTCCTTGAAATCAGATTTAAACATAAAATTTCTTTTATGACCAAAATATTGAGTGCACTTCAAAGGAAAATCACAATCATAATGACCATAATATCCACATTTAAAGTAATTAAGTGAATAAATTCCAGTTTATTTTCCTTTCAAAAACTTATTTTTAAGTATAGTAAGAATAAAAGAATCCCAACTAAGTCCATTCCATTTATCACAAAATTTATTTAAATAAGAAGTCTTTCTAATATTGAAATTTGAATCACATTTATTATAAATTTTCATTTTCAAGAAAATATTTTAATTTTTAACTTTATCTAATTAACTCTTCAAACTTTAAATTTCTTTTTTAATAAATTCAAAATCATTACAAACCTTTTCATTTTTGTAAGAATCCATGTTTCTAAGATTTTAATTTAACATATCATTCTCTTCCTTAATCTTTATAATTTATAAATGAAAATTATTTAATTTAAGAGATATATTTTTTATTTTCATAAACCCTTTTATATTTTTATTTGAGTGACACATGTATAGAAGTAATTTATTTTATTTTATGTACATATAAATCACACATTTCCTTTTATATATTCAATAATTAGATCATCATTTACAAGGGGATATACTAAACCTGGACTCTTATAGGAAATGTGTGATATAAAAGTATGAGAATAATAATTAATATCACCATTTTAATAGGAACCCAGTCTTCTAAGGGGATAGACTAAACCTGGACTCTTATAGGAGCAATCCTTTCCTTTATTATTTTATAGGTTAAGAGAAATGTAATATTATAAGGGGATAGAATAAACCCAGTATTCTAAGGGGATATACTAAACCTAGAAGCACATTTTTTAGGGTAGTATAAACCCTTAAAAGATGAACTAAGTGTGAAAATACAACACAAACAGTTACAACACTAAAAAAGAATAAAACAATTTAACCCAGCAAATGATTTTTGATGAAGTTTATGATGCTTGGATCAAGTAGTGATCAGGACCTTCAAGATTTTGAAATAAAAAATCTTAGGAAACTGACCATTTTCTCTAGCAAGTAGTTGAATGATGAATATCCAGGAGTCAGTTGCGAACTATGCAACCTGTAAGAGTAAAAGAAGAGTCACATATATATTTCTTCATTATATGCCTTAGTATTTTTATATAAAAAATAACAATGACTATTTAATTCACTTAAAATCCATGATTCTACTTTATAAATTCTAACAATAAAATCTTCATGTGGAAGAAACTTTTTAGTAGATTCAATACAATATAAAATGAAAACCATTTTGTATAAATAATCTCATTCGGATAATAAAAAATTAATACAGTAGTTAATAATACATATTGATATCCTTGAAAAACTCCCTGACAATATACAAGACCGACTCTTCATACTTCAGTTGGTTTAATTTTTAATATCAAATTTCCTAAAATATCAGCATGAATATTCATACACACTTAATTCCATTTAAATCTTATTGAATTATTTATAAAATAATATAAAATCGATCTGAATGGATTATAAATAATCAATGACTAATTTAAAAAATAAATAAAACATTAAAAATAATCAAAATAAACTTTAATGAAATGGAAATATCAAATAATATGAACAAGATATCATAATTATAGGTTTAAGAACAACCTATAGAAACTCAAAAAACCACGTATGAGTTATCCACATAAGTAATTTTTCAATCTTCATGTAATCATATATATCATGTATGTGAAAGTATCACATAGGTAAATTTACATATTATATTTCTATACATATCCAAATTAGTTTATGTAACCAAATATATGAATCTAAGTTTTACATAAGTGAATTTATATATCTGAATTCACGTAACTGAACTCATGTAAGAAAATTAATGTAGTCAAAATTCTGAAATTTTTAAATAGCTTGACTTATCAAATTTCATACCTAAAAAATAACTTCTAAATGAAAGAATAAACTTTGGGTCCAGTTGACTTATATTTAGAAAATTTAATTAAATTTAAAAATAATCAATAATCACCTCAATATTACCTCTATATCTAAAGTTATAATTAAAATAAAAAATAAAAATAAATAAAAATCTATAGAATTCATACTAAAAACATGCAGTGACTTCTAACCTAATTTTAGAAATGATAAATAAAGATTCATATTTTTATATCGTCTAATTAAATGAATATAATTTTCTTAGATTTCCAATGAAATAATAATAACTCAATTTTGAGTTTTTTAAACTAAATTATGGTTGAAATACAAATGTTATTTTAATTTTGAAATACGGATACCTAGTTCATAAATTGAAAATGTGTATTTCCATTTGTCTACATGGGAATAATATTTTCTCTATATTAGAATAGTGAAAACCATGTATAAATGAAATTTAAAGTCCCACAAGGAGTTATTTAGCCAAGGAACACTTCATGAAAATTATAAAACTTGTTATGAATAATAAAAAAATGAAATATAAAGACATTTTAGGTAAATAAATATATGATATAATTAAGGTTAAGAATAATTTAATCAATTCATAAGATAACAATTATATTTACACAATTCAATGTATTAATACTTTTAAAGGAAATAAAATAAATAAATCTTTGTAATTTGAAAAACATTAAGTGGTTAAAGGAGAAAAAATAAATAAATTTTTTTAATTATAAAAACATAAATTGGTTCAATGATCCACTCAAAACCCTCAAATTCTTAACCCACTTCACAGAGGAGATAATCCAAGAAGTTAGGTATAAGTTCCTAAAATCTATTTCTCATTTTTATTTCTTTTGTGAAATAATACTTCTTCAAATTTCACTAAACCATCTTAAAATGAATACATAAGTATCCTTAGTATACCGATATGATATTATAAGTATGGTAAAATCATTAAACACATTTCCCTTTTTCATTAATAAAAATAAAAATGTGAATCGTGTGGACGTGAGAACTACAACCTCCACGAAGTAATGTGTTCTTTTTTCCTTAATATACTAAAATTTATGGTTTAAAAAGGTAATTTAATATATAATTATGAAATATATAACTTATTTAATATTCTAAAATGATAAAAAATATTACTCTTCTCTCCCATTCTAAGGAAAATTAAAGCATCATCCATGTGTATGTACGGACTACCACCTCCATGGAATGGTGTATTCCATTTTTCATTACCACATTTCATGGATGGTTCTATTAATGGGTTTAAAGTATAAATATAATTTTTATGATATTAATAAGGTTTTTAATAAAAATTTAATAAACTATTAATAATATAAATGATAAAAAATCATTATAAATTTACCCATCTTAAATAAGAAAACTAAGAAGGATAAAAATTTATTAATTTTATGAAATTATTTAATATCCATAAATTATTTATAATTATAATACATAAAACCAATTAACACTAAATGGGATCATTATTATACTGTTATAATGATATATTAACTACTATACCATTTCATAATCACCCATTAATCATGGTATGTTCACGTTTGCGTTAGTTTAACCACCTACTTGAGCAATGATATGAATTTATATCATGGAAGACTATGGAAAATTAATCACCATTATAATATGATATAAATATGTAAATAAATAATTTTTTTTTAAAGGTTATATCAATATTTAACTCATTAATTAATAAAACACCCTTCGTTGGTTAAGAATCCCCGAAATATGCTTGTTGTCGATTTTCTCTTCACGGATAAAGAATGAAACACTCATGAATAGAAGTTAAAACTTCATAAATAATTATAAATAAACCCTTAAATTAAATTTAATGATATGTGAATGATGAAATTTAGAAGAAGAATGAACACTGACACCACTCTTACAAAACTAGTTTGAAACGATCAAGATTACTTACACCAGATATTGAAAATAGGTAAAAACTAACTATATATATAGATAATGATTATAAATAAATATTATAAATGGTTATAGTTTTTAATAATGTTATTATTTATGTATTTAATAAATTTAATTTAATTATTTAGGATGTTTGGTGCAAGTATCGAATGAATCAGAACCAAGGTATGGGTTTTGGTCTCAAATTAATCTCTTTGAGACAAGTTTTATATTTTGAAACTAATTTATTTTATGTGGTGTGTATTATTAATATTTGAGATATTATATAATGAAATAAAATTTTATTCATGGTAATTTAATTTCATTTTAAATCTCTATATTTTAGGAGGTTTTGATTTAAATTCTTCTTAAATTTTAAGGGGTTTTGTTTACTCAATTCTCATTCATTGAGTTATAATTATTATTCTTGAACATCTTTCATATAATTTGGGTATTTTTCCCTATGATTGTATTATATGGTATTTTATCTTTTACTTATGAGGATTTAAATTTCTACTATATATACGTATTTTCAAAATTTTCTTACTTCATGAGCTATGTTGTGTGTAAGGGACTTTGGTAACTCAAATCTCTTTATTTGATTTATGTGGTATCTTTTGAAATTCAACCTTTAATATTATATTTATTAATTTATTTCTCATTTTATATAATGCTATATTTTATTTTTCTAGGGATAATGTTTATTTTGATTCAAATATTCTTACTTGATTGTTCTATCACCTAAAAGTATAACGTTATCAAGAACAAACCTCCATCTATTAACTGGATATTTGTTTCATATATATATTTTCCTTCCCAAAAAATTTATCCACTATTTTTTATAAAGAAAATGTGGATTATTTTATATGATTATAATAATTATTTTTACCCATTTTTAGATGGAAAATATAATACTCTTTTTATGGTGTGGGTTTCTAATTTTTTTTTCAAAATATTTTCCATCCTTTCAAAATCAAATGTTTTATCTTCCACCCCACATTTCCTTTGATAATATTTATGAATTTTGAAGGAATAATTTATTGATGTTTTTTTAAAAGGTAAATATTTTCCATATTTTTCACTTTACTTTTTAAAAAATAACTTTTGATAGTGACCCATAACTTCATTATTCTAAGAAAATGTTGAAAATGAAATATTATAATGTTATCCATGGGAAAAAATATTTCCACATACTTTGAAATTTTATTAAAAAGTTTATCTCTAAGTTTTAATGGTTTCTAAAATAAATTATTTTTCTCATAGATTTATAAAATATCACTTTTAAAATGATTTCAAACGATCATAGATATTTCTTATTTCCAAAGTGATTTTTACAAAACTCCTTAAAAGTGTTTTTAATATAATTTATTTTCCTTTGACATATATTATGCTTTATTGATGATATTTTTCAAATTTAACCATACAACTTCTTTCTCTGTATGAATTATGTAACGTCCTTATCTTTTTGAGAAATAGTCCATCAATACCTTTGTCTTTCCTAATAATTTTTGGTGTATAACCATAATTTTTCTTCTAATATATTTACTTTGTGAATACCCTATTTTTGATTCCTTTGATTAAAGTGTGTTTATCTAGATACCATACATCAATTGATTGGGTAAAATTATTATCTTAAATTTATACCCTTTATCTATATAGTGTATATACCATATAATATATTATCTTGATTGAATGGTATTTACCTAGAAAGTTACTTGATGTTATTGGATACCTATTTATATTTTATGGGTTTATCATGTTATGTATGATTTCTATATATGAACCAATTTGAAAAGGACAGAAGACCCATTTTATTTCTATGTGTTCTTTATTATGTGTTAAATGAAACCCATTTTCTATGCATGAGTTATTTACTCAATAAAAAGGTGAATGATTTTCATTGTAAAGTTTTATGAAACCTATTCCTATTTTTGGGATTTAATTATTTTATGGTTAAATGTTTTCTTATAAAAAACATGTGTATTATTAATATTTAAGTGATGGGTTGGCCCTATATAGCCCTCCAATTCATTGGGTAAATATTTACATCTCATGATATAATAATAAAATGAGTAGTGATGGTCGATCCAAAAATGGGAAACATATTGTGATGCCTGATCTACTATGGGAAATAGATAAGTAAAACTCAACTCACCAAGGGAAATAGGTGAGTGAAGCTTGATCCATTAAGGGAAATAGGTTGTGGTACCTGATTTACTATGTTACGATTTCTATGATTATGGATGTTATATAATTCTTAAATATAACTTTTTCTATGATATGTGACATTCTCATGATGTATTATTATGTTATGCCATGATTTATGATCCATGATTTGTTGGGTATAAAATTCTTATGTATCCTAAATTATACCCATATTATCATCTTATGATCACTTATAATCATTGATTGTTATCACTCATGTTTACCCTTATCATGTATTTTAGATCAACTATTCCTTATATTTCCATTTACCCAGGTTATGAAGATAAAAAGTATGAATTTTTAGAAGGTTATCTTATGTGGATAATTTGTGGGAGATGCTAAAGACTAAAAAACTGTTTATATAGTGAAAAAATTTCCATTAGTTAAAAAATATATGAGTTTGGTTAGTTAATGTTTTGTTCTAATTATATAAGACTCTAAACCAAAAAGGTATTGGAAATGTATTTAAATGAAATATTTACTTTATGTTAGGTAATTTGAATGGTCATGTCTATGGGATGCTATAGTTGGTATCAGAGCAGAGTTTAGATAAAATTAGATATTTTTATGATATTAGTTGAGGATCAATTGGGTTTTAGAAATGTTATAATAGGTTGATAAGTTAAGGTTGATTATAATTTCAAAGGTATAGATATCCCTTCAGGTCGGCTAAGGTAATATTTTTGGGATTAATATAAGACAACTTTAGTAAAAACCCAAGGGATATGTATAAGGGATAAGTTTAAGTATAGGATAAAATCTAGAAGTATTGGTGAGGTAGAGATTGTATAGTTCTCCTAACAATTATATCCTTTTCTGGATATTGACAAGTGGATATAGTTGTAGCATAGATGCACCTAGGAAAAATCATCTAGAAAAAGGCTGACTGAGCATTGTCTCTATCTTCACTCTAGTGAAAAATGAGTGGGACTAAGATTACACACCTATCTAGACACCCCTAGGGGATATTATTTTCTCAATCAATTTCTATTTATGAACCATTATAAAGGATTTATTTCCTAATTAATTTAAGGTATGAGTTAAAAAATTATGATAAAACACAACTTAAAGTAACCTATGTATAACTAAGAGAGTTATAGGATGAACCGAATATGACATAGTTAAAATAAAATTATCATAGTTTGAAATTAATGTTTCATTAGAGAAGACTTATTGGGATTTATATTTCATATTCTTATAATCGTTTACTCAGATTTTATAGGATATTATCATAATCATTTTGGTTTTTGGTATTTGGTCAAAACATTATCACAAAAATGAAGCTGATAAAGGAATGTATCCAAAAACCACTATGTCTTATAACCGAATAAGGGTGAATACTTAAATGGTTGATAATTTTATTATATTATTTCTATGATGGAAAAAGGTTAATTTTCTTGTCTTATATAAGTTAGTGAGGTTGATATCTTAATAGAAATTAAATATTGACACTCTGAGCCATTTTCATTAGTAATTGATATTTATCAATGATGTTATGGTAAATTCTAAAAGCCTTGAGGATTATGTGAATCATATAAGGATTTTTATTCTTTAAAGGTATGGAAACATATATTAAATGGAATCAATAACCCTAAAGATTTATTTTATGAAAAGGTTTCATTTTTGGGGGATAACTATTGGAGAACACATGATTGAGGTATGTATAACACTTAGGTTTAATATATGATTGATATTGAGGTAATAAAGGGTTGATTTATTATGAGAAAAGTGAATTAGATAGTATTCATATCCTTGGAATTAATTATTTATTTAATGAAAAATTGATCCCTAATATTTATGGTGATGTTTATCTCATTTTTTGGATCATGATATATATAGACCGGTACATGAATTTATAAACTAGTGGTTGAAGATATGAGATAATTTTTGAAGGAATATATTATTTTTATATGGTTTAACATACTATATATTTAAATTTTTTTGGGGAATGGTATATAATGGATAATATATGATTAAGATATATACATAATGGGGTACATAATTGTATGAATGATCAATGTTATTTAAAGAAAGATAAATAACTTGGTATATCCTAAGAGATCATGGTTGATATAATATTAGAAGTTATATCCTAAATGATGGATATGTTAATATTAACTTCACCTATTATCATTAGTGAGTAATAATTAAAATTATGAGGATGCAATTTATTTAAGGGGGTAGAATGTAATGACATGAGATTTGGGACCCTCTAAATTAATACTAACTTCAATATCTTATGTCACACACAACACCAAACTAACACAAAACCCAACTAAAATAAACCATGACATATTAATATTACATGAATAATATAATAATTAGTTGATAAAAGGATAATAATCAATTAAAATAATTATATATTATTATTCTCTTCGACTAATATTTAAAAAAGGATGCCTTTTGAAAAACCATTTTAAAAAGGGGGAACTGTATTTTACCTTAATAAATTAAATTGATCATACTTAAAAGTTTATTAAAATAGGTAATATTTATATTTATAAACTAATATATTAGTATTCAATAATTTATAAATATATATGAAATAATATTAAAATCACTTGAAGTTTAAAAATGTCATTTTTTTAATAAAAGAAATTTTCCTTCATATATTGTTTTTTCATTTATAAGATAATTTATAAATTTTATAATTTTAATTTGATAAAAATAAATTCATTTTTGGATTAAACATATCAATATTATCTTAAAATAATTTTTTGTATTTTCCTAGAAAGATTTATTTTAAGGTGAATATTGCAATAT
Organism: Viscum album; assembly: GCA_963277665.1. Taxonomy (NCBI): domain Eukaryota; kingdom Viridiplantae; phylum Streptophyta; class Magnoliopsida; order Santalales; family Viscaceae; genus Viscum; species Viscum album. The sequence goes on along the minus strand of OY728156.1, from coordinate 1,362,413,764 downwards.
ATAATTTTCAAAAAGAGAGTGCATTTTATAGAGTTATTAGTCTATAAGTATGATTTATAAATTTATGAAAACCATTTTATTGAAAAATATGTATTTTATAAGTGAAATTATAAATTTATAAATATTTAATTTGGTTTACAAACCTCTAATTAACATTTTAGAATATGAGTAATATTTTTCTAAAAAAATTATTTTTAATAATTTATACATTTAGTATTTCAAAATTAATTTTTATCCCAAATGAATCAAATAAAATGGATTTAATTTTTTTAATCATTTGGTACAAATTATTTAATAAGGTCCATTTTTATTTTTGGTCATAAAGGATAAGTTACGATAGGTAAAAACTAGTTACTGTAGTAAAATATAAAATGGAAAAAGTAAAGAATCTAAGAGTAAAATACCTCAAACAGGTTTAAAACATGCGTGGTTGTAGAATTTATTAACCTTATTACTTCCCTTATGTATTATTTATAAATTTTTGATCCAGTTTCCTTTAGAGAGACTTCCCATTATTTAAAAGTTTTGGGTGTTTACAAAAAATACCATCCCTTTTCACTTTTAAAAGGGGAAATCCCCTCCTAACTTCCCCTCACACAACAACCCCATATGTTTAGAAAAAACTCTACCTAAAACTCCCATAAAAATTCCTACCCATCTTAAATTTTTTCTTTTATTCTCAAAATACCACCCCTTAAATGCTTAACCCCTTTCAAAAATGAGATAATCCAAGAAGTGAGGTATATGTTCCTAACTTCTCTTCTTCATTTATATTTCTTTTTATTATTAAAAATTAAATAAAACATCTTAAAATGATAACATCAGTATCCTTAGCATACTGATATACAACATCCTAACCTAGGAGACACTTAGAATGGTGTCTCGAGTTGGTTTTACATTGGGCCTCAAGTGGGCCTCCTCATACTCTAGTGGTTTCTAGCTAGCAGCGAAGGTCAAAAGTTGGTACATTGGGGAGACTATTACCTATGGAATAGAAATAAATAGCATGAAATAAATAATAAATAAATATAATGAAATAAGAAACAACTGATCATCAATAATAAATGAATGAGTGATCATGAATTAACATTATCTGATATAAATACAGGTAGGTATGTATAGTGCATGGTGAGGATGAATAAATAAATAAATAAATAAAAGACACCATGACTATATCTAATATCCTCATGATCATAAGATTGGTTCTCTACTCCCATACTCCATCATAACCCCGAAGGATAACAATAAGCAAGCACAAACCATAGTCCTAGACCTGCAATCATGAGATCTATTCAGGCACCCCAGTGCGATGGTGGCCTGAACAGGGTGTGATATATATTTAGTAGGACACCACCAATGATGTCTATAATAAATAAAAACTATGAATATATGCTATATAAGTGTACTAATATAATATAAATAAAGTTTTAAATATTAATAATGCAATATAGTCTATAATCACATGCTATAACAATCAATCTATAAAATAAGAATAACTATAAATAGAGAAAAACACCAACCACAAATTACACTGGTATATCTAGTATTAAGAAATCTCAACATATGAAAATTAATCATGTATCAGTCCTATGAGGGGAAAGACCCAGGGTTACTGACCATAAAATCCTCTTAAATTCTATGTATCTTATCCATTGCAAACTCGATGAAATATAAACCAACACAGGCCAAGACCTAAGGCCATTGACTAAGGTGTCTTCTTCAAGTCCACGAATCACATCTATAGAAAAATAAATAAATACTTGGGTGGAGTCTAAGGAGCATGTCCAAGGTAGTCCAAGAAATTTGGATCTAAAGTTATAATCCAAGACATCCAATGATATATATATAAGTGGTTCATCAGTGCCATAATGTGTTATGTCACACTGGTTCCATACCATGAAATCCCATTCAACATAATTCATATATTGATTCAAGGGTCCATGTTAGTGTTCATGCCCATATCAATTTGATTGATCACATTCTATTCTTAATTTAATCCACATATAGGAGAAGATAAAGAGGACCATGTTAATGTCTATTCCATTCCATTAAATAACTACATAATTAGAATAAGTCAATGGATTTTCCTTTTCATTCCACAATTCCCATTTAAACTATTTCTTTAATTAATTTACTTATAATGATAAGGTTCTAACCAAGGTACTCTACCTTTAACATTTCATTTAATTCTATTTGGATCCCTTTAATAATAGGCAAGCTCAACACACTCTATGGGATGGTGTAAACGTGGTAAATATCACAAAATTACATCAAGGGTGGTTCAAGTTGATTTTGATAACCTATAAACTCGTGTACATGTGTAATAACATTTTTAAATAATGGTATAAACTTCCAATTTAAGGGCCTATTAATTTAAGGATAAATTCTTGGAAGGTATACCATGAGACACAATGACACAAGCTATAAAACACCCAAATTTTTTAGGTAAAATGTATAGAACATTTACCATATGATTAGGATGGTCTACTCATAAAATATAAAGCTTTGATTCAATCCAAAACAAGAGAAATCATAAGAATATACAAAAAACCTAAAAATAGGGTGAATTATCTCATATAGAGATAGTGCCAAAGATGGAAAGATAAACTGAAAATTGAAGCAAGATGAGTCTTAGAATTACCAAGAGGCTTCCAAAACATCTGATGACAATGAAATCGAGCCAAGAAAAAGGAGATTCACCTAGGGAAGAGGGAGGAAGGGTGGTGTACATGTGGGAAGCCTCCTTGGAGAATGGAGGAGAAAAAAGGGGTTTAAAAACTTAAAGTCTAGGAGGACAAAATTGTCACCCCCTTTAACAAGGCACATAGTTAGGTTTTATAGTTTGGATAACCGTGCGCTAACTATGATGATATCATTACCCAAGAGCCACACCCTTTATGGTTTAGCCGCATGGTTTGGGATAACTGTGTGCCAACCATGTGGTGATATTGGTTATGTGGCAATAACCATGTGGAAAAGAACACAGTTTATAAAACCATACACATCCTGTGCTCCCACCTCTGTAATTTAATATAGATATTACACATGGCCATGTGCCCCACCTTGAACAGTTTAAAAAACCATGCAACACCCATTATAGGGCCGCATAGTTTCTTATGAGGATCCATACAGTTTAAACAAACCGTGTGTCTTTCTATTTCTTTAAAAAAGTGATATTTTGGAGATAAAAACTCCTGAAACTCATCCAAACTTACGAGACACATCTATAGACTTAAAACACATCAAAAAAAACTTTTAAGTGTCCCAACTCTCAAATTTACATTCCAAGTCTTAATTTAAGATTTGTCCCATCCACCATATGAGAAGTTCAATTTCCCTTATAAATTTCCAAGTGGCTCAAAACACAGTACATTAAATCCTCCCCACCTTATAACTTCTCATCCCTAAGAATCCTTTAGGAACAATAAAAACATCACTCGACCTACTTGGGTTGTGAAATTCTGTTTAAAGAACCACATCTCATTTCCAAATACCCAATGCACATCCAAGCTCTATTTTAATAACATGGTACTTGAATTGTTAAAATCAAGATAATGTTCATACCCTAATATGAAACATAAAGATGGTTCTTACCTGATCCCACCCAACCCGATACATGATCACTTCATCATCTATTACATCATCTAGCCTATGGCGCTCCCCACTATTGGTTTTTTATTTTAACATGGCCAATTATGAGTCACAATACTCCCACCATTGGAATTACCTAAAGAAAATGTATGAATCATTCTAGAAACACTCCTGATACATTTATCAAATTACATGTGAGGAAACTACCCTTGGTTCTCGATCTAATCAAAATGGTTAAAATCTAATCGATCAAGCTAAAACTGGTCGTAATGACTTTTTCCTTGAAAATCCCCGGTCGACCCTTTAAGCTACACATGTATTATCCCAAAGGCATTCTTGGTGTGGTCTCATCACAAATCACATTCCTTTATTTGAGATAATTTAAGTTGAACCACTTCTATTAAACTACTTTATGAAGATGATCATCTCCCAAGAACAACTCTTCACTAAAAAATATTCTAAATTCCTTATTCCAAGGCATACCAAGATCATTCTGAGAATACTCACCAAACCCCGTACCCAACTTTCAATGATGTCTATATGAACGATCTCCCATGAAAAAACTTTTTCATTTTATAACCCCAAAACCAACATTATCTTGATCCATCATCCATGGATCGTCATGAGATACTTCGGGCATAACGCCCACCTCTTCCATTTCACCCAATCCATTATCGATTTATACCTATAATTACTGATGAATCCATCTGTACATGATACTATTCATCAAACATCATATGAGTGTTAAAATGAACATCACATGATTAGTATCAAGGTTCCATGACCCTACCCACATGAGGGGTGGCCAATAGTGACCAACGTCCTACTCCCACATTAGGATCATACTTATTATTGCATCAATGAATAATTTCTAATTACCATAGCCCATGCTCTATCCATTCCTGGACCAAATAGCTAGCATGTCTAGGAATCCTCTTATCCATAGGATTAATTTAAATACCAACTATCACCTATTCCCACTTCTAGTGAATGGATATCATGGATAAAGGTGAATTTGAATTATAATGAGGTTTATCACCTTCCAACAAACAATAGTGTACTATGCTCCATTTGTCTTATCTTAAAACTTCTCATTGAGTGAAACTATTAGAGAGTCATTTAATCAAACCCTAATGAATATTTAAATAGGTAGCTCAGTATATAGTTAATTCTCTTTAAATATACTCAGGTCAATTTCAAGATAAGGGTAATGATTGCCTATTAATTAAGAGCACACTGAGATTTTATCGATAGGCATGTATAGCTCCCTACGAGCCACACTTGCATCATTAGTCCACACCTGAATTTTTCAATGACTAACACCATGTATCCCTACCATGCATGAACAAGTACATTATAGTTTAGTCATAATTCTGGGTACTTCGTTTTAATTACTCAAAGATCCAGGTCACCCTGCCTGCAAGAATCATATTCAAAACCATCGATCCTCGAACCTTACTCATCTACTCATTGACGTCCAACTCTAAACAGTTTCCAAACGCAATAGGCATGAGATAAACTTACAATATAAATTAGTTGTACATCATGTACCCCCCAATTCATAAAACCAACCCACACTTCTAATATTCGTTAGTCAATAAGGTCAAACTGACCATGATACATGGCATGTTAGTATTTGAATACATTGAGAGTTCCCTTAGAAATCCTATTAAAAATTGGGAATCTCACATGTTCCATGATTTTTCAAATGAATGCCCACATCATGATGTAATTTTTGAGAGGAAAGCATCAATAGGGAAACACTACAATTAGTCCAGGCACCCGAATAGTCCTACCCAATGTAGCCAATTTTTATAAACAAGCACTCACAGTGCTTTTCAAAAGTAAGGGAATCACCATTACCGAATCAAAATACTCGAGCACATACCATTAATTATTCTAGAAAATAGCATAAAATGGAGCTCACTAATTAAATACAATCATATTATCAGACTAATCTCTTCCATAGGTTGTATTTAACAGAACCACTTCATCGACCTACTAGGGTATGAGTCAAAATCAAGGGTCCCTAGGCCTCCCACCTAGCCCTAATTTCTATTGTATGAGAACCATATCCCATTCATGGTAATTTATTACAAAACATCTAACATTCCTATAAACCATATTTTAGATTAGTTAAAACTAAAAAAATTAAGGAAGCATTGACCTAAAAGGGTTAGAATCTATCATCATAGGCGTAATGGCACTACTTGCTGAAGATCGGGCTACTAGGCCCTGATCATCTATGAGAAGATAAAAAGGGGAGTGCTCACTAAAAGAGTAAAATTCTAACATAAAGAATAAAATGGATGAAACTCAATAGTATATGTATATGATAATTCCCCCTTAATTTTTAACTTAGCATAAAACCACCCATCTACCCGGGGTGTCCTTTCATTATCTTGAGTACTACTCATGTCAACCTTTACTCGAATGAAACCTCTCATCTAAAAACTAAAAGGAAGTATTTATCAATTATTTAAGGTATGAAGGTGATATATAACTAGGATAGATCCTTACATACACAAGTCATAGACCATAAAATAAGATCACACTAGAAAAGATCACTAGGCCTTACCACCTAGCCTATAGGTCCAATACAACCTAGGAAGAAGTAATCAAACTTCCAAAACAATGGTTACATTCCCATTCAAGTAAAATCTCAAGGAAAAATTTAAAATTAACCCCTAAATGGGGGTACTTACAATAATAACCTATAAAATATTTAATTTATGGAATTTAAATGATTCTCATTCATTTAAACATTTAAAATAGTTTGTATACCAAGGATATCAAGTTACAACTATTAGAGAAACTGTACCATTTAATTTATTTAGCTAAAGTAATGAAAAATTTGTCAATTATCTCATAGTTTACCTTTTAACATTTATTTTATTAAATATTTTTCACAATTTTCTTGGTTAAAGAAAATTCCAATTTCTAATCTATAGAGGAAAAAACTCTTTAGTTTGTAATAGGAATTTTAAATAACTAATGCCTCATAGTAATAAATCTCAAAAGAAGATAATGTGTCTTTTATTAATTAATAGAACTAGTTAAGTAAGATTAAATCGTATGTTTATATGTAACACCATATAAGTGGGTGCATACACTTTAAATTACCACCCCATTTACATAAACATACCTCGATGGGGTTGAATTACTAAGCACATAAGAAAGTAAAGGAGACTTATGAGGTTCCCATCATGTCAATCTGGGTTTAATTATATGGTAAACCATTCCCAATTTATAGATTCAACACTTTATTAATTATATTTGACATCCCGTTTAAGTGCAACCCATAACAGTTTATATTATTGAAATTCTAAAACATCTTTAATGTGTTTATCTCATAAAAAACATGCCAAGATCGACCTACTTGGGTCGAGTCTAATTTATCTCATAAGTAACATTCCCAACTAGCCTACTTGGGTCCATTTGTGAATTTAAGGATTTAGTCATATGGGTTGTCATGCCCAATTCATAGAGGTACAAGCCCCTTAAGTCACAATTTACCATTTATTTAAAAACAGTCATTTTATGTACAAATTTTCATTTTAGTATTTATATATATACATCCTAGTTTAGTTAGATGAATTACCATTCCTGAATTATAAAGTTACTTTCCTTTATAATTTATAATTGGAATTCATGTAACTACAACCGAGTTTTTATTTTTAGTCTCAAATATTTAAATTTAATGTATAATGGTTTGATCACATGGGTTACCCTTACCAATTTATAAAGGAACATACAGTCTATAAATTATTAGTGACACCCATTTAATCACAAAAATAAATGTTTCATCCCACGAAACTAATTTTCCATGGATCAAACATGTTATAATTGGTTAATTAAGGTGATTCCATCAAACTATATAGGAAAAAACTATTTAGATTGATACAAAAACTTTAATAACCAATTTTATATATCGTAAGTGTTTCTAGGATTTCTATCACTAAGAAAGAAATACAATCATGTAATATTAAAATTTTTACAACCACAGAATAAATAATAAATAAAGGAAATGGAATAAACAAAAACCGATCATCAATAATAAATGAATGAGTGGTCATGAATGATTATGATCTGATATAAATACAGAAAGGTATAAAAAATTCATAGTGTGGATTATAAAAGAAATAAATAAATAAAAGACACCATGGCTATCTCAAAAAGTCTTATGAACTCAAGCTCAATTCTATGCTCCCATACTGCATCCTAGCATAAAATTATAACAACAAGCAAGCAAAAACCATGGTCTTGAACCTTTAATCATGAGATCTTTTCAGTTACCCCAATTCAATGGTAGCCCAAATAGGGTGTGAGATATACTTTATAGGCCACCACTAATGGTGTCTATAACAAATCTAGACCATGAATATAGGCTATATTAGTGTGAAGATATAACAAAAATAAATCTATAATGATTAATAATACAATCATGTATATAAGCACATACTATAACAATTATTTTATAAAAGATGAATAACTATAAATAGATTAAAAAACCAACCACGACCTATGTCAGTATATCAATTATTAATAAAGTTAAAAATATGATTAATAATCATGTATATGACCTATGAGGGTTAGAAACCAGAGTTATTGACCAAGTCATCCTCTTCAAGTCCATGGAGATCATCCATAGAAAAATCAGTGATATATAGACCTACATGGTCCAGAATACAAGGCCATTGACCAGGGTATCCTCTTCAAGTCCATGGAGCGCATCCATAAAAAACTCAGTAAAGACTTGGGTGGATCCTAAGGATCATGTCTAAGGTGGTATGAGAAATCTATATCCAAGGTTATAATATAAGGCATCCAATGTAACACACACACACACACACATAAGTGGGTCATTGGTGCAATACCATGTTACATCACACCAATGCTATACCATGAAATCCCATTAAATATAATTTATATAATGATTCAAGGTTCCATATTAGTGTCCATTCTCATATCAATTTAATTGATCACATTCCATTATTAATTTAATCTGAAAAGAGAAGATGATAAGGAGGGCCATATTAATGTCCATTCCATTCCATTAAATAACTACATAATTAACATAAGTCAAGGTATTGTATATTTCATTCCACAATTCCCATTTAATATATTCCATTAATCCTTTCACTTATAATTACAAGGTTCTATCTAAGGTAATCAACCTTTAACATTTAATTTAATTGTATCTAGATCCCTTTAATAAGATGTGAGATCAATACACTCCATGGGTTGGTGTAAATGTGGACAATATAAAAAAACACCCTCAAGGGTGGTTTGGGTTGAGGTTGATGACCACCAAACTTTCATATGGGTGTAATGACATGTTTTAATAATGGTCTAAACATCCAATTGAAGGGTCTTTTAATTAAATGATAAACACACAGAAGGTCAAGTGTGCAACACAATGATGCAAGCTATAAAAAACCAAAACTATTTAAGGAAAAGGTATAGACCAACTACCTCATGATTGGGATGGTTAACTCATCTAATATCAGGATTTTATTCAATATGAAACAAGAGAAATCAAAATAATAATCAAACACCTTGAAAATAGGGTGAATTAGATTACATGGATATAATAACAAATATTTCAAGATAATATAAAAAATGAGGTTATATGAGTCTTATAATTACTGATAGGATTCCAATGCATCTGATGGTGATTAAACCATGTTAAAAATAAAGGAGTTCCACTGAGGGAAGAGGGAGGAATGCTGGTGCACATGAGATAGGCCTCCTAAGAGAATGGAGGAGGAAAAAGGTGTGTAAACCCTTAAAGTGTCGAAGGTAAAAATCATCATTTTCACCCCTTTTAATGTGGTGCATGGTTAGGACACATAGTTTAGCTAACCATGTGCCAATTGCACATATCTCACTTCCCAAGAGCCATACCCCACACAGTTTGGATACACAGTCTGAGATAATCAGGCACCAAACATGCAGTGCTATTAGTAAAGTGGAACTAACCATGTGGCTAGGCACATAGTTTAGAAAACTCTGCACAGTCCATGTGCCCACCTCTATAATTTTAAAAGTCCCAATTAGGATCAATGTATCCCTAATAGGGGGAGGGGTGAATTAGTGATATATTTTTATTTTATGTTAACTTTCTTGTGTAAAAACCTTCACCTCCTATTATAGAATTGTCACTTTTCTGAAAACAAAATGTTCACACATCCATAGGAACACAAGTATTTATAGGGTTCACTAATCAAAAAGAGTAGGTAGTCCTTGACATGGTTTGGAAACAATCCAATATCACACAATCCACTCAAAAAAATTCATTTTATGTGGATACAACAAGCAGGATATTCCCTTACACTTGTGTAACACTATGATTAATAAAATAGTGCATGTGATTCTTCTAGCATAAAGGATGTGAAACAAGTTTGTGTAAAAAGTTAAGAAACCTTCACCAGTTGGTTCCAAACATGTTACTGTGATTCCTTATCAACTTTCAATTTACAATTCTTCAAAACAAAAATATTCACTTTCTTACCCAGTAGCAGGTAACAACTTAACTTTTGAATTTCATACAAAAAATTAGTCTGATGGATCAATTTTATTCCTCAATATGATACTTCAATCAAGAAAATAGATAAGAAAATAATAATTTGGAAACAATTCTGAACCACTTAAAACTTTACTTAGAAATCTATATTCAATGACTCGGTCTGATCCAATAACCCATTATTCTTCTTCTGTTTGGAAAACTTCCTCATCAAAACTATTTCAAGAAAATTATTCTCGCTTCCAAAACTTTTATTACTCTCTCTCTCTCTTCACACGTGAATAATACAAGCATTATAAAGTAAAATGCACTTCCTACTATTTATAGGCACCCTGAAAAGGAATGGGTAGGAAACCAATTTCACTTTCCTGCTCAACCAAAATTCCTAAAACTCAAATTTCACATTCATTTTGACTCTATATTTGAATTATTCAACACTTATCAACTTTTATCAATTCTTATCAAAACTTCAAGAATCTTCTAAAACCTTCAACCCAATTCAAACTTACTAACGGTTCTTCAGTCTGATACCATTTGACATTATGACACTATCTTCATTACGATGAAAACATATGGTCACTCAAATTTTATTGATCCACATGAAAACACATAAGAACTAAAGACTTGTCATTTTGATGCTCTATACCAACTTAAAAACAAACAAACAAATGAATTCTCATTTCAATGCTATGAACCTCCTAAAACTTTGAAATTATTCTTCTATAAACATTGTTTTAACTTATGTAGAAATCAATACCCCCTTGATAACACTCTAGAAAAACTTTTAAAATAATATTACCTTTTCTTCAATTGTTCAGATATTCCTATGACCACATCTAATGAAGTCTAGTATCTAATGAATTATCTATATCATACTGTATATGATGGATCGGTCTATGCTTCACTCTGATGTACCGGTGTCAAGATTTTTTTGATGACTCTTGACCCACCTAGAAAACAAACAACAGTTATTCTTTCATTCTTGACCCACTAAAAAACAACACTACCTAAATTCTCACTTCAATGTCTCTAAATCATGACTTGTCTAAATATTATTGACCCACTTTAAAGAAAGAAAAATTATGACTTTATTTTCTCTTGACCCAATTGAAGACAACCAACATTTCTTTTGTTTTATGAAAATGGTTGACTACATTGTTGATCTTCATCAGGTTGACTGGTCTCTGATTAAATTCATTTCATCAGTCCCCAAAACTCCCATTTTTCTTATTTATTTCTCTCAAAAATTCCCACCATTCTGGGCCACCTCTGATAAGACTCTTCATCCGACATCCTTTTGATATAAAAATTGTGTCTGATGGATCAGTGTTAGTGTTACTACGATAGATCAGTGGAACACCAAATTAGATGGGCTAGTGCCAACATCAAATTATTTTCTTCTAGAATTTCCAACTAATGAATGATATTGATAATTGTTTAATTTAGTGAATTAGACAATTCGATGGATTAGACAGTCTAATGGACCGGTCAATTAGTGCTTCAGCAAAACTTTGAATTAAAAAACTTCAAACTCCCCAAACTTTATTTATTTAAAAACTTATACTTGTATAATTAATTCCTTATAAATTTGAGAACATTTATATTTTCATAGAATCGTATGAATTATATCATAAAGTTCTATAAATTCCCATCCTTCCAGCATCTTCTATATTTCCAACTAGACCTCAATCTGATTGGAATCACTTGGAATGACTCAACCACTTTTTATACCATTCTTCCAAAAATCTTGGATCACAAGTTTATAGATAACTCATGATGTTGAAAATATAAAAAATATAAAATCATCATAGGATTTATTATGTATACATTTAGACTCCAATATATAACCTCATTATGATCGAAACCTTATTCTGGACCCAAGGTAAGTACAAAGAACCTTTTCAACCAGAAAAATTATTTAGAAACCAATTGAATTTATTAAGTATCTTGTGTCTAATATTTTGAGTGTAGTACACCTTCATCCAATCATCAAAAATTAAAAAGTTAACTACCTTTTCATAATAACAATAAAATAAAAAACTTTCAGTATAAACTTATTTTAACATCCAAAAAATAACTTCAGCCAACTTGGTCCCAACAATCTCTCCCTTTGGATTTTTTTGTCAACCATGGTTCATCAATCACTAGACTTTGTAAACTCAAAAAATGGACCACTTATCAACATTTATAATCCTACATGAGATAACTCATTGTAAAAAACCAAAATCATTGACATAAAATTCATGCTTTCCAAAATTAGTGACTTAAAAAACTTCCTCAAATTTTGAAGCTTATTTTTCTTTCACCTTTCAAAACTTATTTCACTTTACTATAGATACAAGTTTCCTACACACTTCAAATTTTTTTATAAAAGTTCATACACATACATGCTGAGTTCACAGATTACCCAAAACTCCCCCTACATACATGCTTCCTTAAAAGTTATAGAACATATAAATGGATAGATTTATGAAACATCATTTTTATCCCCATTTAAAAACACTATCCAAAGATTGGATGAGAGAGGGGATAGAAAAACATACCTCAAAATTAGAGATATCTAGGTCGTACACACATGTTCAACCTCATTTTGAAAAATGATTCCTTTGTTAAAGGTTTTGTGAATATGTCAATAACTTGTTTCGATGTAGGAACATAATCCATCTTGAGTTAATTATTCTACACATTATCTTTGTTGAAATGATATTTGATATTAATATGTTTTAAACAATAATTTTGTACTGGATTTATTATAAGTTTTATAGAACTATGATTATCACAACCTAAGAGAATAGGTAGATTCACTTAAATAAGTAAGTCTTCTAACCAAGTCTTCATCTATATAAGTTGTGTTATAGATTGAGTGAAAGCAACATACTCAGCTTTAGTCATTCTAAGAGTCATTGAATTTTTTTCTAATTATTCTAACTCACACAAATTTTCCCCAAAATTAAAACTCCACCTGATGTGGATCTTCTATCTTCAATACTTGCTACCTAATCATCATCTTTATAGCCAAAAAAATCAATTCTTTCTGATCAATCATACCTAATTCTGATTTTTTTGTTCCTTTGATATATCTAAGAATTATTTTACCAGCTAATAGATTTGATTCTTTTGGAGAAATTTAGAATCCTATACATAAGGTAACAAAATAAAAAATGTCTATTCTTAAGGCAGTCAAATATAACAAACTTCCAATTAGCTTCCAAAACTATTTATATTCAACTTCCTTACCTTCCCCATATTTAATCAACTTGGTTCCAACTGAAATTGTTGTAGAAAACAGCTTAAATTTTTAGATTCCAAAATTCTTAAGAAGTTACTTAGCATAATTTTATTGAGAAATAAATATGTGTTTCTTATTTTGTAAGATCTATAACCTAAGAAAGTATTTTATTTCACCAAGCATGGAAATTTCAAAAAATTTCATTATCTATTCAAAAAACGTTTCACAAGTTCTTTCAAAATTACCAATAAATATAATATCATCAACATATACAATAAAAATGTGGTAAATGTCTTGAATTTCTTTGATGTATAGATTACTATCAACCCTTCCTTTATTAAATGTAAACTTCCTTAAGCAGTTATACAATTTGGAGTACTATTCCCTTAGATATTGCTTTACCACATATAAGGATTTATTCAACTTTCACATGTAACTTTCCTCCTTCCCAATAAAAAAACCACAAGGTTGATATATATAAAATTATTCATCAAGTTCTCCATTAAAAAATCCTAACTTCACATCCATGTGATTTTTTTAACTTCATTGTGCAACAATATCAAGAAAGATTCTAATTTTTTCCAACCTTTAACTGAAGAAAAATTCTCATAAAAATAAATAACTTAAATTTTTGAGTAACCTTTAAAAACCAATATTTATTTATTTCTTATCACTTCACCATCTTTATTCAAATTGTTTCAGAACAAAAACTTTTTACCAATAACATTTTTATCATTTGGGTTAGGTACAATTTCCCAAGTATCATTCTTCTCAATCTGATCCAACTCTTCATTCATAGCCTAAATCCATTCTAGATGCTCAAAATATTTATTCACATATTTTGGATCAAATTTTGAATATAAAGAAGTATATGTAATAACTTTTTATTTTCTTCAAGTCTAAACCTTTTGATGTTGATTACCAATTAGATTTTACACTTGGCTTCTCAGCCTTGGATGAGATGTTCAAATTTTTTCCTCATCACTAGAAATAGCTGAGTCCAAATCTTCAATTTGTGTGCTATAAAATTTTTTGGAATAATTTTCATGTTTATTAAAAACAATTATTTCATCCTTCTCATCTTCCTCACCTGCATGTGTTTGTATTGTATCTTCCTCAGCCTTCTCAAGAACTTTCACATCAATAGAGTCAGCTAATATTACTGTTTCTTTGTTGAAACATTTATATCCTCTTCCATCCAGAGCATAACCAAGAAATATTACATATTAAACACTATGATCAAACTTTCCATGGTTTCCACCTTTTTTCTTTATGATGTAGGGACACCCAAAAACCCTTAAGCATTTTAAACTAGGAGTTTTATCATAAAACATTTCATAAAGAGTCATATCATAACTTGGCCTATAGAAACACCGGTTTTGAATATAAAAATCCATTCACAAGATTTCCTCCAAAAGTAATGAGAAATACAATATTCAAGTAACATAGTATATCCCATTTCAACCAAACTTCTATTATTCCTTTTAGAAACATAATTTTTTTGTGGTGTGTATGGTGTACTAAACTCATTCCAAATTCCATGTTTTTCAAGCTAACTTTTGAAATATTCATTCTTGTATTCATCACCATTATAAGTTCTCAAATTATTCATATTATACCCAAATTCCTTATCATATATCATCCTGAAACTTTTAAATAGATTTAGAGAATCTGACTTATGTTTCAAATATATAACACAAGTAATGTGAGTAAAATAATCAATGAAATAAATGAAGTACTTATCTCAGAAAGTTGATTGTTTTACCAATAACCCACATATACCTAAATGAATAAGTTCTAGGGGTCAATTTGAATATATATCAACTCTCTTATGTAAAAATTATGTAATATTCCCTTTATGAAATATAGTACAACACTAATCTCTTCTTCTTGAAATATTAGGAATACTATGGACATTATCTCACTTTGATAAATTTATCATGTTTCTCTAACACATATGTCCCAATTTTTTTTTCCACAATTGATTTTATTCAATATTTCTTAAGTAACATGAGTTTTTAACTTCACAAACTTGAAATAAGTTACTTTTTGTACATTGGAATCTTGTAACAACTTTTCAATCTTCCTCTCTTTTCACTAAAAAACCATCTTTTCTAAAAAAAACTTAATTTCATTTATCAAAAATTTACGAAACACTCAATAAGTTGTGTTTAAAGCCATAAAAAACAAATATTTCTGGGATTTAATCTTTTATTCCCCAATAATAGTAGATCCAATACCTTTTATTATGATAGATTCATCATTTCCAAATGTCACTTTTCCTTATTTAAATTATTTCACATTTTTTAAAAATTTAAAATATTATTTCATGTGAGAAGAACACCCACTATCCAAGATATATGGTCTTTCTCCTTTCATAGCTTTGAGATTAGTTTCTACAATAAGATATTTTTCTTTCCTTTTGTATTTATTCATCTCCAGATTCTAAAAAATGTTGTAAACCTTTTGTTGTGCTGATAATAAAACAAGACAATCTTTTGTAAGATGTATATGTTGTTTATATCTTTCAATTTTTTTTCCAAAAGTTATAATCTATTTTCAAATTTTAAAACATCCTTCTCAGTTTTATTTCTTTTATAGGATTTAATCCCCCTCAAACTTTTCCTTTTGTAATTCATGTAATACTTGTAATGTTGTTGATTAAACCAACACATATTTTCCATATTCCCAAATCCACCAAAATAAAAATAATATCCATAAAAAGAATACTTACTTTGTAACTTTAACAATATTTGGAATTGTGATCATGTTTCTCAATAACTTTCTTATCTTCCACATAAGAACTTTGTTGATCCCCAACATTTTTGTAATCAACCAGAATCATATTCTTCAATTTAGTTTTTTACTAACTTTATCAGAAACAGAAGCAGTAAAATCATTTGTTTTAGACTCTAAATTTTTAGAAACTTATAAAATCTTAACTTTTTTGGTTTTGGACACATACACTATTTTCCAAACTTTATTATTCTTATAAAAAACTTCAAATCTCTTTTGAAACTTTGAAGATAACTTTTGTAGATCCTTATCAGGTTCACCCTTTCTAGAACATTCATCAAATTCAGAGATTGAGTTATTGAACCTTGTAATTCCTTCATCAGTTTTATAAAGTTTTTGTTGAACAAGTTCCAACTCTTATTCCTTTTCTTTAAACATTAATTCAATATGTTCATTATGATTTTTTCATTATGAAGATAATTCTTCAGACAATCAACCTATTCCAACAAATTAACTTTCTCTTCAAGAAGATATTCATGATTTTTAGTTTTAGGACTTTATTTATTTATCTTCTTGGTTTCTTTTTCAAGTATTACAGTCTTTATAAGACATTATTTAAAATATCTATTTATATTAAATTCAAACTCAGTATCTTATTATTTAGAACTAATAATAACAAACACTTTATCATTTAATGTTGCAATGAAATTATTTTCTCCAGTAACCTTAGTGAAATTTTCAGCCTCAACTTCACTGTATTTTTACTCATCATCATTAGACAAAAATATTATCCTTTTTGATTTTAAGAAATTTTTATCCTTTCTCATGGAATACGATTTTGATTTATCACCCTGTTTCTTACAAGATATTATTGACCTTGTATTATCTTCAGCACTATCTTATCCTTTCTTTCTTTGAGGGAATTTTTTAGAAAAGTTCCCAACAGCTCCACATTAAAAACATATAAGGGATGTTTCCATTTATACTTTACTGTACCTATTTTCACATTTTTAGAAAACAAGGATAAAAACTCATCAAGATTGTTACATACCTCATTTTCAGATTCAGAATCACCACATTCTTCTTCTTCAAAAATCTTTTTATAATTTCCTTTCTTGGATTCCTTAAAATACATTTATTAATCAACTTTTTATTTTACTTTCATATTTTTTTTCCTTTCACATTTCATAAGTAATGATATTACTATGAAGGCCATCCAAAAATAGAGTTTTAGGATATATATCTTCCAAATATGAAACTTTGGCATCAAACTTATCAGGAATAATTCTCAAGATATTTTCAAAAACAGTTGAATCTTCCAGATTATCACAAAGACATCTTATGGTGATGATAATATCATTCAACCTTGTAAATAAGTCACCAATAGATTCATACTCACTCATTTTGAGATCTTCATACTTTAGCCTCTAGATTTGTAGCTTGAATTTCTTTAGCTTTTTATTTTCTTTATAAATGATCTTCAACTTTTCCCAGATACCTTTGGTTGTAGAAACACCCTTTACTCTAATAAAATCACTTTTAGAAAGTTATGAGATTAAAACATTCTTAGCTCTTCCATCATTCACCATATTCTTTTTATCTACAAATTTAAGAGGATAATTATCAAAACTAGGAGAAAATACATATATAGAATCTTCTAAAACATAATAAACAAGAGACATACAATATATAAACATTATATCTTTATAGATATGATAGTTCTTTCCATAAAAACTAGAACCCCCTTACTGTTCATACAATTCAGTTTTTTCACAACAAATTATCTTAAAAAACACTTTAATAAAGAGTAAACGAAGGAAACATTCGCTCTGATACTAATTGAAAAAGGACCAATTGGGATTAATGTATCACTGAGAGGGGAGAGGGGGTGAATCAGTGATAGATTTTTCTTTCATGTTAAATTTATTGTGTAACAACCTTCACATACTGTTAAAAAATCATCACTTTGATAAAAAAACATTTACACATCCACAGGAACACAAGTATTTATAATATCTACTACTCAACAAGAGTAGATAGTCCTTGGTATAGTTTAAAAATAATACAATACCATATAATAAACTAGAAAAAAAAATCCTTTTATGTGGATACAACAAGAAATATATACCCTTACACTTGTGTAGCACTATAATAAATGCAAAAATGCATGTAATTATTATTGCACAAATGATGTAAAACAAGTTTGTGTAACAAGTTAATAAATCTTCACTAGTCAGTTCCAAAAATTTTACTCTGTTGCATTATCATATTTCACTTTATAATTATTCAAAACACAAATCTTCACTTTCCTACCCAGCAATAGGTAATAAATTTACTTTTGGACTTCATATAAAAACTTAGTATGATGGATCAATCTGATTCCTCTATCTGATACATAAGTCTATAAAACATAAAAGAAAATAATACTTCAGAAACAATTTTGAAACACTTAAAACTTTCCCTATAAATCTTAATTTTATGACTTAGTTTCATCTGATAACTATTTCTTCTTCTTCTTCTGTTCAAAAAACTTCCCTAGGAAAGCTATGTATGGAAAATTATTCTCTCTTCCAAAACTTTCAGTGCTCTATCTCTATTTTCACATGAATAGTACATGCTTTAGAAAGTAAAATGTACTTACTACTATTTATAGGTACCTTGAAAATAAATGGATAGGAAAACACTTTCACTTTCCCACTCAACCAAATTTACCAAAACTCTAAATTCACATTCATTTCGATTCCATATTTGAATTCTTCAGTGCTTCTCAACTCTTATTAATTCTTCTTGAAATTTCTCTAATCTTATCAAAAATTCATCTTGATTTGAAATTACTAATGCTTATTTACTATGATACTATCTAACATTTCAATTCTATCTTCATTATAATGGAAACATATGGTCACTTAGATTTTATTAAACCATAGGAAAACACATAAGAACTGAAGACTCCTCATTACGATGATCCCTATCAATTGAAAATAAACATGAAAATGAATTCTTATTTAAATTCTCTAAACCACATGAAACTTTGAAAGTATTATACCAAATTTTTTTTGCAACTTCTGTAGAAATCGAGACCCCCTTGAAAACACTTCATAAAATCTCTTCAATGAAAATATCCTTTTCTTTAATTATTTAGATCTTCCTCAGACCACATATGATGAAGTCCATCAGCTGATGACTTATCTACGTCATAATGCATCTGATGGATCATTATATTATTCACTCTAATGGATCAATGTCAAGGATTTTTTGATGACTCGTGACCCACCTATAAAAAATAGTTCTTATTTCATTCTTAACCCATTGAAAAACAACACATCATGAATTATCACTTTGATGTATTGGAATCATAACCTGTATAAAGATTCTTAACCCACTTAAAAGAAATACAAAACATGACTTTATTTTCCCTTGACCCAATTGAATACAACCAAAATTTATTTTATTTTATGAAAATGGTTGACTACATTGTTGATCTTCTTCAGGTAGATCGGTCTCTAATTCCATTCATTTCGTCGATCCTAATAACTCCCAGTTTTATTATTCATTGGTCTCAAAAATTACAACTATTCTAATATTCCTATGATAATAATCTATATCTAATACCCTTTTGATATAAAAATTGTCTATGATAGATCAATGTTAGTGTTACTTATATGAATCGGTGGCACACCGCATCCGATAGACCGGTGTTAGTAGAAAATTATTTTCTTCTAGAATTTCCAACTGATGAATGATCATGAGAAATATTTCATTCAGTTAATTGGAAAATCCTATGGATTAGACAGTCTAATGTATTGGTCAATTAGTTCTTCAAAAAAACTTTAACTTCAGAAACTTTAAACTCTCCTACCTTTCTTCCTTCACAAACTTCTGCTTGTATCATGACTTACTCATGACTTTGAGAATATTCAAATCATATTATAACATCTTCTGTCTTTCTAGATTGGCCTCAATCCAATTAGAATCACCTAGAATGACTTGAAAACCATTTCTCATATTATTTCAAAAATCCTATACCATAATTTTAAAGATAAATCACGATGTTTAAAACATACAAAACAAAAAAGCATCGTCAGATTTAGTATGGAGATATTCAGACTCTGATACATAACCTCATTATGATTGAAACTTCATTTCAGACACAGGGTGATTCTGAAGAACCTTTTCAACTAGAAAACTTCTTCAGAAACCAATAGAATTTCTTAATCATTTTTCATCCTATATTTTGAGTCCAGTACACCTTCGTTCGATTATCAAAACTTACAAAGTGAATTGATTTTTCATAATGAAAAAAATACAAAAATTTCATCACAAATTTTTTTAGCATCTAAAAACCAACTTCATCCAACTTAACCCCAAAAAAAATTTACTATAGAAATTCTACATGGTTGTTCACCCCACCTTTCATAGTTTAACAAAACATGCAACTCCCCTTATGTGGTTGTATAGTTTCTCTTGAGGGGCCACATTTTTTAAACAAACCATGTGCCCTATATATTTATTTTGAAAAGTGATCTTTTATATCCTAATACTCCCAAAACTCATCCAAACTTCTAATAAACCTCTTTGGCCTTAAAGCACATCAAAATTAACAATTTTGAGTGTTCTATCTTTCAAATTTATGTTCTGATACTTAATTTAAGATTTGGACCATCCACCGAAGGTGAAGTTCAATTTCCATTGGAAGTTTCCAAGTAGATCAAAACATAGCATTTAAAATTATATGTTATTAAAATTATGGTACAATAATTAACCAATTTTAATTTTTTACATTAATAAAAACAAAAACAAGAACCATGGTATGTGAGGACTACCACCTCCATGAAGTAACATGTTCATTTTACTTCACCACATAGAAAGAAATGGTTTAAAAATTGGATTTAATATATAATTATTATATCTATAAATTATTTAATATTCTTAAATGATAAACCATATTAATCCTCTCTCCCATTCTAAGAAAAACAAAATCATCATCTATGCGTATGTTAGGACTATCGCCTCCATGGAACGATGTGTTCTATTTTTCATTACCAAATTTCATGGATGGTTATAAGAATGGATTTAAAGGATAAATATTATGTTTATTATATGAATAATTTTTTGGTAATAAAAATTTAATAAATCATTAATTATATAAATTATATACAATCATTATAAAATTAAACATATTAAACAAGAGAACTAAGAAGGAAAAACAATTGATTCATACTATGTATTTATTTCATATCCATCAATTATTCTCAAAATTATTTATAATTATGATATTTCACACTAATTAACACTAAATAGTGTCATTATGATACTATTATAATGATATTTCAACTATACCATCTCATAATCACCCATTAATCAAGGCATGTTCATGTTTGGGTTGATTTAACCACCTACTTGAACAATGATATGAATATATATCATGGATGACTATGAAAACTTAATAATTGGTATAATATGATATAAATATGTAAATAATTATTTATTTTTTGTTATATAATGTTTATATCAATATTTAACTCATTAATTAAGAACGCACCCTTCATTGGTTAAGAATTACCAAAATATTATTATTATCGATTTTCTCTTCAAGGATAAAGAATGAAACACTCATAAAATAAAGTTAAAAAAATCATAAATTAGTATAATTCACCCATTATAGTAAATTTTATGATATTTTAATTACTAAAATTTTAAGAATAATGAATATCAACACTGCTCTTACAAAACTTGTTCGAAATGATCAAGATTACTTATACTAATATTAAAAATAAGTAAAAACCAAATATATTTATGTATAGAATGAATATAAATGAGAATTATAAATTTTTATAGTTATGAATAATTTTATTGGGTATTTATTTAATAAAATTAATTTAATTATTCAAGGTTTTTTGTGTAAGTATAGAATGAATCATGACCATGGTTAGGATTTTCATCTCACATTCACCTCTTTGTGACATTTTTTATATTATGCACCTAATTTATTTTATGTGGTGTGTATGATACCTAATTGAGTTATTATATCATGAAATACCTTTTATTCATGGAAATTTAAGTTCAATTTAAATCTATATCTTTTAAGAGGTTTTGATTTAAATTCTCCTCAAGTTATAAGGGTTTTATACTCAATTATCATTAATTGAGTTATAATTATACTTTTTGAACATATTTCATATAATTTGGGTAAATTTTTCCCCATTATTTTATTATATTATATTTTCTATTTAAATTCTTTATATTTACATTTTTATCATATAAGACTCTTTTCAAAAGTTTCTTACTTCACGAACTATGTTGTCCGTAAGGGACTTTTTCAAATAAAATCTCTTTCTTGGATTTATATAGTTTATTTTTAACTTAAAACTTTAATATTATATTTATTAATTTATTTATCATTTTATCTTTATTTGGATAATTTCTCTTTTGATCAAAATCTTTCTAATTGATTGTTCTCTCACATAAAAAGTAGAACGTTATCAAGAACGAACCTCCATCTCTTAATTTGATCTCTTTTTCAAGTTCATATTTTCATTCCCATAAATGTTATAATATATTTTGGAGAAAGCTAATATGGGATATTTTATATGATTATAATAATTATATTTAACCCTTTTCAATAGAAAAATTAATAATCTTTTTATGATGTCAGTTTCCAATCAAAGGTATTTCAAAATACTTTCTATCCTTTAAAAATAAAATGTTTTATTTTCCACCCCTCATTTAATTTTATAATCTTTATCAATTTTCAAGGAATCATTTATTTAAGTTTATTTTTAAAAGTTAATTTTTTTCTAAATTTTTCACTTCACCTTTTTTAAAATAAATTTTGAAAGTGTCCCATAACTTTGGAATTCTATGAATATGTTGAAAATGATATCTTTTAATGTTTTCTGTGGGAAAAAATATTTTTATTTATTTGAAATTTTATTTAAAACTTTATCTATACATTTTTATGGTTTATGAAAGATATCATTTTTATCCTATATTTATAAAATATCTATTTTAAAATGATTTTAAAAGATCATGGATATTTATTATTTCCAAAGTGATTTTTTCAAAACTCCTCAAAATTATTTTTCATCCAAGTCATTATACTTTGAAATATCTTATAATTGATTGATGTTTTTTTCAAATACAACCATACACCTTCTTTATCCAGATGTATTATGTAATTTTTTTTGATAAATTATCCATCAATACATTTGTCTTTACTAATCATTTTTGGTATATAACCTTAATTTTTATTCCATTTCCTTTCCTTTTTAAATACCACATTTTTATTCCATTGATTAAAGGGTGGTCACCTAGATTATATACATTGATTGATTGATAAAAATTGTTGTCTTAACTATATATACTTTATATATATGGTTTAAATACCATATTATTTATTTTCTTGATTAAATCATTTTTACCTAGAATGTTACTTGATTCAATTGGATAAAGATTTATATTAAACATGTTATGATAATTTATGAAATTATGGATTATTTCCTTATGTGATTCCATTTTAAAAGGACACGAGACCCATTTTATTTCCATGGGATCTTTAAAATGCATTGAATGAAACCAATTTTCTTTTTATGTATTCCTTATTCCATAAAAAATGTGAATGATTTTCAATAGAAATTTTTATGAAACCCATTATTATTTATGGATTTTAATGATTCAATGGTTAGAAGTTTTCTTATGGTACACATTTATATGATTAATCTTTAATTGTTGAGTGGGAACTATATATATCCCTTCAATTCATTGGGTAAAGCTTTAAATATTATGAGATAATGGTGAAATAAATAATGATACTTGATCCAAAATGAGAAATAGGTTGGGATTATTTATCTACTATGGGAAATAGGTGAGTGAAGCCTGATCCACTAAGGGAAACAAGTGAGTGAATCGTAATACACTAATGGAAATAAATTATTATACCTTATCCAATATTTTTTGATTTCTATGCTTATGGATGTGATATAATTCTCAAGTATTCATTGTTTCTATGATATGAAACATTTTTATGATGTATTATTTTGTTATTCCATGATTTATGATCTATGATTTATTAGATATAAAATTATTTTATATCTTGAATTATAACCATATTCTCATCTTATGATCACTTATGATATTTGATTTATATCACTTATGTTTAACTTTATTGAGTATTTGAGCTCACCCCTTTCTTCTGTTTCCATTTCCCCAGGTTATAAAGATAAGAAAAGTATGAAATTTATAGGAGAGTATCTTATGTGAAGAATTTATGGGAGATGTTTAAGACTAATAAGTTATTTATATAGTTGAAAAAATTTCCATTAGTTGAAAAAAACATAAGTTCTATTAGTTAATTTTTTTATTAATTATTTAAAACACTAAACCTAAAAGGTCTTAGAAATGTATTGGAATGAAATATTTTCTTTATGTCATGTAATTTGGATGGTCACATTTGCAAGATACTATACACATGATGGAAGGAATGTGAATAAAGTTTTAAATAATTGAATAGGAAACTAATAAATGCACTAATATTATCTTTATAGGTAGGGAAGAAATAATTTTTTTTATATTTATAGATGCATTGAATAAAGGACTATGATGTATCTTTATAAAAAATGATAGAGTTGTTTCTTATCTATCAATGAAATTAAAGAATCATGAATTAAATTATCCAACTCATGATCTAGAGTTGGTGTAACTTTTTTCCTCTTTAAATATATGGAGACACCATCAATATGGTGGAAAATATGACATATATAAAAATAAAGAGTTTTATTCTTTTATTAACTTAAAAAGATCTCAACATGAGTAAAAATATATGAATAGAACTACTTAAGGACTATGACTGTATGATACAATACCACCTTAGGAAGGAAAAAAGGTGGTATGTGTATTGAGTAGTATGGATCATATAGTTTTATCAATGACTAGGATGGATAGGGATCTAATAATCATGGATTTAGTAAATTTGTACATGGAAATTATTAGGTAAGGGGAAGCATCATTCCTTTTCCAAGTAATTTCCCAACCCTATTTGATAGAGAAGATAAAGAAGTCTTAAGAATATGAAAAGGGTATACAAAAGAAATTAAGGATTTAGAAGATGGTAAATTGATATAATTAATCTATTAATATAATGTTTTGATGTTTGTGAAGAGATTATTCATACCAATAAAATATAATTATAAGAAAGAATTTTTAGATGAATCCCATAGCTAAAATTTCTAACACCCTAGTAGGACTATGATGTATTCAGATTTATGAGATCAATTTTTTGGGATAACATAAAGTGGAAGATCAGTGAATATTTATCAATATTTTAGATATTTAATTAATTAAAGGTTGATAGACAACTTCTAAAAGGTTTAATTAAACCTCTCCTTATATAGATATGGAAGTGGGACAATATACCAATGTAATTTTCTATTGGAATTCTTAATAAATCAAAGAGGAATGATATGATATGGATTATAATGGTTTACCTTACAAATAATTCTTATTTTCTATAAATAATAGAGGATATAACCCTAAAGAGGCTTTAAAAACTTTATATTAATGAAGTTTTAAGGCTTCATGGTTCACCTATATTAATTGTATCTGATCATGATCCTTGTTTAACATCAAAATTTTAGAGGAGTCATTAGAAGGATTTGAAAACTGAGTTAAATTTGAGTGTTTCCCATATCATCAGACTAATGGGTAGTCTAAAAGGAATATCAAAACATTATAGAATATTATGGGGTCATGCTCACTCAATTTCCAAGGCACTTGTGATTAATACCTACCTCTTATGTAATTCACATACAAAAATAATTTTTACTCCATCATTAAAATGTAATTTTATAAAGATTTTTGTGGGAAAAGATTAAATTATCTAATATGTTGGGATGAAGTTAAAGAAATAAAATTATTTTTTCCTGAACTAGTTGAAGATACAACCAATAAATTGTGATCTATCCATAAATATATCAAGATATCTCAAACATGACATAAAATATGTATTGATAATTGAGAAAATGACTTTTAGTTTCAAGTAGAGGACAATATTCCTAAGGGTATCACCATGTAAGGGAGTTATAAGGTTTTATAATAAGGTAAATAAAATTCCAAGGTACATTGGACCTTTTTAGATTTTATAAATAATTAGTGTTATAGTTTTTCATTTAGCAATGCCACCCAATCTCTCTAAATTAAATGATGTATTTTATGTTTCATTATTTAAGAAGTACATGGAAGGCCCAAAGAATGTAATCACCATTGAATAAATAGAGATATAACATGGATTGTACTATAAGAAATATCCCATATATATCATTGACACTAGATTGAAAGTATTTCATAATTTAACAACTCAACTGGTGATGGTATTTTAGAGGAATCATAATTTTGAGGAAGAAACATGGGATATTGAGGAAGTAATTAGGAAAAATTACCCACAATTGTTCTTGGATCAATGAATACCCAAAATTTTTAATGATTAAATTATTTAAGAGGAGATAATGTAATACCAAATATTCCACTACAAACATTTTATTACAACAAATGTCCTTTTATTTCATCATAATATTATAACAGAACCACAGAGTTACATTCAATAAAATGACTATGACTAGTAATATTGAACAATATATAAAAAGTATAAAATTTAAAATATTAAAATATTAGAATAAAAAAAGTAAATAATATTACTTGAATTTTAAATTCTGGTATGCCATGGTCTCTTAGAATTATCACTCACACAAACAACATTATGAAAAATAAACAAAAAATTAGAACTATGATTTCAATTTTGTAAATTAAGTATAGAGAAACTTAAGATAAAATTGAGTTAACAAATAATAAGGAAAATATTAGGTATTTATAGGTTTTTTAAAAATACATGATCGTTAGAAATATGACTGTTAGAATAGTAACCTGAACATTTGAATAATAATTTTTGTGTTAAGAATAGTAACCTGACCATTAGAATAGTAAAATGGACATTAGGATAAATGATGAATCAACCTTATAAATAATATTTAAAAACAATTAAACAATTAAATATAATTATTATAATATCTTGAAACAATTACTCTATCAATGTAATATGTTTCTTGTATAAGTGTATGTTTTTAGTAAAATATGTTTTACATTATTTAAAAAAATAGTATTTTTTACACTATAATTGGTTATTAAAATTAACTAATTTAGAAATTTATTTCTAGGAAATAGATGTTATTTTAAGATTCAACACATCAAAATTAGGCATGGGTTAATTTTTTTTTTAATTTTTATAAATAGTGGAATACATAGGTGAATATTGAAATACGATAAAATATAATATTTTCATTATATGTTAAATG
The DNA here is from genome assembly GCA_963277665.1 of Viscum album. Classification (NCBI taxonomy): domain Eukaryota; kingdom Viridiplantae; phylum Streptophyta; class Magnoliopsida; order Santalales; family Viscaceae; genus Viscum; species Viscum album. Next base: position 1,362,386,340 of record OY728156.1, on the reverse strand, counting down.
CATGATTAATTATATCCTAGATTATATAAGAAATGATTATCATGTCCTAACATGCATCAATTATTATAACCAGTTATAAGAATAAATACTATTTATAGTGTTGGGAAATAATAATATATTAATCAATATTTTATTCAAAAAACACTCCCCCTTCACTTATAATTTCCACTATCTTCCACTAATTTTTCTTCAATTTTAAAACACCATAACTTGTCAAATATATGAATGAATAAATCTCCAAACCCTTATATAGATGTTTTTTTTTTAATTTTTGATCTCATCAAAAGACTATTCCAAGAGATCATAAGGTGTAGTCATAAGTAGCCGTCTCAAGGGGGAAAGTAAGTCTTCAAATTAAAGCACTTTCAATTCCTTTAATTTTTATTTATTTATCTTATTATTTATAAGTTTAATAAAATACCATTTCATTATGAAATTAATTACATAATTATATTATAATATTAATTATATCATCATATAATTCATATAAATCCATGTCATAGTTTTTTATAAAATTCGTTCAATCATTGTTGATTTTAACCACATATATAGGTAATGCTATGAATGGACTACTTCTATATTACATGGATGGTTTTAAAAATTAATTTAAGGAATATATATAAAATTTATGACATGATTAAGATTATTTTAATATAAAATTGTCATTATATTAATGATATTAATAATAAAGGGTCACAACTATTTAAACTGCCTAAAATGAACATGTCGACACACATTTCTTAATCTATATACATTTTGGGCTATATATTGAACAAAAAACTTTTATACCACCAGAATGAAATTAATAATGGTACCTTGACACTTTTTTATATTATATAACTATTAGAAAATAACCTTTTACTGTTACTATTACATCAAATTGATTTTGGAAATATGAACCAAATAACCTTAAAACAACTGATATAGGAAAAAATAATTTTTTAAATAAATAATACCTGATAATAAATTAATTAAAAATAATAATAATTAAATAAACATGGTAATTTTTCTAAATTAAGAAAATAATTATTATGATTTTATTATTCAGGAAGTTAGAGGACATATGAAGTGAGGCAAGACACAAGGTAAGGGTTGCTAATCCTATAACTTTTCTTTACAAATATTTTATTAAAATATATTTTTCAAATAATTATTTATATTTTTCCATGATTATAATTCCATAATATCCTGATCCTTTTGATTTATCATTTATGAGAGATTACCCATTCCCTCTCATTGAACCCATTTCTTAATCTGTTATTATATCAAAGGGTTTCTTTTTCCAAATCCTCATTTTATCCATGTATTATTTATCTATTGTCATTATTCTAATTTATATCTTATTACCAAAGTATTGAAGTTATACTTTACTAATTTTATTATATTTTTAAGATATTCTTCTTTTGTTACCTATCTTATTGATTTAAGGGGTCTCTCTCACTCGGTTTTCCTTTCTTTTGATTATGTTCTCTATCACTCTATTTATCTCTCTCTTGAATTAACCTTTTTTCCATGTATATATTATTTATATCTTGGATATATTCAATAATTTTCCACTATTTTTATGGTTTCTATATTATTTAATCGATCATATAACCTTTACTCTATATAGAGTGATCACTCTATATTTCATAATTCTGATTGAAAATTATTTACCTAGAAAGTTATTCCATTTATTTTATTGGGGAAAAAGTGATAATTTTTATTATTGTTATTTAAATATGGATAGTTATTTATTATTTATCTATATTTATGTAAGTGGTTCCTTAGGGAATAATATTTATTTTATTTTTATCTATTTCATATGTAGTAAGTGATGGGTAGGGTTTAGAATTATATAGCCCCTTGATGTATTGGTAGGTCATATGAGAGAAAATGACTTGATTATTTAGTGTATGCTTTCCCATTTAAGTATTATGTCTTGATAGATTCATTGAAAATATGATTATGATGTCTGAAATTATGAATTCCATCACTATTAGATTATCTATTCTTATCCATGTGATTTTTATTCCCATTGTTATGTCATACATGGATATATTATGATTATTTTATCAATTATATAACATTATTTGATTATTTATTCCTTCCATATTATATATATTATTAATTTTATGATATATAAAATTTTACACTACCCCTTAATGATCATCTAAGCTCAAAAATTTATATCATTTCCCCATTTTCCTAGGAAAAAAAAATGATATATGTGATCTATGGATAAGAAATGAAGGAATAATTATGCTTCACCTATTTTTTACTTTAATTTTCTATGTAATGTAATGGTCAAGTATATATCTAGTCTCCTAAGACTACTAAATTTTTATTTTGGTAGTTTTTAATGTATTAAATAACCACTAGATTTGGTTAGTTGGAGTCAAGGTTGTTATATATATGAACCCAAAAATTTAGCCTAAAGCTATATTGGGGATAACCAATCTAGCAAGACCATATTACCTTCACAAACAAGGAAAAATGAACCTAAAATGGTCCACTACTTTATAATATAACTCAATGCATGCCCCATTGGATTTCATGTATAAGGTTCAACACACTTTATGTCAACCACATTCCACATGACCATTGTTGGACATAACACCAAGGAACTATGCTCAAAGGACCATTCATGGGCCTAAACATCCTTACACTACTCATATGGTACAAAGGGAAACGATTAATATTAGTTTTTTGTCAAACACATAAATTTGGAATGAACATATATCACACGTCATATGAAAAATCATATAAATCGATGGGAAATTTTAGACACCACCTACCATGATATAATAAAAATTATCTTGTTAAAGATCGTCAGTTAATTCAGCTTTAATCAGAGGATTTCCCAAAATTTGAAAAAACCCCTAAATTAGCGAATAAATAGTGAATACTACTAAAATAATTATAGAAATGAAGGATAAATGAGAGGGGAATAATATACTTAGCTTTAAATATCTACTAGGTTAGAAATTTATTAAATCCGAGTATAAATGGGGGAGAAATAAAAGGAAAGGGAAGAAGAGCCAAGGAGGAAGGAGGGGTAGTTTGTGTGGATGATTAAGGAAATAAGGGAAGACTAATTTATTAGTTTTTATAAATTTTATTCAATTTAATTAAATTATTAAAAAACCAAGCATGAGGACCATTATAGTGTGACCACATGGGTCACAATTCAATGTTTCCACCAAAGGTCACATTACAACACGACCCTTTAGGTCACATTACACTGCACCATTCTAGGGAATAACCAAAAAACCATGACCACCCTATCCCAGGGTCACATTATGGTGTGACCCTTTACATAATGGTAAAATACCTTCCATTATTCAAGGATATATGGTGAAACTACTATTCATTATGGCATAACTATCCATCTATAGTAAAGTTTAATATTACACTGCCCTCACCATATCATAATGCCCTATGTTGCAACATGGTCTTTTTATTATAGTATATTTTCAACCTAAACCTAGTCCGAATCCCCAAATACCAATCATCAACCTCCTTCAACTCCTCCAACAGACTAAAACCCTTTAAATACACATGTTTTGGAAAAAAATTTAAGCAATTACGTACCTCAAAATAGAAGGAGTGTTACAAACTCGCCACCATATAACATATTTTCCTCAAGATGCATCACTGAGCATCATTAGTGAAATGATCTAGCCACTGAAATCATATATTAGTCTCTTTATTTAAATTATCCTCTTGGATATTCCCTTACTAATATGTTCTATATACTAGAGGTACCATTTTTTCATGTATGATCTTTTCAATCTGGTATACTATACAAAATGGTCATTCCTTGAATGATGTATCAACCTCTTGCTCGATATTATTTATATTGATCACATGAGAAGGGTTATGGTGGTATATTCTAAGTCGATATATATGGAATAATTTTTTTTCAACTAGAAGCTTTGAGGAATATTTAATCAGCAATCCATTATACTAATCCTTTTGATAACCTCAAATGACCCTACATACTTGTGTGTCAGCTTCCCCAACCTTTGAATATGATGTTTTACCAATTGAGGTGACAACCAAAATATCTGGTTTCCACCTTAAAAACGAGAGGGATACATCATAGATCTTAATATGAATACTACCTACTATGAGAAGTCTCTAACCACTTCTAGATCAAATGTATATGCTTTAAATTCTCTTAAACGAGACTTAGTCCCACAATGAAAGACTCCACTACATGAAACTAACACATCAGTGACTAGAATAAACTTCTATATAAGGATTTAAAAGGTTCAATATGAATTTATTCATGATAAATATTGTTATAGGTGAACTTTGATAAGGTGAGATGACATTCCCACAAATTGAAGAAATCAAGGATTCATGCCTGCAACATGTCCTCCAATACCCAAATAGTATTTTTAGACTACCCAAAATCTAAGGATGATATAACATGATCAAGTGAACCTATATATCAAGATTATTTTAAAGACCCTTCTATATGCATGACATGAATAAGGAATCTTTATTTGAAATGATACTCCTAGGAACACTATGATAATTTACTATCTCTTGAATATATAACCAACCCATTTTCTCAATATAGTGGGCATCCTTAATTGAGAGGTAATTTGAAACCCTCATTAACAAATTGATAATAACCCACACTACATCATTACCTCAAGACAACTTTGAACCCTAATCATAAAATATATCATCACATTATCTAATTTCTAATTGAGAACATGAAAAGGATGAAGACAACCTACAAGTCACTAATACTTGGAATTCACCGATTGATAAGTGAATCATTATGAAATAAACCTTGAAATTTAATTCTTTATATCAGGAAAACAATACTTCCTATGTATTTTGTGATACATTTTTTTAATACCTATATGAACAACCCATCTTGAGACATATGAATCCCACATTGGCTACTCGCAAATGCTTGTAAGGGCCACAACAAAACCTCACAATATAGGATCACATCATCATCCTAAGACTAATCTGGTGGAGGATCCCAACCATATATACTACTCATCATAATTAGATAATATAAGATATAAAATTTACTCCCCTTCACTCTATTAAAAAGAAAGGAGGTGATGGACATAGGTGTGAGGGTCACTCTTCTACAATGCTCTTTAATGTAAAGATATATCTTAACAAAGAGGCTCATCAAATTTCAATGACAAAAAAACTTCTACACCACCTATTACCGAGTCTTTACACTCATAGAATCATCCACACAATATTACCTTTTCCATGGGTATATGAAATCTTGAATTTTAATGATTGGTAATAATTAATCCACCTTATTTTCCAATGGTTTAGGTCACATTGTGAAAAGATATACCTGATTCTCTTATAGTCAGTATACACAATGGAAATCTCACTGGATAAGTTTTTTACCAGTAAAATATGAAAGGTAAACTATAAGAGGGGTGGGGGGGGGGTGAATTTTAGTCTAAAAATAACCTATAATTATACTAATCCACCAAGTATTCAGCTTATTGGAAGATAATATTTTTTGATAAAATTATAACTCAGAGTATTAAAATAGTGTAATTTACACAATCAATTTAACATATGTAAACATAGTGGAAATATAATAAGAAATAAATTCAGCAAGCAAAAAACAATTTAAAAAAAAATGATCACTGGATTAAAATATAAGAACTCTTATAAAGGATATTATAAAAAGGTAAACACCCTCCAATTAGGGAGGTATTTGATTTAACCCAAAGCAGCAATGGAGTATTTAACTTTACTTTAGGTATCGTCATTATATACTTGGGATACCCTAAACTACAAACCTATCAAATGGTATTTTTTCTTCTAAATGATGGAATCCATCAATCTTATTAATCAGATACAACTCTATCTTCCTTATCTAAAACCCTCAATCTCAATAGATTAGTTGCAACCATCTTCCGCACACCGTAAGTTCCTTAATCAACATGATTAGAAACAAAATGATCATAGAGAACAAGAAAATATATTTATAAGAAAATATTCAAAATAAGAATCTATTATCTAAACACTCAGAAATAAAAATACAATTGGAAGATATATATACAAAAATATATTGTATAATTCAAAATGATCACAAGATTTTAGAGTAGAAAAAACTTCTTATAATATATGAAGAAACAAGTGTTTTTACAGGGGTCAGTCTAATGGTAAGATTCTACAAAACTTAGGTTCAGTTGTAATAGAATAAAAAATAAAAACTTCATATAATTATGGTTTCAACAAAACTATTCTTATTTTGATAAAGTCAAACCAAAACACTACAATGATCCTTCTTCCAGCAAAAGAAATCAAGCACAAAAACTCAATTTGCTAGAATTTTATTATATAAAATATAAGAATCAAGAAAACATTCCAAGTTATATAAAATTTAATATAAAGTGTATTTTTATTTTAAAAAAAGTATATGAAATCAGTCTTTTGAATTAACAACATGCAGTGATTCTAATATCTCTATGAATTCACTACTGATACCCATTACAAATTATGAGTCGGATAATTCCTCTCTTGCAGTCTCATATACTTAGATATATAAGTGACTATTTTTCAATCCCAAATCAACATGGTTCTAAGACTAGTCCATCATAATTCATAGTATATGTTATAATCATTACCCAACTCAGGTAAGGTTATAATCGATATAAATTCTAACATTCCCTTCAGCTCTTAGAAGGATCTCTCATAAGGACCATACCACTCAAACTTCACCCCCTTATTGGTTAGGTCCATTATCACCCCTTATAACCTAGATAAGTCCTAGATAAATATACTATATTATAATTCCAATCCTAGGAAGCTATGAATCTCAATTTTTTTGGGTCACTTCTAATAAAAATTTCCCCAACCTTCTCAACATCTAATAACATGTCTGCCTATGATATCACATTCCCTATTAAGAAATCCTATATATAGAACTGAAATTTAGAAATAATAAATCTGATTCTATCTTAGTGTGATTAAGACAATATCCATATTTCATGAATTATCCTCCTTTTATTAAGAGTATACCAAAATATCATTAACAAAAACAAACATAGAAAAATTCAGATATGGGTTGAAAACCTAACTTAGCAGGGACATACACACTACCAACACAATAATCAAACCAAATGACATCACGAGATACTCATACATTCCATAATTGATTCTAAAAATAGTACAAGTAATATATAATGAACTCACATAAAACTAATAATATCCCAATCCCAAGTTTATCTTAGAGAACCAGTTAGATTCCCTTAGCTGATCAAACAAGTTATCTATATGAGGGAGTGGATATTGGTTCTTGACCATCACTTGGTTTAAACTCTATTTTATATATTTAAACATCAATTTTTTTTACATTATTGGAAAATAAAATAGAAGAACTCCAAGGGTATGTTTTCAAGTGAATTAATCCCCTGTCCTCAAGGTCGTCTAGTAAAAAACTTCAGCTCTCTAAGCTCTAGTAAACAATATGAATAAAGATAAACTATTTCATTTCTTTAACTCCCATAAAAATGATAGAAAAATGGATTGAAATAGTCCCAAATTTATAATGGTAAAATCTAGAATAACCTAATTTTAAATACCAATATTTAACAATAATATTACAATCAACCTCAATAGATATAAAGGATACCCATTGATGATATTAGTGAATGCGTGATTGATAATTAGTCAGCCAATACATCCAAGGATCACTCAAAACTATATATATTCAATACAAAGAAAACTTAAAGAATATTATAACCACTTATTGGGATTGAATACTCTAGAGATATATTAATACCCTCACAACACACCCTTAAGTTCATATCAATAAACATCACTCCATATATACACTCTATAGATATCCCTAAATCATTAAAAAATTGAGTAGATATAAATGAGTGCGATGAAACCATATAAAAAAATATTTATGTAAGGGTGGATGACATAAAAATCATACCTCGAATGGTTAATGGTTACTTTGTATGATCAATAATACTTGTCTTGATAACATATAACTAGCTTGAGCTCATGCCTTAACCTTGGCCTCCCATTATCTGACTACCCTGAGAAGCACTACCTAACTACTTATGATGTAAGGAATTAATTCCTCTTTCATGCCCTGTTGAATGAAAAAAACTCCAGTTACCACCTTGTAGTAAGTTTTTTGATCTAACCATTGAACCATGAGCTAGGAAATTACTACAACCACTTTTTAGTTAAGAAGAGATTCAGTAAAGATGCTATAAATATCCTATCTTCCCATATGAAAAATACTCAATATGTGATTTTTGCCACTATATTTGGGTATAAACCAATCAACCACACTGATAACACACTATAGGAGTCCACTATTTTAATGAAAAAGATGATCCATGACTTTGACTTTTCAATCTATTATCACTCTAGTGAGAATCATTATATCACCACTTCCTAATACCTGAAGGTCTACTCCCTTTTCCATAATATGATTTAGACTACTTTGACATGACACCACTTACAAGGTTCCTCTCATAAATGAGGTAATATTTTAAAAACTTAATAAAATAATTTAGAAAAAAACATTCACTTGAACCCATATTGAATGGTTCAAACCACCCTCAAAATTATGAATGCTAGAAATATCATCACCTTTCATCATCAGAGTAAACCAAAGTAAATAACTAAAATGAGTATTATAGTACACCATTTATTTGATCCCCTGAATGAGATGAATGAACTACCAATACCTATCATCTATTAGTGTCTTAGGAAAGAAATGTATGAAGAAATGACCTTAAAAATCTTTCTAGGATAACCCCTTATGTTGATATTTATATACTAGGAAATCTCACCAGTGCTTCTTTATTCCTCGTATCATATACATAGAAAGATCCACCCTCCTCTCAAGGAGTATCTAAATTTAGTTGAATATTTTCATGGACTAGAACTAAAACTTTATATCTTGTGGTATTACCTCTCTAGTAAATAAATTTCGATGTTGTAAATGGAATTACCTAGTCATATGTGACATAGAGGGAACTTTTCTTAAAGCTCTAAGTCCCATAAAAAAAACTTAGAGCTACCAATCAATAGGAGGTATAAGTACCATTTGGGGATTTAACTCAACAACTAATGGGGTATGATCATCCATTCCATCCTAGAGATACATTAGAGGTTATCGTGGTATCATGTTTCTAAAATATCAAATACATGTCCTAAAACACATTTATAAAAATTATTGATATCATAGATTGTATAATAAGTAATAGGAATTACGTCCTAGTATTCTATATAATCACTCTACAACATAAAGGTATTCCGTAATATAGGTTCTATAAATAGCCCATGGACACCCACTCTTAGGGGTCAAATAGTACACATAAGATTCATATAATTGATCATAAAATATTAACATCATAACAAAAAATAAGAGCTCAATAAAGTAGAATACCATGATCAATTTATAAAGTAAAATTCTATATAAGTCACTATCACAAATTTAAATAAACAAACCCTATATCATAATCAAGGTGCTTAACCAAAAACAATCACATGAATGTTATGAAAATACTATATTCTATATGTAATAGATGAATGCATGCCAATTTTTATCTTGAGTTAAAAGTAAATCAATAAATAGAAATCCACATATTATACTTGTTGTAAATCACAAAACCATAGTAGTTGAAACCAAGAACAACAATACCATCCTTGGAAACTCAGAATTTACCTATGTATGGGATATCTACTCCCAGGCATAATGTTTATCCCAAGTCCTAAAAATATCCTACCCACAACTACCATTCCCTAGATAGTAATATAAAAAGAGATAATATTTGGTGCCACTTTGAAGTATCCCCATCCCAACTCACCCCAACCATGATTGAACTGGATCACTATATACCTTATACATTCCTTCTAATATACTAGAGGCTACTAACTAGAAATGAGAGTCTATAGATGGTCATGGGAAGACTATTACCCCCAATATATATAACCATAAATAATAGTAAAATTGATAATAATAACAATCATCATAATAAATAGTAGAAATATACATTATAGATATGAGCCAACCATGAGTAAATAATATACTACATGCTATATAAAAATAAAATATTGTAATGTGACATGAGTTATACAAAAGTAAACTAGATTGACTATGGTATGATCATATATAACATGACCTATAATGAATAAAATACAGGATAAAACTAAAAAAATATAGTTGAGAGTCCCCACTTGGTCTCGTATCCTATCTATGACCAAGGAACTCGAGCTCATCCATTTATAATAGGACCATTAACCTTACCTATTTAATGAACCATGAAGTTTTCACATGCACCAACATGTCCATAATAGGTGTGAGTATAACTCAGTATTTCACCACAAAAAATACACAATAAACTACTGATTGTTTAAGTGATATTTTAATAATAATAATAATCAATAATAATAGTAATACGTTTTACACCCTCAAGTGACAACAAGATACCCATGGAGTGATCATACCTACCTCAATCATTGTCACAAGAATTTTAAGCATATAATTGTTGAATCATAAGGCTAGCGGTAAAGTGCATTCCTATATCTATAATGATATCATCCCACATGGAAACTTGGACTCAACACATAACAATATAAAGACAACGGGAAATGTGGCTCACTACTATAATGATATTAGCCCTATATAATCTTGATATACACTTTTATCAATATAAAGACAAATGGGAAAGTGAACCATGTCTATAAAGATCCTATCCCTCAGGTATCTTGACCCCTTATTGTAACACCCCAAACCTAGTTCACCTCTATCATGACCAAACCAAAGCATGATCTACTTCAAGAAACCCCTATATTCTAGAGGCTGTTAACTAGTGGTGGGGGTCAGATAATACCACATAGGGAGACTATAACCTTTGGATCAATTAACCATAAAAAAAAATCAATAAACACCCATCATAATATAAAATTAGGAATATGGGATTTATATCCATGAGCCACCCATAATTAAATCACAAAAAACATTCTATATAAAAAATGAGCTACTGTAATATCACATGAGTCATACATATATAAACCAGATCACATGTGGTCTGATTATATACAATAAAGTCAAAAAATAAGAAAAATAAGAGTAATATCCACAAAATTGATCCATATCTCTATCTTGGTCTTATCCCCCAACTTTGACTCAACATCTCTAACTCCACCATATTCTATAGGGCATTTTCCCTTACTCGTGTCACAAAAAAAAATCTACACACACATCAAGATAACCATATAGGGTGTGATTATAACTTAGTAGGTCAGCACCAAAGATTTACCTAACCAAATATAGAATATATAAGTTCATGATGATGTTAAATGATAATAAAGACATTAATACATCAATAATAAATACTCTTTATATCTTCAGGTTCTTTCATAACACCCAGGACTAACAATACCTATTTTATCCAATACTGGTGTTGATTTTGAATATGTCACATAAAAAAACCAAGGGTGAGTATGATGAATACTGATAGTATCATCTAACATGTCTTAAAAATACTAGTTTTCAATACAACCAACTTAATAACCAAGTATGGAATGGTTGGAAGTACACCCAAATCACACCACCTAAACATACCTAATCAACAGTAAACCCAACTCGTATCTCAAAAAAATTACATGGTTGAAATCACTCTCAACACACATCACATGAATATCGAAGGTTGGTAGCACACTAAACCATATCCAAAAAAATTACCATAATGTCCAAATTATCATTACACCAAAAAACATATCAAATATCAACTCGAGGTTGACATTACTCATAAATGATTACAAACATACCTATAATGGATAAGGTCAACATTACACCCAACCAATTTCCAATTACTATACCCTTGATTTGAAATTACACCAAACCCTATGCCAAAAATATTCATAGGTTGGAACTACACACAACCACACCTAAAACATATACCTTGGGTAATAATTACACCCAACATTATATTTAAGATATAACTGGGCTGTATTTACAACCAAAATCATGTTAAACATATTCACAAGTTGGCATTAAACCAAAAAAAATCCCAAACATAGCACTTATGTTTTCATTATAACCAACCACATATTCATCACATCCACATATTAGAATTACATCCAACCTCATATTAAACATATTAATGGGTTGGAATTATACCCAAATTCATTTCAAACATATTAACAGGTTGACATTACACCCAACCTTAGACCTAATATAACCTAGGGTTAGCATTGTACCCAATATTGTACAAGTTTCATAACCATGTAACAAACTAAGCATAAACATACACATGGTATAAATTACTTAATACAATGTAACAAAGGTAATGAAACATGTTGTATAAACAAAAATGGATCATAAGGGTAAACTTGGGTTGGAAAGTCACCCAAAACCATTATTTACTTTGTGTTAGATTAGTTTCTCACACACAACCCATTTTCATACTTATAATTATCCTCCAAGGATACCCCATGTCATACTTTTGATATTATATCTCACATCATCAAGAATTAATATAGAGAACCCATAAATGTCTTATTTATTTTAACATAATCAAGAACACCTCTTGAAGGTTCCCTTATTCTGTTTTCCAATCACTTTAGTCAAAGGTGTGGTCATCGATGACCATAGTTTAAAATAACACTCAAGGGAAAACACTTAAAAAATTATTCCTTATAAATTAATTTATTATATTTAAATAAACCTTGTTTAGTTTAATTCTGGAGCACTCACATATTCCTGGTGGCTCACACATATCACAACACACATGCCACACATATAATTTGACGGGAAAGGATAAATACCACATACATTGTGACTATAGAAGAATTATTGAGTGATTTTTTCATAAAAAATGACCTTTCATGAAATAAATTAAAGAACCTATCCTAAAACCCTAAATTAGGGAACAACTAGTGGAAGATAGTGAAACTATTGAACCCTTGGTGATGATTTTGTATTTGTTGGAAATAATTGTTTAAGTGTAATTATTTTTTGAGATGATATTAATGATTTTTGAGATGATATTAAAGTCAAAAGACATGTTATATTTAATAATTAACTTTCCAAAACATATTTAAAGGGTTTTTGAATTGATAATAAGTATTGGGATGTGTTTTTAGTAGTTAGGATGCCTTGGAGATGGGTTAAAGTGGTTCTGGTCTGAGCTAAGTGAAGTATGGAATTACAGATCGAAAGTTAAAAATTGTAAAAGGTAATTATCCTATGTTTAATATATTTTATCTCCATTTAGGAGAATTGATCCCATTCATAGGTAATTATATACTTTGTAAGAGATTTTGTGAGAATGAGGGAAGAACTGAAATCACTAAAGGGAATTACCATACACTTAAGACATTTTCTCTACGTGTATGGGATTTTGGTACTGTTTAAGTCAATTTAGTTATGTGTAATAAATTTTTTATTGGATTAAATGGAAAATTAATGAGCCATATAGGGTAGTTTTTGGCCTATATGACATTTTGATAGGAACATATGATATTTGAGATGGTCATAATACATTTGGTTGTGTAATATAATTATCCTATGTGTTAAGAATTTTTTCATTCATTAGAAGTTTTTTCTTATAAGAAGTTTTTACACATATAAAATTTTATACTTTTGAATTTAAAAATAATTTTAAGAGGATAAACAAATAAGATGATACATGTTCCCTTTTCTTCATAGATCAAACATCATTATTAATTAAATTATCATGATTCTTGCTATGTTAAAAGAATAATCCAACCAAGTATTTTGGTTTCTAAGATGATTTCCACACCATAGAAGAGAATATACACCACAATTGAATGAGTTCATGTACATTTTGATGATAAATAAAAACAATTTTAAAAGTTTTAATTTTTTGTGAAGAAAAAGACAATGATATTTCCATATATTACAAGGAATTAAATGAGGATGAGTTTTTAAAAATACTAAAAAAATAAGAATCAAATTAGAAATAAATACCAAGAATACTGATTTTTAATAGTTAATATTTTTGGAACTTGAATACTAAAGACCATGGAAATTATAAATACCATAGTATAAAATAATAAAAATGAGAAATAGGTTATTGATCGAGAATAGAGAGAACAAATGAGTATTGAGAATAGCCACTGAATATTATTTTAAAGTGGAGAGGAAGAAGATCATTATTTGTGGAGTCCATGTAGAGTTTTTAAGCTTAATTAGAGTTATTTATTCAAGTATAGACATTAAATTCTATTGATTCAAGATTATAACTAGTTGAAGATAGATTTTACAATGAGTTTATGGTCATACTATTTCTTGAATTCCTTTTGATAATTATAAGAGAGTAGTGAATGTGTGATAATAATATTGAAACAAAATATATGTAGTCATACTATAAAATAGATAAACATTGTTAACAAAATCCATGTCTATGATGATTATTTTTATTGGTGAGAAATTTCGGAGAGTTATGTTGAACATGAAAGAGAGTTTCAAAGGGGTATAGAAATTAGGAAAACTAATTGAAAAACTCTCTCAGTGTCCTTAACCCATTAATAGATCCTAAAAATTGGTATCAAAGCTAGTAAAATCTCTAATGTTTTTCTCAAGTGAAAGTAATGGATCCACATAACTTAGTTAACATAAAAGGTGTGCCAATGTTTGACGGAAAATATTTTCATTCCTATAATGAGAGAATGGTTCCCTATATTATCTCTATTAGAAAAGATGTTTTTGATTCTATTCAATATAGATTCACTATGCCAAATCAAACCTCTGTGTGGTTTATGATCAAAAAGAGGAACATTGAAAATTATGGAAAGGGTAATAATTATCTATTATCTTCTTTATCAGAAAATTTTATAAGAAATGTTATGGGATATAGAACTACTAATTATATTTGGAATAAGATTCATAACATTTATTAAGGAAACAAAAATCTAAAAGAAGTAATGTTTTAAATTAGTTGATAACAATTTGAAGATATTTGAATATAGGAAGATAAATCTGATGATGATTTCTTTTCTAGGGTGAATCCAATTGTCAACATAATTGGATGGTTTGGAGAAAATCTTGAAGACTATATTATTGTAAATAAATTAATGAGAATATCATCATACAAATTTTATGTGAAGATCTAAAATCTTGAATATAGATATTTGGAATGATTCAACATTGATGAACTCCATAGTACTCTTATTTACTATGAAATGAGAAGAGGGCCTTCACTTAAAAGAAAATGAAAAAAATAAAAGGAATTTTACTTAAAATCTTTAAAAGAATGGAATGTTAAATAGAAGAAAGACTGATTGAATGAAGAAAAAAATATATAATATTATGCTAAGAATCTTTTTCTCATGTTAATAAATTTAACAAGAGGTGGAAGAGGTAAGTATAGAGGTAAAATTACTTTCAAATGTTTCAATTGTGGGAAGTTTTTACATTTTTTTTCCAAATGTCCCATGAAAATTGATGTAGAAAATTATGATGAATGATTCACCAAGAAAAAAAAAACAATAAGAGAGATCTATCATAAGTTCAATCAAAAGGAAATAAGAATATTTAACCTAGTTCCTTCAAAAGAAACTTTCTATCAGTGGAATAAGGTGTGTCTAATAGTAAAGAAAGTGAGGGTGATGAGAAAAATTATAGAGGTGTCTCTTAAAGAGTGCTCATGGAACAAGAAGAAGAATAAGTGAAACCATCAGAAGATAATTAATAATATAATAGTGAGTATTCTACTAATTAAGGAGATATTGGTAGGGAATAGACCATGAGAATGGAAATCAAAATGAAATTGAAAGAAATAGGAAGGCTATGAGAATACAAAAATTGATTAAAAAGAGATTAAGAAAAATAAAGAAACTATAAATTAAAAAATATAGTATGGTTAAAAAAATTTAGATGATTAAACTTGATATTTCTAAAAAGGAAATAATCATTGAATATATGACTTTTACCACTGTCCTTGGGGATAAATAAATTAACAAACCGAAAAAATAGATTGCTTATACTAGAGAGAAGGATGATAAAATTAAAAGTAATAAGAACAAGGATATTACAGATAAATATGAGTGTTCTAATAAACCTATAACAAGTATTTATTCAAGAAAATATGTAATATATGAAAAGAGAAATTGCTCAAAATTTTAACTACAAAAGGAAACAACTTGTACTAAAGAATCAAATGATAGGATATAATCTGGTATAACTAAAAGTATTGAGGAAAAGTTCAAATATTATCAAATATAGAATGAGAAAAATATATAAATTAATCCTACATCATTCAAAAATTTTCAAGGAAGGATTCCATAAAAGGCCTTATGATATATACTCATTTAAAGTCTAAAAATATAATAAGACATCATCCCATTCAATATTATAATTCTTTATCAAAAAAGAATATTTTAGGGGTATTGTGGGTGATGTGGTTTGTTTATCCAAAATGAATCTAACTTTTCAAACAATATATATCTATATAAATTGAAGAGAGATAAAAAATTTAGGAATATACACCCATCATAAATAAAAACATAGCAGAAACACTAACTGATCAACAAAATATTTCTAGTGAAAAACAACTTTGAAATCCTGCAAGAGTTATGAAGAAGATGTGATCAAGAAGGGAATAAATCATATGTATGTAGTGAATTTATTAATATATGGTTTAAAATATGTAGAAATATTAGAAAACATCAAAATATGGTAAAGCAACATACTATTATTGTATAGGTTTCATTAAAAGATTATAAATCTAAAAAACCATGGATCATGGATAGTTGGTGTTTATCTCACATGACATGTTATCTAAATAATATTAAAATTATTGATAAATATGATGGAGAAGATATGATTTTTTTTAATTAATACTCTATAAAATTCATGGGCATTATTTTTGTGTTTTGTTTAATCATCCTATGATCTTTCATATTATAAATAAACCTAAACATAGGCAAATATATCTTCCTGAAACCAACTTATAAATATTATCATAGAATAGAGAATTGTTTCGTCTGTAAAGGGGGATGAACTTATTTGTTTTAGGTTAAAACTTTCCAATCAGTTTATAATGGGTTTATTCATAGAACTGAAAACACCCAATGATTCTATATCCATTTGGACCTACTTTCCAAAGGTAGGTGCTCATTAGTTATGGACTGATGAGGCTTAAGAATTTTCATTGGTCAAGAGGATGGGAGGTCAGGCTCATCACATATTTTTGGGGGGAATTATTGCCTACTACAAGACTCTCTTATAGATTTAAGTTATGTTCATGAATCCTTATTAATTCACCAAGCATGAAAATGAGTTTTCTTTTAGATTTGGAAATCGATGATTGATATGTATGGGATTTAGAGAATCTTTTATATGTATTTGAGGTTCTTCATTGATGGATAATCATTCATATTTATTAGATATTCTTAGTCAATGATATCCTTCAATACATTATATAGAAATATCTTGGTCATTATGATGACCATAATAGTTTTAAATCTACTCAATGGGGGCACTTGAAGTTTATTTTCATTCAGAAATATAGGTATTATTTCATAGTTGGGATCATACCCGTAGATGAGATACCTATGTATCCTCATTAAAAAAGGAATCAGAACCCACACAGTTCGATAAGAAGGATATATTTTAATGTCATATGGGATGGAAAATAATTAATGAATGATGGGATTGAACCTTAAAAAGGATTCCTACATACTCTAATTTTAAGATAGAGATCAAAGTCCATGTAGTTCGGGTGAAGAAATATGGGGCTTATGCATGGTTAATGGCCCAAAAAGAGACATCGTGAATACTTTTACACTCTAAGATCATGTGAGTCATGATCAGTATGAGAAATAAGAGGTATCAGTAAACCTGAGGATTGTGCCAGGAAAGATGCAGTCACAAGAAATGATGTGGGGCTTATGTATGTATGACTGCCCAAGTAGATGAAGACCAGGACTTACTTCAGGAAAGAAGCCCAAGAGAAGGTTCCATAAAGGTATTTTTACTTTTATGGAGATTTGGAGTTTTAACTCGGGGGCTTACTCCTAAAGAGGATGCCCAAATTAAAGGGGACTTATAACTTGGGGCTTACTCCTGAGAAGGAGGCCCAAATAAAAAAGGACTTATGATTGGGGCTTATTCCTGAGAAGGAGGACCAAATCAAAAGAAATTAAGATTAAAGATTACTCCTGAGGAGGATGCCCAATGTTACAGGAAATTATGATTGGGGATTACTCCTGAGAAGGTGGCCTAGGTTAAAGGGACTTGGGCCTTACTCTGGAGGAGGATGCCCTAATTAAAGGAATTACAATTGAGGCTTATTCCTAAGAAGGATGCCCGGACTAAGGGAACTTGGGGCTTACTCCCGAGAAGGATGCCCTAAATAAAAAGATCTTCTCATCTTAAAGGATGACTTTATATGGAGGAAACCTATAACTGTAGTGACATAAAGCTTGTAAGTCATGAGGTTTTAGGATAGGTTCTCACAGAATTCCTTTCAGATAAGGAATCCAACAAAGGAACCATGCCATAAATAGATTTGAAGAGGGGTTCGAGGGCTAATATCTTGAAGAGGAGAGGTGAATTGGAGAGAGGCACACAAATGAAGTTGGCGCACAAGTCTTGGTCATGCAAGTTTACTTACACGGTATGGGTTCACCTGAGCGATGAAGAATCTGTAGGGTAATACTTGGGCGAGACTTAACTCAAGCCTTTAGTATTATCCTAAGATGTTTCCAAAAGGGCGGCGCACAAGTTTAATTGAAAGGGTAGGGCGGAACACAAGTGTTTCCATTTTTATGAAGGTTTTTACACTTAGGCGCACAAGTGTTGATGAATTCTAAACACTTAGGCCTTATTCTACTCCTTCAAGTCTTCCATTCTAGGTAAAAATTTACCTTAGAAGCTTTCATAAGAGTTGAGTTGAAGACTTGGGTGACCAGAGCTTGAATTTGACTTTTGAAAAAATATTTCCTTGAAATGGGGGCCCAAAGGGGATATTTATAGTCCACCTTACACCTTGGAAAAAACATTAAATAGGGAGCGCAAGTGAGCTACGCGACCCATAGAAGGTGCACAAGTGACTTGCGCACCTCACTCTAAATGGGCTCCTAGTCTACGCCTTTATCAATTTTTTTATGTTCTTCAAAGGGTGACCCTCTTTGTACTTAAGGTATTCGTCTTTGACATTCATTGGAAATTTTGATGGAAAGAAGCATTAAAAAAATCCCCCCCCTCAGAGTTGGATCTGAAAAGGAAAGAGGATCTGACTTTGAGGTAAAGCTAGAGAAATCAAGGATCTATAGCATGCAAGTTCAGCGCACAGATGCTGGGGCAC
Organism: Viscum album; assembly: GCA_963277665.1. Classification (NCBI taxonomy): domain Eukaryota; kingdom Viridiplantae; phylum Streptophyta; class Magnoliopsida; order Santalales; family Viscaceae; genus Viscum; species Viscum album. The sequence continues at coordinate 1,362,367,045 of OY728156.1, read as the reverse complement.
GCAAGTATGGTGCGCAGGTGGTCTGGATCGCCTATATATACAGGCTCACTCCCATGAAAACTCACTTGGCTTTCATAAAATTGAGCTATCATCATGCAAGGTTATTTTGTCTTTAGCAAATCACCCTTCTGGATTGTGTCGCACTTCTGTAGAAGGTATTTGACTTGTGCGCCATGACTAGGGCAATAAAAATTGCACGACCGGTTTGACTTGTGTGCTAAGTTGGGACTTGCGTGCCATAATGCATTTGCCATTTTTTTGATTTCCTTCATCAAAATTTTCACAAAACAAACTTACTTAAAATTTGATTGTTTGATCTTTGTGTAGATTCAATGGATCCCATAAGAATTATATCAACAGATGAGTTTGCCAGTAAGAGAATAGAAGAAATGATGAACATCGTCGGCCATGAATATTATGTTATTTGCGACATCACTCTCATTATGATGAGAATCAAGACACACGTTGTTATTGAAATATAGTTTAACGTCATACATGATGAGAGCATGGAAGATATTAGTTTAGGGTCATAGAGCTCGGACCATAATGAGGGAGACACATCGTGAATTTGTTATAAACCTGATGTGAATAAAGACCAGGGTGTTCCATATCACACCATGTGCTCCCAGGGGGACTTTTCAGCCAAGGGACCGAAAGTGGAGTTTGGGGTTAGACCCAAAGTCTTGGGACTGGACTCGAGGAATTCTTGAGCATTCCTATGCATCCCATGAGAATGGGAATAAAGCTGCACGTAGTTCTTGAAATACCCTTCGTACAGATTTGGTTCTTACATATTAAGGGTAAATAAGACTTTATTGAAATTATGGCTGGACCCAAGATTAAATAATTGGGTGTCACTACGTATCTCATAAGGATGAGAATCAAGCCATACATAGTTCTTGAAATATTACATGGTTGGAGACCATATCAATGATGATTCCTCTTGAGTGAGGGTATCAGGGATTATTGTAGTTTATTGTCATACATGACAAAAGTGAAAATAGTTTAAAGTCATATGCATGGACCAATGCTATGCAGTTTAATGTCTTGCAACAAGGAAAATGGGGGACTATATATTTTAACGTCATATAGTTAGGACGATGGGACGTACACAGTTTAACATCATGTAGGACGAAAGTGAACCGATATGAATAAGACGGTTGACGGGGGATTCACAGATCAACATTATATGCGATGGAGGTGAATCAATGCGAAGAAAGTTGTTTCGGTCTTGAACCTCAGGAGGTTACCTACGTACCTAGCCTAGGAGGAAAGTATCAAAGTCTGCGTATTTCAATTGAGAGAGATTTGACGATCGGGGTTTACTTAAGGACAATGTCCTGAAGATGATTTTGGGACTTAAGCATGGTTAGCAGCCCAGAGAAAATGTCATGGTCGAAGCTTACTCTAATCTCACGTGAGTCATGCTCAGTGTGAGAAACAATAGGTAGCAACAGACCTGAAGATCGTGTTGCAAAATATGTGACCACAAAGGATGATGTGGGGATTATACATGGTTAGTTTCCCAGGGAACGCATGGAAACATATTTTAAAAGGAAATTGTGCATGTGAAGATCAAAGTTTAATGTCATGTGTCACAGACATGGGGTGCTTGGAAGTTTAACATCCTGCAACTCATACGATGCATAGTTTAATGTCATGTTGGATGATAAAGGGGGATATGAAGTTTAATGTCCTGCAAAAAAGACAATGGGCGTATTTGTGTTACAAAAAATACTTCTTCAAGAATCTTGCATTGGTTGGAGTTGTAATGAGTTCTCCATCCATTGAGATTAAAGAATAAGATCTATTGGAGTAGACCTTATGTATTGAGTAAGGTCCTTCCCACTTTGGCTCAAGATTTGGAGGATTCTTTCCTAGTATCATTGGGGTTCTGATGACCAATACCAATTCTCCTTGAATGAATGAAAAAAGATGAACTTTTTTATTTAAAGTTCATGATATTCGATTCTGATAGACTTCTAAATGGTGCAGTGTGCACAATCTTTTTTCATCTAGTCATTCCAATTCATCCAATCACTTTTGAGATTGTTCATCTGTAGAAAACTGATCAAAAATAGCGACTCTAATCGAAGGTAACTAGACTTAAATAGGAAATACTGCTTCCGTTCCATATACCAATGAATATGGAGTTGATCGTGTAGCAGTGTGAGTGGTAGTCTGATAAGCCCATAGAGCATGAAAAAGTTTATCAGACCATAACTTCTAATCTTTATCCACCATATTTTGAAATATGTTTGAAAGAGTCTTATTGAAAACCTCTACTTGACCATTGGCTGCTGCATGATGCTAAGATGAATGTTTGGATCTGATATTGTATTATTGATACAATTTTCTTACCTCGGATGAACAAAAGTTGGTGCCATTATCCGTAAATATGGTACGAGGAACACCAAATCTGATAATGATGTTGGACTTGACAAAGCTAACAATGATTTTAGCACAGACTTCTTTGAGAGGTATTGCCTCTGCCCATTTGGAAAAGAAGTCAGTAGTAGTAAGAATATACTTAAACTGCTTAGCTGTAGCTAGAGGATAAGGTCCTACTACATCCATTCCCCATGTAGAAAATGACTAGGAGTATTTAGCCATATGAAGCAACTCCAGGGGTTGATAAATGAAGTTGGCACATACTTGGAAAGAATGACACTTCTTAGTGAAATCAATACAATCTTGCATCATTGAAGTCCAGAAGTATCCAAGCCCTTGAATTTGACCAGAAAGTCTATGTCCAGACTGGTGGGCACCACAAACTCATGCACGTACTTCATTCATGACATCCATTGTCTCTTCAACATAAATACATATGAAGATAATTCCATCAAAACCTCACTTATAGATAATTTTTTGGTGATCTGGGCTATCATAAAGAGTAAAATTGACCACACGTCATTGGACTTGTTCTTTCCCGACTCTATCAGGTGGGAGTGTTCCATTTTGAAGGTATTCATTGATAGGTGTCAACCATCCTATATTATGACTATATGGTTCAGAAATGGGACAGATTTCATTGATTTCCTCTATTCTGATTTGAACAAAAGGTGAAACTATAGGAAGGTGGGAAATACTGATGATTATTTCGTCCTAATTTGGATCTTCCAGGGCTGTGGCTACATTATCCAGTGCATCAGCATGAGCATTTTGTGATCGCGGGACATAAGAAAATGTCGGTTCCGAGGGAAATTCTGCCATTAACTCTCTGACTTAATCACACAAAGGGATTAACTCTTCCTTTATGATGGCATAATCCCCATTGATTTGTTTGATTACCAAATCTGAATCACCTTTTACCTTCAAGTGATTCACCTGTGCCTAAAGCGCCAATTCCAAGCCTACGATGAGAGCTTGATATTCTGCTTCATTTTTTGTACCACCTTCAAATAATAATAAGGAATATGGTAGAACTACCTTTTTTGGGGAAATAAGCATGATTTCTAACCCAACTTTGTTGAATTTAGGATCTTCTATTTTCTTCCCTGTTGGACTTCTGGAGGCACCATCAAAGTACATTTCCCATATTTGAGGATTATCTTGAATAGAGAAGACTTACTCATCAGGAAATTCAATATTTAAAGATGTATCTTCTACAGATGGATGTTCAATAAGGAAATCCACCAGAACTTGGCCCTTTATTTCCTTTTGAGACACATACCAGATATTAAACTGCTGTAAAATAACTTCCCACCTTGCCAGACATCTTGTAAGCATTGGATGACTAAGGATAAATTTGAGCAGGTTATTGTGAGATACCAATTGGACCTCATGATGTTGTAGGTAGTGTCTCAATTTCTGAACTACAAATATTAATTCTAGGCATTACTTTTCAATACTTGAATATCAAGTTTCTATCTCAAGCATAGTCCGACTGAGATAGTAAAGGCTGTTTTCATTCCCAGCATCATTATTTTGGGAAAGGAAGGAACCCAATGATCACTCTAAATCTATCACATAGAGAATAAGTGGTCTTCCTTAAATAGGTGGAATTAATATCGATGGAATCAAGAGATATTTCTTGAGGATATCGAATGTTTCTTGACATTCTTCAGTCCACTGGTAGGTGACTCCCTTCTTCATTAATATGGTGAAGGGTAAACACTTGCCTGCCAAATTGGCAATGAAATGATGAATATAGGCCAAGTGTCCTTGAAGTCCTCTTAATTCCTTCAAATTTCTAGGAGGTGAAATTTCAAGGATTTATTTTTTATTCTTAGTATCAACTTCAATACCACGATGGCGTACAACAAAGCTGAGAAATTTTCCTGAGGTTACCTTGAAAGCACATTTCAAGGGGTTTATCTTCAAATTGTGTTGTCGAAGTTTGTTGAATATGATTTCCAGATCATCCAGGTGATCAAAATGTTGTCTGTATTTAACCACCAAATCATCCACATAACATTCAAAAATTTTCCCTAAAAAGGGTTTGAAGATATGGTTCATGGCACGTTGATACGTTGCACCTGCATTCTTTAGGCCAAAGGGAATTACCCAATAGAAAGAAACACCTTGTGGAGCTATGAAGGATGTATAATCCTCATCTTCTGGGGCCATTCATATTTTATTGTACCCAAAGTAACCATCCATGAAGGAAAGAGCTTCGTAGTCAGCTGTTACATCAATTGAGATTTATGTGATCAGAACTAGAAAATCATCCTTGGGACAATGTCGATTAAGATCTATGAAGTCAATGAAAACTCTAATTTTTCCATTCTTATTTTTCATAGGGACAATATTAGCCATCCATTTGAGATATTGAACTTCTATGATGAAGTTATCCTTGATAAGATTATCAACTTCAGCTTCAATTTTGGAGGCATAAGTTGGGTGTGTTCTTCTTGTTTCTTGCTTGAATCCTTGATGTTCTTATGGAAAACCCAAATGATGAGTGGAAACATCGATATTAAGACTTGTAATTCTGTATAATTTCAAGAAAATACATCTCAATTTTTCTTTATAAATGAAGTATACATTTATTTCTCTTCAAGAGTCATGACTGCACTAATTAAAATGGGGTATGAATCTTATTTTGTACCCAAATTTAATTCTCTGAGTTCATCCACAATGGTAGAGATACCCTCTTCAAATGCTGGAGGATCATCCCTGAGATCTTCCTCTTCTTCTTTAATATGTGTTACTTCTTCTATTTCTACTTGCATAGTAGATAACGAAGCAGAATTTTCATAGTTAGGGGAGAAGTTAAAATTTGAACATCTTAAAGAAGAGGCTGCCATTTCTGACCCTATTGATGATGAATGGTCTTCCTGGGGTGATAGAGAGGAGATTATGGATTTAGAATCGACATTATTGTTTTCCTCTGGTATTTCTATAATTTCTTCTGGCCTGGTTGATAAAGTATATAATTGTTGGATTTCAGCGGATGAAATGAAGACATCTCCATTTAAGCTTTCATCACTACTTGGAAAAATCAACAATTTCTCCCATGCTTTCTGGATTGATTGCTGTAATTGACATTATGGAAGTTTCCATAAGAGTGTTTGGATTTAGGTCTATCCTGTCAATTTAACTGATAGAAAACACATAATTTTTACTCACATGTATGAATGGGTTTACTGGAATCTTTTCCAAACCATTTGGAGAATTAATTTTGGTGACCTCCTTTGCTGTGGATTTTTCCTTTCCCTCTATGTGATAAAATTCCACCTCAATGTATTGAGATTCACATGTTTTGAATGGAGCCTTGTCACCATACAATGTCCCAATTTGACCATTGTAACAATATTTGAGACATTGATGGTATGATGAAGGTACGACTGCATGTTGATGTAGCCAAGGTCTTCCAAGAAAAATGTTGAAGGCGGTGTCCTAACGAACAACCATGAAATATGAATTAGACACAAGGTCTCCAAACTGATCTCTGAGTGTTATCTTGCCTAGAGTTTCTTGTTCATTCTTATCATATCCTTGCAACATCAAAGTAGATGGAGATAAATCAGATTTGGTGATGCCCAATCGATGAAGTGTACGAATAGGAACAAGGTTGACTCCTGAGCCATTATCAATGAAAGCTCGTCAGATGTCTATGTCATTGACTTTTCTTGATAGATACAAAGGTTTGATATGTCCATGTAAAACAGCATCTTCATCTTCATCTGTAAAAGATATCACTGCATGGCATTCTGCAGGATCATTCTTTTTTCAGTAGACCTCAGCCGCAACAATTTCAGTTTTGAATTCTTGAGGACTTGACAAAGCCTCAATAAGCGCCTCTTGAAGATCTTTTGATAGATTTAAGGCATCCAGAATTGATAACTTGGCTGGTACTTGGGCCAAATGTTTCAAGAAATCATAATTTTGGTCCAAAGGTCTGCGTTTCCCATCATGAAAATGTGGTTTTTCAGGGGCCTTGGAAGTTGATTATTTGGAAGTAGATGCATCCCGTATCAGGACAATAATTGGAAACACTCATGGCTTCAGTAGATTAAACTGACTAGGTCTATCTATTTGCTGAGAGGAAGAAGGTGTAACCTCTAAATGGTCCTCCAAAATAACTGTGTCATGACCGAATCTGCCATGTGTGGAAGAATTTTCTTGTTCCTGTTGAGCTCTCTAAAGACATTTTCTATGAGTTTCACTGCATACACAGTTCTAGAAGGGGTAGGAGTGAAATAGTGGCTTCTGGAATATCCACGTCTTCCTCTATATCCTAGAAATCTGTCTCTTCCACTAATTACTCTGTTAGATATAGGGAACTTAGGCTCATCATGATCAAAACTTTAATTGGAATAGGGATCCGTTAAATGAATCATGTTAATAGAACCAATGATCAATTCTTTATCTGATGAAGATTATACCTAATGAACCATTTCAGGATATGCTGTTTGGCAGGGCGGTGCCCGTGCTTTTTAAGTAGAAGGCATAAAATCTGCCAGAGTCAAAGACAACTTAGGCTTTGACACGAGCTCATCTTCTTCTGACTGCTCTTATTTCTTCAAATTACACCACTTCTTTGAGGATTTTCCTTTCGATGAAGGGGGTTTTTCTGTGGAAGAAATATCATAAGACACAATTAGTTGATTCAATTATGTTCGTAAAATGGCATGATTTCAGTTGATTGTTTCCCTAACCATCCAATCATCATATTTATGCTCATTTTTACTTTTTTACTTCATGCCACTCACCTTATTCCTCTGGATCAATAGTAGTAACACATGCTACCTGGGCTAAAGAACCTTTCAGTTTTACTTGTCCAGAGTCCACCATCTTTTGCAGGAGGTCTTTGAAGACAAAACACTTCTGAATGGGATGCCCCAACATCTGATGAAATGGGAAATAGTTGGGGAGGTCTTCATCTCCTTCCTTGTTTAGCCTTTTGGGCCTTGGAAACTGAACTAGATTGTTTTCTATAGCTAAGATGAAGTAACCAAGAACTTGTTCATTCTGAAAAGAATAAACTTTGTTATTTAAATCCTCAAACTATTTCCACCTTTGATCTCTTTGATCATCTTGATGAGGCGAATGTTGTTGTTGACGCTCAGGAGGTGGAGCCTTTCGATATGATGAAGGTTTTGAAGTAGAAGTAGGTACAAGTGCTTATTTTAAGTGTAATTGTAGCAGCTTCTGCATTTCCTATTCCCCTTCTTAGAACTGATGGAATTACACGAGTTTTTGCCTTAGTCTGTATAAGAAAGTCTTTTATCTGATGAGAAATTGAAGTAAGGTCTCAAAACCCTCCTGTGTATTTTATAGGGATCAATGGTGTGTGTAATTCATCATGCAGATTTGCCACACAGATTGGTAGAAACTCTTCTTGAGGGAGTGCTAAACTTAAGGAATATGTTAATCCCTTACAGTGAGCAATGAAATCTAAAACTCTTTCATTTTCCTTTTGTTTATAATTGTTAAGATAAAAAACTATTGTCTTTGGTAATATTGATCTAAATTGAAGAAGGAATTTTTGACGAAGATATTCCCACCAAGTAATTGACCGAGATTGCAAACTTGTATACCAGAAAAAGTAGGTCCTTATAATGACTGCACAAAACACCTGAGCTTAACTGCTTCTCGTTGTTGAGAAGTTCCCATCATAGGATTACAACAAGAAACAAATTGTGTTAAGTGTTGTTCTGGATCTACTGAACCATAAAAAATTGGGAATGTGGTATTCGAAAAATTTTATGGGGGAGGAATTTCATCCACCCATTCAGGATAAGCTCTCTTTTCCGGTTCAACTGGTGCACGTAGTCCTTCCATAGCTTCCAACCGAGCTGTTAATGACTCAATGGTAGTCATTAATGTTTGAGAAACATCTGGTTGAGCTGGATTCTATGTCGGTATTGCAACTGGAACTTGAGCTGGTGAAATAACTGGTAATAGCACTGACGGTGGTGCTGATATCTGTCTTGGGTAACCCATAGAAATAGGTCTATCAAGATGTACATGATCCTATCTTGATTGTGTACCGAACAGAGGGAATTCATTATCTGTATCTGTAGTTACTACAAATCCTCTTTTCTGAGGTGCTCCTACAGGATTTTCAAGTTGAGGAATTTCCTGGGGGTACCGTCTAGAAGAAATGATGTTTTGAAGTAACTCTGTGTTGAATATTTCCAACTCCTTCATTTCCTATTCCTACTGTGAAATTATCTCTTAAAGTGAAAGAGATTGACCTTCTCCAGCAAAAAAGTGAAATGTAATATGACTTTTTTCCTTTCCCCTTGTTGGACGCCTTTCGGAGAGGGGGGAGTTGGTTATTTAAAGGCATACCTAGATTCTGGGTAAGCCTTCGATTTTGGGTATGCACACCTTCTTTATTTGTTTCTATGTATACATCCTCTTGAACATGAACTTCTTCATTTGATTCCTCTGAGTGAGCCTCATGTTCTGGGAGATCAGTGACAACGACATTGATGACATTTATCGATGCATAACGCATTGTATCCATTATGTCAACGTTTATGTGATACTGACTTATTATATTTCCTTTATGAGACATTTCCTTTTGTTTGGTTGATCCCTTAGGAACTTATTGATGAACCGTAACTTGGAGGGAATTTCCGGATAATTTGGATCTGCGTTCCTCTTGTGGCTTCTTCCCTAATCGAGAGAAGACTGAATTTCACTGAGGAAGATATTGAGAATTTGAAAAAGTCCCCAGTCCAATAGACTAGGGATGTTCCTATTTTTCCTTCTCAACTCCTCGAATACTATATATTGATCTTGAGGGTTGGATTAAAAGAGTCCCCAGCCTGATAAGATGAGGTGGATCTTGAGCTGCTACATCTGAAACTTTTTTAAAATCTCTCCTGATTTTTCGGATTTTAGTATGGAAATTGTCCAGATGCATCATCCGACATCCACTCAAATCACCTGGCGCAAATGACCGTTGGATTATTTCTGAAACCTATGTCACCTGATGATATGCATGCTCTAAACTAGAATCCTACTCGATATTCTCATTTTCTTGATGTAAGAGTAATTTGACAACTCGTTCTTTATATGACTGATTTTGGGAAGAACTAGTTGAGGCCTGTTCTTGAGCAAGATTTTGATTACACACAAAACCAGTTAGCTATGGCCAACCATGGGCAATAAAATTTCATGATACCACTTTTGGCAGGCTTTGTTGATTGGAGAGCACAGTGAAATGCAATACTCCATGAACACCCCATCCCCTAATATGAATACTAGATGGGACATTGATAATTAATTGGCGCAACCTTTTTAATGCGCCAAGGCATGTATGCTGAAGGTCTCTCTAATGCTTTTCAACCTTTAGATGTCGGGAAACTAAGAGATATACCAATTTAATTTGGCGTTTCAACCCTTATATTACCTTAACATGATTTTGATATTCATCATAAGTTAATATTTTCTCTTTTAAGTGACAAAGAGTTTTCATATGTTGAGATGAATATCGTGAATACAATCTTCTATCAACGTTTCAAGAATATCATTTTGAGAGTTATCCAAAGGAAAAAACATGACTGGTATTTCACCTTTTGCCAATTGTTTTCTCATATTCAGCACTTTCTCTTTGTCATTTGATGAATATTATTCTACCTAATTGGACCAAAGTTGGTGATTCTTTGTTTCTCCATCAGATTCAACAAGATTTGTGGATAATTAATTTGTCAAATTAGAAGATGAATGACCCATGGGTGGTTTGGAGAATGACCTACACCCCAGACTATCTTCTTATTGAGAAAGTATTTCACCTACTAGCGGTAAGGCATCGGACATGACTGAATTCACATTTTCAAGTGCCTCAAGATAAGAGGGCTTCCTCGTTACTTCATTGTCCTTTGAAGAATTTTCAAGGCAATGAGAATTACTACTGTAGAGATGACTTTCGCATCTAAATTCATCATCATGGGGAGGACCACCATGGTGGGTTACAACAAAAGATGAAACCTTTTTCTCCTTGGTCTTCTAGCCACACAGAGGGCTATCGTGGCTCTCATATGAAGATGATGCTTCGAGATTGACCAAATTTTCATGAAGCAAGCCTTAATGAAGAAGTGTATAATGAAGAACTTCATAATTATTGTTGTTATTTCTAGAATTTGGAAACGGGAGAGTATAATATTGAGTTTCAACAGATAATTGTCTAAGGGCTTCAAGAACTCTAGCATTGAGCAAGGCCTTAATGCAGGCTGGCTCTTGATTTTTTAACTGTGATGGATGGGTCTTTTTCTTGGATGCCTTATTACTCACTTTGGAAAACACTTGTTGATGAAAGTGGTTATTATGGGCAGGTGTATGTGCCTACTCAGGAGAAATGGTCAGGTTAGGCTGACTATCTCTATTTAAATCGGGTGTATGTGCCCAACTTGATTGTCCGTATGGCATGAGAGAGTATGCCCCATGACCCTCTTGGACTGGAACATAGGTGTGTATCTGCTCTGAGGTGACATGTTGATAATTCAATCCACTGATAGGGATATATTTATGTTTCTTTCCCTGTGATGTCGCTGAAGTTGTTATAATATTCTAACAGGTATCCAGAATATGGGCAAGGATTTGCTTCTGCTCTTTCACCATTTTCAGAATGTGATTGGTGACTTCAGCTACTGGAACAGGAATATATGTACATTCCATGTTTGGAGTAGGTGTGTGTTCCTGCTTCTGTCCTCCTTTTCCTGTCAGTAAATTCTGACAGTACTCATGTGTGGGGGCAGAAAGTTGTGTCTGCCTCCTGTTTTTCATTGGAGCTTTCCAATTGACATCTCTAGGTGCTAACAAAAAAGACTGTTGGTTATCTTGATGAATTGTAGGTGTATGTGCCTGCTGATTTTTCTCTTCCGAATATGATTGATGAACTTCCTTCAATACTGGCAGATGAGACTGCATGCAGAATTGATGAGTGTAAGCAGGTGTATGTGCCTGTTTACAAGTGGTCACCACATTTGGTTGGCGGGCTTCTTTAGATGCAGCCAGACGAGCCTATTGACTGGTTGATGATTTATAAACAGGTGTATGTGCCTGCCTAGAGTACTCCGCTGGAATTGTCCAGTGGGATTGGTGTGTTACTTCCAGATGAGTCTGTTGGGCAGTGAAAATTAGGACAAATGGGTGTATATGCCTGCTCATTGTTTTCCATCAAGTTAAGTTGATGGAATTCTATGGAGGGGGAAGATGTAAGAACCTGCTCCCTGTTGGCTGAATTTTTCCTTTGATGGTTCATCTTGCGTGCTTGGGTCTGAGGAATCTGAGATAGACACCTAGAGGCGATACCCCCATCATGTTGAGGGTGCACTAACGCACGAGTATGGCAGCAATTGTTGGTGGGAGTCCTCAGGAAGGACTCCTGTATTCTTGAACTGAGGCCTTGAGTTACCTCTTTATTCACCTTCCTATAATATGAGAGGGACTAGTTGTTGCATTCTAGGGATAAATACCCAAAACGGTTGGAGATGGTGGTTGGCACCACCTGCTTCTTGACCACTGGTCTTCGCTGTCCGGACAACCAGGGTGAGTTGTTAACTTGGAGGGCTTGTCGAGAAGCCTCCAGAGTCGGGATGGTACTGTGTTGACGATATTCCATCACCAATGCATTTGAGACCCAAAGTTGAAGATGCTGAGTAGGTGATGTCATCCTCAGAGCGGACGAGTATCCAGCAGGAGTAGCATCCGAGACATTCACAGGTGTGAACCTTAAAGAAGCCATCTTGTGTTGTAGAGAGATCTTAGAAAAGAGTTCTTGTTTGATATAGCAGACATAATCAAGATAAGTTTGGTCAGACTACATCTTTTGGATGAGCACATATGTTATTGATTGCTTTGTTGGCCCTCATATTGATTTTAATAGGGGTCTAACAAATAAGTAAAACATCATTTAACTTGGTTAAGGATTCATGTTAGGTTCACCATTTTTTGTTTCCTCTGGAAAGGGGAATGAATTTGTTTGTTTAAGGTTAAAACTTTCCAATTGGTTTCTAATAGGTTTATTCATAGAACCATAAACACACAATGATTCTATATCCATTTAGACATACTTTCCAAAGGTAGGTGCTCATTATCTATGGACCGACGAGGCTTAATAATTTTCATTAGTTGAGAGGATGGGAGGTCAAGCTCATCACACCTTTTTTGGGGGAATTATTTCCTACTCCGGGACTCTCTTATAGATTTAAGTTATGTTCATGAATCCTTATTAATTCACTAAGAATGAAAATGAGTTTTCCTTTAGATTTGGGAATCAATGATTGCTATGTATGGGATTTAGAGAATGTTTTATATGTATTTGAGGTTCTTCATCGATGGAGAATCATTCGTATGTATTTGAGATTCCTAGTCAATGGTATCCTTCAATACATTATATAGAAATATCTTGGTCATTATGATGACCATACTGGTTTTAAATCCACTCAGTGGGGGTACTTGAAGTTTATTTTCATTCAAAAAGACATGGATTATTTCAGAGTTGGGATCATACCCGCAGATGGGCTACCTATGTATCCTTGTTAAAAAAGGAATCAGAACCCACGTAGTTCAATAAGAATGATATATATTAACATCATATGGGATGGAAAATAATTAATTAATGATGGGATTGAACCTTATAAAGGCTTCCTACGTACTCTACTTTTAAGGAAGAGATCAAATTCCACGTAGTTCAGGTGAAGAAATATGGGGCTTATGCATGGTTAATGGCCCAAAAAGAGATGTCGTGATTACTTTTACACTCTAATCTCACGTGATTCATGCTCAGTGTGAGAACAAGAGGTTTCAGTAAACCTGAAAATTGTGCCATGAAGGATGTAGTCACAAGAAATATTGTGGGGCTTACGTATGTATGACTTCCCAAGTAGATGAAGACCAGGACTTACTTCAGGAAAGAAGCATGGGAGTAGGGTCCATAAAGGTATTTGTACTTTTATGGAGATTTTGAGTTTTAACCCAAGGATTACTCCTAAGGAGGATTCCCAAATTAAAGGGGAATTATAACTTGGGGATTACTCCTGAGAAGGAGGACCAAATAAAAAAGGACTTACGATTAGGGCTTATTCCTGAGAAGGAGGCCCAAATCAAAAGAAATTAATATTGGGGCTTACTACTAAGGAGGATGCCCAATGTTAAAGGAAATTATGATTGGGGCTTACTTCAAAGAAGGAGGCTCAGGTTAAGGGGAATTGGAGATTACTCCTGAGAAGGATTCCCTAATTAAAGGAATTATAATTGGGGCTTATTCCTGAGAAAGAGGACAGAACTAAGGGAAATTGGGGCTTACTCCTAAGGAGGATGACCTAAATCAAAAGATATTCTCATATTAAAGGATGAGGTTATATAGATTAAACCTATAATCATAGTGATATAAATATTGTAAGTCACGTGGTTTTGGGAGAGGTTCTAACAGAATTCCTTTCAGATAAGGAATCCAACAAAGGAACCATGCCATAAATGGATTTGAAAAGGGGTTCGAGGGCTAATATCTTGAAGAGAAGAGGTGAACAGGAGAGAGTCCCACAAATGAATTTGGCACGAAAGTCTTGGCTGCGCAAGTGTAATTGCATGGTATGGGTTCATGGTAGAGCACTGTCGTGGGTGCCCTCAAATGACTAGTGTAATTTGGGGTACTTAGGTGCAGCAGAGTGGCTGACCAAGGTCGTCTCTCAAAGGAGGAAGTGAATTTAACAACTTATTAGAGGTATTCTAAAAAAATAAAATAAAATAGAATAGAATAAAGACACTACTTTAAAGGATTGGGGTTTGTTGTAGTTTATGAATCTAGAAGAAGTTTGCTGGAAGAAGATTGTATAATTTTTTTTGTTTTTAGTTTTGAAATGAATTTCGATTAAAATGACACAACAAGAAGATGTTTTTTTAGAAATATATTTAAAAGGAGTAATCAATCTAACTCTACCTATTCACTTTATTATTAATCATTATCATTTAAATTAGCATTCACTTAATTATGATCCCTTAATTTTTTAAATCTCGAACCCTACGAGAATTAACTTTACCACGAAGATGATGTGAATTTAACCCTAGGATAACTTCAGAACATGCAATCGCAGCACCCTGCTTTGATTGATGTTCTAAGATTAGATTATGGTCAGTGGTAAATTAAGGCTCATATCCATTCTAGAAATGAGGATGAATTGTGTTTAGGGATTATATTTGAACTCTACAAATTTATCCCGTGTGGTCTTGTATTACCGATTAAGATCACGCTCTCACAATTTACACAAAATCCCGACCTCGCGTGTTTTTGTGTTAATTGTTCAATTTCTTGCTTAGTTTATTACAATTTAAAAACAGAATTCATGGATCATATTAAATGAATTACATTAGCTCAATGATTCAAAATAATTAAATGAAGATGGTAGAAGATAGATCGATTACTAAAAGACTACTCTTCCATGGGTGGCGTAATCATCGTAGAAGCGTTTTGCATGTGCAAAGGTTTATAATGGGTATAACCCAATAACGCTTCTACTAAAGAATTCAAACCCAAATAGGAAGATTAAGAGAAGAATAAATTTAAACAAAATAGAAGAAAAGAGAAGAAATAAAAGAAGAACAAAGAAGTTTATTACACAAATGAAATCATTACAAAATGAAGAAGAGAAGGAGGCTTCGATGAGGGGATCCTTGCTTCAAGAGCTGCCCCTCTTAAAATGGTTGGAGAATTTAGGTGAAACAAATTCTCCTCTTCCTACAATCTCCTAATGAACGTCCCAACCCCTCCAAATGAGAAAAACTCCAATTTATAGAGGGGAGGGGAGGAGAGGTTACAAGTGGTTTCAAGTGTGAATGTGGAAATTCGGCCAAATATTTTAATGAAAATTGAACCGCCCATTTGACCACTAAAACTCGTGAATTAGCCGGCCTTCAAGAAGGATAAAATGTGAGTATATGAGTCCTCTATCTCCTCTCCAAATTTTGGCTCAAGGAAAGACTATATGTAGGAGTTATGGCCGCAATACAGAAGCTTATCCATTATGGAGAGTCCAGCCCATCTTTGACTTTATGGCCCAATTACTCCGTTAAAATGCATTCTTTTGATCTAGTGTCCTGAATAAAAGTTGTAGATAATTAAGTTAGGAATACTATTAAAAAATTTAAAATTAAAATAATAAATATAAAATAGTTATATTCGAAATACTACAGTTCACTATTAAGGGTAAAACTGGAATTTTCACCAAATTTTCAAATGAATGATCAAATCCAAAATATTTTATAAATAAACATATTTAACACAATGTGAGGAAATTATATCATTTATTATCAATAAAATATTCAATAAAATAGTGTTTTATCAACTCCCCCACACTTACCCTTTTGCACACCTGGGCAAAACCTCATATCAAGTAAACATCAATATCAAATAAAAACCAATTTTAAAACACATATCCTTAAGATCAATCAATTTCACACCAAGAATCAAAAGATATCATGCCTTATAAAAAAACTTATTTCAAGTTCTCCATTTATATCATTCAATATATTTCCACTTCATTTCTCCGCCCATGCACAAAACACTTACCTCGCTTGAATTTTCTCTCATCACTCAAATATCAATTTTTTTTGCAATGTCTTTCTCATCCAAACTCATACAAGGGTCACCATAGGCTTGATAGATTCCTACATCGCTACCTGATGTGAGTCAAGGACATATGTTTATCATGAGGACTTTTCAGTGTTGTTCTGTGGCTTTCGGTTGGTAGGATTAAGATGTGAAAAACTCTGAGGCTGAATGAGGAGGGCTTGACTCTTTTGAAGCAAAATTGCATTAATCTAATTTTCACTTAAATATGGTGTTCTCTTCAATCCCCATAGTATCAATTCAGCTCCATAATCATGAAAAGTCATGAAAGGTTTACACCATTCATCATTTCAGCATAAAAAATGTCAATCTTCTCAAACATGATTTTCTTGAAAGCTCCAGATGGGCACAACTTTCCACCTCAATTAGAAGCTCCAGAAAAGGCACAACTTCACTTGTCATGAAAGCTCCAGAAAAGGCACAGATTTCAATATAATGACTTTCTTCAGCAGCAAACACATCTCTTAAGGATTTAATTTTCCACCCAAAGTATCACAGAATGTGGTGGCAAAACACAAGACAACTTCCCCCACACTTAAGCTCAACTAGATTATGCAATTTAACTTCAAGAGTTGGTTGGATAGGGAAAATTGTCTTGTAATGTGGCTAACATAACAGGATTTTCATGGATTCTAAGGGATACAAGGATTAAATATTCAAGGTAGGGCATTATAAAAAAGGATTCTTTGAAATATGGGCTTTAATACCAAACAAATGCCTCAATCATTTAAACTTAAGTACCTCAAAACCTCAAGTTTTGACAGGAATAGATCAAATTCTGGTTAAATCAAGTATGGTTTGGTTCTCTCAAGAAGTGAGGTGAATGTAAAGAATATGAAAATAATGGTTTAGAAGCCTCACAGGAAAGTGATTTCAAATATAAAGACAGTGAGATTGGCATGGGATTCAAAATTCAGCGTACTTTTCATGAAATTACTAAATATTTGAACTTGAAACAAAGTCATTTCAGTATTCATTTAAGCTTAGTTTCAAGGGGTAAATTGTTTCACTTATTGATATGGATTTAAAAATGGTGATTAGAATCATTTCAGCCCAAAAGTTTCAAAAACACATAGAAAATTGTAAAATAAACACACAAAATTTGAAAAAAACACAATTTTTTTTGGTTTTTTTGAACAGGAAAGCAATTGAAATTACTAAACTAAAAGGTTACCTCCCCCACACTTAAAATATTGCATTGTACTCAATGTGAACTTATGAGATGATATATGCACATGAAATGCAGAATTTTTAAATAGGACAAATAATATAAAAGTGAAAGGGTTAGGAACAGCCTGATGTGCTCAAGTGATGATGGGGTCATGCAGTGTGATAAAATCCACTGCATCAGTAGGAAGTCCCTCAATTTATCTCTTCAAACGTTGCCCATTGACTGTAAAGCTCCTTCCAGTGTCCTCTTGTGTGATCTCCACTGCACCATAATAAAAAACATTAGTCACAACATAAGGACCTAACCATCTGGAACGCAACTTACCAGGCATCAGCTTCAGTCGTGAACTGTAGAGAAGGACTTCCTCTCCAACATGAAACTCCCTTTGTTGGATCATTTTGTCATGAGATGCTTTTGATCTTTCCTTGTAGAGCCTTGAGTTCTCATATGATGATAATATAATCTCCTCAAGCTCTTGAATTTGCATCTTCCTTTGGATTACAGCTTGGGCCAAATCCATGTTGCATTTCTTTATAGCCCAATAAGACCGATGCTCGACTTCCACTGGGAGATGACATGCTTTCCCAAAAAACAATCTGAAATGGGGACATACCAATGGGTGTATTGTATGCTATTCTATAAGCCCACAATGCATCATCCAAGTGCTTGCTCCAATCCTTCCTATTTGGCTGCACGATTTTCTCCAAGATTTGTTTCAACTCACGATTTGAAACCTCAGCCTGTCCATTTGTTTGGGGGTGGTATGGTGTTGATGTTTTGTGTGTCACCCCATACTTTCGAAGGAGGGAAGCAAAATTCCTATTGCAAAAGTGTGTCCCTTGGTCATTGATGATGGCCTTTGGTACTCCAAACCTGCAGAAAATTTGAGCCTTGACAAAATCCACTACAACATGAGAATCGTCAGTCCTGGTGGCCTTGGCCTCCACCCATTTACTCACATAATCAACAACAACCAAAATATACAAAAATACAAATGAACTAGGAAAAGGACCCATAAAATCAATGCCCCATACAACAAAAATCTCACAGAATAGTATGGGTTGTTGGGGCATCTCATGTCTCCTAGAAATATTCCCAGTGTGTTGGAAACGAGAGCATGACTTACAAAACACATGGGCATCATGGAACAAGCTAGGCCAATATAATCCAGAGTCCAAAACCTTCCTAGCTGTTCGTTGGGGTCCAAAGTGTCCACCACAAGCAAGTGTATGACAGAAATGCAAAACAGACTCAAACTCATGATCGGGAACACACCTCCTAATGACTTGGTCACTACACATGCGCCAGAGGTAAGGATCATCCCACACATAAAACCTAGACTCACTTTTTAATTTTTGGACTTGATGTTTCTTTAAGTTTGCAGGGATTTCAGAGGAAAAAATGTAATTAACTAAATCAGCATACCAAGGATGCATACCTGAGATGGTATAGAGATGCTCATCAGGGAAAGTGTCCTGAAGTGGTACCTAGTCCAAGGTGTCATCCTCTAGTGTGTGAGTAAGACTACTCATGTGTTCTGCTACCAAATTCTATGATCCCTTATTATCCTTTATCTCGATGTCAAACTCTTGAAGAAGGAGCACCCAACGGATAAGTCGTGGCTTTGCATCTGGCTTTTTCAAGAGGTACCTCAGAGCTGCATGGTCAGAAAAAACAACTACTTTAGAGCCCAATAAATATGAACGTAATTTATCTAAAGCAAATATGATAGCAAGAAACTCCATTTCTATGGTAGTGTAGTTTGATTGGGCTGAATCCAATGTCCTTGATGCATAGGCAATCACATGTGAACATCCTTCCACCCTCTGAGATAAGACTGCTCCAACCACGAAGTTGGAGGCATCACACATAAGCTCAAATGGAAGGTCCCACCGTGGGGGCTGTATGATCGGTGGAGTGGTTAGACACTTCTTTATCTCATCAAAGGAAGTCCTGCAAGAATCATCAAACACAAAATCAGAATCTTTTTGAAGTAATCGTGACATAGGAAGAGGGATCTTACTATAATCTTTGATGAAGCGCTGATAAAATCCTGCATTCCCTAGGAAAGATCTAACATCACGCACACATGAAGGATAAGGTAAGGATGAAATAATTTTTACCTTAGATCTATCAACCTCTATCCCATGTTTTGACACTACATTCCCTAAGACAATGCCATGATCTACCATGAAATGACACTTTTCAAAGTTTAGGACCAGATTCTTCTCAATACAACGATTCAATAACTTTCCCAAACTATTTAGACATTCATCAAATGAGGATCCATACATTGTAAAATCATCCATAAATACCTCCATGCAGGTCTCAATGAAATCTGAAAAAATACTCACCATGCATCTCTGGAAGGTATCTGGGGCATTGCAAAGTCCAAATGGCATCCTCCTGTAGGAAAATGTTCCAAAGGGGCACGTGAAAGTCATCTTCTCCTGGTCCTCTGCTGCAATGGGAACCTGAAAATAACCTGAGAAACCATCCAAGAAGCAATAATGTGTCCTACCTGCAAGTCTCTCAAGCATCTGGTCAATGAATGAGAGGGGGAAATGGTCCTTACGAGTGGTTTGATTTAGTTTCCTATAATCAATACACACTCACCAACTGTTTTTCACCCTCATTGGAACTAAATCATCTTTCTCATTTTTAACAACAGTAAAACCAGTTTTCTTAGGCACAACCTGAATTGGACTTACCCACTGAGAATCTGAAATGGGAAATATTATACCTGCCTTGAGAAATTTCACAACTTCTTTTTTAACAACTTCCAGGAGGCTGGGATTGAGTCTCCTTTGTGGCTGTCTCACTGGTTTAGCCCCATCCTCCAAGAGAATCCTATGCAGGAAAATGGAGGGGCTAATACCTGATATTTCTGCCAATGTCCAACCAATTGCCCTAATGTTATCTCTCAAAAGATTCAAAAGTTTTTCTTCATGTTCAAAAGAGAGATTGTTAGCAATGATAACAGGTAATCTATCACCACTCAGAAAGTATGCATATTTAAGATTTGGGGGCAATGGCTTGAGTTCCAATGGAGGGGGGTGATGTATGGATGGAGAAATTGATGCAACAGACATATCTGCACAATGAACATCAGTATCAGAACAGAAATCATCATAATCAGAGAATAAAGCACCAAATCTATCAGCATACTCAACAGCCATGTCATAATTAGAGTTCACATGATCAAAATATGAATATGAATCCACATCAAAATCAAATCCAAGAGAGGATTTTGTATCAGAAACATGTGTGGAAGTGCTCTTAGACATCAAACTTGAACCAATACTCATAATCTCCCTAAGCATAGGATAATCAAATTCCATGGAGTTTTTATTTGGTGGTTCAAAATGGGAGATAACAAAAGCTGAATGGTCCTCTGAGGGGTACTTCATGGAATCCATAACATTAAATATCACAACTTCATCTCCAAACTCCATAGAAAGTGTACCCTCATTGACATTTCTGATAGTTTTTGCAGTTTTGAGGAAGGGCCTACCTAAGATAATGGGGGCATGAGAACTTACCTGATCATCCTCCATGTTAAGCACATAGAAGTCTGCTGGAAAGATCATGTCTCTTACCTGGACAAGTACATCCTCAAGGACTCCCGCTGGATATGCCGTAGCTCTATTCTCCAATTGAACCACTACTCTTGTTGGCTTCAACTCACCAACCTGCAAGGAAGAGAATACAGAGTGAGGCATCACATTTATTGAAGCTCCTAAATCACAAAGAGCATCAGAGATGTGTAACTCCCCTATGGTACATGGGATGTTGAATGTCCCGGGATCCTTGCACTTTGTTGGCATTGCTAGAGTTGGTGTAATGAGTGCCAATACATTCCTTCCAAGGTTTATCCTCTCATTTCCCTTGAGCCCTCTTCGATTGGTACAAAGTTCTTTTAAGAATTTCGAATACCTTGGAATTTGCTTAATGGATTCAAGTAGAGGAATGTTGATCTCCACACGCTTGAATGTGTCCAAAACCTCCTTTTTCATTTCTTATTCAGCCATCTTCTTGGTTTGAACAACCCTGTTTAGAAAAGGATGGGGTTTAGGAGGTACATCATCAATCTTTTTCTTACCTTTATCTTTCTCCTTGGATTGATCATCAGTTGGTATGGAATGAGGCTTCTCTAGAGTGGAGGTGAATCCTGGTGGAATGGTAGGTCCAGATGTATCATTCATTTGCTTCCCACTTCTCAATGTTATGGCACTAACATTCCCCTTTGGATTTGGAGTGGGTTGGGAAGGTAGATTTCCAGAATTCTTACTCACAAGTTCATAGAGGGTGGTGGCAATCTGGCTCATTTGAGTCTTTAACTCCCTCAGCTCCGAACTTTGACTCTTCAGCTCATTCTGTTGATTAAGAACAATTTTCTTCAAAACATCATCAGTATTAGAATCTACCTTTGGTGGGGGATTACCTTTTTGTTGGCTTGTTGATTCTTGGGCTTCAAATCTCCTTTGCGGTTGTTGGAAACCCTACTTGTAAGGTGGAGGCTGCTGGAAGTTTTGTTGAAATGGTGGCCTTTATTGTTGTCCAGAGCCATACCTCATGTCCGGTTGATCTTTCCACCATTGGTGGTATGTTGGAGCAAATTAATCAAACTTCTTTTGGGGATATGGTTGTTGTTGCTGCTGAAATAGTCTCCCAGGTAACACTGCTGCACAATCTTCTGTCTCTTGTAGTTGTGGGCAACAGTCATTTGGGTGGCTTGTCTCAGTGAAAATGCCACATGGCCTTGAAGGAGGGGGTTGGGATGTCTTTTGAGCCAATGAAATCTGCCTCACCATAGTTTTCAATTCTTCTAACTTAGTATCAATAAAATGACTTTCAAGAGAAGAAGGACTTACTTGATGTACTCCTTGAACATGTGGTGTACCTCTATCACTGAATTGTTGAGAGTTTTGGGCCATTTTTTTCGATCAATACTCGTGCAGCTACTGGGGTCTTGTCCACCAATGCTCCTCTAGCTGCATCATCCACCATGCTTCTCTCCATGGGTGTGAGTCCTTCATAGAAGTACTGGATGAGTAGTTGCTCACTGATTTGGTGATATGGGAAGCTTGCACACAACTTCATGAATCGCTCCCAGTACTCATACATTGACTCCCCTTGTGCTTGATTGATCCCCGATATCTCCTTTCGAATGGATGTGGTCCTTGATGCTGGAAAAAATATTTGCAAGAAAAGACGTTTCAAATCATTCCAACATGTTACATCTTCAGGTTGCAAATAATACATCCAATCTTTTGCAGCTCCATCAAGTGAGAATGGGAATACTCTTAATTTGATATGATCTTCAGAAACATTTCTTGGTTTTAACGTTGAGAAAACCACATTAAATTCTTTAAGGTGTTTGTTGGGATCCTCACCAGAGAGGCCATGAAACTTTGGAAGTAAGTGAATTAACCCAGATTTCAGTTCAAAGTCCGATTCGAGATTTGGGTATGCAATACAATTTGGTTGATAGTTAACATCAGGTGCAGCCAATTCTCGAATGGTTCTATTAATTTCATTTCCATTTTTTCCAGCCATTGGTTCCTCTTTTATGTTTAAATTTGAATTGCTTCCAATTTCAATGTTTCCAAAAGAGAGGAATTCACCAACTGGTTGAATATTGAAACTTCTCGTAGACTGGGAATTTCTGATTCGAGCCCTAAGGCTACGTTCAATCTCAGGGTCAAGATCTAAGAGATCCTCGGGATTAGTTCATGTCATAGATCAAATAAAAATGAAAAGAAAGAAAGTGGACCATAGTAAAATAAAAATGAGAAGTTTGAGTTGATGGTCCAAAAAGAAGTAGAAGAAAATAAAAGAAGAGGAAGAAAAATCAGATTGGGTAAAGAAGGAAGAAAGAAGAGAGGAAGAGAATAAAATGTAAAATAAAATAAATACCTCTAATTGGTTGAAATAATTACTTGCCTCCCCGGAAATGGCGCCAATTTGGTAGAGCACTGTCGTGGGCGCCCTCAAATGATTAGTGTAATTTGGGGTACTTAGGTGCAGCAAAGTGGCTGACCAAGGTCGTCTCTCAAAGGAGGAAGTGAATTTAACAACTTATTAGAGGTATTATAAAAAACTAAAATAAAATATAATAGAATAAAAACACTACTTTAAAGGATTGGGGTTTTTTGTAGTTTATGAATCTAGAAGAAGTTTTCTGGAAGAAGATTGTATAATTTTTGTTTGTTTTTAGTTTTGAAATGAATTTCGATTAAAATGACACAACAAGAAGATGTTTTTTTAGAAATCTATTTAAAAGGCGTAATCAATCTAAATCTACCTCTTCACTTTATTATTAATCATTATCATTTAAATTAACATTCACTTAATTATGATCCCTTAATTTTTTAAATCCCGAACCCTACGAGAATTAACTTTACCACAAAGATGATGTGAATTTAACCCTAGGCTAACTTCAGAACATGCAATCGCAGCACCCTGCTTTGACTGATGTTCTAAGATTAGCTTATGGTCAGTGGTAAATTACGGCTAATATCCATTCTGGAAATGAGGATGAATTGTGTTTAGGGATTATATTTGAACTCTACAAATTTATCCCGTGTGGTCTTGTATTACCGATTAAGATCGCGCTCTCACAATTTACACAAAATCCCGACCTCGCGTGTTTTTGTGTTAATTGTTCAATTGCTTGCTTAGTTTCTTACAATTTAAAAACAGAATTCATGGATCATATTAAATGAATTATAGTAGCTCAATGATTAAAAATAATTAAATGAAGAGGGTAGAAGATATATCGATTACTAAAAGACTACTCTTCCATGGGTAGCGTAATCATCGTAGAAGCGTTTTGCATGTGCAAAGGTTTATAATGGGTATAACCCAATGACGCTTTACTCAAGAATTCCAGAACAAATAGGAAGATTAAGAGAAGAATAAATTTAAACAAAACAGAAGAAAAGAGAAGAAATAAAATAATAACAAAGAAGTTTATTACACAAATGAAATCATTACAAAATGAAGAAGAGAAGGAGGCTTTGATGAGGGGATCCTTGCTTCAAGAGATACCCCTCTTAAAATGGTTGGATAATTTAGGTGAAACAAATTCTCCTCTGCCTCCAATATTCTAATGAACGTTCCAACCCCTCCAAATGAGAAAAACTCCAATTTATAGAGGGGAGGGGAGGAGAGGTTACAAGTGGTTTCAAGTGTGAATGTGGAAATTCGGCCAAATATTTTAATGAAAATTTCAACTCCCATTTGACCACCAAAACGCGTGAATTATCCGGCCTTCAAGAAGGATAAAATGTGAGGATATGGGTCCTCTATCTCTTATACAAATTTGGGCTCAATACAAGCCCATATGTAGGAGTTATGGCCTCCATACAGAAGATTATCCATTCTGGCGAGTCCAGCCCATCTTTGACTTTATGACCCAATTATTCCATTAAAATGCATTCTTTTGATCTAGTGTCCTTAGTAAAAGTTGTAGATAATTAAGTTAGGAACACTATTACAAAATTTTAAATTCAAATAATAAATATACAAATATTTATATTCGAAATACTACAGTGCACTATTAAGGGTAAAACTGGAATTTTCACCAAATTTTCAAATGAATGATCAAATCCCAAATATTTTATAAATAAACATATTTAACACAATGTGAGGAAATTATATCATTTATTATCAATAAAATATTCAATAAAATAGTGTTTATCAACTCCCCACACTTACCCTTTTGCACACCTGGGAAAAACCTCATATCAAGTAAACATCAATATCAAATCAAAACCAATTTTAAAACACATATCCTTAAGATCGATCAATTTCACACCAAGAATCAAAAGATTTCATGACTCATAAAAAACCTTATTTCAAGTTCTCCATTTATATCATTCAATATATTTCCACTTCATTTATCCGCCCATTCACAAAACACTTACCTCGCTTGAATTTTCTCTCATCACTCAAATATCATTTTTTTTGCAATGTCTTTCTCATCCAAACTCATACAAGGGTCACCATAGGCTTGATAGATTCCTACATCGCTACCCGATGTGATTCAAGGACATATGTTTATCATGAGGACTTTTCAGGGTTGTTCTGTGGATTTCGGTTGGTAGGATTAAGCTGTGAAAAACTCTGAGGCTGAATGAGGAGGGCTTGACTCTTTTGAAGCAAAATTGCATTAATCTAATTTTCACTTAAATATGGTCTTCTCTTCAATCCCCATAGTACCAATTCAGCTCCATCATCATGAAAAGTCATGAAAGGTTTACACCATTCATCATTTTATCATAAAAAATTTCAATCTTCTCAAACATGATTTTCTTGAAAGCTCCAGATAGGCACAACTTTCCACCTCAATTAGAAGCTCCAGAAAAGGCACAACTTCACTTGTCATGAAAACTCCAGAAAAGGCACAGATTTCAATATAATGACTTTTTTCAGCAGCAAACACATCTCTTAAGGATTTAATTTTCCACACAAAGTATCACAGAATGTGGTGGCAAAACAAAAGACAACTTCCCCCACACTTAAGCTCAACTAGATTATGTAATTTCACTTCAAGAGTTGGTTGGATAGAGAAAATTGGCATGTAATGTGGATAACCTAACAGGATTTGCATGGATTCTAAGGGATAAAAGGATTAAATATTCAAGGTAGGCCATTATAAAAAAGGATTCTTTGAAATAGGGGCTTTAATACCAAACAAATGCCTCAATCATTTAAACATAAGTACCTCAAACCCTCAAGTTTTGACAGGAATAGATCAAATTCTGGTTAAATCAAGTATGGTTTGGTTCTCTCAAGAAGTGAGGTTAATGTAAAGAATATGAAAATAATGGTTTAGAAGCCTCACAGGAAAGTGATTTCAAATATAAAGACAGTGAGATTGGCATGAGATTCAAAATTCAGCGTACCTTTCATGAAATTACTAAATATTTGAACTTGAAACAAAGTCATTTCAGAATTCATTTAAGCTTAGTTTCAAGGGGTAAATTGTTTCACTTATTGATATGGATTTAAAAATGGTTATGAGAATCATTTCAGCCCAAAAGTTTCAAAAACACACAGAAAATTGTAAAATAAACACACAAAATTTGAAAAACACACAATTTTTTTGGTTTTTTTTGAACAGGAAAGCAATTGAAATTACTAAACTAAAAGGTTCCCTCCCCCACTCTTAAAAAATTGCATTGTCATCAATGTGAACCTATGAGATGATATATGCACATGAAATGCAAAATTTTTAAATAGGACAAATAATATAAAAGTGAAAGGGTTAGGAACAGCCTGATGTGATCAAGTGATGATGGGGTCATGTAGTGTGATAAAATCCACTGCATCAGTAGGAAGTCCCTCAATTTATCTCTTCAAACATTTCCCATTAACTGTAAAGCTCCTTCCAGTGTCCTCTTGTGTGATCTCCACTGCACCATAAGGAAAAACATTAGTCACAACATAAGGACCTAACCATCTGGAACGCAACTTACCAGGCATCAGCTTCAGTCATGAACTGCAAAGAATGACTTCCTCTCCAACATGAAACTCCCTTTATTGCATCATTTTGTCATGAGATGCTTTTTATCTTTCCTTGTAGAGCCTTGAGTTCTCATATGATGATAATCTAATCTCCTCAAGCTCTTGAATTTGCAGCTTCCTTTGGATTCCATCTTGGGCCAAATCCATGTTGCATTTCTTTATAGCCCAATATGATCGATGCTATACTTCCACTGGGAGATGACATGCTTTCCCAAAAACAATTCTAAATGGGGACATACCAATGGGGGTCTTGTATGCTGTTCTATAAGCCCACAATGCATCATCCAAGCGCTTGCTCCAATCCTTCCTATTTGGCTGCACGGTTTTATCCAAGATTTGTTTCAACTCACGATTTGAAACCTCAGCCTGGCCATTTGTTTGGGGGTGGTATGGTGTTGATGTTTTGTGTGTCACCCCATACTTTCGAAGGAGGGAAGCAAAATTCCTATTGCAAAAGTGTGTCCCTTTGTCACTGATGATGGCCTTTGGTACTCCAAACCTGCAGAAAATTTGAACCTTGAAAAAATCCACTACAACATGAGAATCGTCAGTCCTGGTGGCCTTGGACTCCACCCATTTACTCACATAATCAACAGCAACCAAAATATACAAAAATCCAAATGAACTAGGAAAAGGACCCATAAAATCAATGCCCCATACATAAAAAATCCCACAGAATAGTATGGGTTGTTGGGGCATGTCATGTATCCTAGAAATATTCCCAGTGTGTTGGCAACAAGAGAATGACTTACAAAACACATGGGCATCATGGAACAAGCTAGGCCAATATAATCCAGAGTCCAAAACCTTCCTAGCTGTCCATTGGGGTCCAAAGTGTCCACCACAAGCAAGTGTATGACAGAAATGCAAAACAGACTCAAACTCATGATCGGGATACACCTCCTAATGACTTGGTCACTACACATGCTCCAGAGGTAAGGATCATCCCACACATAAAACCTAGACTCACTTTTTAATTTTTGGACTTGATGTTTCTTTAAGTTTGCAGGTATTTTAGAGGAAACAATGTAATTAACTAAATCAGCATACCAAGGATGCGTACCTGAGATGGTATAGAGATGCTCATCGGGGAAAGTGTCCCGAAGTGGTACCTGGTCCAAGTTGTCATCCTCTAGTGTGTGAGTAAGCCTACTCATGTGTTCTGCTACCAAATTCTCTGATCCCTTCTTGTCCTTTATCTCGATGTCAAACTGTTGAAGAAGGAGCACCCAACAGATAAGTCGTGGCTTTGCATCTGGCTTCTTCAAGAGGTACCTCATAGATGCATGGTCATAAAAAACAACTACTTTAGAGACCAATAAATATGAACGGAATTTATCTAAAGCAAATATGATAGAAATAAAATCCTTTTCTGTGGTAGTGTAGTTTGATTGGGATGAATCCAATGTCCTTGATGCATAGGCAATCACATGTGAACATCCTTCCACCCTCTGAGATAAGACTGCTCCAACCGCGAAGTTGGAGGCGTCACACATAAGCTCAAATGGAAGGTCCCACTGTGGGGGCTGTATGATCGGTGGAGTGGTTAGACACTTCTTTAGCTCATCAAAGGAAGTCCTGCAAGAATCATCAAACACAAAATCAGAATCTTTTTGAAGTAATCGTGACATAGGAAGAGCGATCTTACTATAATCTTTGATGAAGCGCCGATAAAATCCTGCATGCCCTAGGAAAGATCTAACATCACGCACACATGAAGGATAGGGTAAGGATGAAATAATGTCTACCTTAGATCTATCAACCTCTATCCCATGTTTTGACACTACATGACCTAAGACAATGCCATGCTCTACCATGAAATGACACTTTTCAAAGTTTAGGACCAGATTCTTCTCAATACAATGATTCAATACCTTTCCCAAACTATTTAGACATTCATCAAATGAGGATCCATACACTGTAAAATCATCCATAAATACCTCCATGCAGGTCTCAATGAAATCTGAAAAAATACTCACCATGCATCTCTGGAAGGTACCTGGGGCATTGCAAAGTCCAAATGGCATCCTCCTGTAGGAAAATGTGCCGAAGGGGCATGTGAAAGTCATCTTCTCCTGGTCCTCTTCTGCAATGGGAACCTGAAAATAACCCGAGAAACCATCCGAGAAGCAATAATGTGTCCTACCTACAAGTCTCTCAAGCATCTGGTCAATGAATGGGAGGGGGAAATGGTCCTTACGAGTGGTTTGATTTAGTTTCCTATAATAAATACACACTCTCCAACTGTTTTGCACCCTCATTGGAACTAAATCATCTTTCTCATTTTTAACAACAGTAAAACCAGTTTTCTTAGGCACAACCTGAATTGGACTTACCCACTAAGAATCTGAAATGGGAAAGATTATACCTGCCTTGAGAAATTTCTCAACTTCTTTTTTAACAACTTCCAGGAGGGTGAGATTGAGTCTCCTTTGTGGCTGTCTCACTGGTTTAGCCCCATCCTCCAAGAGAATCCTATGCATGAAAATGGAGGGGCTAATACCTGATATGTCTGCCAATGTCCAACCAATTTCCCTAATGTTATCTCTCAAAAGATTCAAAAGTTTTTCTTCATGTTCAAAATAGATATTGTTAGCAATGATAACAGGTAATCTATCACTACTCAGCAAGTATGCATATTTAAGATTTGGGGGCAATGGCTTGAGTTCCAATGTAGGGGGGTGATGTATGGATGGAGAAATTGATGCAACAGACATATCTACACAATGAACATCAGTATCAGAACAGAAATCATCATAATCAGAGAATAAAGCACCAAATCCATCAGCATACTCAACAACCA
Organism: Viscum album; assembly: GCA_963277665.1. Classification (NCBI taxonomy): domain Eukaryota; kingdom Viridiplantae; phylum Streptophyta; class Magnoliopsida; order Santalales; family Viscaceae; genus Viscum; species Viscum album. The sequence continues at coordinate 1,362,337,510 of OY728156.1, read as the reverse complement.
TGTCATAATTAGAGTTCACATGATCAAAATATGAATATGAATCCACATCAAAATCAAATCCAAGAGAGGATTGTGTATCAGCAACATGTGTGGAAGTGCTCTTAGACATCAAACTCGAACCAATACTCATAATCTCCCTAAGCATAGGATAATCAAATTCCATGGAGTTTTTATTTGGTGGTTCAAAATGGGAGATAACAAAAGCTGAATGGTCCTCTGAGGGGTACTTCATGGAATCCATAACATTAAATATCACAAATTCATCTCCAAACTCCATGGAAAGTGTACCCTCATTGACATTTATGATAGTTTTTGCAGTTTTGAGGAAGGCCCTACCTAAGATAATGGGGGCATGAGAACTTACCTGATCATCCTCCATGTTAAGCACATAGAAGTCTGCTGGAAAGATCATGTCTCTTACCTAGACAAGTACATCCTCAAGGACTCCCGCTGGATATTCCATAGCTCTATTCTCCAATTGAACCACTACTCTTGTTGGATTCAACTCACCAACCTGCAAGGAAGAGAATACAGAGTGAGGCATCACATTTATTGAAGCTCCTAAATCACAAAGAGCATCAGAGAAGTGCAACTCCCCTATGGTACATGGGATGGTGAATGTCCCGGGATCCTTGCACTTTGTTGGAATTTCTATAGTTGGTGTAATGAGTGCCGAGACATTCCTTCCAAGGTTGATCCTCTCATTTCCCTTGAGCCCTCTTTGATTGGTACAAAGTTCTTTTAAGAATTTCGCATACCTTGGAATTTGCTTAATGGATTCAAGTAGAGGAATGTTGATCTCCACATGCTTGAATGTGTCCAAAACCTCATTTTGCATTGCTTCTTCAGCCATATTCTTGGTTTGAACAACCCTTTTTGGAAAAGGAAGGGGTTTAGGAGGTACATCATCAATCTTTTTCTTACATTTATCTTTCTCCTTGGATTTCTCATCAGTTGGTATGGAATGCGGCTTCTCTAGAGTAGAGGTGAATCCCGATGGAATGATAGGTCCAGATGTATCATTCATTTGCTTCCCACTTCTCAATGTGATGGCACTAACATCCCCCTTTGGATTTGGAGTGGGTTGGGAAGGTAGATTTCCAGAATTCTTACTCACAAGTTCATGGAGGGCGGTGGCAATCTGGCTCATTTGAGTCTTTAACTCCCTCAGCTCCGAAATTTGACTCTTCAGCTCATTCTGTTGATTAATAACAATTTGCTTCAAAAGATCATCAGTATTAGAATCTACCTTTGGTGGGGGATTACCTTGTTGTTGGCTTGTTGATGCTTGGGATTCAAATCTCCTTTGGGGTTGTTGGAAACCCTGCTGGTAAGGCGGAGGCTGCTGGAAGTTTTGTTGAAAGGGTGGCCTTTATTGTTGTCCAGAGCCATACCTCATGTCCGGTTGATATTTACACCCTTGGTTGTACGTTGGAGAAAATTAATCAAACTTCTTTTGGGGATATGGTTGTTTTTGCTGCTGAAATGGTCTCCCAGGGAACACTGCTGCACAATCTTCTGTCTCTTGTAGTTGTGGGCAACAATCAGTTGGGTGGCTTGTCTCAGTGCAAATGCCACATGGCCTTGAAGGAGGGGGTTGGAATGTCTTTTGATCCAATGCAATCTGCCTCACCATAGTTGTCAATTCTTCTAACTTAGTATCAATCAAATGACTTTCAAGAGAAGAAGGACTTACTTGATGTACTCCTCGAACATGTGGTGTACCTCTATCACTGAATTGTTGAGAGTTTTGTGCCATTTTGTCAATCAATGATCGTGCAGCTACTGGTGTCTTTTCCACCAATGCTCCTCCAGCTGCAGCATCCACCATGCTCCTCTCCATGGGTGTGAGTCCTTCATAGAAGTACTGGATGAGTAGTTTCTCACTGATTTGGTGATGTGGGCAGCTTGCACACAACTTCTTGAATTGCTCCCAGTACAAATACATTGACTCCTCTTGTGCTTGCTTGATCCCCGATATCTCCTTTAGAATGGATGTGGTCCTTGATACTGGAAAAAATATTTGCAAGAAAAGACGTTTCAAATCATTCCAACATGTTACATCTTCAGTTTGCAAATAATACATCCAATCTTTTGCAGCTCCATCAAGTGAGAATGGGAATGCTCTTAATTTGATTTGATCTTCAGAAACATTTCTTGGTTTTAACGTTGAGCAAACCACATTAAATTCTTTAAGGTGTTTGTTGGGATCCTCACCAGAGAGGCCATGAAACTTTGGAAGTAAGTGAATTAACCCAGATTTCAGTTCAAAGTCCGATTCGAGATTTGGGTATGCAATACAATTTGGTTGATAGTTAACATCATGTGCAGCCAATTCTAGAATGGTTCTATTAAGTTCATTTCCATTGTTTCCAGCCATTGGTTCCACTTTTATTTTTGAATTTTAATTTCTTCCAATTTCAATGTTTCCAAAAGAGAGGAATTCACCAACTGGTTGAATATTGAAACTTCCCGTAGACTGAGAATTTCTGATTCAAGCCCTAAGGCTACGTTCAATCTCAGGGTCAAGATCTAAGAGATCTTGGGGATTAGTTCATGTCATAGATCAAATAAAAATGAAAAGAAAGAAAGTGGACCATAGTAAAATAAAAATGAGAAGTTTGAGTTGATGGTCCAAAAATAAGTAGAAGAAAATAAAAGAAGAGGAAGAAAAATCAGATTGGGTAAAGAAGGAAGAAAGAAGAGAGGAAGAGAATAAAATGTAAAATAAAATAAATACCTCTAATTGGTTGAAATAATTACTTGCCTTCCCGGCAACGGGGCCAATTTGGTAGAGCGCTGTCGTGGGCGCCCTCAAATGATTAGTGTAATTTGGGGTACTTAGGTGTAGCAGAGTGGCTGACCAAGGTCGTCTCTCAAAGGAGGAAGTGAATTTAACAACTTATTAGAGGTATTCTAAAAAAATAAAATAAAATATAATAGAATAAAAACACTACTTTAAAGGATTGGGGTTTGTTGTAGTTTATGAATCTAGAAGAAGTTTACTGGAAGAAGATTTTATAATTTTTTTTTGTTTTTAGTTTTGAAATGAATTTCGATTAAAATGACACAACAAGAAGATGTTTTTTAGAAATCTATTTAAAAGGCATAATCGATCTAACTCTACCTATTAAATTTATTATTAATCATTATAATTTAAATTAACATTCACTTAATTTTGATCCCTTAATTTTTTAAATCCCAATCCCTATGAGAATTAACTTTACCACGAAGATGATGTGAATTTAACCCTAGGCTAACTTCGGAACATGCAATCGCAGCACCCTGCTTTGATTGATGTTCTAATATTAGCTTATGATCAGTGGTAAATTAAGGCTCATATCCATTCTGTAAATGAGGATGAATTGTGTTTAGGGATTATATTTGAACTCTACAAATTTATCCCGTGTGGTCTTGTATTACCGATTAAGATCGCGCTCTCACAATTTACACAAAATCCCAACCTCACGTGTTTTTGTGTTAATTGTTCAATTGCTTGCTTAGTTTCTTACAATTTAAAAACAGAATTCATGGATCATATTAAATGAATTATAGAAGCTCAATGATTCAAAATAATTAAATGAAGATGGTAGAAGATAGATCGATTACTAAAAGACTACTCTTCCATGGGTGTCGTAATCATCATAGAAGCGTTTTGCATGTGCAAAGGTTTATAATGGGTATAACCCAATAATGATTCTACTCAATAATTCCAGAACAAATAGGAAGATTAAGAGAAGAATAAATTTAAACAAAACAGAAGAAAAGAGAAGAAATAAAAGAAGAACAAATAAGTTTATTACACAAATGAAATCATTACAAAATGAAGAAGAGAAGGAGGCTTCGATGAGGGGATCCTTGCTTCAAGAGCTACCCCTCTTACAATGGTTGGAGAATTTAGGTGAAAAAAATTATCCTCTGCCACAAATCTCCTAATGCACTTCCCAACCCCTCCAAATGAGAAAAACTCTAATTTATAGAGGGGAGGGGAGGAGAGGTTACAATTGGTTTCAAGTGTGAATGTGGAAATTCGGACAAATATTTTAATGAAAATTTCACCGCCCATTTGACCACCAAAACGCGTGAATTATCTGGAATTCTAGAAGGATAAAATGTGAGTATATGGGTTCTATATCTCCTCTCCAAATTGGGGCTCAATAAAATCCCATATGTAGGAGTTATGGCCGCAATACAGAAGCTTATCCATTCTAGCGAGTCCAGACCATCTTTGACTTTATGGCCCAATTACTCCATTAAAATGATTTTTTTTGATCTAGTGTCCTGAATAAAAGTTGTATATAATTAAGCTAGGAACACTATTACAAAATCTAAAATTCAAATAATAAATATAAAAATATTTATATTCGAAATACTACAGTGCACTATTAAGGATAAAACTGGAATTTTCACCAAATTTTCAAATGAATGATCAAATCCCATATATTTTATAAATAAACATATTTGACACAATGTGAGGAAATTATATCATTTATTATCAATAAAATATTCAATAAAATAGTGTTTTATCAACTCCCCCACACTTACCCTTTTGCACACCTGGGCAAAACCTCATATCAAGTAAACATCAATATCAAATCAAAACCAATTTTAAAACACATATCCTTAAGATCAATCAATTTCACACCAAGAATCAAAAGATATCATGCCTCATAAAAAACCTTATTTCAAGTTCTCCATTTATATCATTCAATATATTTCCACTTCATTTATCCGCCCACGTACAAAACACTTACCTCTCTTGAATTTTCTCTCATCACTCAAATATCAATTTTTTTGCAATGTATTTCTCATCCAAACTCATACAAGGGTCACCATAGGCTTGATAGATTCCTACATCGCTACCCGATGTGATTCAAGGACATATGTTTATCATGAGGACTTTTCAGGGTTGTTCTGTGGCTTTCGGTAGGTAGGATTAAGATGTGAAAAACTCTGAGGCTGAATGAGGAGGGCTTGACTCTTTTGAAGCAAAATTGCATTAATATAATTTTCACTTAAATATGGTCTTCTCTTCAATCCCTATAGTATCAATTCAGCTCCATAATCATGAAAAGTCATGAAAGGTTTACACCATTCATCATTTCAGCATAAAAAATGTCAATCTTCTCAAACATGATTTTCTTGAAAGCTCCAGATGGGCACAGCTTTCCACCTCAATTAGAAGCTCCAGAAAAGGCACAGCTTCACTTGTCATGAAAGCTCTAGAAAAGGCACAGATTTCAATATAATGACTTTTTTCAGTAGCAAACACATCTCTTAAGGATTTAATCTTCCACCCAAAGTATCACAGAATGTGGTGGCAAAACACAAGACAACTTCCCCCACACTTAAGCTCAACTAGATTATGCAATTTCACTTCAAGAGTTGGTTGGATAGGGAAAATTGGCTTGTAATGTGGCTAAACTAACAGGATTTTCATGGCTTCTAAGGTCTACAAGGATTAAATATTCAAGGTAGGCCATTATAAAAAAGGATTCTTTTAAATAGGGGCTTTAATACCAAACAAATGCCTCAATCATTTAAACATAAGTACCTCAAACCCTCAAGTTTTGATAGGAATAGATCGAATTCTGGTTAAATAAAGTATGGTTTGGTTCTCTCAAGAAGTGAGGTGAATGTAAAGAATATGAAAATAATGGTTTAGAAGCCTCACAGAAAAGTGATTTCAAATATAAAGACAGTGAGATTGGCATGAGATTCAAAATTCAGCGTACTTTTCATGAAATTACTAAATATTTGAACTTGAAACAAAGTCATTTCAGCATTCATTTAAGCTTAGTTTCAAGGGGTAAATTGTTTCACTTATTGATATGGATTTAAAAATGGTGATGAGAATCATTTCAGCCCAAAAGTTTCAAAAACACACAAAAAATTGTAAAATAAACACACAAAATTTGAAAAACACACAATTTTTTTTGGTTTTTTTTGAACAGGAAAGCAATTGAAATTACTAAACTAAAAGGTTCCCTCCCCCACACTTAAAATATTGCATTGTCCTCAATGTGAACCTATGAGATGATATATGCACATGAAATGCAGAATTTTTAAATAGGACAAATAATATAAAAGTGAAAGGGTTAGAAACAGCCTGATGTGCTCAAGTGATGATGGGGTCATGCAGTGTGATAAAATCCACTGCATCAGTAGGAAGTCCCTCAATTTATCTCTTCAAACGTTGCCCATTGACTGTAAAGCTCCTTCCAGTGTCCTCTTGTGTGATCTTCACTGCACCATAAGGAAAAACATTAGTCACAACATAAGGACCTAACCATATGGAACACAACTTACCAGGCATCAGCTTCAGTCGTGAACTGTAGAGAAGGACTTCCTATCCAACATGAAACTCCCTTTGTTCGATCATTTTGTCATGAGATGTTTTTGATCTTTCCTTGTAGAGCCTTGAGTTCTCATATGATGATAATCTAATCTCCTCAAGCTCTTGAATTTGCAGCTTCCTTTGGATTCCAGCTTGGGCCAAATCCATGTTGCATTTCTTTATAGCCCAATAAGACCGATGCTCGATTTCCACTGGGAGATGACATGCTTTCCCAAAAACAATCCTAAATGGGGACATACCAATGGGGGTCTTGTATGCTGTTCTATAATCCCACAATGCATCATCCAAGTGCTTTCTCCAATCCTTCCTATTTGGCTGCACGATTTTCTCCAAGATTTGTTTCAACTCACGATTTGAAACCTCAGCCTGGCCATGTGTTTGGGGGTGGTATGGTGTTGATGTTTTGTGTGTCACCCCATACTTTCAAAGGAGGGAAGAAAAATTATTATTGAAAAAGTGTGTCCCTTGGTCACTGATGATGGCCTTTGGTACTCCAAACCTGCAGAAAATTTGAACCTTGACAAAATCCACTACAACATGAGAATCTTCAGTCCTGGTGGCCTTGGCCTCCACCCATTTACTCACATAATCAACAGCAACCAAAATATACAAAAATCCAAATGAACTTGGAAAAGGACCCATAAAATCAATGCCCCATACATCAAAAATCTCACAGAATAGTATGGGTTGTTGGGGCATCTCATGTCTCCTAGAAATATTACCAGTGTGTTGGAAACAAGAGCATGACTTACAAAACACATGGGCATCATGGAACAAGCTAGGCCAATATAATATAGAGTCCCAAACCTTCCTAGCTGTCCGTTGGGGTCCAAAGTGTCCACCACAAGCAAGTGTATGACAAAAATGCAAAACAGACTCAGACTCATGATCGGAAACACACCTCCTAATGACTTGGTCACTACACATGCGCCAGAGGTAAGGATCATCCCACACATAAAACCTAGACTCACTTATTAATTTTTGGACTTGATGTTTCTTTAAGTTTGCAGGGATTTCAGAGGAAACAATGTAATTAACTAAATCAGCATACCAAGGATGCGTACCTGAGATGGTATAGAGATGCTCGTCGGGGAAAGTGTCCCGAAGTGGTACCTGGTCCAAGGTGTCATCCTCTAGTGTGTGAGTAAGCCTACTCATGTGTTCTGCTACCAAATTCTCTGATCCCTTCTTGTCCTTTATCTCGATTTCAAACTCTTTAAGAAGGATCACCCAACGGATAAGTCATGGCTTTGCATCTGGATTCTTCAAGAGGTACCTCAGAGCTACATGGTCACAAAAAACCACTACTTTAGAGCCCAATAAATATGAATGGAATTTATCTAAAGCAAATATGATAGCAAGAAACTCCTTTTTTGTGGTAGTGTAGTTTTATTGGGCTGAATCCATTGTCCTTGATGCATAGGCAATCACATGTGAACATCCTTCAACCCTCTGAGATAAGACTTCTCCAACCACGAAGTTGGAGGTGTCACACATAAGCTCAAATGGAAGGTCCCACCGTGGGGGATGTATGATCGGTGGAGTGGTTAGACACTTCTTTAGCTCATCAAAGGAAGTCCTGCAAGAATCATCAAACACAAAATTAGAATCTTATTGAAGTAATCGTGACATAGGAAGAGCGATCTTACTATAATCTTTGATGAAGCGCCGATAAAATCCTGCATGCCCTAGGAAATATCTAACATCACGCACACATGAAGGATAGGGTAAGGATGAAATAATGTCTACCTTAGATCTATCAACCTCTATCCCATGTTTTGACACTACATGCCCTAAGACAATTCCATGCTCTACCATGAAATGACACTTTTCAAAGTTTAGGACCAGATTCTTCTCAATACAATGATTCAATACCTTTCCCAAACTATTTAGACATTCATCAAATGAGGATCCATACACTGTAAAATCATCCATAAATACCTCCATGCAGGTCTCAATGAAATCTGAAAACATACTCACCATGCATCTCTGGAAGGTACTTGGGGCATTGCAAAGTCCAAATGGCATCCTCTTGTAGGAAAATGTGCCGAAGGGGCATGTGAAAGTCATCTTCTCCTGGTCCTCTGCTGCAATGGGAACCTGAAAATAACCCGAGAAACCATCCAAGAAGAAATAATGTGTCCTACCAGCAAGTCTCTCAAGCATATGGTCAATGAATGGGAGGGGGAAATGGTCCTTACGAGTGGTTTGATTTAGTTTCCTATAATCAATACACACTCGCCGACTGTTTTTCACCCTCATTGGAACTAAATCATCTTTCTCATTTTTAACAACAGTAAAACCAGTTTTCTTAGGCACAACCTGAATTGGACTTACCCACTAAGAATCTGAAATGGGAAAGATTATACCTGCCTCGAGCAATTTCTAAACTTCTTTTTTAACAACTTCCAGGAGGGTGGGATTGAGACTCCCTTGTGGATGTCTCACTGGTTTAGCCCCATCCTCCAAGAGAATCCTATGCATGAAAATGGAGGGGCTAATACCTGATATGTCTGCCAATGTGCAACCAATTGCCCTAATGTTATCTCTCAAAAGATTCAAAAGTTTTTCTTCATGTTCAAAAGAGAGATTGTTAGCAATGATAACAGGTAATCTATCACCACTCAGCAAGTATGCATATTTAATATTTGGGGGCAATGTCTTGAGTTCCAATGTAGGGGGTGATGTATGGATGGAGAAATTGATGCAACAGAAATATCTGCACAATGAACATCAGTATTAGAACAGAAATCATCATAATCAGAGAATAAAGCACCAAATCCATCAGCATACTCAACAACCATGTCATAATTAGAGTTCACATGATGAAAATATGAATATGAATCCACATAAAAATCAAATCCAAGAGAGGATTGTGTATCAGCAACATGTGTGGATGTGATCTTAGACATCAAACTCGAACCAATACTCATAATCTCCCTAAGCATAGGATAATAAAATTCCATGGAGTTTTTATTTGGTGGTTCAAAATGGGAGATAACAAAAGCTGAATGGTCCTCTGAGGGGTAATTCATGGAATCCATAACATTAAATATCACAACTTCATCTCCAAACTCCATGGAAAGTGTACCCTCATTGACATTTATGATAGTTTTTGCAGTTTTGAGGAAGGGCCTACCTAAGATAATGGGGGCATGAGAACTTACCTGATCATCCTCCATGTTAAGCACATAGAAGTCTGCTGGAAAGATCATGTCTCTTACCTGGACAAGTACATCCTCAAGGACTCCCGCTGGATATGTCGTAGCTCTATTCTCCAATTGAACCACTACTCTTGTTGGCTTCAACTCACCAACCTACAAGGAAGAGAATACAGAGTGAGGCATCACATTTATTGAAGCTCCTAAATCACAAAGAGCATCAGAGAAGTGCAACTCCCCTATGGTACATGGGATGGTGAATGTCCCAGGATCCTTGCACTTTGTTGGCATTACTAGAGTTGGTGTAATGAGTGCCGAGACATTCCTTCCAAGGTTGATCCTCTCATTTCCCTTGAGCCCTCTTCGATTGGTACAAAGTTCTTTTAAGAATTTCACATACCTTGGAATTTACTTAATGGCTTCAAGTAGAGGAATGTTGATCTCCACACACTTGAATGTGTCCAAAACCTCCTTTTTCATTTCTTATTCAGCCATCTTCTTAGTTTGAACAACCCTGTTTGGAAAAGGAAGGGGTTTAGGAGGTACATCATCAATCTTTTTCTTACCTTTATCTTTCTCCTTGGATTGCTCATCAGTTGGTATGGAATGCGGCTTCCCTAGAGTAGAGGTGAATCCTGGTGGAATGGTAGGCCCGGATGTATCATTCATTGGATTCCCACTTCTCAATGTGATGGCACTAACATTCCCCTTTGGATTTGGAGTGGTTTGTGAAGGTAGATTTCCAGAATTCTTACTCACAAGTTCATGGAGGGCGGTGGCAATCTGGATCATTTGAGTCTTTAACTCCCTCAGCTCCGAACTTTGACTCTTCAGCTCATTCTGTTGATTAAGAAAAATTTGCTTCAAAAGATCATTAGTATTAGAATCTACCTTTTGTGGGGGATTACCTTGTTGTTGGCTTGTTGATGCTTGGGCTTCAAATCTCCTTTGGGGTTTTTGGAAACCCTGCTGGTAAGGCGGAGGCTGCTGGAAGTTTTGTTGAAAGGGTGGCCTTTATTGTTGTCCAGAGTCATACCTCATGTCCGGTTGATCTTTCCACCCTTGGTTGTATGTTGGAGAAAATTAATCAAACTTCTTTTAGAGATATGGTTGTTGTTGCTGCTGAAATGGTCTCCCAGGGAACACTGCTGCACAATCTTCTGTCTCTTGTAGTTGTGGGAAACAGTCAGTTGGGTGGCTTGTCTCAGTGAAAATGCCACATGGACTTGAAGGAGGGGGTTGGGATGTCTTTTGATCCAATTCAATCTGCCTCACCATAGTTGTCAATTCTTCTAACTTAGTATCAATCAAATGACTTTCAATAGAAGAAGGACTTACTTGATGTACTCCTCGAACATGCGGTGTACCTCTATCACTGAATTGTTGAGAGTTTTGGGCCATTTTGTCGATCAATGCTCTTGTAGCTACTGGTTTCTTGTCCACCAATGCTCCTCTAGCTGCAACATCCACCATGCTCCTCTCCATGGGTGTGAGTCCTTCATAGAAGTACTGGATGAGTAGTTTCTCACTGATTTAGTGATGTGGGCAGCTTGCACACAACTTCTTGAATCGCTCCCATTACTCATACATTGACTCCCCTTGTGCTTGCTTGATCCCCGATATCTCCTTTAGAATGGATGTGGTCCTTGATGCTGGAAAAAATCTTTGCAAGAAAAGATGTTTCAAATCATTCCAACATGTTACATCTTTAGGTTGCAAATAACACATCCAATCTTTTGCAGCTCTATCAAGTGAGAATGGGAATGCTCTTAATTTGATTTGATCTTCAGAAAAATTTCTTGGTTTTAAAGTTGAGAAAACCACATTAAATTATTTAAGGTGTTTGTTGGGATCCTCACCAGAGAGGCCATGAAACTTTGGAAGTAAGTGAATTAACCCAGAGTTCAGTTCAAAGTCCGATTTGAGATTTGGGTATGCAATACAATTTGTTTGATAGTTAACATCAGGTGCAGCCAATTCTCGAATGGTTCTATTAAGTTCATTTCCATTGTTTTCAGCCATTGGTTCCTCTTTTATGTTTGAATTTGAATTGCTTCCATTTTCAATGTTTCCAAAAGAGAGGAATTCACCAACTGGTTGAATATTGAAACTTTCCGTAGACTGAGAATTTCTGATTCGAGCCCTAAGGCTACGTTCAATCTTAGGGTCAAGATCTAAGAGATCTTCGGGATTAGTTCATGTCATAGATCAAATAAAAATGAAAAGAAAGAAAGTGGAACATAGTTAAATAAAAATGAGAAGTTTGAGTTGATGGTCCAAAAAGAAGTAGAAGAAAATAAAATAAGAGAAAGAAAAATCAGATTGGGTAAAGAAGGAAGAAAGAAGAGAGGAAGAGAATAAAATGTAAAATAAAATAAATACCTCTAATTGGTTGAAATAATTACTTGCCTCCCCGGCAACGAAGCCAATTTGGTAGAGCGCTGTCGTGGGCGCCCTCAAATGATTAGTGTAATTTGGGGTACTTAGGTGCAGTAGAGTGGCTGACCAAGGTCGTCTCTCAAAGGTGGAAGTGAATTTAACAACTTATTAGAGGTATTCTAAAAAAATAAAATAAAATATAATAGAATAAAAACACTACTTTAAAGGATTGGGTTTTGTTGTATTTTATGAATCTAGAAGAAGTTTACTGTAAGAATATTGTATAATTTTTTTTGTTTTTAGTTTTGAAATGAATTTCGATTAAAATGACACAACAAGAAGATGTTTTTTTATAAATCTATTTAAAAGGCGTAATCTATCTAACTCTACCTCTTCACTTTATTATTAATCATTATCATTTAAATTAAAATTCACTTAATTATGATCCCTTAATTTTTTAAATCCCGAACCCTACGAGAATTAACTTTACCACGAAGATGAGGTGAATTTAACCCTAAGCTAACTTCGGAACATACAATCGCAACACCCTGCTTTGATTGATGTTCTAAGATTAGATTATGGTCAGTGGTAAATTAAGGCTCATATCAATTCTGGAAATGAGGATGAATTGTGTTTAGGGATTATATTTGAACTCTACAAATTTATCCCGTGTGGTCTTGTATTACCGATTAAGATCGTGCTCTCACAATTTACACAAAATCCCGACCTCGCGTGTTTTTGTGTTAATTGTTCAATTGCTTGCTTAGTTTCTTACAATTTAAAAACAGAATTCATGGATCATATTAAATTAATTATAGTAGCTCAATGATTCAAAATAATTAAATTAAGAGGGTAGAATATAGATTGATTACTAAAAGACTACTCTTCCATGAGTGGCGTAATCATCGTAGAAGCGTTTTGCATGTGCAAAGGTTTATAATGGGTATAACCCAATACTGATTCTACTCAAGAATTCCAGCCCAAATAGGAATATTAAGAGAAGAAGAAATTTAAACAAAATAGAAGAAAATAGAATAAATAAAGAAGAACAAAGAAGTTTATTACACAAATGAAATCATTACAAAATGAAGAAGAGAAGGAGGCTTCAGTGAGGGGATCCTTGCTTCAAGAGCTACCCCTCCTACAATGGTTGGAGAATTTAGGTGAAACAAATTCTCCTCTGCCTCCAATCTCCTAATTCACGTCACAACCCCTCCAAATGAGAAAAACTCCAATTTATATAGGGGAGGGGAGGAGAGGTTACAAGTGGTTTCAAGCGTGAATGTGGAAATTCGGCCAAATATTTTAATGTAAATTTCACCGCCCATTTGACCACCAAAACGCGTGAATTAGCCGGACTTCAAGAAGGATAAAATGTTAGGATATGGGTCCTATATCTCCTCTCCAAATTTGGGCTCAATAAAATCCCATATGTAGGAGTTATGGCCGCAATACAGAAGCTTATCCATTCTGGAGAGTCCAGCCCATCTTTGACTTTATTTCCCAATTACTCCATTAAAATGCATTCTTTTGATCTAGTGTCCTGAATAAAAGTTGTGGATAATTAAGTTATGAACACTATTACAAAATGTCAAATTCAAATAATAAATATAAAAATATTTATATTCGAAATACTACAGTGCACTATTAAGGGTAAAACTGGAATTTTCACCAAATTTTCAAATGAATGATCAAATCCCAAATATTTTATAAATAAACATATTTAACACAATGTGAGGAAATTATATCATTTATTATCAATAAAATATTCAATAAAATAGTGTTTTATCAGTTCACCTGAGCAACAAAAAATCTGTAGGGTAATACTTGGGTGAGACTTAACTCAAGCCTTTAGTATTATCCTAAGATGCTTCCAAAAGGGCGGGGCGAAAGTTTCATTGAAAGGGTAGGGAAACATGCAAGTGTTTCCATTTTTAAGGAGGTATGGACACTTAGGTGTGAAAGTGTTGATGAATTCTAAACACTTAGGCCTTATTTTACTCCTTCAAGTCTTCCATTCTAGGTAAAAAGTTACCTTAGAATCTTTTAGAAGAGTTGAGTTGAAGACTTGGGCGACTAGAGCTTGAATTTTACTTTTGGAAAAATACATCCTTGAAATAGGGTCCCATAGGGGCTATTTATAGGCCACCTTGTACCTTGGGTGAAAAATTAAATAGGGTGTGCAAGTGATCTATGAAACCCATAGGTGGCGTGGAAGTGACTTGCGCGGCGTGCAAGTAACTTGCGCACCTCACTCCAAATGGGATCCTAGTCCATGCCTTCGTCATTTTTTTTGATGTTCTTCAAAGGGTGACCCTCTTTTTGCTAAAGGTATTCCCCTTTGCCATTCATTAGAATATGTGATGGAAAGGAGCATCAACAAGAATATCTATAATTACTGAATAATATTAACATCCATATTATCATCTTGAAAGATAATTCTTGATGATGACCATGAATGAGTGGTTGATATAATCCAATTACCTCTGAGGGGGGAACACCAACTGCTAAATCCTGACCTCTATTAGAGGAAACCTGAGAAACTTGAAGGGGTGCTAGTGCCTTCATAAAGAGTGATGAATGATGATCAGAAATAAAAAATACATTTATAATATTTTCATGAAACCAATTATCACCAATAGTGAGAAACTATCACATATGTGCAACATATAAATGAAGTGAATCACATTATCTTTTTATAGGATAATCCTAACACTTCTTCATTTATGAATAATGTGTTTTACAATAATTGGGTATCATAAAATTATACTCATGATTTAATACACATCGATGATTTCATTAATATCATTAAATTACCGAATGAAAATACTTTAATACATTTATAATAAATTAATTGCTGAATAAAAATACATAGGATGAGATGTGGGAAAAACATGCATCACATGTATGTAAAACTAAAACTTCTATATTGAATACCACAACATAGTTCTGATTGGTTTTAGTACAAATCCAATAATCACTTTCACTAAAATCACATAAGTAATTTATTCAAAACTCCACAAATCTTTATGAATCAATCCAAACTATTTTTAATGTGGTTTCATCAGGATCTCTTTATTTTGAAATTAACACTTTGTCCAAAATTTTATCCTTATAAAAGGGACTAACCGTGTGACCCTAATGTCCTTATTATCATTGAAAATAAATATAAAATATATATTTCATATATTTAATAAAAGAGGAGCCTCTAGAAAATATCAGTTCTAATCAATCTACTAAGGGGTTTGTTATGATCTCCATAAAACAAACTCATATCTCTATACAAATATATCCACTACTAGTTGTATCATATAAATCATATTCATGCAAATATAACCCCTTTATCCATGATATTGTGTGTCCACTAGTCATGGAACATATCAATCTAGTATAGTAAATATCATCTTTTCATGATTATCTAAAAATACCGACTAAGTTAATGAATAAATCACATGTCATTCATCTAAGAGATGAGTGCATCATATTCCCCTCATCCAAGAAGTTGAACACATTATATGTGACTCAACTAAGCATGAACATGTATTTACTTTGTCCAATTAATTATAGAACTAGATTTTTTGTTTTTATGGAAATATTCAGTTTCAATAGATAGAGTTTCATCAGAATAAGGTGCATGGACATAGATCTCCACATGAAGGATTCATACTATACAGTTTTAGAGTGGTTAGGTATAATAGTTTCATTGGAAAGATATACATTGGATAAATACCATCAAACCAAATTCCCATAAATGGTGTTCACTAGGGTGGAAACCTAATGTTTGGGTGGTGATCTTGGTGACCTACTATTGGTGGTTTCATCAGATGGTTAAATAATGTATTAGAGGCTTCCTAGGTTAATGGGAGGATGACCATGTTTCTCAGAGGTTGGTATAACCTGTTCATTAGATGGATACCTCTATAAAGAGAGGTGGTGGACCTTCTCTGATATGCATGTGATTATGAAAAACTAAAGAGAGTTTCTAACTTAATTGTATTAGAAATTTTAAGTATATAGAGTGTGATAAAAGAGTGTTTTATTCGCTTATATTTTTAGTAATGAAAATTTTTGTAGTGTTCTTCCATGGATATATGATGTTTGTATGAAGCGCATAAATCTTATTTTGGGACTAATTTGTATGAAAGTGGTTTTCAGAATTTGAAAGAAGTTTGTGATGATTGTTTTTTTATTTTTTTATCATAAAAAAAATCAATTCATTTTATAAGTGTGGGTGATCAGATGAAGGATGTAAAAGACCCATAAGACTGTGGACATTTTTGATAAGAAAATCCATTGGTTTTGGTTTTCGATTCTAGAAATATTTTCTGGGTGAAATGGTTTTTAGACTCACCTTCAGTCTAGAATGAAGTTTCAATCAATATGAGAAGTTTTATTAGATTCTAAATGAATTGGTAAAAAATATATTATTTCTTTTTTGTTTTGTAAGTTTTCAATATCATAATTTGTTTGAAAAAATTGGGATTCAATAATTTTGAAAGAAAGGTGGAGAAAAGATTTTGAAAGTCAGAAGATTATTTGTGGATCCTAATATTCCTAAAATCACGAGGAAGTCATTATTACAAGTAGGAGTTTATAGAAGAATAAAGTTTATGAAGTTTACATATTCCAGTATCAGTTTATCAGTGTGAGTATCACCAGATGCATGTTTGGTCTAAAGGTTGGGAAGTTTGAAGTTGTTGAAGTACTGAATGACCGATCCATTAGGAGAGATGGTTCATAAGATTGTCTGATCGAATATATGAACCTTTCTAGAGGACTAATCATCTATTAATAAAGAAGTCTCTACTAACACTGGTTCATCAGACATGGTGTTTTACCAATCCATTAGATGATTTTTGACACTAATCCACCAGACATAGTGTTGGTATAAAAAATAAATTGTGTGTAGAGTTATATTATAAGAATACCTGAGTTTTTGGAGTTGTTGGGACTAATGATAAATGGGTCCAAAAACCAATTAACCATATGATGATAAAAAATCAGGTCAACCATTTTCATAAAATAAAAGTTCTGGTGGGTTTTTTTCAATGGTTCAAGAGAAAATAAGTCATGATGTGTTTTTCAAATTGGGTCTATAGTCATCAAAAAAGGAGTGATGTCTATCCATCAGAGTGAATTAGAGTCTGATCCATCAGATTAATACAAACACTGATAAGTCATTGGATGTTGTACTTTATCAGTCATAGGATCATCGGTCAGAGTTTTTTTTGAACAATTGAAGAAAGGGTGATTTGTTTTGAAGTTATTGTCAAAGTGTTATCAAGGGGGTTATAGAATGTTTATAAGTTGAAACGATGTTTATGAAAAAACAAGTTAACAAAATGATCAATTTGAGTAATACAAGTGTACCTCTAGAGATATTGTGAAGATCCATCGGTGTAAGAAATATAAAGTAAATCAACTAAATTCTAATGAAATTGCAAAAATGTTTAAGGAAGAATGATTTCAAAGTTTTAGTTGATACAGAGAATCATAATGAATAGTCTTCAATTTACATATGTTTCATTATAATTAAGAACAATATCAGAATAATATTTTGTATTGAACTAATTAATTGTTATGAAATCTAAAGAAGTATGAATTTGTGAGAAGATTCGAGAAGTTTTGAGAAGAATCAAGAAGAGTTTTGAAGCATTAAAATAGTAAAATTTAAAGTTGAAATATATGTAAAACTCAAGTTTCTGGAAATTTGGTTGAGTGAGAAAGTGAAAGTGGTTTCCGTCCCATTCCACTTCTATATCTACTATAAATATATGGAAGAATAATTTACTTTATGAATATGAGAGAATTGTTCACATGTAAGAGAAGAGAGAGAGAGAACTAAAGTTTTAGAGATATATTTGGGAGAATAAAAGTTTTTGAATGAAATTTATTGAATAGGGTTCTTACAGATAGATTAAGTGTAATAAATAATAGTGTTCATGGTTTCCCAAACTAGACTAAGCAATCAAGCTAAGATTTTTGTAGAAAGACAGAAGCTGTTTAGAATTATTTTTGAAGTGTATTTTTTTTCACACTGAATAAATCGTATTAAATAAATTAGACCGAGATATAAAATTTAGTTTTTGTATGAATTACAAATGTTAAGGTCTTACCTAGTTCTAGGTAAGAAAGTTAAGAATTATGTTTTGAATAATTTCAAAAGTGGAAATTATTGAAGAAGAATAATGATATGTTTTGAACCAACTGGGGAAGGTTTCTTAAATCATTACAAAAACTTGTTTTATATCATTCATGATAAAATAATCACATACACCATTGTATTGATCATAGTTCTATAAAAGTGTAAGGGTATTTCCTACTTGTTGTATCCACACTAAAATATTTTTTTTCTTGTGGATTGTGTGGTATTGGATTATTTCCAAACCATTCTAAGGACTAGATACTCTTATTGAGTAGTGAACCTTGTAATTACTTATATTCATATGGATGTGTGAATGTTTTTTTTAGAAAATTGATAATTATTTAATATTAGGTGAAGGTTTTTATATAAGAAATATAACATAAAATAAAAATAAATTACTAATTCAACCCCTCCCCCTCTCAGCGATACATTGATCCTGGTTGGGGATTTTCAACTGGTATTAGAGAAAAGGTTCCCTTCATTTACTCTTTGTTGAATTTTCTAAAGATAAGTTGTTATAGAGAATCTGAATTGTGTGAAAAATAAAGAGATTTCAGTCTTTAATGGAAAAAACTATCATATCTAGAAGGATAGAATTTTCCTTATCTTATGTCTCTTGGGTATGATGTTTTGGAAGATGCTACAGTTGAATTTCCTTATCATGTTGAAAATGATCCTCTTACATATGTGTATAATAAGAATTTGGAGAATAATGGAAGATCTAATAATGTCTTACTCTAATCAATTAATGTAAGTGAGTTACTTAGAGTGAAGGGAGTATCAACTGCTAAAGGTATCATAGAAAATTTAAAAAACATTTATGAATGAAATATGATGGTGAAGAAGGACAAGTTAAAAATATGGAGTCTAAAGTATGAATATATTAAAATGGGTGAGAATGAATCTATTGGATAATTATTTACAAGGGATAATGATATTTTAATCACCATAATACGTCTTAGTGAGAAGTTGTAAGATTCAACTATTGTTGAAAATATCATGAGAATTATTTCTGATAAGTTTGATGCCAATGTTTCATATTTGGAAGATAGAGATCCTGAAACTCTATATTTGGATGAAATTCATAGTAATATCATTACCTATGAAATTATAAGGGATAAATTTATGAAAGGAAAAGATAAATTTTATCAAGAAATGTCCATCAAGATTTCCAAGAAAGGAAAGTCCAAGAAGATTCTTGAGGAAGAATAAATTAGTGATTCTGAATAAAAAAATGAGTTTAGTAACAATCTTGATGATTTTTATCCTTTTTTTCTAAAAATGTTAAAATAGGTACAAGAAATTATAAAGGAAAACTTCCCCAAATTTTGTTTGAATGTGGAGATATTGGGAACTTTGTTACAGATTTCCCCCAAAGAAATAATGAAGAAGATAAAAATGAAGATGATAGAAGGTCAAGAAGATCTTGGAAGAAACAGGGTGGTAAATCACATTATTATTCCAAGGGAAAAGATAAAAATTTCTCTAAATAAAAAATTATAAGTTCTTGTCTAAAGTTAATAAAGATGAAGATAGTGATGATGAATCCAAAAAATTCACTATGTTTTTTAGAGAAAATAATTTTATTTCAATATTTAATGATTATGTTTTTAAAAGTAGTGGTTCTAAAGGAGAAGATACTGAGTTAGAATTTCACTTGAAGAGAGAATTGAAAGAATTTCTCAAAAAGTTAGTAATACTTTAAAAAAAATAAAAAATTTGAAGAAGGAAAGTCTTAAAGTAAGTAATCAAGAATGTATTCTTGAAGAGAGAGATAATTTTCTAAAAGAGGTCAATTCTATGATGAATTGTCTTGAGAAGTAAAAGAATTAAAATAAAAATATTTAAGTAAAGTTTAAGGCAAAGCAAGAAGAGTTGGAACTTGTTCAACAAAAGTTTTCTAAATTTGAGCAGGGAGTTATAAGTTTCAAGAATTATATATTTGAAGATGTTGAAAGTCTTGGAAAGGGTGAACATGATAATAATATACAAAAGTTACCTTCAAAGTTTGAAAAGTTATTCCTAAAAAGAAGAAAGATGAGAGAATCATGTATATGTCCAAAACCAACAAGGTTATAAATTCAATAGTTTCTAAAATTTCAGAGTCCGAAACAAAAGTTTCTACTACTTATGGTTCTGATAAATATGGGACAAAACCCAAAGTGAAAAATAAGACACTGGGTTATAACATAAAGTTTTGGTTTTAACAAAGTTCTGATGCGAAAGACAAGAAATATTCTATAAACATGTTCAAAATTCTAAAAATTATGGAAGTTACATAGGTAAATATTATTTTTACGGATAATACTATTATTATACTAGATTTGGGATATAGAAAGTATGCATTGGTTTAACCAATACCATTTAAATTATCCCATGAGTTATAGAAAGAAAATTTTGAGGGGAAGTCAATCCTCTCAAAGAAATAATTCTGAGAAATATGTGTTAAAAGTTGAAAATTGGTTCTAACTTCTGGAAAATATTTTTGAAATATGTGAACAAACTAGAAATCTTGAAAAATTGTGTCTTATTTTGTTATTGACACAACAAAATTTTTATAACAATTCTCAAAATCTATATGTGAATAATGATAAAGGGATGGAAAAATATCTTGTTGTATAAACCAATAACAAATCTATAAAAGGAGAATAACCCTGGATTTTGGATAGTGGTTCTTCTTATCATATGATAAGATATTAAATTTTTTTGAAGAGTGTGAAATATTTCCAAGAGGTAATAGTAATGTTTGGAAATGATGAATCCCTCATAATCAAAGGTGTTGGATCCACTATTATTGGGGAAGAAAGGTTTAAATCCAAGAAATCCTTGTTTTTTGATGGGTTGAAACATAACTTGTTAAGTATTTCATAACTTTGTGATGAATTAAATAAATTTTTTTAAGAAAATATGGGTTTTTTGTGAAAATATAGAAATATGGAAAAATTGTTATAAAGGGAAAAATTATAAAAGGAAACTTGTTTCAAGTTAGTGAAGTTCATATTTCATGTTACTTAAGCATGATGGAATAAAATTAGTTGTGGAATAAAAGGTTGGGACATATGTGTTAAAGAAACATGATAAATTTATCAAAGATAGAAATTTTTTGTATTATTCCTGATATATTAATAATAAGATGTTTTTGTTGTATAATTTGTTAAAATGGGAATATTACAAACTCTGTACATAATAAATTTGATATTTTTTCAAATATAACCTTATAAATTATTCATTATGATATCTATGGTCCAATGAGAAAACAATCAACTTTAAAAGATAATTATTTAATTTATTTCATTTATGATTTTACTCACATCACTTATGTTATGTCTTTGGAACATAAATTAGAATCTCTAAATATGTCTAAGAGTTTCAAGTGAAGATATGAAAAGGAATGTAGGTTTTCTGTAAAGAAGTTGAGAAGTGAAAATGGTGGTGAATACAAGAATGAAGAGTTTAGAAGTTATCTTGAAAAACATGGAATTCGACATGAGTTTAGTAAACCATACACACCATAAAAAAATGGTGTTACTGATAGGAAGAATAGAAGTTTAGTTGAGATGGGATGTACAATGTTGCTTGAGCATGGTCTTTATAACTAATTTTAGAGGAAATATATGAGCACAATTTTTTATATTCAGAATCAGTTTTTATATAGTCCAAGTTCAGATATGAATCCTTATGAAATGTTCTATGATAAAACTACAAGTTTGAAGCACTTAAGATTTTTTGGGAGTCCCTGCATCATAAAGAACAATGTTGGAAACCTTGGAAAATTTGATGAGAGAGGTGAATATGGAATCTTTCTTGGCTATGATTTGGATGTAAGAGGATATATATGTTTCAAAAAATATATTGTAAGAATATTTTATTCTATTGATGTAAAAGTTATTGAAAAATATGAGGAAGATGTGTCAAAAATAGATACAGATAAGGAAGATTAAGATGATGAAATAATTGCTGTTAGGAAACATAAACAAAATTATAATAGTGAACTTCTCACATAAGAAGAGGAACTTGAATCAGATATTTACAATTATGGGTAATAATTTTTAACATCACATCATAGGCTGAGGAAGAAAGTGGAATATCAAAACAATATTGGTGATCAACATCAAAAGGATCAAATAATAAGAACATCCAAACTTGTTACATATACTTATTTGTATTCAAAAGTTGAGTCAAAAGATGTTAATTAATATTTTTAGCATCTATAATGGATTCATTCTATGAATGAAGAGTTGGATCATATTGAAGATAATGATAATTAGAAACACGTACCTAAACCAAATGAAAAAAATGTTACTGGTAAAAATTGGATGTTCAGAACAATTTCAATGAAGATGGTAAAGTGATAAAAAACAAAGCAAGATTGATTTGAAAATTTTACTCACAGATTGAAGGTATTGATTTTGATGAGACATTTTCTCCAGTGTAAAGGTTAGAAACAATTAGAATATTTCTTGCAATTACTGCACAACGAAGTTATAATTTTTTTATATGGATGTGAAGTAAAAAATTTTGAATGGAAAACTTGATGAAGAAGTTTATGTTGAAGAATCATGTGGGTTTGTTATTGGGAAGGATTAAATTTATGTGTTCAAGTTGAATAAATACTTTTATAGGATGAAGAAATATCCAAGAGCTTGGTATTCCAAATTGGATACCTGCTTAAGAAAGTTGAACTTTAAGAAAGGAAGGGTTGGTAGTAATTTTTACATCAAATAAAGTTAGGAGATTTCCCTCTTTGTTATTGTATATATTGATGAAATTATCTTTACTGGGAATGATAAAATAAATTTTGAATTATTTTATGAATAAATGAAGAAGTTTCTTAAAATGTCCCTGATTGGTGAAATGAAATACTTTCGCAGGTTAAAAATATTACAAAAGAACGAAATACACATTTCTTTCCCAATAAAATTATGTTATGGAACTTCTTAATAAGTTTGGTATGGAAAATTAAAAACCTGTTTCAACACCAATTTTAGTGGGACCCAATTTGACTAAAGATGGATATGGAAAAGAAGTTGATTCTAAAGAGTTTCAGAAGCTGATTGGAAGTTTGTTATATCTGACTGCCTCAAGACTAGACATTGTTTATACTATTACATTATGTGAAAATTCCAAATTTATCCAAAGGAATAAAATATATTGGATGGGAAAATAATTATTAGGTACATAAAAGGCATAATATATTTAAGAATCAGATATTATAGCTTAGAAATAATTGATTTGTTTGGATATACATATACTGATTGAGAAGGAAGTGTAGATGATAGAAGATCCACATCTGGTGGAGTTTTCTTTCTAGGGAAAAGTTGTGTAAGTTTTCATACTAAGAAATATAATTTAGTAACTCTCAGTATGGATAAATATGATTATATTGATTCCACTCAAGATTCAACACAACTTATGTGGGTGAAGTCTCAGTTGGAAGACTTACTTGTTTAAGTGAAGTTACCTATACTCTTGGGTTGTGATAATCAGAGTGCTATAAACCTTAAAAGTAATCTAGTGAAAAATTATCATTCAAAATATATTGATATCAAATATCACTTCATCAAAGAGAATGTGGAGAAGAATGAAATCAAGTTCGATTATTTTACTACATCATAAAATGTTAATATTTTCATAAAACCTATACCAACGGAAGAATTTTTAAAACTGATGTTAAACATGAGTGTCCAACCACTTTCTATTCAAGATTGAGGTATGTGTTTTTCTCCCCTATCTCATATAATATTTGTATAGTGTTTTCAAAGGGGGATAAAAATTATGTTCCATAAATCTATCTGTTGATATGTGCTAAAACTTTTAAGGTGACATGTATATAGGGGGAGTTTTGGGTAAGATGTGATCTCATCATGTAAGTGTGTGAACTGTTCTAAAAATATTTTGAAGTGTTTGTAGGAAAATTTTTACAGGAATAAGAGGTGAAATCTTTAAAGGTTAAAAAAGTTTCACAAGTCACTACTTATGGACAACATGGTTTTTATGTCAATGATTCTTGTTTCCTACAATGAGTTTTCTCATGAAGGCTTAGAATTTTTGATAAGTAATCCATTTCCTGAGGTTAGAAAGTTTAGTGATTTATGAACCTTGGTTGACAAAAAAAATCCAAAGTGGGAGATTGTTATGAACAAGTTAGAAGAAAGTGTATTTTGGATGCTAAAATAAGTTTGTGTATATATATTTTTATTTTGTTGTAATTACAAAAAATCAATTCACTTTTTAACTATGGGTGATTAGATAAAGGAAGTACCGGAACCAGATGTAAATACCCCAACCCTATTATCAGAGAGTTGGTGGTCACTTTATTACATTGGTACTAAGTACAAGAGATAAAATACCAAAGGATCAAATAGTTTAGTATTTTTTAAGAACTAGATACATACATTAATCTTTCATTACAAATGAACTATAAAAATAAAACATAGTAACTCCATTGAAAACACTATTATTCTCCAAGATTCACCATGCATATCAGTTATAATATACTTCTTTGAAACCTAGGAAAAAAATGAAGCATATGAAATGGGTGAGCTCAGGTGCTCAGTAAGGGTATGCATACAGTGGAATCTATCATAAATAATCATGAAAAATTACAGAAAGGTATATAATTAGAATACATGCCATAAAAAAATAATTTAGGTAAAATATGCCAGGAATGAATGTAGGTCAAATAATTCCCTAAGAAAAAAACTTATCCATGAATATAAAAACTAATAAGATAATCACATGGGAAATAAATAACTAATCTCATAATGATGGAATGAGTAATGTGTTACATCATAAACATACCATCAAGGCTTCAGCCAAGACACCATACATAAATGGGTAAGGCCTCGACCAATACCTAAAATGGTTTGTATCATGAGACCTACTGATGAATAGAGGGGATATAGAAGGCCCTTACCATAAATTACTAAGCCTAATGAATTTATAATATTAAAGGGGTGAAACATAAACAATATAAACATTAGTATTGAAAAACTAGTATATTAAATGTGAATACTTTAACCATAAACCATGAATGGTATCAAAATAGTACATATAAAGTCAAACTGATCATAAAACATTCAATAAAATATTATAGATGGTATCATAAGATATCAAACTCAATTAATGAATCATTAAGGTAAGAAAATATTCTCATTCCATATAAGTTAAAATCATTCCTTTTATATTTTTTCAAAAAATTCACAAAACACATCTTTTGGAGAATGAAAAAAAGATTAATTTTAAACAATTTTGTAAAAAGTAAAACATGTCCAAAGAAAAGACTTTAAAAATTTATAGGAGAATAGTAAAACCATTTCTGAAAACATTTTATAAAACACTAACATGTTAGATAAATATTCCTGAGTGGAAACTTAAACAGAAACAATCTCGATCAATAATGAGATTGTAAATTAAACCCTTACCTTATGTATGATTTCCTCTGTACATGACCAAAAATACTGTATAGTGGTTTTAAACATATTATTAAATTTTAAAAAATTATAATAATATTTATGATATCATATATGATCACTTTATAATATTTTACCACTCATTTATTAATAATATTTTATTCATTTCACTGATTTGAGTGTTAATTGCCATGTTTTCTCATGTTTGTTTTTTTATTGAAAGTCTAGGTTATCTTAAATAGGATATAGGTATATCATATCCAGAATGATATTATGTTCATAGATATTATATAAATTTTTATAATAATTCTTTAACGGTGAAAATGGAAAATGAATCGCATCGTGTCGCGAAGATGGTAAGCCGTATGTACGCACGAGTGATGGTATCATTCCATTATTGGTGAAAGGGTAAGGAAGTGGATGGTATATAAATTTTTATAGAATAAATATCATTTCATAATCATAATACATATATATTATTTCCATCATATTACCCATCCAAGTAAAGTGGTGATGAAAAATAGATTACACCATGGTGTGGAGATGATATGTTGTACGTACACACGCACAATGATTTTGTTTTTCATAGGATGAATAAAAGGTGGAATATGGTTGTACCATAATAATAACAACATATAAGAATATATATTATACTTTAGTTATTAATTTATCATATAAAAAACACATTAATAAGAAGTATAATAAGAAATTAACATGGATGAGTAAAAAAATGATTACCTCTTCTTCGGTGGAATTCCTTTAGATATCTTCTTAATGGATCTAGGGTTAGTATTTTTGGAAGTATAGAATCTAAAATACTTGGATAAGGATGCTGGGAAGAGAAATGGTCAGGGTTTTGTTGGGATATAAGGCTCTCTGTGGTGTGAAAAAGTGAGGGATGAGGTTTCCTTTTATAATTGAGGGTAGGGGAACTTTTGGAAACTCTCAAAATATAAAATTAATATAAATTAATTTTCTGTTAAAAATAGATCAAAAGTGAGTTATTTAGAATATGATATGATGATGAGTCTAAATAATCTCAACTAATAATTTTTATACAAGTTTAGGTCACATTGTTACCCTTATCTTTTGGTTTTAACCCTTATTTAATCCCTTTAATTCTTACCATGACAACATGAATTTTTACTCTTTGAGGGTCAAATTTGTTACTATAAAATGACAAAATAACCATAAATAAATCATGGATAAAATTTTAAACCTTATCTAAATCATTTTTATGAGTTTTATATTTTTATAAATTTTATTTCATTTAATAAAATATTATTTTAATATAACATTAATGACAATTTTGACACTATTCATTACTTTGACTTTTAAAAAAATCAACAAAAAAAGATATATTCGAACCAAAACTTTTAACATATCACTAAAATGTAAAATTTATCTAGAAAATTTATAGATAATATTAATTATATCAAATTATATTTATTTTAATACTTGTATAATCATTTATTTGATATTCCCATTAATTAAAAAATTACTACGTCATTATTGTGTAAGCCTTTAAGGTAATTATTTATTTCTTAAAAATTAAAAATAAATTATCATGGTGAAGATAAAATTTTTTTATTTCAAATAAATATTTATTTTTGAAGATATTTTCTGAATAACCACATATTAAAAATTTACTACTTATTAAAAACACGAGTATGCTATATTTGACTTTTCTTAAAATAAAATACTATAAAAGTCATAAATCCATCCAAGTGTATCCAAGATGCCATAAAATAGGGCCAAGAATGATTTTTTTACACTAAATCATCCAATAAAATTAGGACAAGTGTTAGGGTAAATTTTGAATATTTATTATATTATTTTTTTACTCTTAATTACCTAATTTACCCTTAATCGTGGTAATTAAAATTACTAAGTTTACTATTAATATTATCTAAAAATAAAAGTTAAATATTTATTAAATTTAGACCTTATGATTACAAAAATGTAAACCATTTTTTAAAATTCAAAACACATAATTAGCTACAATTAATTTAAAATTAATCACATAGATGGGGGGGGGGTGAGAAAATTGGGTTTTAAATAGAAAACGTGAAAAAGATTGAAATATTTTTATACCCACATTCAATATAAAAAAGATTCTAGTGGCCTTCATTGAATTAATATATGTATTATTGATATAATTTTATATTAAAACCAATTTAAATTATAATTTAACATAATATATTTTTTAGATTAAAAGTCTGTTTTCAATTAAAATACAATATTTTTTTACAATTCATCAAAAAATGAAACATAATAGAAAAATACCAAAAAATAAAACCAAAGTAAATTTTGATATTATGCTTTCAAAAATTAATTTTATCTTATCAAATATAATTTATAAAAGTGTCATATTTTTTTAAAAAAAGTGAACCAATAAAAGGTAGTAAAAGTGACTTTAGAAAAATATAGCCTTTTAATGCGTAAAATTGGATTAATTCTTATATTATGATTATAAAAATATTTTTGATAAATGTAATTTTTTTTATTGAATATATAATATATAAATTTCATAATTTGGTTAATACTATTCATTATCTCTGTTTTAATGGCTAAGTTATAATAATTTTTTCATTAAATCTAGGTGTTGCGAGAAACGTAAACTATCAAAGAAACTAAATTTATTTAAAAAGAGACATACCATAAAATCATTGTGTGCTATGTTATTCCCTCATTAGAAAAATTCCATCCTCAAAATTTTCATGAACATTACCTTATAAACATATGAGGGTAGATATTCTTTATAACATCCTTACATTCCCACATTACTTTTTTCATTTTATGGTTTCTCCAAAGAACCTTTACCAGTTAAGTCATCCGATTCCTCAACAATTTCTCTCTAGTATCCAGAATCTCGATAGGATCTTCACAGTAAGATAGATCAGGTTCTAGTTCTATTTCTTCATAGGTGAGTACATGCATTGGGTCTGACATGTACTTCCTAAAAATTGATATGTAAAACACATCATAAACTTTGGAGAGACTTGATGTCATTGCTAAAAGATAATCCATAACTCTAATTCGTCCCAAAATTTCAAAATGTCCGATGTACCTGGGGATTAGTTTCCCTTTATTTCTAAATTTTATAACACCTTTTCATGGATATGACTTCAAGAAAACATGATCTCCCACTTTAAATTCCAAATATTTACTTTGGTTACCAACATAACTTTTTTTCCTACTTTAAGATGATTTTATATGGGTTTGAATAGTATTCACCTTTTCCATTATTTCCTCAATAAGTTTTTGGCCTACAAGTTTCCTTTCACCAACTTTATCTCAACAAGTTGATGCATGAAATCTATTTCCATATAACCCTTCATAAAGAGACATTTTAATACTTTAATAGAAGATATTGTTATAGAAAAATTCTATGAAAGGTAAATAATGACCCTACATACATTGAAAGTAAAGTGAGTAGGAGATTAAAATGTCTTTTAAATTTCAGAAATTATTTTCTGATTATCCATCAGTTTGAGGGTGATAAGCAGTGCTCAAATTAAGTTCAGTATCAAGGTCCTCCTGAAGACTTTTCTAGAATTTTGATGTAAATTGTGGATCATGATCAGAGACAATTTAAAGAGGAGAACCATAAATTCTTAAAACTTCATTAATATAGAGTCTTTCAAGGCACTCCAGTATAAAATATTCCCTTATTGTGAGGAAATTTATAGATTTGGTAAGTCAATAAACAATAACCCATATTGAATCATTCTTTCTTGGAGTATTTGGTAATCCAGTAACAAAGTCCATAGTTTTTTCATCCCATTTACACATAATAATATGTATAGGTTGAATGAATCCTCTAGGATGTTGTATATCATCCTTAAATTGTTGAAAAACTAGACATCTTGACATATAGTTATCAATTTCTTAATTCATATTATCCCACCAAAAACGTTCCTTCAAATATCTATACATATTAGTGCTACCAGGGTTTATAGATAAATTTGAGCTATGATCATCATCCAATAATTCCATTTTTAGTTAGAGTATAACGGGAACAAAAATTCTCTTTCCAAATTTCAAAATACCATCTTCTTATATAAAGTTTGCTAATTTTCCATCATTCAAATCTTCTATTTTATTTTGGAAATTATCATCATCAGACTGAGAATTTTTTATCTTTTCCAATAAAGATATTATGGAAACCATTTCATATATGAGTGATGTTTTCCCTTCCATAATAATTCCCATATCCATATTTACTAGATACATGAATATAGGATCCCTATTAATCCTCATTTTGTTCATAACTCCATGATCCTTCTCGCTCAGTGCATCTTCTACCTTATTTTTCTCCCCTTATTGGTACTGTATTGAACAATCATAATCCTTGAGTAGCTCAATATATTTATTTTTCCTTATGTTGAGTTCTTTACATGAGAATATATATTTCAAAATCTTATCATCTGTATATATCTCACATCTTTCATCATAGAGATAGTGTCTCCATATCTTCATAGAAAATATTATATCTACTAACTCAAGATCATGAGTTGGATAGTTCTGTTCATGAGTTTTTAACTATCTTGATGCATATAAAATAAATCTATTGTTCGGTATAAGGACACAACCAATTCCTTTCTTTGATGCATCACTATAAATAAAAAATCTACCATTTATTGATTAGAGAGTCAAAATCAGAGCAATGAGAAATATTTTATTCAATTATTTAAAACATTCTTCACATTATTTTTCCATAAAAACTTAACCCCTTTATGTGTGATCTTGGTTAATGGGTTATCCAATCAAGAAAATTTATGAACGAAATGCTGATAGTAACCTGCTAAACCAATTAAACTACTTACCTTAATTATGCTTATTGGTGAAAACCATTCTTAGATTTCCTTTATCTTTATAGGATCAAAATAGATTCCATAATTGGAGATAATATGGGTAAGAAAATAAATTTCCTGAAGCCAAAATTCAAACTTTCTAAACTTACCGTAGAATTATTTCCTTCTGAGAGTCTCAAGAATGACCCAAAATGATTCTCATGGTCTTAATTGCTTTTAAAATACAGCAAAATATAATCTATTAATTTCAAAAATAATCATCAAGATATTCTTTGAATAATATGTTCATTAGATCTATAAAAACTGAGGGTGCATTAGTCAATTCAAATGGAATTACTCTAAACTTTTAATGTCCATACCTTATCCGAAAAGTTATCTTTAGAATAAATTCCTTCTTTACTTATAATTAATGATATCTGGAATGAAGTTAAATCTTAGAAAAATTTTATCTCTATAAATTTGATCAAATAAATCATCAATGTGAGGCATATAGTACTTGTTATTTATTGTAATAGCATTGATTTCCCTATAATAAATACACAACCTCATGGATCCATATTTCTTCTTAACAAAGAGAATAAGGTTTCCCCATGAAGAAACACTAGGGAGAATAAATACCCTTTTACCCAACTCCTATAGTCATTTCTTCAGCTCCACTAATTCCACTATAACCATTCTATAGGGAGTCTTTGATATTGGTCTTTCATCATAGATTAAATCAATGGAAAACTCAACTTCATGATCTTGGGGGTGTCTTGGTGATTTATTAGGAAAAACATCAATGTATTCCTATACAATAAGTACATCCTCAATTTGAAGATCACCTTCATCATCCCTAGATGTAGTTTTCTCTTCCTCCCCAAGAATTTCATGCATTAGAGATACTAGGTATGAATCTAGATAAGAATCAGATGATGGAGTTTCTACTCTAAAGATAAGGAATTCTATATCTTCCTCAAAAATCATAATTTCCTTCTTATTGCAATAATTTTTTTCATCATATTTTGAAAACCAATCGATAATGAGGATTATATAAAATTCAATCATAGGTATAATGATAGGGTCAGAAAATAAAGAATGTTTATGTGTCATAAAGGGGACTGCCCAACACATCTTTGTTGCAATGATATTTCCCTTAGTATTTTTGACAAACAACTCATTTATTAAATCAAAATTAAAATGTATAGTTTTCTTAGAAAACTAGGAAGATGTGATGATCCAAAATCAAATAAATAATTAGATAAATTTTTGGATATAATTAAATTACCTTCTACCACATCCTTTATAAATTCAACCTCAACTATTTTGATCACATAAGCTTGGATTTTCTCCCTTGGAATTTTCTAGGGATATTTCCCTTGACATATAAAAAAATTATGTGCATAGTGTCACATATTCTTACAAATAAAGCACTGAAAATTACCAAATTATTTCTTACCCTTTCAATCATGATCCTAGTGGAATTTTTCTCCACACTTGTAACATGCTCCTGTTCCCCATAGGAATGTTACATAACGTTTCTTTCCAAATTTATTGTAGGATGAAAATTCAAATCTTCCCCGCTTCCCCTTTTCCATATTTACTTTTTCGGAGTACCCAATAGCCCTATACTTATATTTATTCCCTTTGAATCCATATGTCTTAGAGAATTATTTCTATGTTTTTATATCACATGATATGATATTCTCATATGATGAGATTGTCTGGGAGACTAGTTCCATTAAAATAATTGGTTTAATCCCATCAAAGAATCAATCAATATCACTCTTTGGATTATGAATATAATCCAAAACATGCCTTACTAACATTATAAAGTTGGATTCATATTTATAAACATTCCCATACTTCTTTTATCTTAGATTCCAGAATTGTCTGTCTATATTTGTTCTCTCTTCGTGAGGGAAATATTTTTCCAAGAAAAGTTCCTTAAAATAATTACATTATATTTTTTCTATTTATTCCCCCCTTAATGTTTTGAATCAATGACCACCATTGATATGAATCTCTAGAGAGATAATAAATTACCATGATAACCTTCTCCCTTTCATTAATTTACAAAGTGATAAATATCTTCTCTATAGATCTTATCCATTGCTCAGCTAAAAATAGATTTTTAGTCCTATTTAATGATAGAGGTTTTTGACTCAGGAAGTGGTCTAACATTATTCTTCTATGTTGTGGATTAGGATTCTCTATACGAGTAAGGTTATTACTCATAACTTGGGTCAAATGTCCCAGTATAATTATAAGTTGTTTAACATCAGTTGCAGCTCCAAATCCAACATCATTATCTTGCATAGGAGGTAAATCCCTACATGGATTACATGCATTGATACAGTTTCCATTCCTTTAACTAGGAACCATTTCTAAATACTGGAATACACCAAATTAGGTTATGAATCATAATACATAGTTTTGAACTAGTAAAACACTTAACATAAGTTAAAAATTTATGTATAAATAATCTTAAAATCAAAATATTGGTTACTTTGGGAATATTCTCAAAGTCCATTATAGGGTTACGTTTCCCTAATATATATTTTTCTAAATATAGTTTTCAAAGTTTCTACTAAAATTTCTCTAATACCAACTGTAAAGACCCCAACCCTAGTATCCTAGAGTTAGTGTTTACTTTATTACATTGGTAATAAGTACAAGTGATAAAATCCCAAAGGATAGAATAATATAGTAGTTTTTAAGAATTATATATATACATTAATATTTTATTAATATAAAAATACAACATAGTAACTCCATTGAAAACACCATTATTCTCTTAGATTTACCCTACATATCAGTCATAATATAATTATTGAAAACCTAGAAAAAAATGAAACATATGAAAGGGGTGAGATCAGGTTCTAATTAAGGGTATGCATACATAGGAAGCTACCATAAATAATCATAAAAGATTATGTAAAGGTATATAACTAAAATACACGTCATAAAAAACATAACTTAAAGCATAATATGGAAGGAATGAATGTTGGTCAAATAATTCCCTTAGAAAACAAAATTATCCATGAATATCCAAACTAATTAGATAATCACATGGGAAATCAATAACTAATCTTATAATATGGTAATTCATAATTTAGGACATAATAAACATACTGTCAAGGCTTCATCCAAGACACTATACATAAATAGGTAAGGCCTCAGCCAATACCCAAACTAGTTTTTCTAATGAGACATGTTGATGAATCGAGAGTATATAACAGGACCCACTCATAACTTACTAATTCCAATGAATTCCTCATATGAAAGGGGTGAAACATAAACAAAATAAATATTCATATCGAAAAACTACTATACAAAATGTGAATACTTTAACCATAAACCATGAATGTTATCAAAATAGCACATACACAGTCAAAATGATCATAACAAATTCAATAAAATATGGTAGATGGTATCATAAGAGATCAACCAAAATTAAGGCATCATTAAGTATGTAAAATACACTAATTCTATATAAGTTAAAAAAACATTACTTTTTCATTGTTTCAGAAAATTCATAAAACACCTCGTTTGGAAAATGAAAAAAAGATTCATTTTTAACAATTTTGTAAAAAGTA
The DNA here is from genome assembly GCA_963277665.1 of Viscum album. Classification (NCBI taxonomy): domain Eukaryota; kingdom Viridiplantae; phylum Streptophyta; class Magnoliopsida; order Santalales; family Viscaceae; genus Viscum; species Viscum album. The sequence goes on along the minus strand of OY728156.1, from coordinate 1,362,303,660 downwards.
AAACATGGGTAAATAAAATACTTTAAAAAGTCATAGGTGAATAGTAAAAATATTTTATTTTATAAAACATTAACATGGAATACAAATATTCCCTAGTAAATACTTAAACATAAATAACATCGATTGATGATGAGATTGTGAATTAAACCCTTACCTGAGGTCTGATTTCCTCCATACATATCTAAAAATACTATATAGTAGTTTTAAACATATTATTAACTTATAAAAGAATCATTATAATATTTATGATATCATATATTATCCCCTTATAACATTTTAACACCCGTTTATTAATAATATTTTATTCATTTCACTATTACAGGTGTCAATTGCCATGTTTTATCATGCTTGTTTTGTCTTGAATGTTCCGGTTCTCTTGAATAGGATATAGTTATTTCAAATATATAATGATATTAAGGTCATATATATTATATAATTTTTTATAATCATTCTTTAATGGTGAAAATAGAAAATGAATCGCACCACGTCGTGGAAACGGTAGACCGTACGTACGAACGACCGATGGTATTATTCCATTATTAATGAAAAGGTAAGGAAGTGGATGGTATATTAATTTTTATAGAATAAATATAATGTCATAATTATCATACATCTATTATTTTCATCATTATAACCATTCAAGTAAAGTGGTGATGAAAAACAAATTACACCACGACATGGAGACGAGAAGCCATACGTACGTACATGTGGTGCTTTCGTTTTTTGTAGGATGGATAAAAGGTGGAATATGGTTGTACCATAATCATAATAAAATATCACAATATATATTATACTGTATTAATTACTTTATCACGGAAAAAAATATATTAAGAGTAATTAGAAGAAGAAATGAACTTGGATGAATTGGTAAAAACAACCACCTCTTCTTTGGAGGACTTAGTTTAGATATCTTCTTAAGGGATCTAGGGTTGGTATTTTTGGAAGAAATATATCTCAATAACTTATATAAGTATTTTAAGAAGATAAATGGGAAGATTTTTTTATGATCTATAAGTCTCTAAGTGGTGTGAATAAGTGAGGGAGAAGGTGCCCTTTTATAATTGAGGTGAGGGGCACTTTTGTAAACTCTCAAAATATTAAATTAATATAAATTTTTAATTCCAAGTGGATCTAAACTGAGTTATTTAGAATATAATATGAGGATGGGTTGAAACCATCTCAACCAATAATTTTTAGACAAGTTTAGTTAAAATTATTACCCTTATCTTTTGGCTTTAACCCTTATTTAATCCCTTTAACTCTTACCGTGACAATATAGATTTTTACTCTTTGAGGGTCAATATTGTTACTATAAAATTAAAAAATAACCATAAATGTATCATGGATAAAATTTTAAACCTTATCTAAACCCGTTTTCATAATTTTATATTTTTATAAATTTTTTATCATTTAATAAAATATTATTTTAATATAACATTAATGATGATTTTGACACTATTCATTACTTTGACTTTTAATAAAATCAATAAAACAAGATATCTCTAAAACAACACTCTTAACATATCAATAACATGTAAAATTTATCTAAAAAATTTGTAGATGAAATTAATTATCTCAAATTATATTTATTTTAATGTTTGGATAATCATTTATTTGATATTCCCATTAATTAAACAATTACTGTATCATCATTTTGTAAACCTTTAAGGTAATTATTTATTTACTAAAAAATAAAAAATAAAAAATCATGATAGATATAAACATTTTAGATTTAAAATGAATATTTATAGTCAAATATTTTTTTTAATAACCACATATTAAAAATTTAATACTTATTAAAAACATGAGTATGAAATATTTGTCTTTTCTTAAAATAAAATACTATAAAAGGATTAAAGTCATCCAAGTGACTCCAAGAGGACATAAAATTTGACCAAGGATGATTTTGGTCAAAAATCACTCATCTAATAAAATTAGTACAACTGTTATGGTAATTTTCTAATATTTCTAATATTATTTATTTACTCTTAATTACCCGATTTACTCTTAACTATGGTAATTAAAATTACTAAGTGTACTATTCATATTATCTAAAAGTAAAAGTTAATTATTTAATAAATTTGGACCTTATTATTACAAATATTTAATCCAATTTTTAAATTTCAATACACATAATAGGCTAAAATTAATTTTAAATTAATCTCATAGACGGGGTGAGAAAACGATTTTTTAAAGTGAAAACGTGAAAAAGTTTGAAATTTTTTTATATCAGTATTCAATATAAAAAATATTCCAATGAATTTAATTGAATTAATAGATGTATTATTGATCTAATTTTATATTAACACCAATTTAAAATATCATTTAACATTATAATTTTTTATATGAAAAGTCAGTTTTCAATTAAAATGCAGTATTTTTTTTTACTATTTATAAAAAATGAAACATGTCATAAAAATACCAAAAATTCAACCAAATTAATTTATAAATGTGTCAAAATTTAGTTTTTAAAAAAGTGCATCATTAAAAGGTGGTAAAACTTCCTTTAAAAAATGTAGCTTTTTAATGCGTAAAATTGGATTCAGTATTATATTATGCATATAAATATTTTGGATGAATTTAAATTTTTTTTATTGAATATATAATATATAAATTTCATAATGTGTTTAATAATATTCATTCCCACCGTTTTAATGGTTATGTTATAATAATTTATTCGTTAAAGATGGGTGTTGGAAGAAACGTAAGCTATTGAAGAAAATAAATTTATTCAAGAAGATATATAACATAAAATCTTGGGGTGTTATACCAAAAGATCAGATTCATTTTGGATAAGAAAATCCATTGGTTTTGGTTTTTGGTTCCAGAAATAATTTCTGGGTAAAAAGGTTTTTTTAGAATCACCTTGGGTTAAGAATGAAGTTTCAATCATTATGAGTTGTTGTATTAGAGTATGAATGAATCAATAAAAAATATTATGATGCTTTTCTATTTTGTAAATTTTCAATATAATAAGTTGTTTGAAAACTTGTGACTCAAGTGTTGTGAAATAAAGGTGGAGAAAAGTTTTTGAAAATCAAATAACGATTTGAAGATCCTAATGTTCCTCACATCATGAGTAAGTCATAATTAAAATTAGGAGTTTATAGAAGAAAAAAGATTATGAAGTAAAATTTTTACAGTCTCAGTTCATTGGTGTGTGTATCACTAGACGTAGGTTTTATTCCAAAGGCTGGGAAGTTTGAAGTTTTTGAAGTACTGAATGAATGATCCATCAGGTGAGCCAATCCATCAGACTATTTGATTCACTGGATGAATCTTTCCAAAGGATCAATCATTAATTAATAAAGAAGTCACTATTGTAATAGTCTATGCCTTCCCAATATGTTACTTTGATAGTTTTGATGATTGGAGGTGTTTGGGGGAGTTTCTATGAGTTTTTTGTGGAGGTTGGAGTTTCAGCAGTGATCTTATAAGAAATACATGTCGTGTAAGTGTATTAAGCGACATCTAATGGTGGTTCACAGCCTGTGTGCGGATGGTTCATGATGTATAATAAATCAGGTGTTTAATACATCAAGGTGACTCAATTTTTGGTAAAAGTAGGATTTTTTTCGGAAACCTGAGGATTACACATCATGTAAATGTCAGGATCTAGGTTTTGAGTTCTTTTTTTTCAGATGATTCTCATTCATTCGACCACCTATCTTCCTCTATTATTCTGGGCGAATCCTAGGTTCCCCGAGGAGTCCTTCAATCCCTCCTTCCTCCTTCTTTGATCCATTGGTTCCAATTTATATTTGTTGGAAATATTTGGTAAGCCCTTGTCACGACCCGTCCCCCGGGGCCCGTGCCATGACTACCCCAAGCCCGCCTTCCATAGGCCATGGGCTGTAAGTTATTAGCGTTTCCATTCCGAGGGCCCAGTTGGATTTGGGTTCGATCCAACCCAGACGTACTCCAACTTTATCCAAAATTCAAGTGGAGTATACCAAAAGGTCCATCTCGATCCAAGGATTCTGGTGCCATAGACGGTTCGTCAAATGGACTCCCGATTCTCAAGTTATGGCCACAAAGGTGTATCTGGGTCCAGATGGGCCCAGGTCCGAACCGACCCGGCCCGACCCGACTGGGTCCAGGTCCGACCTAGACCCACTGGGACATGATGAGCCTGGCCCATGGTGCTTCTCGTGGCTGGGGTGGCCCCTTTTTGTGGGGTCTACCCTAGCCACCACCCGGGAGAAGAGCCCCCCCCCCCAGGTCACCCGAACGACCAGTAGGCCATTCGGTTTTTTGGAAAACTAGGCCGCACCACGTGGTGCCACTGACTGGCATGTGAGACCGACCAGAGGGGCCCCACTCGGCACGACATGGCCAACCATAATAGACGGCTCTTCTTCCAGAGGTGCGGACACATGCCGCTCCTCTACCACGGCTGGCCCAGTGCTGGTCGCCCTTCGATCTCTACCGCAACCAAGAGGCTGTGGTCTCTAGCTCCAACGGCACGGACGCGTGCCATCGCTTCGCCACACTGTCGGCTGCCACTTTTCTCTACCACGACTGATGGGCCGCGACCTCCTCTTCCAGCAGTGCAGACGCGCCATCTCACTCGTCATAGCCGACCAGTATTCCAGCCACCACTTGTTCCCTACCGGCATCAGTCCCTAGAACTGGTTGCCGAAAAACTTCCTCGAGTCACCGGCAGAGCTCTAGTGGCCTTCTCTTCAAACCGAAAGAACCGTTATGGGTATCAGGACATTTCTATAATTCCAATACCAATGGGGTTGGATTCCGTTCAACTTGAAGTCTCACCCATGAAGATCACAACATTCAACGAATTAACGGAGGGATCGGGTCATGTTAGCTTGGCCCGCACCCTCCACATTAGATCGGTAACCAGTGGCTTATGTAGATTCAATCACAATGTGGAATCATGATGAAGAAATAAGAATAACCAAATTCAAAAACCCTACCTTGATGTTCGTTGGAGGTGTCACAAGGAAGTATATAAAGATGGTGACCTCGGCGTTTTCTCGAACATCTGTTCATTCGTCGCTGGAGATGTTCTTCGTTAGAGGATGTTCTTCCAAGTTCTCCAAGGCTCTTCCAAGTCCTCTCCTTTTTTAATGATCTCCCCCACAAGAGGTGAGGAGCCAATATTAATTAAGTTAAGTAAATTAAATCAATTAATGTTGGATCATTAAATTGGGGAAAAACCAAGGGTTTCCTCACATTAAAGGGGAGTTCGGGTGGTCCCCACCACCAAGATTCAAAATAGAGGTTTCAAGAAAGAAAAAGAAAAATTTATTTATTTTATTTTTCTTCTCCCATGAAAAAAAACTGAAAAACCAACTTCCACCCTTGGCTTATTTCGGTCGAGGTGAAGGTATATCAGCACTGTGAGTTCAACGGTGTCCTCAGATTTCAATTATGAGCACCGGATCAAAAGTTACAAAATGCTGCTCTCACATTTACAGAACATACCTAAAAAAAGTTTAGAAATTTATTCTGGGCACACTGGGTCTCAGAATCACACACCGTTAATTTTTGTGGTCTCGTAATATTTTCATATAAAAAAAATTTACATGAAAAAATACGGGTCTATATATTCTCCCCACCTCAGGGCTTTGCATCCCTAAAAGCCACAACATAAACTAGGGAAACAAGTGGAGGTACTGTGCATGAATCTGAGCCTCTTGCTATCATGTACTCTCCTGGAGGTTTCCGTGCTGCCAAAAAATGCGCACCACAGTTATCGACCACCCATGAAGGACTCTCTTCTATCAATCCTCAATCTCTACTGGAACCTCTGAAAATGTCACCCCATCATCTAATTCTAGCTCTCCGTAGTCAATGACATGAGATGGGTTATGCACATATCTTCTCAGCTAGGATACATGGAAAACATCATGCACCTGGTGCAACTGAGGGGGAAGAGCTAGGCGGTACGCCACCTCGCTAACTCTATTGAGGACCCGAAAGGGTCTGATGAACCTCAGAGATAACTTTCCGTCCTATCCAAATATCCAAAAACCTTGTAGAGGTGAGACCCATAAAAAGATATGGTCACCATCTTCGAACTCCATAGGTCTTCATCTCTTGTCAACATAAGACTTTTTCTTGATCTGTGAAGACTTCATCAGCTCCTGGATGATCTGTACCTTCTTTGTGGTAACCCATACCATCTCTGGTCCCATGAGTGCTAACTCCCCTAGGTCAGTCCAACACAGAGGTGATCTTAAAGGTTGACCGTACAATGCCTCAAATGGTGCCATACCGATAATGTAGTGATATGTGTTGTTGTACGCGAACTCCACCAAGGGAAAGTGATCCTCCCAGCTACGGATGAAATCAAAGATGCAAGCACGCAACATATCCTCGAGGGTCTATATGGTCTTCTCTGTCTGACCATACTTCTGAGGGTGGAAGGAATTTCTTAATCGAATCTGAGTCCCAAATGCATCCTGTAATTCCTTCCATAGCCGGAAAGTAAAACGTGCATCATGATTGGAGACAATCATTGAAGGAACTCCATGAAGCTCTACAATCTCCTGAATGTAAAGGCATCCTAAGCCCTCTATTGATCTTTGCTCTCTGATAGGTAGGAAGTGACCCAACTTGGTGAGTTGGTCAACGATCACCCAGATGGAATAATGACCCATGTACATGCATGGAATTCCTATCACAAAGTCCATAGAAATTCCATCCCACTTCCACTCTGGAACCTCTAGTAGCTGAACTAAGCCCACTGGAACCTGATGCTTTGCCTTCACTTGATGAAAAGTGAGGCACCATGAGACAAACTCTACCACTGCTTTCTTCATTCTCGGACACCAGTGCTGACACCGATGGTCCTGGTACATCTTCGCCACTTCTGGATGTATTGCTAGAGGGGACGTATGGAAATACCTCAAAACTTCCTCTCGTAGCATCACTGGTACCATAGTACGTTCTCTGAAGAGGATGGCATGATCCCCACCTTCAGAAAATCCATTAGGTGCCTGTCCTATGGATATCTGAGCACGTTGAGCCTCATAGTCAGTGTCCCTAAGATGCGCCTCCCTGACTCACTGAAGGAGTGGAAGAGTGACTTTCAGAGACTGAATATAAGTTGCTCCATTTCGATCCACGTAGGATATCCAAAAAGTGGATAACTGCTCCATTGCCTCACTCAGAAACTGTATACCATATCTTCTACTGAGTGCATCTGCTACTACATTCCCCTTCCCAGGAGTATAGTCTATCTTGAAGTCATAGTCCTAGAGGAACTCAATCCAACACCGCTGTCTCAGGTTCAAGTCCTTCTGAGAGAATATATACCTAAGACTCTTGTGATCAGAGTAGACTATATAACGTTCACCCATCAAGTAATGTAACCACATCTTCAAGGCGAAGACCACTGCTGCCAACTCTAGGTCATGGGTAGCGTAGTTCTACTCATTATATATCAGCTGTCGAGAACCATATGCAATCACTACTCGCTCCTGAATCAGGATACATCCAAGCCTAGTCCTTGATGCGTCGCAGTAGACGACATACCCAACGCCCTCCTCTGGTAGCCTCAAGATGGGGCACTCGTCAGTCTCTACCTCAGCTCATGGAAACTTTGCTGGCATCTCTCCAACCACACGAAGGGTTTACCCTTCTTCGTCAATGCTGATAAGGGTGATGAAACTCTGGAAAAGTTAGGCACAAATCTCTAGTAGTAACCGGACAAACCTAGGAAACTCTGCACTTCTGTCTCACTTTTGGGTGGCTCCCAAGCAAGCACAACCACAATTTTCACTGGATCCACTACAATTCCAGTATCTAAGATGACATGTCCCAGAAGGTGAACCTCTCAGATCCGGAACTGGCAATTTGAGAACTTACCATAAAACTGGTTCTCTCGGAGTGTGTCAAGGACTATCTATAGATTATAGGCATTCTCATCCTTCATCGCTGAGTATATCAAGATGTTGTCAATGAAGACTACCACAAAGTGATCGAGGTATGGATGGAAGATCCAGTTCATGAGTCCCATGAACACTGCTAGGGTGTTGGTCACACCGAATGGCATAACCAAGAACTCATAATGGCCATACAGACATCTTAAGTCCATCTTCTGTGCATCCTTGTCCCGTACCCTGAGCCAGTGATAGCCTGATATGTGGTATATCTTCTAAAAACACTGTGATTCCTTCAGCTGATCAAAGAGATCATCAATACTCAGTAGTGGGTACTTTTTCTTCATAGTCACTTGGTTCAGGCGCCGATAATCCACACAGAGTCTCAAACTCCCATCCGCCTTCTTGGTGAACAAAATCAGGGCTGCCCAAGAAGAAACACTGGGCCTAATAAACCACTTTCTCTGGAAGTCCTCCAACTATACTCACAGCTCTCAAATCTCTGTGAGAGACCTACAATATTCTGGTGTAGATATAGGTGCCGTCCTGGGGTACAAGTCGATATAAAAGTCCACCTCTCTATGAGGAGGTAGACATAGAACATCATCAGGGAAAACATCAACGTACTGGTCCACCACTACAAGATAGATCAGACTCTCAACATCAACCGCTTTGAGTGTAAGGCTAGCCAACTAATGTGTGATCAGCTACACCCTCCTCCGGGTAAATCCATCATGCACTGCAAAGGGTCCCTTCTCACTGGTGAAGGAAAACCTTGTCCCATCCGTGTAGACACACCGCACTTTGCGCCTAATACAGTTGATCTGAGCATAGAATGTGGATAACCAATCCATACCCAAGATGACGTCGTAAGGCCTCAACACCACTACTAGAAGATCCCAGCCAAATCTCTCACCTATTAGATTAATATCACACTGCCGGAACCAATGTGTAATCATCGAATCTGCTCCCGTAAGAGTTTCTAGCCATAAAAATTGATCCAATGGCTCCACTAGAATCTTCAAGATCCGAACGAGGGTCGTGGCAATGAATGAGTGACTGGGACTTGTGTCTATAAGCACTTCAGCTAGGGTGGAGTAGACATAGATCGTGCCTCGTATCATCTCTGGAGCGTCGTGGTCATAGGCCTCAGCTGCCTGGAACTGAGCTCATCCCTGTCCACCTGCTCCCTGTGGTCGGGGTGGACCACCTGGTGGTGGTGGCAGTAGAACCTCGAATCGCCACCCACCGCCTGCTGTATGGCCTGCTCCTCTTCCACGTCCTCTTTCTGCCTACAAACCTCCTCGATAAAATCTTCACCTCTACCCAGGAAGTCATTTGAACGTATGATAGTAGTCCGTATGATGGGTTGGGAAGTCGCAATCCATGTGACCCTGCTCGCCACACGAGTAACACTGCCTGCTCCTCGCCTATCCTGCTCTGTCTCGAGAGCCTCGAAAAACCGAACCTATATCTTGCGGTCGTCCACCTGTAGGTCTGGTCCTCTTGGACCTCTGCTTCATCTGTCTACTGCCAGTTATAGATGACTCTGCTATGTGACTTCTAGTGGTGGGTCTCGATACCGGTGTCTACTCAGCAAGGAAACTCTCCACTAAGAGTGCTTGCTCTAACACCCCCACATATGTCGGGATGCTGAGAGAAATCATAGAAGCTATGATTTCCTGTCTGAGCCCCTGCTCGAAGGTCCGGGCCCTGAAGAAAGGGTCCCACACCATGTCATTGGATTAGCATGAGAGATCGATGAACCTTGCTAAATACTGAGCCATGGTCATGCTACCCTGCTACAAGTGGAGAAGCTCTTGTATACACACTGAGCATAAGGTCACTAGGATAAACTCTGACCTAAAAATTCTCTCGAAGTCCACCCAGATGAGAGTGACCTCATAATGAACCTAGAGAATCAAGATCCACCATCTTCCCACTGATTCCTGAAGAATAATGGAGGCAAGGATCACCATGAGACCAGCTGGTGTCCCTACCAGTTGAAAAACTCTAACCACAGCCTCTAGCTAGTCCTCAGCTGCCTGAGGATCCATCTCTCCCTGTAACCTCGGTGGCCTCTGGAACTGAAACTTGTGCAATACGCTCAAGCGGCATTCACCCTCTGCTTCTAGGGCTGGTGGAATCGGCTATCCAACAGGTAATGATGCTGCTGGTACACCACCCAATGGTACAACTTCCGTAAGGGGGACCTACACCGAAACCTAATCACTCGGTGGGCTATCATCACGTACTCTACTTGGAACACTGGATGGTTGTCTACGTGGAGGCATCCAGAAAAGAAACAAGTGAGCCATGGTCAAAAGTTATACCTAGTGAGATGACTCAAGATATCACAAATAAAACTTTTCAAAAACACACAATCAATCAACATTTTTGTGCACTGAGTCGGAAATCAAAAGTCAAGGTCCTGATGTTTGGATACGTCGACTGCCACGCCAACACTAGATTCCCCAAACTGAAAACCACACCCATAACACTTAACACTATTGCTGATTAAAAAGATCAGAGTCCAAGTTCTTTGGTAAAACTGACTCCTATGATACCAATTTGTCACTACCCATCCCCTGGGGACCATACCGTGACTACCCCAAGCCCACCTCCCATTGGCCAGGGGCTGGAAACTAGCACCAGAAAGGCATATGCCCAAAACTGGGAAGGCATTGCCTTTAAACCTGTAAACTCAAACAAAACAAACACACAACAATATAAAATAACAATGTAAAATATATATTAAAAAGAGTGTGTACAGTAAGTAAAGGGGCCAGAATACAAGCCCAATTAAAAAGTACAAGCAAAAATGAAAACAACTCTTGTGAACACCCACCAAGGATCCTACCTGAAGGGAAGGTACAACTCTTGAACGGTCATATCTGTGGTACTCCTCGTCTAAGGTCCACCTACGAGCAGTCTCCAGTCCTGTTACTCTCGACCTCGATTAGCACTATCCGTCGTCTGCATAAGACACAACAAGGTTCAGGTGTAACCCATGTAGGGGTGAGTATAACGATACTCAGTAGGGAGCCCAAGACCCCCTAAGGTCTCTCAGAATCTAAAAAGGATAAACCACAAAGCAGAAAACAATAGTCAACCCTACTTATGTATATTCCCATACATATACCTAAGTTATCAAGTATACCCATCATGTTCATGAGGAAAAAAAGTCCAAACTCTTTAGCCAAAATCACAACTGTTCCACGAAGGAATGAATACCATGAAGGTAACACCACAAAGGTAAGTACCAAAAAGGTAATTCCACATAGAAGTATACCACACATGTATCACCACACAGAAGTGCACCACGAGGGTAAATAATCATCTCACCCCAGTTATAACTTAAGTACATAAGTATAGATGATTAGCTGTATTCCTAGATCATCTTACGTCATCGAGAAGCTCTGCTGTTGATCCACACAGGATTGAAGATGACCTACATAGGATCTGAAGATGACCCACACAAGATCTAGAGATGACCCACACAGGATATGAAGATGACCCACATAGTATCTAAAGATGATAACCCACATAGGATTCGAAGATGACCCACACAGGATCTGAAGTCTCCTCAAGTACAGCCAACCACTGGGTTCCCCCCCTAAGCACGCTTGATTCTGGGAGGTTCTGCTCCTCAATACATCATTCGATACTTCAACTTCCACATATTCCCACGAAGAAGTATCCCAAAGGTCCATCATGTCATAATGGACCCAATACGGTAGACGATGTGTCAATCGAACGGTCGGTCTGTAAGTTATTAGCATTTCCATTCCGAGGGCCCAATGGGATTCAGGTTTGATCCAAATCAGCTGTACTCCAACTTTATCCAAAACTCAAGTGGAGTATACCAAAAGGCCCATCTCGATCTAAGGATTTTGGTGCCACAGATGGTTCATCAAATAGATGCCTGGTTCCCAAGATATGGCCAAAAAGGCGTATCTGGGTCCAGATGGGCCCGGGTCCAGTCCGGTCTGACACAGTTCAGGCCGAACCGACTCGGTTCAGGCCGACCCGACTTGAATCGACTGGGCTGCGGCGGGCCTGACCCGTGAAGGGGGTGAATTGGCCCAGCCCGCACTAGGCGCGGCCCACCGGCGCGACCCACTGGGCATGTCCCGTTGGGTGCGGCCTGTGGGGCGGCCTGCGGTGCAACCCACGGCCGGGGTGGCCTTTTGTTGTGGGGTCTTCCCTAGCCACCACCTAAGAGGGGATTCCCCCCCAGGTCACTCGAATGGCCCGTAGGTCGTTTGGTTTTTGGCCAACCAGGTGGCACCACATGGCGCCACCAGCTGGCACGCGGGACCCGCCGGAGGGGTCCCGCTCAGCGTGACGTGGCTGACGGAATGGACGAAATTCTTTCTAGTGGCACAGATGTTTTCTGCTTCCCCACTGCGGCCAGATGAGTGCCGTCCGCCCTCCGATTTCCACCACGGCCAAGCGGCCATAGTCTCCTGCTCCGACGGCGCAGATGCATGCCGCCGCTTCGCCACGTGGCCAGCCAGTGTGCTGACCGCCACTCCACTCCGGTGTGGCCCATGGGCCGTGATCTCCTCTTAAAGTAGCGTGGACACATCACCACCCTTTTTGTGTCCAACCAGTCTACCAGCCTCCGCTTGTACCCTACCAGCACCGGTCACTAACACATGTCACTGGAAAACTTCCTTGGGTCACTGGGAGAGCTCCGATGGCCCGTTCTTCAAACCAAAAGAACCATTGTGGGTCTCATGACTTTTCCATCATTCCAAGACCAACGAGGTTAGATTCTGTTCAAATTGAATTCTTTCCCTCAAAGATCAAGTCTTTCAATGAATTAGCGGAGGGATCGGGCCGTGTTAGCTTGGCCCGCACCCTCCGCGTTAGATCGGTAACAGGTGGATTATGTAGATTGAATCAAAACGTGGAATCATGATGAACAAAAAAGAACAACCAAATTCAAAAACACTACCTTGACGTTCATTGGAGGTTTCGTGAGGAAGGAGATGAATATGGTAATGTCAGTGTTTCCTCAAACGTTGGTTCATTCATCGTTAGAGATTTTCTTTGTTGGATAATGTTATTCCAAGTTCTCCAAGGCTCTCCCAAGTCCCCTCCTTTGCCAAGGATCTCCCCCACGAGAGGCGAGTATCCAATATTAATTAAATTATGTAAATTAAATCAATTAATGTTGGCTCATTAAATTGGAAAAAAACCAAGGTTTTCCTCACATTAAAGGGGAGTTCGGGTGGTCCCCACCACCAAGATTCAAAATGGAGGTTTCAAGAAAGAAAAATAAAAAGTTATTTATTTTATTTTTCTTCTCCCACAAAAAAAACTAAAAAACCAACTTCCACCCTCAGCCTACTGCAGTTGAGGTGAAAGTTTCCTTTAGAAAATATTGGCACTACGATTTCATTGGTGTCCTCAGATTTCAATTCCGAGCATCGGTTCAAAAGTTACAAAATTCCACTCGTGCGTTTACTGAATGTACCTAAAAAAAGTTCAGAAATTTATTCCCAGCACACTGGGAATCGGAATCACGCACCGTCAATTTTCACTATCTTGTAATATTTCTATATAATAATAAAAAAAATTATATAGAAAAATCCGGGTCTCTACAACCCTTCCTTTTTATTGGTTAGTTTCATCTTGTTATTCTCTTGGGGATTCTCTATGGTGGTGTAGTTTAGTTTTTTGTGTGTTTGAGATTCATTTTGATGATCCTTTGGTGTGGTATAGGTTGATCGATGGTTTCTTGTAGTGCGCTTGTGGTTTTTGGGTGTCTCCCCTTCACCCTACGGTGCACATAGAGTCGACAATGCTTTATTGAGGTAAGGAATCCCATGTTTCTATTTATTGTGTATCATGTGAGAGGGGTTTTCTTTTGTTTATCTATAGTTTATAGTGGTGCTGGATAAATAAAATATAAATAACTGATTAAATTGAAATTATAAGGGTAAATGGGTTTTATTTTCATGCTTTTACAACTTTGATATTATTGTGATATTATGGATTGTATGGGCTTGATTCCCCACTAAAAATTATGGCTGTTGGGGGATTTATTTATGCTAGATGATATGTGCTGTGACTATTATGCCTATTATGACTGTTGCGATATCACCCTAAAATGTAATTGATTGACCACTTATATTTGGATAATGAAATAGCTTCCCTAGGATTATGATTTATGTTATAATGACCCTAAAATAAATTGGAATGTGATAAAATACCATTTTTTTAAATCTATAAATTATCTTGATGTGTTGTGATGTGTGTCCATGCTTACGGGGTGGTGATGTGTGTTTGATGTGTGGTTGGCGCATGTAGGGATGGTGGTTTGTTTGGCTATGCATTTGGGGTGGTGAGGTGTTTTTTTTGGATATGATTTTTTTTGGGGGGGGAGGTGGTTTGTTTGACCTTGATTTTGGGGTGGCGAGGCGGGTTTTTTGGTTGTGATTTTGGAATGGTGAGGTGGTTTTTTTGGTTGTGATTTTAGGGAGGTGAGGTTTCAGTTTCTTTGTGCTAGATTCCTGAGTAGTGATGGAATAAATAATTATTTATAATGATTGAATGGAATGGGTTGGTTTGGTTAATGAGATGAGAATGGTTAATGAATAATTAAATGATGGGTTGTGTGATTAAATGTGGTTGATTTTAAATAATGAAAATAATGGTATGATTAAATAGAATTGGTTGGGAATGTGAAATGAGGCTTGTGGCTTATTTTATGGTGTTATGCATTTAGAGGTGGTAGTGAAAGTGGTGGTGTTTTCATTTGGTTAGATTTTGGTTGTGAACCCATAGGTTGGGATTGAGTGTTTGATATTATATATATACTTTTATATTCCTTGTGATTTCTATACACACCTCACCCACATTGATCACTATGTGTTGACACCCGCATAGTTACATGAGGGTGTTTTTCCCAACATCTTGTGGGGAGGACAGATGGCTAGGTAACCGCTCTTTCCTACACTCTCTTCCAGGAGAGGTAGGTATTTCAAAAGATATGATTTATAGAGGTATGTTAGTGAATTATATGGTGGTTATTATATCCCAGGTTTTTTGGGTGAGATGTGATAGCCCAGAAGTTTTTGGGTAAGATGTGACCATTCTTGTGGGGGTGGTGGCCCATATGTTTTCAGGCGATATGAGATATAATCATGCATTTGGGGTGGCTTATGGTGGGGTTAATTCATGGTATGAGGAGAACACAAGGTTTATTTACTACATATTCATGATACCCCACTACTCTTGTTATGGAAGTGGTTTTATCATGGCCCAGGTGTTTTCAGGTGAGATGTGATATGGCCGTGCTTGTGGGGCGGCGAACCCAGGTGTCTTCGATCGTGGTGTGTTATAATAACCCTACTATTTATTTAACATTAATACATGATTTATTACATAATATTACACTTAATACAACCCATAAGATCGATAATTATAGTGTATTTGGGAATTAGGTACGTGGCATAACATCTTGAACATGGGATACAACAGTATCATTGAAAACTTCCTTAAAATGCTTCTAAAAATCCATAGTTTTTAAAACAGCATGGGATAACCTGGGGATATACATAAGAAAGGGGTGATCTATAAATACTAGCAAGGGAATAAACATGGAATAAGGTAATACAAGTTATAAATAGGCATATCAATGGGAAATAAAATGAATGAGAATCATAAACATGAATAATAAGGCATGATATATCATGATAATCATAAATGAAAAATGGGAAATGTGGCAACAACATAAAACAATTCATCATAAACATAGGTCGAGGATAACTTCTAAGAAATCATGATGGAAAAAGTACCATAATGTAATCAGGTTCAATCCTTATCCTAACATGTTGTCTCATGTGACTAAACATTACCCATCGCATTGAAGCACTATATAATTCTATTCATGCCCATCACTTTCATTTCATTCTCATGCTTAAGTGTGACACATAGATCATACAACATGGATTCATTCATTATAATATTTTCTTCCACAATCAAGGAATGTGGAATAAATAAATGTAAGTCCCATTTCAAATAAGTATAAGTGTATAAATGTGAATACCCTTTATAGAAAATGGGTATGGTATTCATTACACAATTGTTTTGGCATGAAAAATTGTGGTGAATTTTTGGCAGCATAACGACATCACTTAAAAATTCATAAAATGAGTTTATGAGAGAGGAATGGGTTTCTCATAATATTTACATAAAATAGTCAATAATATGGGCATGTAAATATATATCCCGACATTAGGAATTGGAAATATAAGGCATAAGATAATAAAGAAACTTGAATAAAGAAGATAAGGAAAATATCCCTTACTTGAGTGTGTGACTCCAGATTCTTGGGAGGAGCTTCTTGAGAGATTAGGTGAACCTTGGGAGGACAATATAGGGGGTATATAAGAGTTATTATGTGCTTCATAAATTTTTATTGAAGATAAATGGGAGTATGGGTGGGTTTATATAGGACATGAGTGGGCATTTCTTTATTATTTCTCAAAATTAGGTTTTGGACTCTATATAAAAAAATTACAAAATAAAACTTTCAATGGTTTTTGCCCATGGTTTTTGAAAAATGGGAGTGATTTTAATTATTTTATAAGTCCAATAGACTAAATTAATAAAAATAATTCCCTTTATTATGTGGAGGTGATTCATACTCTTAAAGAAATGATTTTAAAACCTTTAAATATATTAATAGTTTTGGAGGATTCTTAATGGATTTATAAAATTAATAAATAAACTTAAAATATAAATATTTTAAATTGAAAACATATATTTTCTTGTGGATTCATTTTATAGTATTTATTACATCACCTTTGTTTCATTATGATGTCATAATACACAAAGTATATCTATACAGTATTTAATTTTTTACCTAAAAATTTGACTCTATGAAAATTATGAAAAATTCACCATTGGATAATTTTGATGTTATGATTCCAAAAGTAATATTTATTTTATCCAAATAATTTTCTAAATATTTGATTTTTTACTTTTAAAATAAAATTGATATTTATTAAGAAATGTTGAGTTTTTTTGACAATAACAGTTTTTGAACCCTTATAAAAATTACATTTGACTTTATAAATATTATATGACCATTTATATTTAATAAAAATTATTTAATAATAATATTTTATTAAAATATTATTTATTTAAAAAAAACATTAATTCATTAAACTAAATTCCATAATTTAATTTGAATATTACCCAAAAATACTATTTAAATTTTATTGTATCAAAATAAAATCATTTATAAAGTAATAATAATAGGAATAAAATATATTCATTATTCTATAAAAACTAATGTAAATACTCATATTTCTAGGGTCTTGATACATATCCCTTTAATACACCTACAAACTCCCTAATATTAAGGTGTGCATTGGTGATACTTTCATGGGGTGGTTCAACATACATGGTTTGGGCCGTGATCTCCATGAGCTTGAACTTATCCAGTAAATGGTTATGTTCATGATTAAGTTGTTAGACCTCAGCTTTGGATTGTTCAATGGAAAATCCACTAGATTGTATTTCCCTCATAATATCTGATAAATGGGCTTCATAGGGTATGATCCTATTGGTTGAGTCCATCACTTCCTTTGTCTGTGTCAATTGGATTTGTTAAAACCCAATATTTATACTAATAAGGTGATCACTTTTCAAAAACTATTTTATAAAGTAATTATACTTAACGATCATTAAAATCTAATAGAATATAATAAAACCAAGGAAGCACATGTGTTTTCTATAACCATATTACATAATAAGACATTTAATTAAATCATAATAGGAATTTTATTTATAACAGTTTGGGTTATTAAAATCTTCACCCCTTTAGAAATTCTGCCATTAACATTTTTATTTCCCACACTAAAAAATATGAGGGTAATTTTGTTTCATCACTTCCTCCAATTACAACATTTCTTCTTCAAACTTGTGTTTTCTCCATAACACTTTGAGCAGGTGCGTTGTCTAATTCTGTTGAACTTTGTCTCTATGATTTAAGATCTTCACTAGCTGCTCTTTATATAAGAGATCATTCTCCAAAAGTACCACCTCTGGATTGAGTACATGTGAGGGGTATGGAATGTACTTTCTAAATAGGGATACATGGAATACATCATGTAATTGAGATAAGTTATGTGGTAGTTATATTCAGCAGGACACTACTCCGATGCAATCAATAATATAAAAGGGGACGATGTATCTTGGAATAATATTTCCATTCATCCCAAATATAATCACTTTATTCCATGGAGATATGTGTAGAAATACCATGTCTCCAAAATCAATCTCTAGGTCTCATCGGTGATTTTTTTCAAAGAACTTATATCGACTCTAAGCATACTTGTTGTGCTGTTGAATGGTATTAACATTTCCCACCATTTCCTTGACCATTTTAGGACCTATCCATTTTAATTCCTCATATTAAACCCAACATGTAGGTGTTCTACACCTATTACTATATAGGTATTCATAGGTATCTATTTGGATTCTTGAGTGGAAATTTTTATTTTAATAGAACTAGACTAGACGAAGATTTTGATCCCATCCTCCTTTGAATTCAATTGAGTATGCTCTCAATATATCCTCAAGTGTCTGGATAGTCCACTCATATTATCCATTAGTTTGGGGGTGATAAGCCATGCTAATGTTTAGCTCAGTGTTTAGATCATGTTGGAGACTTTTCCAGAACTTGTAGGTGAATCTTAGATCTCAATCAGATACAATCGATAGTGGTACTCCATGAAACCTCACAACTTCTATGATGTATATCTATACAAGTTGATCCAGTGAGAAATATTCTCAAATCACAATGAAGTCCGTAGTATTTTTAAGGCAATCCACCACAACCAATATAGAATTATTCCCTATTTATGTCTTCATAAGACCAATGAAAAAGTCCATGGTGATATTTTCCCATTTCTATGTAGGTATGGGTAATGGTTGCATCATCCCATTGGATTTTTCCTCTCTAATTTCACTTGCTAACATACAAGACATCTTGATGTATATTATGCAATACCATTATTCATTTTGTCCAACCAATAGTGTGATCAGAGATCTTGATACATATTTGTGACTCTTGGGTGAATGGAGAAGGTTGATCTATGCACATCTCCCAACAACTCATTCTTTAACTCAGGATTTAATGGTACACATAGTCTTAACATAAATCTCATAACTCCTTCATTAACATTAAACTTCATGGATTTATCTTTTCTTATAGTTTTCACTTTCTTCTAAATTTTCACATCAACTCTTTGAACATCCTTTATCTTTTCCAAAATATACAGTTGATCAATCATTTGTGAAAGGATTGATGATGTTCCTTTCCTTATGATTATCATGTCTATCCTCTTCAAGTATAAGAATATAGAATCTTTCTCAATTCTTATCAATAATAAAATTTCTGGATTCTTTCTACTTAGAACATCTTCCACTTTATTTTATTTCCCATGATGGTGGTGAATTGAGAAATCATATTCCTTGATCATCTCTAACCATCTTCATTGGTGTATATTCAACTCTTTCTGTGTGAATATATACTTGAGTATTCTGTGATTAGTATATATTTCACACTTCTACCCAAAGAGATAACGTCACCATATTTTCAAAGTGAATATCACTAAAACTAACTCTAGATCATGTGTTGGGTAGTTCTGTTCATGAAATTTCAATTGACTTGAAGCATAGGCTATAGTATTTTCATTCTGCATTAAAACACAACCCAAACCCTTCTTTGAAGCATCACTGAATACCACGAAAAGCTCTCCACTTGTGGGTAGTGTGGAAAAAATTGAAGGGATAAGATTACTTTTCAACTCCTTGAATCTCTATTCACATTCATCATTCCAAGTAAACTTGACTCCCTTCCAAGTTATCTTGGTTAGAGGGTTTGACAATCATGAGAAATTTCTCACAAATTGACGATAATACCCAGATAATCCAAACAAACTATGGATATATTTCATATATTATAGTCTCATCCATCCTTTAATTTATTCTATCTTTTTAGGGTATATATATATCCAATTTCTTGTAATGATATTCCCCATGAATGAGACTTCCTTCAACCAAAAATCACATTTTATTTACTTTTCATAAAGCTTCTCCTTTTGTAAGGTCTTTATCATAGTACTCAGATGCTCCTCATGCCCCTTATTGCTTCTAGATTATATTATAATATCATCTATAAAGGCTACCAAAAATTTTTCTAGGTAATCTATAAAGACTCTATTCATCAATTACATGAATATTTATAGAGAATTAGTGAGTCTGAATGGAATTACTATAAACTCATAGTGCCCGTAACTTGTACGAAAAAC
This sequence comes from Viscum album, assembly GCA_963277665.1. Classification (NCBI taxonomy): domain Eukaryota; kingdom Viridiplantae; phylum Streptophyta; class Magnoliopsida; order Santalales; family Viscaceae; genus Viscum; species Viscum album. The sequence goes on along the minus strand of OY728156.1, from coordinate 1,362,283,475 downwards.
AATTTTGGGGATATCCTCCTTCTTCACACTAACTTAGTAATATCCCAACCACAGACCCAACTTGGAGAAATATTATTCTTTATGTATCTAATCAAAAAATTCATCAATCCATGGCGGAGGATCCTTGTTCTTTATTGTGATCTTGTTTATTTCATTATAATCAACGCAAAGGTGCATTGACCCATCCTTCTTCTTGATAAATAGGACTAGTGCACCCCAAGGAGAAGAACTTGGGAATATGAACCCTTTATCCAAATTATCAAATAATTTTTTCTTAAACTACTCAAATTCCACAACATCCATTCTATACAGAGTCTTGAATTATGGGAACGCCCCAGGTATAAGCTCAATTTAAAATTAAACCCCTAGGATAGGAGGAAGACCAAGAAATTCCTCAGAAAACACATCAGCATATTCTCTAACAATAGGCATGTTTTAAAGGATGGTTCTTTCCTTAGAATAAATCATTTAATATAGATAAAATTTCTCATAGGTAAATAATTGTAAGAACCTGGATCTTCGTTTCAGTTATGTTTTCCTTTTTCTGGAGTTTTTGAGAAAAATAAAGTTTCTGGATATTTTTGAAGTACACACCGTGTACTTTCTGAGTACACGCCGTGTACTCTTTTCCCACTCGAAGCCGTGTGTTGGCTGTGTCCGGGCCACACAAACGGTGTGTAGGGGTGACGTGGAGGTCGATTTTGGCAGAGTATGGAAAGACCTAGTACACGCTGTGTACTCTAAAAGTACATGCTGTGTACTTTTTTTTTCATTAAACGGACCAGGGGCGCACCTAATTGATGAAAAGAACTTCTTCTCCAACTTCTTCGTCCGAGATCGCCAAGAACCCACAGATCTTCGATGAGACACTGCACCTCCGTCCATTCTCCGATTCGAGCATGGTCAATTGCATTGGAATTACAGTGGTGAGTTATTTCTTCTGCTTGAGCCTTGTTTTCCAATTCCTCCTCCTTCTCAAGTTTTTGTGGTTTGAACGCTTTGGACGATTTCTCAGATCTATGACGTTCAGGGGAGAATCAATCATCGTGATTCAAGTATATCAATCTCCTAGGATCGAGGTAGGTGGTTTGTGCCTTACCGTTCAAATTATTTGAGTTTTATGTGAAAATTACACCAATACCCGTGAACGGGGTGTTGTGTGTTTAACTTTTTTCCCTTGTTGTTTTCCTACCTTGATTGTATGCTTTTTTAGAGGTAAATTTATCATGTTAGAGGATATTTTGTTGTTCTTGGAGGTTTTTCCCATGCTTTGCTCTGTTTATGACCTTTGGGTCTTGTTAGCCTTTGGCCGTTATGACTGTTGCCATGCCTTGTGTCTGTAGGATGAAGTGTTTTTCATTACATTCTTGTTTCCTTGTATACTGTTATCCAAGTAGCTCTATAGGTATAATTTGGTTAGCCAAGTAGCTCTGTAGGTGTCCTTTGGCCCTATATCATTATTATGCACTGACTGGCACAGGGCAGAGGGAACCTGGTGCTATAGACTATAAGGGATAGACTGAGTGTACTTCCCAGAGAGTCTTTGATGTTATAGACTATAGGAGGGTAGACCGAGTGAGATTCCTCAGTGAGTCTTAGTAATTATAGGCCATGGGGGATGGATCGAGTGAGCTTCCCAGAGTGCCTTCATATATTATAGACTACATGAGGGTAGACCAAGTGAGCTTCCTCAGAGAGTCTTAACTTGTTTGATTTATTTTAATAACCTTCCCAGGCTAGAGGAGGAATTGACCGAGTGATATTCCTTAGAGAGTATATGGTATACCTAAGGCTATAGGAGGAATTGAACGAGATAGCTTCCTCAGAGAGTCTCTAGACCTTGGGGCTAAGAGGGTCAGACCGTGTGATCTTCCTCAGAGAGTCCATGACTACCCTAGACTATGAGGGGAATTGACCGAGTGAGCTTCCCTAGAGAGTCTCATAAATTCGTATGACCAAGCCAGAGGGGTTAGGCTGAGTGCACTGCCCAGAGGGTTGTGGTACTTCTTGGATAGGACCAGAGGGAATGGTTGCGAGTACTTCCCAGAGGGTTTTTCCTGCTTGTTAGATGTTTTCTTCACTACTGTTGTTGGTTGTAGATTGATTACTATTGTGTATCATTTTGCTTTACTTCTTACTGTTTACTGCCTACTGCTTTGTTGTTTCTCTTTACTGCTTAGTGTGATTTTTACCTGCCATATACTCACTGACTGTTAGGCACAGATCTTCGGGTGGTTGCATACTGGGATTTTATCTCACACCCTGTTTGGGCCATGTTTTTGGGCCTAAGAAGACCATGTTGTTGTAGGTATAGACAATGGAAAGTGCCCTTCGACTTCTGGTACTTGATTTCTTGGAGAAGGAGAGCAAGGGACCAGGCTCTGGCTTGCGATGTTGAGGAGCTGTTTACTTTTATTTTGTACTTGTTTTGGTATTGTGGTATTTTTCAGCATTGTGACTTGTTTGGATTCTTTCCTAGATATGTATCATACATCATTTCATATATACATATGTTCCCCAGTTTTTTGATTTAGTCTTCCGATGTTTATATTGTTGGTTGTTACTGCTTCCGCTATTGCATGTTTATTTTTCTTCTACTGTGTACTCTGCCAATGAGGGAATAGTTTCCACACTATCACACCCAAGGCCCTCGCTGATTGTTGGAAGCCTTTGGAATTTGGGGAAATGTACTTGAGGCCATGTGACCAACCGGGTATGGGGCGCCTCTGAGTGGCTTCCGGAATCGGGATGTTACAAAGTGGTATCAGAGGAATTATTTTCTCTTGACTTACTGTTTAGAGCCTTTAGCCAGGTATAAGATGGATTCGGTACTTGGTATTAATCTGTACTCGGGAGTAGCTAACCTGTGTATAGGGAAAATCCATACTACCTTGTTTATTGCAGTTTTCTAGTTTTGAGATTTTACGGTTGATATGATTTCACCTAGAGTGATTCACATGCTTCGTTTTGTTATTGTTTTGACTATTGCGGTTCTATTTCTGTCGCAACCTGATTAGATGAGGGTATTCTATCTCATGCATCACATGGGCACTTGTATAAATCACATGCCATGAATTCTTTCCATGCCATCTAGGGTGCATTAGCAATTTCATGCTGTTGTGATAGACATTGTGTATATTATGCATGCTGTTGTGATAGATGCTTGATAGGATCTCTGCTACCTTATTATAGTATTGTTTGTATTGTACTTTGCTTAAATGAACGCCAAATTTTTATTCTTGAGGTGTTATGGGCCCTCTTAAATCAGAAATTTGTGGATTATGATCTTGTTTTCTCTTGTACATGACTGTAGGAGATGCCAAGATTTGATTCGTGCGGAGTATGGGCCCTCATGGATCGGAATTTGGAATCTCTTTGCCTTGTTTTCAGTGTTTCTGGGCTTCTGTGCAGTTTCTGAGCTACTACCCAAAAAAACCCAGAATACATGGCATGTAATTTCTGGATACACGCTGTGTAGTTTTCAGGCCATGTTACTGACCGTGTGAGCATGGACACGCTGTTGTGGAAATAACTTCAGGAACACACCGTGTACAGTTGGTACACGCCGTGTAGTTCGGATCCGTGTACCCGGACGTGTCACTAACAAAATGGGTCGGGGAAGCTCGAGTAGAACACGCCATGTTGTAAAGGAACACACTGTGTAGTCCTGTCTAGGTACCCAACCATGTCATGAACAACACGGGTTGGAGTTACCTTCTCTTAGACATGCCGTGTTGTTTTTGGAACACACCGTGTAGTCTTGTTCAGGTACCCGGCCGTGTCACGAACAACACGGGTCAGTGTCACCTTCTCTTATACACACCGTGTTTGTTCGGAACAAGCCGTGTAAGTGCCAACCATGTAGAAAGCCGTGTAAATAACAACACGGGACACTGAGACTGTATCTATTACATGCTGTGTCCTTAGGGAACACGCCGTGTAGTCTGGGGTTAGTTGGACCATGTGGGTTAGCCGTGTAAGGAGACTCGGGTAGGGGTTTAGAGTTCAAGTATATGCCGTGTGTGGGAACAACACGCCGTATAGTTTGGGGTGTTACAAGACCTGTCTGGAAGGGCTATATTCCCATGTTAATGGTTAAAGAAGACACGCCGTGTAGTTTTTATACACGCCATGTAGTCGTGTTTTGTAAAACTTGATAGTTTCTTCCCCCTGTTCTCGTTTTGTACTCTTGTGTTTTCAGTCTTTATTAATCCTAATATAAGGTGTGCTTTTGATCTTTCAGAGCTATGCCTCCGAGACATACACCTGTCATACGTCAGTTTCCAGACGGTGATCAGACACCAGATATGGCCGATCATGGACCTCCTGTAGATCCTCCTGCTATGCCAACCTTGTCACCAGCAGTTATACCTGTCGCAGGTGCTGATACACAGTTCTGGGAGGACTTCCTGAGGATGATGTAGACTTTTCAGGGAGCGCCACCTCCTTTCCCGTCGAGAGCTGAGTTGAAAAGGGTTTTTCAGCAGCAACATCCTCCTACTTTCTTAGGGGATGGAGGACCCCAGGCTGCAGAGTTGTGGTTTGAGGCCACCCTGACTATCTTTGAGCATCTTGAGATACCCCCATACAAGAGGGTAAATCTGGCCACTTATATGCTCTGGGACACCACCAAGAGGTGGTGGGAGTTGATATCATAGTCAGGGCGTCAGCAGGGTATGCCTTGGGATGAGTTTCGATGCATCTTCTATGACTACTTCTATCCGGAGACCCTGAGGGCCAACTAAGCCCGAGAGTTTATGAGTATGAAGTAGAGTACTCTTTCTGTTATGGAGTACTCATCTTGCTTCACTGAGCTGTAGCGTTTCACACTGATCCCAGCAGGTGATGAGTTGTTTCTTGCTAGGAAGTTCGAGGATGGTCTCAGGCAGGAGATCCATTCACAGGTGAATATCTTCCAGTTGACTTCTATATCCTCCATCGTCAACCAGATGCTGATCACTGAGCACAATCTGAGGGATTCTGGAGCAGTGAGCCAGGGCGGTTCGACATCCAGAGCTGGTGTTCCTCCTACGGACAATAGGAAGCATCACAGAGAGTCTTCTATAGGTAATAGGGGTTCGAAGGATGTATCTTATGGAAGCCAGGTTGTATGCTACCAGTGCGGTAGGAGTGGGCATACTAGGCATCAGTTCCAGAGAGATCCGATGGAGTGCCGATATTGCGGCATGATGGGCCATCTTCAGTGTTTTTGTCAGATCTTCTCACCTTCAGTTGGTGGTAGGGGTTCCTCTATGACCCCTCATTCTGGAGATGCTTCACCAGTTCCCCACCAGTCTGGGAACTGGAGTTCTTCTAGCCGTTCGGACCAAGGTGGAGGTCACGAACATGGTGGTCATTCACCAGGTCATCAGCTACAGCAGAGTGGATCATCTCAGAGCGGTCATCCAGGGGAACAGGGCCACGGTGCAGGCCAGTCTTTCTCCATAGAGCAGACCCACCAGGAGCAGGATTCCGACCCTTCTATAGTTCTAGGTACGATCTTAGTATCCTCAGTTTTATCTTCATATCTTTTTGATACTGGTGCTTCCCCTAGCTTTATCTCTGTTGCGGTTTTGGAGAGCCTTGGGCTCTGTATCGTTTCGTCTGCCGACTTGTTAACTCTTGACACACCGTTAGGAACGAGGATATCTAGAATCTGTCAGTGCAGAGAGTGACCTATTGAGGTTTCATGGTGTCATTTCTTATGGGACCTCTATTTCCTAGAGATGTTTGGCTATGACGTCATTCTCAGTGTGGACTGGTTGGTCCCCTTCGAGGCAGTCATTGATTTCTATCACCGCAGGGTGAGTTTCATATCACCAGAGGGAGGATCTTTCCTTCACAGAGGCGAGTGGGATGTCCAGGCAGGTAGAGCTGGACCAGAGCATCAATGGATAGGGGAAGTTACAACCCAGATTTCCAGTATTTATCTGGATGACTAGGAGACTTCACAGTTAGACTTTCCTCCAGTTGTGGATCGTTTCAGGGATGTCTTTCCAGAAGACTTTTCAGGTTTTCCTCCAGAGCGTGAGGTAGACTTCTTGATTGAGCTCATTCCAGGAGTGGCATCGGTGTCCATTCCCCCTTATAGGATGGCTACACCTGAGTTTCAGGAGCTCAAGAAGCAGTTGGAGGAGTTGCAGACAAAGGGTTTCATCCGACCCAGTACTTCTCCTTAGGGTTCGCCTGTCTTGTTCGCGATAAAGGAAGACAACACCCTTCGGCTTTGTGTGGATTATCAGAAGCTGAACCAGTTGACGGTCAAGAACCGATATCCCTTGCCGAGGATATATGACCTCTTTGATCAGCTTCGGGGAGCTCGGGTGTTATCAAAGATCAATTTGAGGTCCGATTATCATCAGTTGCTTGTTAGACCATCAGATATACCCCTTACAGCCTTTAGGAGTAGGTATGGTCTATATGAGTATACAGTCATGCCGTTCGGTCTCACGAATGCGCCCGCAGTTTTAATGGCACTGATGAACTGAGTGTTCCATCCGTACTTAGACTCCTTTTTGGTAGTTTTCATGGACGACATCTTGGTGTACTCTCACACTCAACACGACCATGCCACACATCTTGAGATCATTCTGAGTACACTGAGAGAGCATCGACTGTATGCTAAACTCTTGAAGTACCACTTTTGGATGGATTAGATTCACTTATTGGGTCACATCATATCAGAGACATGAGTTTCAGTGGACCCAGAGAAAGTGAGATCTGTAGTTTCATGGGAGCAGCCGAAGAATGTCTTTGAGGTGCAGATTTTTCTAGGGCTAGCTGGATACTACAGGTTCTTCATTCAGGACTTCTCGCACCGAGCAGCACCGTTGACAGGTCTGACCAAGAAGGGGGTGAAGTTTTTATGGTCAGATTCTTTTGAGTCAGCCTTTTAGGAGTTGAAGGGGAGGTTGACGTCAGCACCGATACTAGTCTTACCCGAGCCAGGAAAGGGCTACACTATTTACTGTAATGCTTCCGGTATCGGGCTAGGAGCTGTGCTTATGCATGGAGATGAAGTCATTGCATATGAGTATCGACAGTTGATGCCACACGAGAGGAACTACCCAACACATGATCTGGAGTTGGTAGCTATTGTTCATGCCTTACGCTATTGGAGACACTACCTTCTGGGAGATCACTTTGTGGTTTTCACCGACCACAAGAGTCTCAAGTATATCTTCAATCAGCGTGATCTGAATCTAAGACAATATAGGTGGGTTGATTATCTTCAGTCCTTTGACTTCGAGCTCGCCTATATTTCGGGAAATGGAAATGCAGTGGCAGATGCGTTGAGCAGAAGAACTCAGATTCAGGAAGTTCAGGAGGCCAGTAGTGAGTGGAAGCTTATGGATCTATTCTCTGAGATGCACTTAGAAGTGCACGACAGGTAGGGATAGACTGTCATATCTTCTGTAGTTGTTACCTCTACACTACTTGATTGGGTACGGATGAGGCAGCTATCAGACTCAGAAGGCTTAGTCCTGCAGGAGAGTGTGTCAGGAGAGGACCCTCTTCCTGGATAGACAGTGGGTGAGGATGAGATCTTGAATTTCCAGGGACGCGTATGGGTGCTATTAGACATACACGAGGATCTGATGCGGGATTTTAATTACTCAGTTTGGGCAGTTCATCCTAGCGTCACCAAGATGTATCGTGATCTACACCGCCAGTACTGGTGGCCAGGTATGAAGAAGTATGTTGCTAGTTTTGTCAAGAGATGTTCTACTTGTCAGCAGGTGAAAGCAGAGTATCAGCAACCAGCGAAGCTTTTATAGCAGTTACCCATTCTCGAGTGGAAGTGGAAGGATGTTGCGATGGACTTCATGACTGGGTTACCGAGGTCTTCTCAGGGGAGTGATGCTATCTGGGTTGTCGTCGACAGGCTTACGAAGGTTGCACACTTCTTACCGATCAAGGAGACCTTCAGTGTTGATGATCTAGGAAGACTGTACATCCGAGAGATTGTATGTCTACATGGAGTTCCACACTCCATTTTTTTAGATAGGGATGTGCGCTTTACATCTCGGTTATGGTAGGGACTTCAGAAGGATTTGGGTATACAGGTACATTTGAGTACAACATACCATCCCCAGACTGATGGCCAGTCCGAGCGTACGATCCAGGTGATTGAGGATATGCTCCGAGATTGCATTCTAGACTTGAGCAGTTCTTGGTAGAAGAATATTCCTCTGATAGAGTTCTCCTACAACAACAGTTTCCAGGAGACCATTCAGATGGCACCATACGAGGATTTGTACGATAGGCCATGCTGATCACCCTTATGCTGGCTGGAGGCAGGAGAGGCAGCTCTGCTGGTACCTCGTCTTGTTCAGGAGACCTCAAAGCAGATAGAGTTGATTCAGAAGCGGATGGATACAACACAGTCTTTCCAGAAGTCTTATGCTGATTAGCGGAGAAGACCTTTGGAGTTCGAGGTCGGGGATCAGGTTTTCCTGTGTGTCGCACCGAGGTTGGGACACAAGAGGATTTAGAGACAGGGTAAGCTTTCACCATGGTACGTCGGGCTGTTTGAGGTGTTGGAGAGATTTAGGCCGACTTCCTATCAGTTGCAGCTACCTCATAGGTACCGGGCTATGCATGACATCTTCCACGTCTCTCAGCTCCGACGTTACTTTTCAGACCCGTCTCATGTCTTCCAACCCGAGGAGTTTGAGCTTGAAGCAGATGCGTCATTTGAGGAGAATCCTATCCGGATTGTTGATAGTAGTACGAAGATTCTTCGTGGGTGGTCTGTTCCTCTAGTAAGGGTGCTATGGCAGCCTGGGCGAGTACAGGATGAGACCTGGGAGAGGGAGGCCGATGTACGATCGCAGTGGCCGGAGCTGTTCGGGGTTTCTTCTTCTACGCATCTCTAGGGAAATTTAGGGATGAATTTCTTTAAGGGGGGGGGGGGGAGTTTGTAAGAACCCGGATCTTAGTTTCAGGTATGTTTTCCCTTTTCTAGCGTTTTTGAGAAAAATAAAGTTTCTGGAAATTTTTGAAGTACACGCCGTGTACTTTCTCAGTACATGCCGTGTACTCTTTTCCCGCTCGAATCCGTGTGTTGCCCGTGTTCGGGCCACACACACGGTGTGTAGGGGTGACATAGAGGCTGATTTTGGCGGAGTACGGAAATAACCAGTACACGCCGTGTACTTTTTTTTCATTAAACGGACTGGGGTCGCACCTAATCGACGAAAAACACTTCTTCTCCATCTTCTTTGTCCGAGAGCACCCAAAACCCAAGGATCTTTGAAGAGCCACCACTCCTCCATTTGTTCTTTGATTCGAGCACGATTGATTGCGTTGGAATCACAACGGTGAGTTCTTCCTTCTGCTTGAGCCTTGTTTTCCAATTCCTCCTCCTTCTCAAGTTTTCGTGGTTTGAACGCTTTGGATGATTTATCAGATCTATGACGTTCGGGGGAGAATCAATAGCCGTGAATAAAGTATATCGATCTCATAGGATCGAGGTAGGTGGTTTGTGCCTTACCGTTCAAAGTCTTTGAGTTTTATGTGAAAATTCCACCAATACCAATGAACGTGGTGTTGTGTGTTTACCTTTTTTCCCTTGTTATTTTCCTTCCTTGATTTTATTCTTGTGTAGAGGTAAATTTATCATGTTAAAGGATATTTTGTTTTTCTTGGAGGTTTTCCCATGATTTGCTCTGTTTATGACCTTTGTGTCTTGTTAGCCTTTGGTCGTTATGACTGTTTCCATGCCTTGTGTCTATAGGATGGAGCGTTTTTCATTAAATTCTTTTTGCCTTGTAGACTGTTATACAAGTAGCTATATAGGTATACTTTGGTTATCCAAATATCTCTGTACGTGTAATTTGGCCCTATAGCATTATTATGCACTGACTGGCATGGGGCTGAGGGAACCTGGTGCTATAGACTATAAGGGATAGACCGAGTGTACTTCCCAGAGAGTCTTTGACGTTATAGACTGTAGGAGGGTAGACCGAGTGAGCTTCCTCAGTGAGTCTTAGACATTATAGGCCATGGGGGATGGACCAAGTGAGCTTCCCAGAGTGCCTTCAGATATTATAGACTACAGGAGGGTAGACTGAGTGAGCTTCCTCAGAGAGTCTTACCTTGCTTGATTTATTTTAAGAAGCTTCCCAGGCTAGAGGAGGAATTGACCAAGTGAGCTTCCTTAGACATTCTATGGTATACCTGAGGCTATAGGAGGAATTGAACGAGATAGATTCCTCAAAGAGTCTCTAGACCTTGGGGTTAAGAGGGTTAGACCGTGTGATCTTCCTTAGAGAGTCCCTGGCTACCCTAGAATATGAGGGGAATTGACCGAGTGAGATTCCCCATAGATTATCATAAATTCGTATGACCATTCCAGAGGGGTTAGGCTGAGTGCACTGCCTAGAGGGTTGTGGTACTTCTTGGATAAGACCAGAGGGAATGGCTGTGAGTACTTCCCAAAGGGTTTTTCCTGCTTGTTAGTTGTTTTATTCACTGCTGTTGTTGGTTGTGGATTGATTACTATTGTGTATCATTCTGCTTTACTGCTTACTGTTTACTGCCTACTGCTTTGCTGTTGCTGTTTATAGCTTAGTGTGCTTTTTACCTGCCATATACTCACTGAATGTTAGGCACAGATCTTTGGGTGGTTGCCTACTGGTATTTTATCTCCCAACCTGTTTGGGCCATGTTTTTGGGCCCAAGAAGACTATGTTGTTGCAGGTATAGACAAGGGTAAGCGCCCTTAGACTTCTGGTACTTGATTGCTTGGAGAAGGAGAGCAAGGGACCAGGCTATGGCTTGTGATGCTGAGGATATGTTTACTTTTATTTTGTACTTGTTTTGGTACTGTGGTGTTTTTCAGCATTGTGACTTGTTTGGCTGCTTTCCTAGATATGTATCATGCATCATTTCATATATACATATGTTCCCCAGTTTGTTGATTTAGTCTTCTGTTGTTTATATTGTTGGTTATTAATTCTTCCGCTATTGCATGCTTATTTTTCTTCCTCTGTGTACTCTCCCAATGAGGGTATAGTTTCCCCACTATCACACCCAAGGCCCTCGCTGCTTGCCGGAAGCCTCTGGAATTTGGGGAAATGCGCTTGAGGCCATGTGACCAACCGGGTACGGGGCACCTCTGGGTGGCTTCTGGAACCAGGACATTGCAATAATATCCATTCTTGATATGTTGGTGCTACAAATGATTCATCACCCTCCTTGTACATGTAAAGAATCCGGGGTCGATTCGAAATATGGAGAGTGATTTCCTTATTATAGAAATTTATGTTGGATCTATATAGTTAAAGACAATACATACCCATAATTACATAAAATTCCACCAATATTAGTATGACAAGGTTTTTTGGAAAGTTTAGCTAACAAATTATGATAGGGGAGGAGTTATATACTTGGGATGTAATAATTTCTCCATTTTCCATTTTCACTGACAGATCTACTTACATGATTTTTTGTGGTGTTTGAATAGTTATACTAAACTTTCATGATATGAAGGAATATGTAGAACTAGAATAAAAAAGTATGTTTTCTATTATTTAATGAATAACTATATTACCTATCACAACTTCATTGTTGAGATCCACCTTAGTGGTTGTGATGACTAAATATTTCCCTTACTACCATAGAGGTTGTTGGTTGTCTCCAAAAACCCTTAGCTTAGTGAATTGGTTTGAAAAGTGCCATAGATCCCTACAGTTGAAGTAATGAAAAAATAATTGAGGGTTTACCAGAGTATTCCTTTCCTCCATCAAATCAACAGGTTTCTCATATCGATAATCTTTATCTAGTTTTCCTTCCTTATTACACCTAAAGCAATTCATCACCCATTAGGAAATTTTTTAGGGTTCTTCTTTTTACACCTTTGACAAGAGGGATGTTGAAATTCATTTGCATCATTAGAGTTATCCATATAACCACTATAATTAAACTTATATTTCTTCTTCTTATTCCCATGATACCCTTGAGATTCTCCAATCTCTATTTTTACTTTTAGGGCACATTGGAAAATTTCATCATATTTATCAAGGTCTAGAACATTCAAGGATTTTTGTAGACTATATTTTATCCCACCAAATAAGTGGACAACCTTGCATTCAGGGGTAACGACAAAGACAGAGGCATATCTTTCAAGTATTGTAAAGTTTTACTCATATGACTCAATAAATTCTTCATATTTTTTATTGAGGTCAAGGAAATTGATTTCCATTTTAAGATGGATAGTGAGAGGAAAATATTTATCAAAAAACATTTTTTGGAATTCCTTCCACCCCATTGCTTCGATATTTTCCTCAGGATTCATATTCTTGATCAATGAACACCACTGATCAACTTATCCCTCCATATGATAAGCATACAATAGAACCTTCTCTTATTCAGAACATTAAAGGATGAAGAAGATATTCTCAATGGAGTTGATCAATTGTTTTGTGATTAAGGGATAAAATAATCCATTGAAAGTTGTATTACTTTATTTTATAAATCTCTCAATCATAGCCTTTTATTTCTTAGGTGGATTTGGGTGCTCCTCCTGATCCAGGTTTCTATTCATAACCTGAGTCAACTAAGAGTATATTTTCACAAAGTTTTCTATTCCTGCTCCCATTGGGTTGGGAATCTCATTAGTCCAGTCATCACATTTCTTGTCACATTAATTATTTACCCGATTCCTCCTATTTATAGCCATTAGTTAGAATAAATGGAAAATTAGGGAAGATTATTTTTAAACTATTAAACACATAAAATGGAATCCAATGAAATTAAAGAGATAAATTATAAATTAAATGTATTTCCTTAACTTATGAATTTCTAGTATTCAATCTATGTTATCCATGATATATTTCCTAACATGTATTCTTATGGGTATTTTTTTGTTCCCTTAATAATGGATCATAATTATATTATGAATTTTCTAAATCACATCCCTCAGAAGTGTCAAAATAGGTGTGCAGTAAGGTCCATTTTCATGTACTGGGTTACACTGAGTTAGAGATGACACACCTTTTCAGAGTTGTTACCCCTAGGTACATCTGTTCCAGAACCCCATCCACTTGTAGTATCTAGACATGGCTGTATTTTCTTGATAAACCACTTACTCTACATTTACTAAAATTTAGGTATGCTTTCTTATATTTAGTTTTATCTCAAAGGATTTCTCTAGAGTTTTTTGATCTTAATCCCAAAAATAACTAAACTTTTCCTTTGATACCAACTATAACAACCCTACTATTTATTTCACATTAATTTATTATTTATTATATAAGATTACACTTGATACAAACTGGAAGATTGCTAAGTCCATTTTATTTGGGAATTAGGTACATGAAATAACATCTTAAACATGGGATACAACAAAATTATTGAAAACTTCCTTAACATGATTCTAAAATTCCATGGCTTTTAAAACTACATGGGATAACCTGGGGAAATACATAAAAAATGGGTGATCTATAAATAAAATTAAGGGAATAAGAACTAAACAAGTTAATAAATGTTATGAAATAGGAATATCAATGGAAAATAAAAGGAGTGAGAATCATAAACATGAATAACAAGGCATGATATATCATGATAATCATAAAGGCAACATGGAAAATGTGGAAACAACTTAAAATATTGCATCATAAACATAGGTCAAGGATAACTTCAAAGACATCATGATGGAAAAATTCCCATAAAGGAATTAGGTTCACTCCATATCCCAACATGATGTCTCATGAGACTAAACATTACCCAATGAATTGGAGCACTATATCATTCCTGGTGCACCCATCACTTGAATTTCAATCTCATGCTTAAGTGTGCCTCATATATCATACAACATGGATTAATTAATAATCATATTTTATTACATGATCAAGTAATGTGGAATAAATACATGTATTTCCCAATTCAAATAAGTATAGTTGTATAAAGGCTAATACCCTTGATATGAAATGGGTATGGTATTCACTAGACAATTGTTTTGGCATGGAAAATCATGGTGAAATTTTGGCAGTATAACAATATCACTTAAAAATTCATAAAATGGGTTGATGAGAGAGAAAGGGGTTACTCATAATTTCTACATAAAATATGAAGTAATAAGAACATGGAAAAACATATCCAAACATTAGTAATTGGAAACAGAAGGTATAAGATAATAAGGAAACTTGAATAAGGAAGAGATGGAAATGATCCCTTACTTGAGTATGTGACTCAAAATTATTGGGAGGATCTTATTGAGAGATTTAGGGAACCTAAGAGGACTCAAGATATGATTGGGAAGAGTGAGAACGTGATCCAAGGATTTTTAGTGAAGATAAATGGGAGCATGGGTGGGTTTATATAGGAAATGAGTGGGGATTTCTTTATTATTTCTCAAACTTAGGTTTCAGACTCTATATAATAGTAAAAAAAAAAACTTACCATGGTTTTTACCCATGATTTATTACAAATGGGAGTTGTTTTCATTATTTTATATTGTTAAGGGCCGAAATTAATAAAATAATGCCCTTGCTTATGTGGAGGTGAGTCATACTCTTACAGAAATGATTTTAAAACCCTAAAATATATTAATGGTTTTGGAGGATTCATAATGGCTTTAAAAAATTAATCAATTAAACTTAAAATCTATTTAATTTAAAGATAAAACAAATATTTGCTCTTGGATACATTTTATATTATTTATTACATCACCTTGGGGTCATTATGATGTCATAATACACAAAGTATATTTATATGGTATTTAATTTTTTACCTGAAAATTTGGCCGTCTTAGAAAATTATGAAAAATTCACCATTGGATAATTTTGAAATTATGATTCCAAAAATAATATTCATTTTATATAAATAATTTTCTAAATATGTTAATTTTTACTTTTAAAATAAAATTGATATTTATTAAGAAATGTTTGTTTTTTTTGACAATTATAGTTTTCAATCCATTATAAAAATTATATTTGACTTCATAAATATTATACAATCATTTATATTTAATAAAAATTATTTAATAAAAATATTTTATTAAAATATTAAAATTTTCAAAAATCCATTAATTCATCAAAATAAATTCCTTGATTGAATTTGAATATTACCCAAAAATACTATTTGTGTTTTATTGTATCAAAATAAAATAATTTATAAAGTAAAAATAATAGGATGGAAATATATTTATTATTCTATAAAAAACAATGCACATATTCATATTTCTAGGGTCTTGATAGACATCGCTTTAATACACTCGCAAATTCCCTAAGAGTAAGGTGCATAATAGTGAGACTTTCATGGGGTGGTTTGTTGTATATGGTTTGGTCTATAATCTAGATGAGTTTGAAATTCTCTCGTAAATAATTTTTCTCATACATACGTTGTTGGATTTCATCTTTGGATTGGTCATGAGAAAATCCTAGAGATGATATCCCCCTTGGAGGCTTTGATAAATGGGCTTCATAGGGTATGATCCTACTATTTGAGGCCATCACTTCCTTTTTATGTGTCAATTGAATTTATTAAAACCCTATATTTATACTAATCATGTGATCAATATTTACCAACTATATTATAAATGACAATGATTCTTAATGTTTTATAAAATACGATAGAATATAATAAAACCAAGGAAGTGAATGTGTTTTCTATAACCATATTACAAAATAATACATTTAATTAAATCACAAGACGAATTTTATTTATAATAGTTCAGGTCATTACATGTGTTTTGAACAGGTTTGTGGGGCGGTCTAGTATAAGGAAGATATGGGAGCTCTAGGACGCACGACATTGGGGTGTGAGAGTGGAATACTGGGGGAAAGCTGTGCAGGGTACCCTTTATCGATATGCATATATTATATTACTTGGCTTGCATTATTTGGTGAGTATGCCTTAGTGAGGTTGGGATGGATATTTGACCCATTTAGGTGTTGTTGGTTCTTCTATTTTCTCATAGGTGCATTAGTATGCTTCCTTCACATGTGAATGAGTGACTTTGGTTTTCCTATTGAGTATACTTGTATGATCACCCTATGTATATAAAACTATTTTTAGGTTTCCATGATGATTACATGGACTGTACTAGACATTACTAGCTTAGATCTTTGGATAGATGCTATTTTGCTACTTTATCTTTTTCTTTTGGGCATTTAATTTAGATACTTTTATCTATATCATTTTTATTTATACATTCATGTGGGATGGTTTTATTTTTCTTTTATAATATGTCATTGAGTTTATTATGGATGATTCATTTTATCTATCAATCCTATTAATATTATACCGTGTAATGTCTCTCATACATGAGATTTTACACCTTTGGTGCTAATCACCAACTTGGGGCCTACTGAAGGTGGGACTCGGGGGTTATTATCTCTCTCCCACCATTTCAGTATCTTTGGAGGGAGGGGGTCATGATAGAGTGACATCAAAGGTGATGGTTGAGAGATATTATAGAGATTGGAGTTAGGTACACTGAGGATTTCATGTTTTAGTATGGAAACCATGCTATTTGACCTTGGTGTATGACACAGGCCAAGGAGATCATCTAGGGAATAGGATTTTAGGCCCCACACGTGATCGAGTTCATGGACTCTGAGATTATTAAATGACCAAGTGAGGTAGACCTGTTTACATGGTAGATACATAGGAGAGGTAAATTCATCATGATGACTTATGTTATTTTTTGAATTGAGTTATTTTGTTAAGGTTAAAATAAATAAAATTAATTAAAATAAATCTTAATAAAATTCTATACTACCTAGGCTTTATAAATATTTGTTTCTTCTTTCAACTATGGATCCTATTCATCATCCACATGTGGATCAGGCAGTTTAGGTTCATTAGGTTGATCCAGTTGATTTCGGCAGTAGAGGATGATGAGGATTGGTAGAGGGAATTTAACACTTTCCAGCGGTAGGCTTTGGGAGAGTATAAGAGAAGTGTTTCAGGTGCGAATATAGAGAGATAGTTGGAGGATCTTGAGATCACTTTTAGTTTTATCGGGGCCCTGGTGGGATGCCGGGTCCACTTAGAAGTCAATTAGATGTGGGGAGATGCACATCAGTGGTGGATGCTGTATGTGGTAGAGTTAAATGAGGTAGATGTTTTGTGGGTTGATTTTTAGAAAGCGATTTAGGCAGAGTATTTTTCATTGATTATAAAGGCAGTGAAGAGGTAGAAGATTCTTTCTCTTTAGTAGGGGATTGAGAGTTGGGAATAAAGTTCAAGGACCTTCTGTATTTTTTCCCAAGCCTTTTTCTATATGAGGAGTCTCATGCAAGACATCTTGAGGAGGCACTCCATCCTTCTATCCAGTATGCAGTCACTCCCATTACATTGCCAATGTATCTTGAGGTTTAGAAGAAGGTAGAGGTGATCGAGCAGATGAATTTGTGAGAAGGTTTTTCAAGATAGGGTAATGATAAGGGTTCCTCAAGGGGAAGAGTTGTTAGTTAAAGGTATCAGGAACTAGGTCCTTCGAGGTTTCAACCAATGGAGAGTTGACCTCAGATACTTCCTTATCGACCATCTGGGGCTAGTGGTTTTTGTGCTTTTTCTGGGGGATTTTTTACCAGTGTGTTTCATTTTTTGGGTTTGTATAAATCTCTAAGACTAGTTACTAGTGTTTTACTGAGTTTAGTTTGGTGGATGTAGACAACTTTAGTTCCATCATCATCTATAGTTTCTAGTTATACCATTTCAACAGTAGGGGAAACAATTTTTTTCTCTACTGAGGGAAGGTGGAGAAGGTAGAGTCTAACCTCAGGATGTTCCTCATGTTCAGGGAATGTGATCTGAGTGAGGCCATAGAGGTGGTTTTTATTATATAGTCATAGGATCTAGGCATGATCATTTTCATGTAGTAAAGGCAGTAATACCATAGGGGCCAGAGATCTTCATAGGTATGATCAGTTTGTTTAGTACCCTTGTTTGTGCCTTGTTTGATTTAGGAGATTCAAACTTATTTGTTACACCCTATCTATCCCCATGATATGTGACTAGAAATATAGAGGCTTCCCTTTCCCCTAGTATTTACTACTCCATTCAAAATCTAGACCATCTTGTTTGACGTGTTCTGGAGATGTAGGCTGATGATGGGGCCACATCAGTCCCATGGGGATATTTTATTACTATAGATGTATAAATATAATTTTATCCTTAACATACACTAGTTTTATTCTATATGTGTTGTTATCGACTTATTCTATATGAGAGTCATGTTTTTAGATGTGGATGGATAACATGTGGTTTTCATTGGTGAGGGGGTTGTTAGGTGGATAATTGGCATGTGGAACCCCTTATTTCTTTAATGGAAGAGTTGTTAGAATAATCAGTGGAAGATATGATATTAGTGGTTCTAAGTGTAATTGGGGAGTTACTGGATGTTTTTGGAGAGGAGGTTTTGATGCTACCCGCTCAACAAGATGTTAGGTTAGGGATATATTTGCATCCTAGCGATTCTTTGATTTTGATGGCTCCTTAATGATTGAAAACTTTGAATTTGCAAGAGTTGAGGATTCATATAGATGATTTAATGAAGAAGGGTTTTATCCATCCTAGTGTATCACCGTGGGGTGATCCAATGTTGTTCTCCAAGAAGGCGAATGGTAGGTAATATTCAAGAACCGTTACCCTCTTCTGAGGATAGAAGATATTTTTGACCAGGTGAGTGGGGCGAGTTGGTTTTCAAATATTGATTTTCAGTCTGGATATCACCAATTGAGGTTTAAGAAGGGATATATCCTAAATAATACCTTCATATATAGGTATGAACAATTCGAGTTTGTAGTCATTCCATTTGGTTTTACGAATACACAAACTATGTTCATGGGTCTTATAAAATCCATGTTCTGTGAGATCCTGGTCCAATTATTAATTGTATTAATCATTTATATCTTGATATACGCTAAGTCAAAGGAGGAGCATCCCAATCATATCAGAGCTGTTTTATAGGTCCTTCGACACCACCATATTTATGGAAACTTGTCCATGTGTAATTTTTGGACTTGAGAGGCACATTTACTTTGGCATGTGGTGTCTCAACAAGGTGTGGAAGTAGACCCGTTGAAGGCCGAGGCAGTTTTTTCTTGGGCGGAACCCAAGAAAATGGTGAAGGTTTTTAGTTTTCTTAGTCTCACAGGATATTATCAAAGATTTTTTACCAATTTATCTTAATATTTATCCCCATTTACATCTTTTACCAGGAATTATTAGGCTTTTTTGTGGACTAATCAGTATCAGGAAACATTTGGTTACCTGAAGTGGAACTTGGGCAGTACTCTAGTGCTTCAGTTTCCTAAGGATGTTGTGATGTTTGAGTTGTTTTTTTATTTCTATCTAGGTCTGGCAGGAATGTTGATGTAGTATAGGGAAGTGATCTCTTATGGGTCTAGGAAGCTACGTACTCACAAGTATGACTATGACACCCATGATATGGAGCTAGCATTGGTTATGTTTTCACTAATGTTGTAGCAGTATTACCTCATTGGGGAGTTCTTTGTGGTCATCATGGATTAAAATATCTTGAGGTATATATTTTATTAGTGCGATATGAACTTGTGACAATATAGGTGGATGAAGTTTCTTTAGGATTATGATTTAGAGATATACTACACCTCAATAAAGGGGAATGTTGTGGTAGATTCTTTGAGTATGAATTCATGTAAGGGTGTTTTTAGAGAGTATGGGGATGCTTTGATAGAGATAGAGGAGTTTGAAACCTTGAACATAGATTCAAAAGTGGATGGTGGTATAGGATGTTTATTTCATATGATGGTGTAGTCTTATTTGATGTGTCAGGTACTTGAGTCTTAGTGGAGAGACTCATAGGTAGAGGTGATGTGTGATTGTGTTGGCCTTGGTGATGCTTTGAAAATATGGTCGGAGGATAATTAGAACCAGATGTTGTTTCGTGGGAGGTTGTTTTTTTGGTAGTGATGCATGAGGGAGTTCTTCATGAGTTTCATATCTCAACTTTTGAGATATACCCAAGAGTTTCCAAGATGTACTATGGCTTGAGGGTGTAGTTTTGGTGGCCCAAGATGAAATGGGAAGTGGTGGAGTTTGTGGTGAAGTTCTTGGTTTTCCTGCAGGTAAAGGCCGAGTATTATGTTCCTAGAATTTTTTGGTAGCCTTTGGATATTTCTGAGTTAAAATGAGATAAAATAACGATGGATTTAATCATAGGGTTATCAAGATCTTAGAGAGGTTGTGATCCTCTCTAGGTGATTGTTGATCGATTGAAAAAATCAGCCCACTTTGTAGCGATCAAGGATTCAGGCATAGTAAATGACTTAGCTAAGAGGTATGTGGATGAGGTGGTGCAGTTTCATGGATTTCCTTGATCCATTAACTTGGATTTGGGGGAAAATTTTACCTCTTGAGTTTAGAGGTAATTGAAGAATGATTTTAGCACTCAATTATGCCTCAACACTGATTTCTATCCTCAGACAGACAAATACATGGAGTGAACTATCTAGATGTTGGAGGATATGTTTCAAGCATGCGTCTTGAACTTTGGGGGATCTTGGGTGTAGAACCTGCCTTTGGTTGAGTTTTATTTTTATAATAGCTATCACTCTTCCATTGGAATGGATCTATTTGAGGATTTGTATGGAAGACCATGTCATTCTCTGTTTTGTTGGAAATAGGTTGGGGAGGCATTAGTTCTTGGTCCTGATGTGGTAAAGATCATGACAAAAAAGTTTCATCTTGTTTGTGAGAGGAAAAAAGTAACACAGGACTATCAAAAGTCGTATGCTGATCATAAGAGGGGGACCTTGTATTTATAGGTTAGAGACCATGTGTTCTTGAAGATTTCCACTTGACATGGGAAATAGAGGTTTGGAAGAGAAAGAAAGCTTTATCTAAGGTTTTTTGGGCCCTTTGAGGTGTTGGGGTGATTTGGTGAGGTGGAATATCGATTGGCATTACCACCATGGTTGGAGAGGATCCATGACTTCTTCTATATCTCTCAAAATTTTCAATATCTTCATGATGAATCCCATGACATTGACTGGGGATAGTTGGATATCAAGGATGAAATGATGTTCGTGGAGCATCCGGTAGAGATCCAGGGTCATCAAGAGAAAGTGATTTGAGGATAAAACATTTCATTGGTTCATTTATTGTGGAGGAATGGTGTCATGAAGAAGAGTACTTGGGAACTATAAACATAGATTCATGGCCAGTTCCTGGAGTTTTTTTTTTCAGATTTTCTTTTCCCTGTTTTCCTTATCATGTGATGTTATGGA
This sequence comes from Viscum album, assembly GCA_963277665.1. Lineage (NCBI taxonomy): Eukaryota > Viridiplantae > Streptophyta > Magnoliopsida > Santalales > Viscaceae > Viscum > Viscum album. The sequence continues at coordinate 1,362,262,251 of OY728156.1, read as the reverse complement.
CCTTATTTTATCCCATGAGATATTTTCCTTAGTTTTTGATGTATTATGTGTGATAAATTATTAGCATATGAAAAGGGTAGGACCCGAATCTTAATCTAGATGCATTAACTGCAATGCGATTAAACCCATATAGGCGAGTCAGTGCTACCAAATAGGATATTATCTTGACATTAAAGATGCAATTCCATGAATTGTGTGTTCGGGACAGTGCAATTTTTTGTTTATAGAGGTTTTTGGTTTGGGCTGTGTAGAGGTTGAGTTGGTTTTGCAGTGGTTGTGGGTCTAGATGGTTGCGGTGATGTGGTTGTGTGGTGATGGGGTTGTGAAAGATGTAAACACTTGACCCCAGTTTTCTGGAGACGATGCCTTATTTTATTACATTTTCATATAAACAAGGAATATGCATCCCAAAGGATCGAGTAGTTTAGTATATTTTGAAACAATATACAAACATAAATTCATTATTACAACTTGGAATGAAATACAACACATAAGTTTTATTTGGAACATCAACAACTATAAGTTTATACCTATAGGTCATTAATAATAAAATTCTTCATGTCCTGAGAAAATGAAACATAAGAAAGGGGTGATCTCAATTATCATTAAGGGTAAGAAATATAGAGGAATATATCATAAATATAAATATTAGGCATGGTGAATAACTAAAAACACATGCCTTTATAAAAATAAACTTGAACATAATATGGTAGGATTAAGAGATGAATAAATAATTCCATAATAAAACATAATCATGGGTATTCTACTAGTAAAATAATCACATGAACTATTAATACTAGTTTTATAATGAGGGAATTCATAATTCGGGACATCATAACCATACTGTCAAGGCCTCGTGCCAAGACCATAAATATCTATTTTGTCAAGGCCTCGTACCAAGACCATAGTTTGTCTCATGATACCTACTGATGCACTGAGGGGCTATAGAAGGCCCCACCCAACACTTACTAAGTCCACTGAATTTCTCATATGAACAAGGATAAACATAAATAACATATACATTCATATTGAAACTAACATATAAAATGTACAAAAATTTCCCCGAACATTAAGCACAAACACTAACCATTCAGAGTAAATTGGTGAATAGTTTTAAGATAGAACATCCGTAGTCCAAACATAGTGGATGATATCATAAAACATTATCCCCATTTAAACATAATAATAAATAAGAGTGCTGAAATAGATGAATATACTCTTATAAAATAATCAAATAATTCTGGAGATAAATACTCTTTTACTTTGAAAAGAAGAGTTATTTTGGAAAAGTCTTTGTATAAAAAATGAATTGAAGTAAGATAGTATTTTCATAATAAAATTAGAAATTTTAGAAAAAAAACAGTTTTTAAAAACATATTTTAGAGTTCCCTTGAAAATAGGTAAGAATTTGAGAAATTCCCTTGAATCGGGCTTGTATTTTGAAAAGAATTTTGAAAGTTCCATTTAAAACATGTATCTTCCCATAAAATAAAGAAGTTTTATGGTTGATAAAAATATATAGAACACTCAAACAAAATTTATAAGGAGTACATAATAATAAATAATAATTTCATTGAGGTAAGTAGACAATAAGTGTAACCTGAATGAAAATGGAGGTTCAGGTAGAAAACCCTTACCTTAAGTTTAAAGGTGTTCCTCACTTGATCTTAATGACCTGAATTATCAAATTTAGGTTCAAAAATTAATGATTCCAGAACCTAATAAACATTTAATTGATTTTTTATAATCTTATTAGGTTCATTAATGGACTTTTTATGGGTTACTAGATTCAATTTCATTGTTTGGGAGCGTTTTCTTCCTTGGTTTTCATGATTGGATTACTTATATTCATGTACGGATAAATATAAAAAATGAGAATGGTTGTCCATATTTGAAGTCATATGTTATTAGTTAACATAAAAAATATTACATATTTATAAAATTAATTTGGTTATTGGGAGTGAAGATGAATCATTATATAAAACTTTAATGATAATTGTTTGGGTTAATTGGTGGTTTTTGATCACAACAAAATCATTTTGATTTATAAATTAATATCATGTATAAAAAAGGATTATGGAACCTTACATAAGTTATAATATATATTATAGTCTGGTTCAACCATAAAAATGGTTTCATGACTAGAATTTAATATGGTAATAGAAATTGAAAACACGTCGTCCTTGAATGCGATAAATTAACACATCTCATATGGTGTTTTCATTTTTAGTATAAAAGAATGGGAAAGGAGATATGATGATGAATTATTACATTATCAAAAAAAATTATAGTACATGTAAGGTATTGGAGTTATCATTAAATTTGGATGAAAGTAGGCGATGAAATAAAAAATAAAAGAAAATAAAGGAACTCGAAATAAAAGAAAAGTTGACAAATCCCTTACAAAAATTCGATAGCCTAACAACCTCACTTAAAATTCATAAAATATTTTTATGAGAGAAAAGGGTTATATCATAATTATTAAATAATATGGAAATTAATGGTGATATGGAATGAAATATCCCAACATAATCCAATTGAAATTAAAAAGAATAACATAAAATGAAAGCTTGAAAAAGAGAAGGGTGGTAGACTCCCTTACCTTGTAGAGTAACTCATAAAACATGAAGGTTGGGACCTTGGGGGCTTGAGGAAACCTTGGGAGGACTCATAGGGAGGTAAAAAAACCATATATTATAACATTATGAGTTTTTAATGAAAGAAAATGAAGAAATGAGTGGGTATTTATAGTAAATGAGAGAGTTTTTTATTAATTTCAAAGGACACCTCATTAGTGGTTTTTGAAACACCATGGGCATGACCATGGTATTTTTTCATGGTATTAGACACTTGGGACACCTCATATCATATTTTAATTTACACAAGTCTACCAGAATTTTATATTAATTATTACATCATTATGATGTCATTAAACATACCGAAAACTCAAAACTGTATTTTTACTATTCACAAAAAATTCAAGTATTTTAGAAAAATCCAAAAAATTCACGCAATTTTTTTTTGATGTGTAGAATAAAAAAAATACATTTTTTGAAAATAATTTTCTAAATATTTTTAATTTAATTTTTAAATAAAATCATAATTTATTCTAAAAAAACAACTTTATAACTATAAATTGTTTTATAACACCTTGAGAAATTAATCAAGGTCCCATAAAATTATATTATAACCATAAGACAACAAAGTAACAATTTATGATTAAATTTTATTAAAATACATTTCCTTTTAAATTATTAAATTAATCATAAAATTGTAATTATAATATTTATGACATATAAAAATTCCAATACTTATACTATGATCGTTTTTTCACTTATAAGATGTCTAAATTGTATTTATACATTTATGGGTGAAGTTTCTATTTTTTGGGATGATTTACTAGTCATTACTATTCATAAGAGTAACATTACTATTCATAAGGTTATGTTACTATTCATAAGGGTATGTTACTATTCATAAGGTATGTTACTATTCATAAGGGTATGTTACTATTCTTCAAAAATTAAGTTGATTCTATCAGACTCTAAATATCCAATTGAATGCAACCGTGTATGTTAGTTTTTAGAAATTAAAAACACAGAGGTGGAAAAATTATGTTTACTGGATAGGTTATAATATAGTGGTGTTTTGTTGAGACTTAGTGTTTCATGCATTCAATATTAAATTTATTTTCAAAATCTTGGGGTATTAAATTATCCCCTCCTTACAAAAAATTTTGTCCTCAAAATTACTAGAATGTTACCTCACAAAAATATTTTGGTAGTTCTTCATCATAAGATCCTCATGCTCCCATGTTTCGTGTTTGATTTTATGGTTTTTCCAAAGTATCTTTACCATTTTAGTCATTTGATTCCACAACACTTATTCTTTAGTGTCTAGAATCTAGATAGGCTCTTCATAGTAAGATAGGTTAGGTTCCAATTCTATACCTTTATAAGTGAGGGCATGCATTGGGTCTGGAATGTACTTTCTTAGTAATGATACATAAAACACATTGCGTACTTTAGATAGGCTAGGAGGAATACAAAAACAATATGCAACAGCTCCAATTCTCTCTAGAATTTTAAAAGGTCCTATGTACCTTGGGCTCAGTTTCCCTTTTTCCCAAATATTATAACACCATTCCATGGAGATACTTTTAAGAAAAAAATGATCTCCCACCTAAAATTCCAAATCATTCCTTTGATTATCAACATATCCTTTTTTGTCTGCTTTGAGTTGCTTTGATATGGCCTTGTATAGTCTTTACCTTCGCTGTTGTTTCCTCCACAAGTTCTAGGACCACTACCTTCCTTTCACTAACTTCATCCCAACATGTTGGTGTACGACATCTCTTTCTATATAATGCTTCATATGGTGCCATTTGAATACTTGAATGGAAAATATTATTGTAGGAAAACTCCAAAAAAGGTAAATAATGATCCCACATACCTTGAAAATCAAGTGATAATGATCTCAACATGTCTTCTAAAGTTTGTATCGTCCTTTCTGATTGCCCATCAGTTTGAGGATGATAAGCAGTACTCAAACGAATCTCAGTATCCAAATATTTCTAAATAATTTTCCAAAATTTTGATGTAAATAAAGGATTATGATCAGACACTATTGAAAGAGGTTCTCTATGAATTATTAAAAATTCATTGATATAGATTCGTGCAAGTCCCTCTAGTGGAAAATCCTCCCTTATAGCGAGGAAATGTGAAGATTTTGTAAGTCGATCCCCAATTACCCATATAAAATTATTATTACTTGTAGTTTTGGGTAATCTAGTGATAAAATACATGGCGATCTCATCCAATTTCTATATAAGAATAGGTAGAGGTTTCATGACTTCTCTAGGATGTTGTCGTTCGACCTTCACTTGTTGACAGACTAAACATCTTGATACATAATCATCAATTTCCCGCTACATGTTGTCCCACTAGAATGTTACCTTAAATCTTTATAAATCTTAGTGATAACAGGATTTATAGAGAAATTTGAGCTATGAGAATCATCAAATAAATCCCTTTTCAGCGCAGGTAGAGATGGAACACATAACCTCTTCCCAAATTTTAGAATCCCATTTTCAAATATGAAGCCATCCCACTTCCCATCTTTCACAAAATTAATTTTCGTTTGAACATTCTCATCATCAGATTATTAAGATTTAATTATTTCCAATAAATATGGTTGGGAAACCATTTGAAAAAGTAGTGATGTTTTAACTTCTTTGATAATTTCCTTGTCCATTCTTATTAGATCCATGAATACAAGATCCCTTTCAATACTTATTTTGTTTAAAACTCCAAGATACTTCCTACTCAATGAATCGACTACCTTATTTTCCTTTCTTGGTAGGTATATTATGGAACAACCATAATCCTTGAGTAGTTCAATCCAACACCTTTGCCTCATATTGAGCTCTTTTTGTGAGAAGATATACTTCAGACTCTTGTGATCTGTATATATCTCACATCTTTCACATAGAGATAGTGTCTCCATTTTATAGAGATAATATCACAATATATACCTCAAGATCATGAGTAGGATAGTTTTTTTTCATGAATTTTTAATTTACTTGATGCATAGGCAATAACTATACCATTTTGCATAAGAACACAACCAAGTCCTTTCTTTGATGCATCACTATTGATCACAAACCCATTATTCCCCGATGGTAGAGTTAGGATCAGAGCATTCACTAATCTCCTATTCAATTCCTAAAAACATTTCTCACAATATTTTTTCCATACAAAATTAACCAATTTACATTAATATTAGTCATTGGGTTGGACAAATGGGTGAAATTTTGAAAGAAACGTCAATAATAACCTAGTAAACCAATAAAACTATGTAACTCAGTTATGTTCATTGGAGTAGACCATTATTGAATAGCCTTTATATTTGCAGGATCAATATATATTCCATTATTAGAGACAATGTGTCCAAGAAAGGAAATTGATTGAAGCCAAAATTCACACTTTCTAAACTTCCCATATAAATCATTTCTTCTAAGAGTCTTCAGAATAGTGCACAAGTGATTTTCATGATCTTCATAGATTTTGGAGTATACCAGGATATCATCAATAAATACCACCACAAAGTCATCAAGATATTCCTTGAAAAATCTATTCATTAGATCCATGAAAATAGAGGGTTCATTAGTCAGTCTAAGAGGAATTATTTTAAACTCGTAATGCCCATACCTGGTTCGAAATGCTATCTTTGGAATATATTCATTCCTTACTAGTAATTAATGATATCTAGATCAAAGGTCAATCTTTGAAAAACATTGGGCTCCATGAAGTTGATCAAATAAATCATCAATGCATAGTATGATATATTTTTTATTTATTGTTATAGCATTAATCTCCCTATAGTCGATGTACAAACTCATAGATCCATATTTCTTATTAATAAAAAGAACACGGGATCCCCATAGAGAGACACTAGGGATAATAAATCCTTTATCAATCAATTACTCTAGTTGTTTCTTTAGTTATACTGATTCCACAATGGCCATTCTATAAGGAGTCATTGATATAGGCCTTGAACCATGAATTAAATCAATAGAAAACTCAATTTCCTACTCCAGAGGATGTTTAGGTAAATCCTCTGGAAACACATCAAAATATTCTTGCACAATAGGTATGTCCTATATTTTAAAATTCCTTTCCTCACCCATAGATATTGCATTTCATTCCTCCCCAATAATTGAATTCAGTAGAGCTACTGGGGGTGGATCTAGATAAAAACTAGTTGGTGAGGTTTCTACTATAAAGATAAGGTATTCAACACCGTTCTTAAAATTCATAACTTACCTCTTCTTACAATAGATATTCACATAATAACGTGAAATCCAACTCATACCAAGGATTATATCAAAGTCAATCATGGGTATTATGATAAGGTTAGAAACTAAAGCATGTTTATGTGTTATGAGGGGGACTAATTGACATATATTTGTTGCAATGATACATACCCTAGGAGTTTTGATTGAAAACTCCTTTATTAAATCAAATTGGATATGTATAATTTTTTGGGAAACAAGGAAGATATAAAATAATTCAATGATCCATAATCAAATAAATAATTGACTAAGTTTGAGGAAACGATTGAAGTACCTACCACCACATTGTTAGGAACTTCAACCTTAGCAGTTGTGACCACATAAGCTTGGAATTTCTCTTTTGTCCTTCTTTGGGGAATGTTTCCATGACACTTAGGACATTAATGTGAATAATGTCCCATCTCTTTACAACTATAGCATTGAACATTGGTTGTTTCTTTTTTCCCCTTGCAATCATGATATTGGTGAAACACACTTGTAATAGACTCCCATTCCCTTCAGGAAAGTGTCAGGGTGTTTCTTCCCACAATTACTGTATGGTGGAAGGTAAACTCTTCCCTTATTCCCTATTTCCTTATTCCCTTTCCAAAAATTTTCAGCAGCCCTCTTCTTCTCTTTCTTTCCTTTAAAGTCATAATACTTAAAAATTATTTTTATGTATTAATAACACATGATACTATATCTTCACATGATGAAAAATTCTGGGATACTAGTTCCCTTAAGAGGAATGGTTTTAAACCATCAAATAATTGATCAATATTTATCCTTGGATTACGTATATAGTCTACAACATGCCTTTCTAACCTTGTGAAGTTTTCTTGATACTTGGAAACATTCTCATCCTCTTTTTTCTTCAGATTCAGAAACTTCCTTTCTATATATACTTGTTGTTTAAAAGGGAAGTATTTTTATAGGAAAATTTCCTTAAAATATCTCCATTACATATCTTCCATTTCTTCCTCCTCCTTTTTTTTGGATCAACAACCACCACTGATCCACATCTCATGATATATGATAAACTGCCGTGACAACCTTCTCTCTTTTGTTAAATCCCAAAGTAAGAAATATCTTCTCTAGAGAACTTATCCACTTCTCAACTACAAACGGGTTTGTAGTCCCATTGAATGATGGAGGCTGTTATTGCATAAAGAGATCTAATATATCTCATACACTTTGTGGATCTAGATAATCCATTCAGGTAATGTTATTGTTCATAACCTGAGTAAGCTATCCCGGTATAGTTATAAGTTTCTCCACACTAGTTGTAGCTCCATAGACAATAACATTATCTTTCATCAGAGGGAAATACCTACATTGGACATGCACATTTATGTGATTTCCATTCCTTCCACTAGGAACCATTTATAAATAATGGCATACACTAGATTAGGTTATGAATCATAATGTATAATCTCAATGTAGAAAAATACTTAGCATGAATAGATAATCTCATAATCCTAAACACGGTTTCTTTGAGAAAAAATTTACATTTAAATCCTTTATAATTTCTTGTAAATAAAATGTTAGTTAACCTAAGCATATCCCCTAAGAGTGTCAAACCAGGTGCGTAGTAAGACCCATTGTCGTGTACCTGGATACCCTAGGTCAAGCCCGAAACTCCTTGTTAGAGTTTTCAGTTCTAGGTACATCTATGCCCGAACCACGTACACTTTTAGTATCTATACATGGATTTATTTTCTTGAAAGATCCACATAATATATTCCTTACCAAAATACTAGTATTTTCTTGTATGTTTATCCTCAAAGACCATCTTAGGTATTTGTTCCCTAATCTACATTTTCTAAATCTAGTTTCCAAGTTTTCTACTAAACATCCTCTGATACCAACTGTAAAAACCCGACCCTATTTTCCCATAGCCAATGCCTTATTTTATTACATTGGAATATAAATAAGGAATATGAATCCTTAAGGACTGAGTAATTTAGTAGCTTTAGAAACAAGATACATATATAAATTCATCATTACAACTTGGAAAGAAATACAAAACATAAGTTTTATTGAGAACATCCACAAATATAATTTTATCCCTACAGGTCAGTCATAATAAACTTCTTCATGTCATGAGAAAATGAAAAATAATAAAGGGGTGATCTCAAATGCTCAGTATGGGTAAGAAATACGGTGGAAGATATCATACACATAAACATGAGGCATGGTGAGTAACTAAATACACATGCCTTTAAAAAAACAATCTTGAACATAATATGGAAGGATTAAGAGATAAATAAATAATGCCATAATAAAACATAATCATGGGTATTATACTAGTCTAATAACCAAATGATATATCAATACTAGTTTCATAATGAGGGAGTTCATAATGCGGGACATCATAACCATACCGTTAAGGCCTCGTGCCAAGACCATAAATATCTATTTTCAAGGCCTCATGCCAAGAACATAGTTTGTCTCATGAGATCTACTGATGCACCAAGGGGATATACAAGGACCCACCCAACACTTACTAAATTCAATTAATTACTCATATGAATGGGATAAACATAAATAACATATACATTCATATTGAAACTAACATATGAAATGTAAATAACTTTCCCCAAACATTAAGCACAAACACTAAACATTCAGATTAAATTGGTGAATGGTTTTAAGATAGAACATATATAGTAAAAAAATTGTGGATGATATCATAAAAAATTAATCCCATTCAAACATAATAATTAACAAGAGTGCTGAAATAGATGAAGATACTCTTATAAAATCATTAAGCAATTCTGGAGATAAATACTCTTTTAATTTGAAAAGAAGAGTTCTTTTGGAAAAGTCTTTGTATAAAACCAAAAATGAAGTAAGATAGTATTTTAATAATAAAATGATATATTTTAGAAAGATAATGGTTTATAAAAACAGATTATAGAGTTCCATTTATAATAGGTAAGAATTTGAGAAATTCCCTTGAATCGGGCTTGTATTTTGAAAAGAATTTTGAAAGTTCCTTTTAAAATGTGTAGCTCCCCATAAAATAGAAAAGGATTCTAGTTGGTAAACATTTATATAACAATAAAACAAAATTTATGGGGAGTACATAATAATACATTATAATTTCATTGAGGGAAGTAGACAATAAGAGTATCTAGAATGAAAATGGAGGTTTGGGTAGAAAACCTTTACCTTAAGTCTGAAGGTGTTCCTCACTTGATCTTAATGACCAAAATAATCAAATTTAGGTACATAAATTAATGATTAAAGAACCTCATAAACATTTAATTGATTTTTTGTAACCTTATTTGGTTCATTCATGGAATTTTGATGGGTTAATAGATTCAATTTCATTGTTTGGGAGCGTTTTCTTCCTTGGTTTTCATGATTGGATTACTTATATTCATGTACGAATAAACATGTATAATGAGAATGGTTGTACATAATTGAAGTTATATGTTATTAGTGAACCTACATAATATTACATAGTTATAAAATTCATTTGGTTATTGGTAGTTAAGATGAATCATTATATAAAACTTTAATGATAATTGTTTGCGTTAATTGGTGGTTTTTGATCACAATGAATTCATTTTGATTTATAAATTAATATCATGCATACCAAAAGATTACATAAACTTAAATAAGTTATAATATATATATTATTATTTTTCAACCATTAAAATGGTTTCATGACCATAATTTAAGATGGTAAGAGAAATTGAAAACCCACCGTCCTTGAATGTGATAAATTAACACATCTCGGATGATGTTTTCATTTTTACTATAAAATAATGGGAAAGGAGAGATGATGATGAATTATTCCATTATCAAGAAAAAATATAGTACATGTAAGGTACTGGAGTTATCGTAAAATTTGGATGAAAGGAGGTGAGGACATAAAAAAGAAAAGAAAAGAAAAGAAAGGAACTCTAAATAAAAGAAAATTTGAGAAATCCCTTACGAAAATTCGGCAGCCTAATGGCGTCGCTTAAAAATTCATAAAATATTTTGATGATAGAAAATGAGTATCTAATAATTATTACATAATATGGATAGTAAGGGGTATATAGAATGAAACATCCCAACATAATCCAATTGAAATTAAAAATAATAACATAAAATGAAATCTTGAAAAAGAGAAAGGTGGTAGATTCCCTTACCTTGTAGAGTAACTCCTAAAACTTAAAGGTTGGGACCTTGGGGGATTAAGGACACCTTTTTAGGACTCATAGGGAGGTAAAAATACCAGAGTTTCAAGGATGATGAGTTTTTAATGAAATAAAATGAATGAATGAGTAAGTATTTATAGTAAATGAGAGGGAGTTTTTTATTAATTTCAAAGGACACCTCATTAGTGGTTTTTGTAAAACCATGGGTTTTCACTAGATATTTGCCCATGGTATTGGACACTTTGAAAACCTCATATCATATTTTTATATACACAAGTCTACTGGCATTTTATATTAATTATTACATCCTTATGATCTCATTAAACATAACAAAAACTCAAAACTGTATTTTTTACTATTCACAAAATTCAAGTATTTTAGAAAAATCCCAAAAATTCACCCCAAATTTTTTCCGATGTGTATAATTTCAAAAAGAAATCCATTTTTTGAAAATAAATTTTTAAATATTTTTAATTTAATTTTTAAATAAAATCATAATTTATTCTAAAAAAACAACTTTAAAACTATAACTTATTTTATAAGACCTTGAAAATTAATCAAGGTCCCATAAAATTATGTTATAATCATAAGACAATAAAGTAAAAATTTATGATTACACTTTCTTAAAATAAATTTCCATTTTAAATTATTAAATTAATCATAAAATTGTAATTAAAATATTTATGACAGACAAAAATACCAATACTTATACTATGATCGTTTTTTCACTTATAAGATGTCTTAATTGTATTTATACATTAATGGGTGAAGTTTCTATTTTTTTGGATGATTTACTATTCATTACTATTCTTAAGATTAACATTACTATTCATAAGGGTATTTTACTATTTATATGGGTATGTTACTATTCATAAAAAAATAAATTGATTCTATCAGACTCTAAATATCATACTGAATGTAGCTGTGTTTGTCGGTTTTTCAAAATTAAAAACACAGAGGTAGAAAAATTCTGTTTACTGGCTTGGTTATAAAAAAGTGAATTTTTATAGAGACTTAGTGTTTCATGCATTCAATATTAAATTTATTTTCAAAATCTTGGGGAGTTACAAAAGATTTTTTGTGGAAATTTGGTTTGGCATGTTTGGTTGGTGCTATTGTTTGAGGTATGATGAGATCCTTGAGAGGTATCTCATAGGGTGGTTGTTCAGACCCCCTTTACTTATGGGATTGGTTTTAGATTCTCAAGAGTGAGAATCATTTTAGAGGTATATGATGTAATGGTACATGATTTCCTGGTCCATTACTTTTCTAGTTTTGATAGTTGGAGGTGTTCTTGGGAGGTTTTGGGAGTTTTAGGTGGAGGTTGGAGTTGTAGCAGAGTTGATGTAAGAAATACATGTTGTATAAGTTTATTAAATAATGTGTAACAGTGGTTCATGGACTATGTAAGGCTGGTTCATGATGTGTAATAAATTGGTTTTTTAATCATTTATGGCAATATATTTTTTGGTGAAGGATGTAAATTTTCGGAAACCCAAGGTTTACATGCCATGTAATGGTTACACACTGTGTAAATATAGGGATCCAGGTTTTAAGTTATTTTTCTCATAAAATTATCATTCATTCAACTAACTATCTTCCTCTCTCATTCTGGGTGAACCCTAGGTTCCCTGAGGAGTCCTTCAATCCCTCCATCCTCCCTATTTGATATGTTGCTTCTGATGTTTTTTCATTAGAAATCCGTAGTAAGCCCTTATTTATTCTTGGTTAATTTTCTCTTGTTCTTCTCTTGGGAATTCAATGCAGTGGTGCAGTTTGGGTTGGGTTGTGTGTTTTGGATTTGTTTTTATGATTATTTGGTTCAGTATAGTTTGATCCATGGTTTCTCATGGTGCAGTTTTGGTTTACAAGCATTTCTCCTTCATCCTGCGGTGCACAGTGAGTCGAAAAAGCTTCCTTGAGGTGGGGAATCCCTTATTTCTCTTTATTTTGTATCATACAGGAGGGATTTAATTTTTTATCTATGTTTTATGGTTTCTCTATCTTAATAAAATACAATGAATTGGTTAAATTGAAATGGTAAGGGTAAAGGGGTTTGATTATCATGCTTTTACAACTTTTATATTATTATGATATTGTGGATTATACAGGTTTGATGGACCGCTAAAAATTCTAGCCATTGGGATATTTGTTTTCATTGGTTGATATGTGTAGTGAATGTTGTGACTATTGTGATATCACCATAACATGTAATTGATTAACCACTTATATCTAGCTAATGAAATGGTTTCCCCATGATTATGGTTTGTGTGATAACACCCCTAAAATAAAGTGGAATGTAATAAAATCCCCTTGTTTTATATATAAAATGATATTTATGTGTTTTTATGTGTGGCCATGATTGTGGGGAAACAACATTCAATTGATTTTTGGTTGGGTCATGTGGGTTTGATGGTTTGTTTGGCCACACTATGGTGAGGTATTTGTTTGGTCATGCTTTTGGGGCGGCGAGGTGGTTTGTTTTGTAGTGATTTTGGGGTGGTGAGGTGTTTTTTTGAGAATAAATTTGGGGTCGTGAGGTGGTTTTCTTGGATGTGATTTTGAGTTGGCTAGGTGGTTTGTTTGGCTAGGCTTTTGGGGTAGTGATATTGTGGTTTCATTATTCTATATTCCCATGTAATGATGGAATAAATAATTTTTTATAATGATTGAATGATATAGGTTGGTATGGTTAATGGGATGAGAATGGTTAATGAATAATTAAGTGATGGGTTGTGTGATTAAATGTGTTTGATTATAAATAATGAAAAAATGGGATGATTAAATGGAATTAGGTGTGAATGTTTAATAGGGATTGTGGCTTGTTGTGTGGTGTTATGCATTTAGAGGTGGTAGTGAAAGTGGTGGTGTTGTGAGTTGGTTAGATTTTTGTTGTGAAATCATAGGTTGGGATTAAGTGTTTAATATTATATGTATACTTGTATATTAATTATGATTTCGATACATACCCCACCCATGTTGAGAACTATGTTCCGACACCTGTATAGTCACACAAGGGGTGTTTTTCCTAACATCTGGTGAGGAGGAGGAATGGATGGGTGCCCACTCTTTCTAGCTCTCTCTTCCAGGTGAGGTAGGTATTGCATAAGATGTGATTTCTATAGGTGAGCTAGTGCATTAGATTATGGTTGTGATAGACCAAGTATTTTTGGGTGAGATGTGATATCCCAAGTATTTTTGAGCAAGATATGACTGTGCTTGTGGGGTGGTGGCCCATGTGTTTTTGAGTGAGATGAGATATGAACATGCATATGGGGTGGATTCTGGTGGGGGTCATGAATGGTAAGAGGAGTGAATGAGGTTTATGTCTGACATGTTCATAATACCCTATTACTGAGGTTATGGCAGTGGTTGTATTATGGACCAGGTGTTTTCAGGTGAGATGTGATGTGACCATGCTTTTGGGGTGGAGAGCCCTGGTGTCTTTGGGAGTGGTGTGTTGTGACCATTCTTGTGGGGCAGTGTGGTATATAGAAGATATGGGAGTGACATGACGTATGATGTTGGGGTGTGATAGTTAAATACCATTGGGAAAGTGGTTGTGGGGTACCCATTATCAATATTATTATTATTATATTATATTGCATGGATTACATTATTTAGTGAGTGTGCCTTGGTGAGGTTGGGATGGATAGTTGACCAGTTTTTGTATTGTTGGTTATTTTGTTTTCTCACAGGTTCATTAGTATTATTATTTCACATGTTTAAGAGATACATTGGTTTTACTACTAAGTATACTTGTACGATCACCCTATGTATATAAAACTATATTTAGATTTCTAGGAGGATTACAAAGATTGTGATGGACATTACTAGCTCAGATATTTGGATAACTAATTTGTCACTGCTTTAGATTTTTATTTTGGGTATTTAATTTGGATACTTTTATCTGTATCATTTTTATTTATACATGAATATGGGATAGTTTTAGTTTTCTTTTATATTATGTCATGGAGTTTATTATGAATAATTCACCTTATCACATGATCCTATTTATATTTTAGAGGTTAATGCCTTCCATACATGAGATTTTTACACCCCGAGTGCTAGTATTTAACCCAATGCCTACTTGAGGTGGGAATTAGGGGTCATTATCTCTCTCCTCTCATTATGGTATCTTTGGATAGAGGGGGTCATGACATATGCTGACATTGATCCATAGAACATGGTGTTCCACTGATTAATCGGAGTATTTATGACACTGATTCATCAGACATAGTGTTGGTATCAAAAGGGCATCAGATGAAAAGTTTTATCAGAGGAAGACCAGAGTTTTTGGAGTTTTTGGGGCCAATGAGAAATTGGATCAAAGACCGATCAACTGTATGATGATCAATAATACATTCAACCATTTTCATAAAATAAAATCTATGGTGGTTGTTGTTTTTCATTGGTTCAAGAGAAAATAATTCATGATGTTTTTTTTCAAATTGGGTCAAGATTCATCAAACAAGGAGTGACTTTAATCCACCACAGTGAATCAAAGTCTGATCCATATGACACAGGATGACACCCATAATTCATTAGACATTGGACTTCATTATACACAGGATCATCGTTCTGAGTGTTTTTGAAAAATTTATGAAAAGGTGATTTATTTTGAAGCTATTGTCAATGTGTTTTCAAGGGGCTGCTAGAATGTTTAGAATTCAAAATGATGTTTATGAAAAAAATATTTGGAAAAAATGATCAAGTTGATTAATATAAGTAAACTACTAGAGTGATTGAGAAGATCCATCGGTGTGAGAAAGATAAATTAAAGAAACTTAAGTCTAATGGAATTTCAAAAATTATTAAGACATAATGTTTTTAAATTTTCAGTTGATACAAAGAATCAAAATTAATAGTCTTCATTTTACACATGTTTCATCCCAATGAAGAAAAATATCAGAATGATAGTTTTTATCAGACTAAATAATTGTTATAAAGTCTGAAGAATGATGAATTTTTGAGAATATTCGAGATGTTTTTAGAATAATTAAGAAGAGTTGAGAAGTGATAAAAGAGTTAAATTTGAAGTAGAAATGTATGTGAAATTCTAGGTTCTAGAAATTTTGTTGAGATGGAAAGTGAACGTGGTTTCCCACCTATTCCACTTCTATCACTCCTATAAATATAAGTAAGTACTATGTACTTTCTAATGATGAGAGAAATGTTCACGTGTGGGAGAAGAGTGAGAGAGATGAAGTTTTAGAAAAATATTTGGGAGAAGAAAAGTTTCTAGAAGAAATTTCTTGAAGAAATTTATTATAGATAAAAGAAATGTAAGAAATAATAGTGGTCAGAGATTTTTTGATTGGACTAAGCAATAAGACTAAGATTTATGGGTAAAGACATAAGTGGTTCAGAATTATTTCCAGATTATCTTTTCTTATTTGTTTTTTGGAATGAATAAATTAGACTAAAGAAATCATACTGAGCCATTGGAATGAGTTTTTGTATGTATTCTAAAAGGAATTTCTTACCTTCTATTGTGTAGGAAAGTGAATAATTGTGTTTTGAAGAATTAAAAAAGTGGAAATTGTTGAAGCAGCACAATGACATGTTTTGAACCAACTGGTGAAGGTTTCCTAACTTGTTACAGAAACTTTTTTTACATCATTAATGATAAAATAAGCACACACACTATTTTATTGATAAAATTTCTACACAATTTTAAGGTTATTTACCACTTAATGTATCCACATGAAAGGATTTTTCTTCTAATGGGTTGTGTGGTAGTGGATTATTTACAAATCATGACAAGGACTAGCTACTCTTCTGGAGTAGTAAACCTTGTAAATACTTATCTTACTTTTGATGTGTGAATGTTTGGTTTTTATAAAAGTGATAATTCTTTAACAGGAGGTTGTGGTTGTTATATAAGAAATATAACATAAAATAAAAATATATCACTAATTCACCCCTCCCCCTCTTAATGATAAATCGATCCTAATTGGGACTTTTCAACTTGTTTGTCCATTTTTTTCTATTTTTGTAAATTTTGTTCGTGGATTATTGTGTGGTGATTAGGTGGGATGTTATCCTAGTTACAGTTCACAAACTCAGATGAGGTTATTATTAGAAAAAACTTTTTTTGATAACATTATGGAGCTTTCAAATTCACTGGATGAGGTGATCAGAAAAAAATATATCCAATGTATGATGTGATTTACATGTCTATATAGTGGAACAAATGGATTGATCCTCCTCACTTGAACCTCCCAACAATTGGTATTAAAGGGATTGGTTCTAATTCCCCAACAAAATTCATCTTTCTCCTCTCCCTAGATTGAAATTTGTTTAATTTCTATTAGCTTTACTATTATCAAGAGAATTAATTCAGAAGAAGGGATGGTTTTTATCAATAAGTTTTATGGAATGGATTATTCCATTTAGAGAATTTAACTAGAGGGTATTTTAATACAAAAATATCTAGATGCTCCTTTTTTTATTAAATGTCTTGAAATAAAGGATAAGATAGATTTGGAGCAGTTGGAAAAGAATGATTTTATCTTGACCAGAATGTCACTTTCTTGGAAAGTTTCTTTCAACATCAGAGAGAAGAAAACTACTATAGATATTATTAAAACATTAAATAACATGTTTGGTAATAAAATTAATCTTAACAAAGTTCTCATGATGCGTAGACTGTTTATCTTGAGGTTATTAGATGGAATACCTATAAAAGATCACATGAATAAATTCAATATGATCAAAGGGAATCTTGAATCATTGAAGGTAACTTTTATAGACAACTTTTGGGTTTTGTTTCTTCTTTCCTCACATTAATAAATATGATATTCTATACTGACAATAATGAGAAAATCTAGTGGGAAGGAAGATCTTTTGTTTTATGACGTTCAAAACTTGATCTTGAATAAGGAGTTGAGGAAGAAGGAAGTACAAACTCCATCCAAAAGTGCTCTCAATTATATAAAATGGGGATAATCACCTCATCAGAAAGACCATTAGAAGAAAAAGTATTCATATGATAAGTCCCATAGAATATTTTGATTAAAATTGATTGGTCCAGGTTCTACATGTTGGATTTATGGGAAGAAATGACATATCAAGAAATCTTGTTGGAATCTAATGAAGATTTCAAATTCCAGATAGAATAACTCAATAATTAAAATAAATGGAGGTTACAGTTTGATACTGATTATGATCATTCTTGAAGAGTTATGGGTTATTGAATTTGGTGGATCTTTTCATTAAACTTGTGAGCATGGGTGTGTGGTTCGTTATATACCAATAATTTTTCAAAGAGTACATATAGCAGATGATGAAGATATAGATATAGTCGGAAAGGGTGATTTTAAAATTAAAATTAAAAATAGAAGTGTCTTGAGACTAAAATATGCTAAATATATTCCAGGACTCTATAAGAACCTCATATTAGTGGGACAACTTGATGATGTTAGTTTCAAAATGTATTTTTTTGAATTGTGTATATAAGATCAATATGGGGTCCATAGTGTTTTCTCATGAAGTAAATAATGTAACCTTGAACTTAACTAGATGTAAGGATGATGTTGTAGTGACTGTAAACACTTTATTAGATGGTCTAGAAATGTGGAATTGTAGTTTTATTCACCTCAGTAAAAAGAATACAAAAGTTCTAGTAGTGAACAAAATACTTAAAATTGATCATAGATACCTTGGAAGATATGAGAGTTGTATGCTTGGGAAAGAGAAGAGAGTTTCCTTTAACTTATATGGTATAAATTCAAGGAATAAAAATCAAGATCTTGTTCTTTCTAATTTTTTTGGAACCATCCCCTATTTCATTGAATAAAGGATCACTATACATTGTGACTTTAATTGAAAATTATACTCAAAAGTTATGCTTTTACTTCCTAAAGAATAAATATAATGTGTTTTAGGTGTTTATTCAGTGGAAATATTTGGCCGAAAATAGTGTGAATGAAATTTTATGTATCTGTAGATAGGCAATGGTTGGCAGCACACTAGACATGACATTCATAATTTTTTTTCAGAGGAAGGGAATGAGACATGATAATAATATTTCAGCAACTCCAAAACAAAATGAATAGTTTTAAAGGATGAATTATAATATTTAAGATAAATATTTTAGTATGAGGCTTCAATTTGTAATTCCTAAGGGAATTTAGTACAAGGAAATAAATGCAACCACTTATTTGGTGAATAAAATTCTAGCTTCATCTATGGGAGAAGAAATTCCAGAGGATCTTTTGTAAGATAAGAGACCATAGGTGAACCATATCAATGTCTTTTTAAGTATCAAATATATTCATATTAATAATAAATAAAAGTATAATTTGGAGATTAAATCCAAATTGTGCTTTCTTTTTAGATATGGTGATGAGAACTTTGGATATATTCTGTGGGATGATTAAAAGAAACAAATCATCCAAATTAGATATGTTGTTTTCTATAAAGAAATTTTATACAAATATTGGAACTTACTTAAGGAATAATTTGAGTTTATATCAAATATTAATGTTAAGGATGATTAGACATAGGTTTCTAGAAATAACATACTTCAAAAAACATCAAGGGAAACTTCAAATGCTAGTGATCTAATAATCAAGATACCAGATGAAGGATGATTAGATAAACCACTACCATTAATGGATAATTTGGAAGGATTAATATCAGATAAATAGGTTTCAATAGATTAACATGAGGTTGTGTTGAGTATATTCACTCATATAAAAAAATAGTTTATATGTTTGGATATGATATGAATTTTATACTTCTAATATACATAGGAGAACTAGAATGTCCAGAAGAGGTACCTACTCTCAGAGACTCGAAATCGTGAGAGTAATCAATTTAATAGGAAATAAATTCCTTGAATATAAACAATACTTGGGATTTTTATGAACTACCATAATGAAAAATATCTCTAGAAAACAATTGGGTTTTCATTTTTAAGAGAAATTTGATGGAATTAAGTGGTACAAAGAAAGACTGGTGGTGAAGGAATTTCAGAAAAAGAGATCTATTTTTTTGAAATTTTATCTCTAGTGGTGAAGTACACAACCATTTAAATAGTTCTAATAATTTCTACATATGATTATCTACACTTGAAGTGGATAGATGTAAATAAAATTTCTTATTGGGGACTTGGATAAAGAAATTTACACGGTGAATCCCAAGGGAAATGATGTTCATAAGAAGGAGGATATAGTTTGTAAATTTAAATAGAGTCATTATGGATTAAAATAATCTCAACGATAGTGGAATTGGAAGTTCAAAATTTTCATGATTGAGGAAAATTTCATTCAATTTGATTTCAATCATTATTGTTATAAAAAGAAATGGTATGATGGAACATATCTCATACTGTTATTATATATTGATGATATATTGATTATTGTTATGGAGTTCTATTAGATTAAAGAATTTATGAGGAACATGTCAAGAACATTTGAGATAAATAACCATGGAAAAACTAAGAAAATATTAGGGATGATAATTTAGAGTGATAAGAAAACCATCACTTTGGTTTTATCCTATAGACAATATATAAGTAAGGTCATCGAAGGATTCAAAATGATCGATTATAAAACTATCTCAACCCCCCTCACTGAACACTTCAAAACTTCTAAAGCACATTCACAATCAATGGGTAGAGTAGTTTGTGACTTGGAGAAGGTTACTTTTGCTGAAACCATTTGGATTTTTATGTATGTAATGGTTTTTACATGATCGTACATTGATTTTTCAGTGGTATTTGTTATCCATTTCATGTTAAATCCTAGAAGGAAACATTGGGAATCTGTGAATTGGATCATTTAATACTTGAAGGGGTTAGAGGACTCAACTTTATGTTTCATAAATGATGATCAGTTAAAGGATTTTGTAGATACATATTTTTCCAGAGACATAGACTCATAAAAAATACCACAAGTTTTTTATTTAATTTTGGTGGAAAAGATGTCAATTAGATATCTTAGTTATAGCCATTTGTTACTTTGTATATAATAAAACAAGAGTATGTTTCTACTACTAAAGTAGGGAAAGAGTTTATATGGTTGATTCTTTTTCTGAAGGAACTTGAAAAATGGACCAGAAAGAGGGAATTTATTCTGTAATAGTCATAGTTCCATTCATATTTCCCATAATCTAGTGTTTCATGCAAGAATGAAACACATTAACCTAAATTATCACTTTATATGAAGTCTATTTGGAGATAAAGTGTTGGAGCTATATAATATTACTGATAAGAATAATCCTATTGATATGTTTAAAAAGGTGATAGTATAAGAAATTTTGAGGAAATTTTGTGCCTTAGTTGGAACATAATGATCATATGGATAGGATAAAACTGTATAAATTAGACATATGATAATCTTGGGTGGATGGTTAAATAAGACTAAAATCTTGAATAAATTTCCAAGTGGGGTATTGTTGGGTTTTATGTAAATGAATCAGTTTTAATGGAAAAAATTTTATCAGATAGATGTGATTGGATAGAGGTCATTGGAAAAAGATCATTATACAGAGGTTTACTGATATGAAATTTTAGAGTGGTAAAGAATAAAGGATTCATTGGATAGACTTGAATCAGATTGAGTCCATCAAATAGAGTCTATTAGACAGAGTTCATCGAATAGAGTGAATCAAATAGAGTTCCCATATAGAGTGTTCATCAGGGTGGAAACTCAGTGTTTGGGTAGTGTTCTTGGTGACTAGCTATTGGAGGTTTCATCAGATGATTTAATAGTTTATTATAGGTTTCCTAGGTCAATGGTAGGTTGAACATGTTTCTTAATGGTTAGTGCAACCCATTCACTGGATGAATACCTCTATAAAGAGATGTGGTGGCCCAGATTTAATTCTTGTGTGATTATGAAAAGATAAAGAGAGTTTATGAATTAATTGTATGATACTTTTTAGGTAGAGGGGGTGTGATTTAAGAGTGTTGTATTCACTTATATATATAATAATGAAAATGTTTGCAGTGTTCCCCCTAGATGTAGGAAATTTTTATGAACCACGTAAATATTGTTTGTCTGTTTATTTTTTTTGTTTGTATAAAGTGTGTTTGTGGAGTTTTTTTGTGGTGTTTAGGTAGGATATCAATCTAGTTACAATGTACAAACTTAGTGGAGAAAATTATTAGACAAACCTATATCTGATAGCATTGTGGATCTTTCTACTGTGTAAGATGAGGTGATCTAATAAATGTCCATCCAATATACGTTTTTCTTGTTATGTATGTCTTGATTTCCTTGTCACTCTAGTGGAATTGATGGAGCACTAGTCCTCACTTTTCCCTCCCAACATAGGTATCTTTTTTTGTTATACAAGTGGAAAAATTCCATCCTGGTTTCACTCCAACTAATAAAATGATTATAAACATACCCAACCACCCATTGATTAAATAAGTTTATATATTGACTTGTGTAAGTATGGTATCAATTTATGAAAGTTTTCATGCTTGATATACTTCCAAACTTAGGTAATAAGGATTGATAATAAGAATACACCCTTAAGTATATTGATGATCGTACAAAATTACATGATATATAATTTAATGAGTCAATCTAACTAATAAGTATCTACTTATTACCTCATGAATATATTCTTTTTATTTCATATAAAACACTTTGTAATGAGTATTAAAATATATTCAAGACAACTTTTTCATATCATAACAACCCAAAATACTCTATGATTATCATCGATTAGGGACAACATAAAATTTTGAACTTTGATGGTTTTTTTCATTCGACCATTCATGTTAAATTTATTCCATCACACATGAATGAGTGATAAATAGATATTTCATTTATTATAAATACATGATAAATTTATATTCCTTACATCAGTATGTCAAGTATTTAATACCTATAGACCTAACATGACCCTCATGTTGTTACTGTGCTAATGAATTAATCAATGGATATTCTATATTATAATCATTATCCACCAAATTTTTCTTTATATCACCCTTATCAATGATCTACCATATGAAATTTTATTTTAAAAGAATGTGTTTGGTCCTTTGGTGAGGCCATGGTTCTTTAGACTGAGCAATGACACCATTTTTTCCATAGTAAAGCTGGATTTCTCCCTTGATGCTAGAAAACACGTCTGCTTGAGAGATAAAATTATTGATCCAAACACATTCCATTACAACATTTGATACAAAAATTTACTTTTTATATATTGTTTATTCATCTATGGTGTATTGTTTATAACTATTCCAAGTGACATCTCAACTGTTCAGACAAAACATGAATCCATATTTAGATTTGAAATCATCTTTATCATATTAGAAGCTAGAATCTATTTAACCCTTTACCAATATATTATCCTATCCTCAAAATACCAAGATGATACTCACATAGATTATATGAGTATCTACTCATAATAATAAGATCATAGGCAACACTAGTTAAAGTATGAAACATTTCATACATGATAGAACCTATAGTGGGAACATAATAAATTCTATCCATCCCAACTAACTCTTTAGAAGAATATTTAATCTTCTTAAGATTTATGCCATGTAATACTAGTAAATACATTTTATTATAGCTCTACATGATAAAATTATTTAACATTTTACTAATTTATATGTACCAAGTGAGTAAAAGTAACCTTTTAGATCTATCTCTATAGATCTTTATACTTAGTATATAGGTAGCTTCACCCATGTCTTTCTTCAAGATGCATTTACCTAGTCACAACTTCACAGAGTAAATTTTAAATATATAATTTACAATAATAAGTATTTCATCCAAATAAAATATCAGAAACATTACTATGTTCCCACTAATTCTATTGAATATATAATAATCATCCATGTTTTTTATGAAACTAAAATTTTTGATTGCATCATCAAATATGATATTTAAACTTTGAGAATATTATTTCAGTTCATAAATGGACTATTGTAGCTTACACACCTTATATAACTCATTTAGAAGTTTAAAACCTTTGAGATGTATCATATACACATCCTTAAATAAATTCTTGTAAAGGAAGATAATTTTATTATCTATTTGATATATATCATAATTACAATAAACTTCTATAGCTAGAAAAATATGAATAGAATTTATCATTTCTACTGATGAAAAGGTTTCTTCATAGTAAATATGATGAATTTTTTATATAACCTTTCACCACCAAGTATTCTTTATAGGTATACACTCTACAATTCATGTTATTTTTCTTTTATAAAACCCACTCACACACTATGGGTCTTACCCCTTGAGGTGCATCCACCAAGTTCAAAACTTAGTTATTGTATATGGATCCCATCTTAGATTCCATGCATTTTAACCATTTAATATAATTATAACTCTCAAATTATTCATGGTATAAATTAGATTAATCACCTATGAACATTACTTCATCCTCATTAGCTAAGAAAAATCCATATCTCTCAGGTTCCTGAAAAATCCTATCTAACCATCAAGGTTCTTCTATAACATGATTTAGTTATTATTATATAATTCTTTATAGAAGTGACTCAACCTATATTTTTAGGAACATTTCCTACTTATTGGTCTTTAAAGTATATAACATAAAATTCCCTCCCACTGGATAATCAATCCATATTTTCTCTCTTAAGTAAAACACCATCTTGAGCCACAAACACTTTGTGTTTAGTAGGGTTATAGAAATAATATCCCTTTGTCTATTGGGTTAATGAATAAATAATTTTTTTTCTGATTTAGGGCCTAGTTTTTTATAATCCAATCTTTATACAAGTTCTTCATAAACCAAAATCCTTATAATGGAAAAATTGGGATGTTTTTCATAAAATGCCTCATATGGTTTCTTTATGACGGCTTTAGATGTAACAAAATTTAGTATAAGTGTATTAGTTTCAAGAGAATAACCCTAAAATGAAATAGTAAGGTCACATAGACTCATAACTAATCAAACCATGTATAACATGGTACAATTCATTCTTTAATAAACACTATTTCATTGTGGTGTTCTAGGAGGAGCGAGTTGTGAAATAATTCTGCAATCTCTAAGATGATCTATGAATTCCTAGATAAAGTATTCACCACCTGATATGATCGTATAATCTTAGTACATTTTCCTAGTTGATATGTAATTTATTTTTGAAATCTTTGAACTTTTCAAAAGTTTCATAATTTTATTTCATTAGATACACATAACCACACTGATAAAAGTTATCAGAAAAGGTAATGAAGTATCTATAACCACTAATTTCTTGAGTACTCATTGGTTTACATACATCACTATGTACAAGATCCAATAGTCCTATAGTCCTTTCACCTTTTCTCCAAAAATTTTCTTCTCCATTATTTCCAATAAAAAAGATCCACATGAATCAAATGATTCAAAATCAAATGAGTCCAAAAATACATCACTATGGTGACTTTAAATGTGTCTCTGATTTATATTTACGAGGTGATAATACCAAAGGTAGGTGATATTAGAATCAAACCTTATTATTATGAATGTTATAAATAATATTATAAATATATAGAATATATAAATTTCTCATTAAATTCCCAATGCCAATTTTCTTATTCTTATATATTGATAAAATCTTGTTCCTAATAGAGAATGAAAATCCATTCTTGTCTAAAAAAGATAAAAAAATCCAATTTCTATTTATGGTGGGAACATAATAATAATTTTCCAATTCTAGGACTAATCCACTTGGTAAAATTAGATCATGAATTCCAAATTCTAATCCAATAAATATTTATCTATTAATAATATGAAGATATACATAACCATTTATTAATTACCTCCCATCTCCAATTATAACTTTGTGAGTATAATTGTGTGACACACTCCCAATATCTAATACACATGAGTCAAAGTTAGATAAATTTATTTCTATAATATTCACATTTAGGTACTTTGAATGATTCTCCTTGAGAACCCTTCTCAACCCTAGACACCAATTTTCAATTGTCTTATAGGTCATACCTATTAATTATATCAATAAAATTTCTATAAATAATACTAAAATCTACAATAAGGACATATCAATGGGTGAGTATCATGTTTTATGTATTTTCATTAATGAATTTAAATGACAGTTCTCTCAATAAAATTGATGACCCTATACATTAAATCTATTTAGTGAGCCAAGATCTATATGTAACTAATAAATGACCCCATTATAGTGTGAAACTCATTACTTTAGTTATTTTGGTATATTATCGAGACGATCATTATAGTTGTGATTCTTGGGTAGTTGAGTAGACAACTATATTTCCATATTCATCATATTTATAATACTCAAAACCATTCCTCTATTATCACAACCCTTGGGGTTTTATAACTATGTTTAACTTAAAGAAAATGTCAAAAGCGAGTTAACATAAGACAATCCTGGAAACACCACTATGGAATGAAACTACTTGATTAAATAATCCAGTTACACTTATTATTTTTTCCCTTATAAAAGATAATCCAGGGGAACCTTTATATGTCATAAAACTACCCAGATGGATGATCAAGGAATTGAAAAGTTATACTTTGGAAGGAATATCACAATTAATATTAATGGGGTTTTTAAAATCTCACTTATTTAATATAATTAATTTGAATATTAAATTACTAAAAATTAAATATTGTGTAATATTTATCTTTTCTTGTTTTATTCCTTGTGTATGCAGCCTATTATATCCACTAAATTAACGTCCACACACCACATTAATGTGTAACTTCTATACAACCTGTATGTTTTTTGTTATTCACCTAAAAATATAATCCAAACATATTCATACATAAATGAATGCATCATATTCCTAAGGTACATGAAATATTTATGCAATGGTTTAGAACTACATGATATTGATAATCTCTATGTGAGTAAGCCTAGAGTTATTAATAACTAACCCCATTCACCTTTCTAGACAAGGCATAAACCTCCATGATGGTAGGTAGTATGACCCCAAGTCTCTATCCCTAGGTAGACTTTACTCAAGAGAGAGTAAAATTCATGATAATTCTAAAACCTAATATACACAAACTATGTCCAATAATTAATTTCATGAAAAAAAATTCAATTACAAACTTAGGTCAAGGTAAATGGAAAATAAATCTTATAGAGTTCTTCCTAACGTGAAATGAAAGGCTCTATCTCCAAGAATACATTTATCCCATACATTTATCATAACTAATATCATAATATAAATAATTTTATATACACGAATAAAGAAATAAATAACTATGTAAATTAATGTTTCATAAATTTAAACATGAGAACAATTTATGAAATGTGCATAAATTAAAAGCTTACTATAAACATTTTATAATTAAATTAATCATTAGTAATATTCCATAGTATCTTTGACATTATATATAAAAAATTTATAAATAATATAATTCAATTCATAATTGAATTTTCTTAATAAATATACAATTAATTTATTTATTAAAACATGTGAAACAAATAAAAACTTTTTCATATTTGTTATATACATGAAAAAACTCATTTGATAATATAGAACATTTATTATTTATAAACCTTTAATAAATAATAAGAGTATTTTAATTTTTTTTAAATATTTTCATTAACCTTATACTGGAACCATTTCCTGGGTAAGGGTATCCTGGGAGACCCTTATGCAGAACACTTATACATAAGGGTAACCTGAAAAAAATTTATGCTACATATGGGTATATGGAATTAACCTTTACATAATTCATTCTATGTAAAGGTAAACCATTATTACCTTTATGAAGCAAATAATACATAAGGGTAATATTTTATGTAAATTTATAAAAAAAACAATCAACATAAGGGCATTATTTATATTCCATTATATAGAAAAAATCTATGTAAGTGCATTCTTTATATACCTTTATTTAAAGTTATCCAGTACAATGTTTTACAGTTTCACACTTTTCTTCAAAAACCATTAAATTAGAAATAAATAATATTTGAATAACCATGATCTGATACCATTTTTGAGTTTTTTTGATCATCATATGAAAATTATATATGGAAATAAACAAAAAACCAGGATGATCTATCTTTAAGAAATCAATATATAAATATTATCATAAAGCATAACATACTTAGAATGCTTGAATAATAATAAAATCTATATTCTCTTATAAAAAAGGAATGCTTGATGATGATAAAAAATGTGAAGTTTATCTAAGCTTGCTACCTTTGAGGTGGTAACACTAGCTGTTGGATCATGATATTTATTAGATAACACTTAAGATACTCAATGTGGAGCTAGTGCCTTCATAGGGAGTGATGATTGAGGACCGGGAAGAATAAAGCCTTTTATAATATTTGCATGAAACTTATTATCACCAATAGTGATTAACTATCACATATGTTCTACACAAAAACAAATATAATCACATTAACTTTTTATAGGTGATGCCTAATGGGTATTAATTATTGAAAAATTCATTTTATATTCATTGGGTATCACTAAATGATACCCATGATTTATGCATCATTAATGATTACATAAAACTAATTAAATAACCAAATGAAAATTCTTTAATCCATTTATAAAGGATTTATAACTAATAAAAAAAATACATGGGGGAGGGGTAATTTGAAAAAACATGCATCACATGAATGAAAAACCATAGATTCTTTGGTGACTACAAGAGTGTATTTCTTCCTAGTTTTAATGCACATATACCAATTGGAACTATAGATATTGGTAAAAATCAAATAATACCTAATTTGTTTTTTCTTATTGATGGATCAAAGAATATTTTTTTAGTGTATCATAGCCATGTGATGCTAGAAATGTGGTTATTTTTAGAAAAAAATGGATTTATTTTTAAGTGGTTGAAATATGGAGTTATTGTGATAAAGAGGTTAAGAATACCATGAAATTTATTTCAATTTAGAGAGGCAATGACTGAATTTTATCTTGGTTAACAAATATAAAATAATTTATAACATGAAATATTTAACCACATCAGTCAAAAAATTATGAATAAACCCATTAAATAAGAGAAGCGAGGAATATTCCAATCATAAAAAAAGATACACCTTCAATTTATATAACTTGATAGAACGTAAATATGGTAAATAAATCATATAAGGGAGGTGAGATTAAAACATCAAAACCTCTAAAACTTACCCGTTCTTATGTGTGTGGTATTATGGTCTAAAATTCTACCAGTGTTGAAAGGTAATTTATTACATTCATGTATGAATTCATAAGGATGACATGTATCTTGTTTATGACACAAAAATCATAGGTATTATACATATTAAAGAGTTTTAGAAGGAATTTAGAGAAGTAAACTAGATTACCTTTGAAGAGGTTGATATCTAATGATAATAGTGATTATTACAAGAAAAAATTCATTTAATACCTTAAAAAACATGGAATTATACATGAATCCATTGATCCATACACTAAAAAAAAACGGTGTGGATAAAATGAAGGATAAGAGTTTGGTTGAATTGGCTATAAAAATATTTATAGAGCATGGAAAATGAATATTTTTCAAGTTATAGTCCATCATAACTATTGGAATAATCCAAAAGAGTTTTATTTTGAGACATATTTTTGACATGACTCCTTATGATATGTGGTTTAAAAAGAATCAAAATGATAAACATTTTAGGGTATTCATAAGTCCATGTCTTATAAAAAACCACATAGGTGTTTGAAATTTTGATGAAGAGGCTAAAGATGGAATTTTCTTAAGTTATACACCAAATGATAGTCCCTAAAGGTGAATTTTGAAATAATTATTAAAAGTGATGATGTATTAGTTCTTGATAATGAAGAAAAAATCAAAATAATTATCTTATCATTTGGTTTAGATGATGTTAAAAGATCTGAATCAGTATTAGAATTAGTTGAAAGTATACAACTTCATATAAGAGGAGAAGATTATGATGTATCTAGTGATGATGATGAGATTCAAAAGTTATATAAGGTTAATTATAGTGATAAAATAAATAATAATATGCATATAGGTATAGGTTCAAGATCAAGGAAGTAGGTAGATGCAAATAATATAATTGTTGACTAGAATCATGGTGTACACACCAGGTTGAAAATAATAGCTGTAATCCACACTATTTTTTTTTCAAAATTTGAGACAAAATATATGGAAGAGAATTTTAAAAATAAGGAGTGGGTTCAGGCCATGAATGAAGAATTGAAACAAATTGGAAAGAATAAAATTCTGGAACTTAATCCCAAAAAACACTAAAGAAACATGATTGGAGAAAATTGAGTTTTTAAAAATAATATTTATAATAATGGTAAAGTTGGTAAAAATAATGCCAGAATGGTATGAAAGTGATTCTTACAAATTTTAAAGTTTTAATTTGATGAAATATTTTCTCTGGTGGCCATAATTGAGTCCATTAGAATGTTGATTTCCATATAATCTTAGATAAGCTTCAAATTATTTTATATGAATATTAAATAAACTTTTCTAAATGGTGATATTTGTGGGGAAGTTTACATGGAGAAACCCAAGGGATTTATTATTGACTTTGGTAGAAAAAAATTATGTAAGTTGAAGATGACACCTTATGGAATAAAACAAGATCCTATAAATTAGTATCTCAAGCTTGATGAATATCTAAAGACCATGAATTTCAAGAAAGGGAATTTTGAAAAAAAACCTATATATCAAGAATACCAATACCATAACACTATTTTTGATTGTGTTGGTTGATGGCATAATTTTTTCTAGTGATGAATAAATTTTGTTTGAGGAGTTATCATTACACATTAAAGAAATATTTGAGATATCAATTCTTAGAGACCAAAACATTTGGGTATACCTGGAGTTGTTCAATTGGGTAACAAGGATGTACCCCATTCTGATCGCATTCCGAAGATGAAAGACCCTCAAACCCAGAACCAAAAGTTTTATATATCTTCATAGGTTTTAGATATGATTTGGATAGATCTAGTTTGGAAAATTAGTTTAGGTATGAATCATGGGTATTGAGGGGGAAGATTTTGGATCCTTGAAACTAGGTATGAATTAATCCAAGCCTAAAACCTATGAAAAGTGAGTTCGAATAAGTGATGGTTTGGTTCATGTACACGAGGAAAGAGAAGACCATCCAACTAGATGTATTGAACTCAAATATTCAGAGTAGGGAAGGATGGCTAGGGATGGAAATTGGGTGAAGGTGAAGAATAGGTCAAATTCCATAAGGTCCAACCCGATTATAATTATTAGTAATCATTTTGAAGGCTTGATAGTGGAAGCTCTATTTAAGGATCATCAACCAATGGATAATCATGATGAAGGGAAAGAACCTTGTGAGGATGAGTCAAGAGATAAGAGATCAGACTTAGTATCAGTTTATAGTCCTGAGAGAATTCTTTATAGAGGACTTCATAGCCCTAGGAGAAAGTGGGGGAAGAAGGGAAACTTGGATTCCGGGAGATGTATTGTGAATAAGGGGAAGAAATAAAAAGGGCATAAAGATTACTCACACTTACCCAAATTGATGGAGACTAGGCCAGCTAAGAAGTTAATGGCCAAAGATAGGGATGATGTTCACACTACTAGTGACTAGGCTGTTGAAGTTGGGGAAGTACGAATCCAAATGAAGGACAATATTGTGGTTGTGTATCTCTATCCCATGGATCCCAACACCGATTTGGTGGTTCCCACTAAGGAGGATCTTGATTTCTTTAAGTGAATTGTAGGTGCAACGACAGTAAATAGTGACATGACCTGGGAGAATATCACATACTCCAAGGAATAAATGATGTAGGAGTCTCTCCACATTAATTCCTCACAAAAGGATGCTGACATTATTTATGAAAGAATGATTCAAGTTGTTATTAATAAAAAGAAATGTGGGTGGATCAATAAGAAAGATCTCATATTGATACACAGTTTCAATGAAAGGAATATAAACATTGAAGAGTACCTTCAAATTTGAGACTAGATAGCCTATCTTTTTGAAGATCGCATCAAGGATGACCTGAGGAAACAAGTCTATACTCTTAAATTGAGTTTATACAGGGATATATCTTATGGTAAACTCAAACTAGTTTTTAATGATTTTTTGATCTTTTTGATGCGAACTAACGTTTTTTAACTCCCAAGTTTTCTCACTTTTTCCATAAAAGTGTTTTAATAGTAAAAATTTAATTTTCAGTAAATTCTTGGAGAAATTATATTTTTCTTAGGTTTATAGGTTACCTAATCATATAACTACTTATTTATTTCACAATAAAATTATTCTAGATAGATCTTAAATAATTTTGATATAAAGGTTTCAAATTTTTTTTTTCACACAATTTCAAATGGGAAAAAACTTAGTAAAGATAAAGAAGGACATTATATAAATGAGAAGCAGTTAAAAATCTTGATTGGAAGTCTTATGTATCTGATAGCCACCATACTAGATATGGTATATGATGTCACTATTTGTTCTAGATTATAATCCAATCATAATGAATAAAATTTTATGGAATCAAATAGGATCTTGAGATACATATCAAATATTTTGTATTATGGGATGATGTATAAGAATAAAGGAGAGTTAAACCTAATAGGATTTACAAATGATAGCTGAGTAAGAGTTATAGATATCCAGAATTCTACATATGGTGGTGTTTTTTTATTGTAAGAAGAAGTGTTTCATATAATTCAAATAAACAAACATCAATTACTTTAAGATCAACTGAGTCTAAGTATATAGCTACATCACATGAATTTAAAAGAAATGACACGGATGAATACACAACTACATTATTTGAGTTTTTAAGTCGGGTATACTATGGTTTTAGGTATAATTTTAGGCCATGAAAATCAAAGTGCATTTAATCTATCTAAAATTATTTTCTAACATTATAAGTCTAAACAAATTGATATCAAGTATCATTTCTAAAAGATAATGTGGATTAAGGTATCTTGAAACTCAAGTTTGTTCCTTAAAAGGAATAGTTGGTTGATATTCTTACAAATAACCTAAAAAATTAATAATTTTAGAATCCAAGGATATAAATAGGAGTGTAGAAGACTCCCTAATAATGAGGTATATATATATTTTAGTCATCTCTACTATTTCTTTCTTATCTTCTTAATGAGATGTTTTATATAAGGGGAAAAATTTCACTTCTATTTGTGAACTATTTTAACTTTTTTGTTAAATTGTGAAGGAAAATATATAGAAAATATTTTACCACTTGTTTTGTTCTATATTAATTAAGATGTCGTATATTTGAGATGAGTTTTTTTAAGGAAAATATTAATGACTTATTTAATCACTATTGTTTTTTACATTGTGAAAGCCCATGTAGACTTAGAGATGATTATTTTATGACTATTTACTTTGTGATAGTTGGATTTTACCCCCATCATTTGTTTCTATTTGTTTTAAATTTCAATAAGGGGGATAAAAATGAGCAGTATTTCTACCAAATCCAAAGTGTGATATTGTAAAACCCTTTGTGATGATTTTATATTTGTTAAAAATGCTTTTTTATGTGTGATAATTGTTTGAGTTAATCTTGACGACTATATGAGATAATATTCAAGTAAAAAGACAATATTCTTCAAGAAGTCACTATCCAAAACATATTTAAAGGGAATTTTAAGTTATAAAATGTTTTGGTACGATTTTTGAGTAGTTTTGATGAATTTGAGATGAGTTGAAAAGGTTATGTACCATAATGAGTAAATGGTATAATTATAGATTAGAATTTGAAAATTTTCAAAGAAAATTATCCTATGTGAGAGATATTTTATCTCAGTGTAGGAGAATTGAGACCATGTAAAGGTAATTTTGGCCCACGTTATAAATTTTGTGAGACTGAGAGAAAACCAAATTAGAAAATGGAATCATCATACATGTAAGATATTTTCCCTACACGTATGATATTTTAGTATGGTGGGAGTAAATTCAGTTACATGTAATATTTTTTATGTTTTATATGATAAAAAAGGGACGAACTATTTAGAATATTTTCTATAATGTATTAAATTTGAAAAATTTCAAATTATTTTTGAGTCAATCATAAGACATTTGGTTATGTAAGATAATTATGTTACACATTAGGTATTTTTTCCACACTTTAGAAGTTTTTTTCTTGAAATAAGTTTCCATAAATATGAAATTTTAGATTTATTGATTTAAAAATATATAAATAGAAGAAAATAATTAAATGATGCAAGTTATCTATTCTTCGTAGATCAAAAATCACGATTAATTAAAATAATCATGATTATTTCCAAGTTCTAAGGGGAATCTATCAAAGGATGCTGATTTCTAAGACGAGTTCAAGATCACAAGAAGAGGATCCATGTCACCACTACATGAGTTAATGCACTCGTGGATGAGTAATATAAATAGACTTATAATTTTTTATTTTGTGTGAAAATAAGGACCATAATATTTCCATGTATTGTGAGGAATTAAATGTGTTATATTCTTCAAGAATTTTAAAAAAGGATAATTAATCTGGAAAGAAAGATCAAGAAGGCAGAGATTGAATAGTTCAGATTCTAGGAACTTAAAGGCTAAAAGTTCTAAAAATTCAAAAAACTATATTTATGAGGTAATGTGAATATAAAAGCATAAAAATTATAAATATATTGTTGATAGATAATGGATATAATGATTGAGCATGTAGAATTATTTATGAATACCACCGTGAAGAGGATATTAAGAAGATCACCATATGTGAAGTCTGTGTGGAGGCTCAAAAATTAATTGGTGGTCTTTATTCATGGAGAGAAATTTCGTTTTTTGATGCAAGATTGTAACTTGTTGAGTCTATATATTGTAATTACTTCAAGTTTATACCCTTTCACATGTTACTTTTGATAATAATATGGGAGCTATATATGTGAGATACCAACTACAACACACCAGAGACATAGTCATTATTGAAAGGAGACAAACCTTGTTATCAAAATCAATATTTATTATTATTATTTTAATTAGTGAGAAACTTGGGATAAGTGTATTGAATAATCATGAGAGTTTTAATGGGGTATGGAAATTAGGGACACTGATCGACCCAAACTCCATGTATTTGACCCTTTAATAGATCCTATTAGAAAAAATGAGAGAAATAAATATCAGAGGGAAGAGAACCATTAACCTTACTTGTGGTGATCTGATAAAATGATCAACCCTTGAATATAACCAAAAGTTAAAGAGATACACCTCTGGTAAA
The DNA here is from genome assembly GCA_963277665.1 of Viscum album. Classification (NCBI taxonomy): domain Eukaryota; kingdom Viridiplantae; phylum Streptophyta; class Magnoliopsida; order Santalales; family Viscaceae; genus Viscum; species Viscum album. The sequence continues at coordinate 1,362,227,152 of OY728156.1, read as the reverse complement.
GAAGAAAATTGATAGGAGGAGGGATGTATGAATGAAAAAAAATGAAATGAGAGGGGAAACAATATTTAGTTTTTCTATAAAATTTAATATTTAATTAAACAATTGATTTTTTTAAAACCAAACATGTACCAATCAGTTACCCTCCCAACATCCACTAAGTACCCATTCCAGAGGCATCATCCACTTGATGTCCATTCCAAAATCACCCCCTCTACCTAGGTTTACCAGGTACTTGATACAAGTACACTATGTACTTGGTTCCTTTTGTCTTCAAGAAAAAGGTCCTAACACTAGGACTAACTCCCCAAAACCAACCCCCATACTCCAAAAAATCCTCTAATAACACAGAAACACCAATTTACATATGTTTTGGTGAAAATTTATACTAATTTTTACCATGAGACATGTTGGGTGCTACATTGCTCAACACAAGCTAAAGAAAAATAGGAAATCAACCTGTGTATATAATGATCTCATCCCTTGGGAATCTTGTACCCTTATTAACACAATATCAATACAAATATTAAATCCTAATATTCTTATAAATATCTCAACCCTCATACATATCAACCAATACTCATATCAACATAAATAAAAATTAGAAAGAGACCTATGTCTATAATGATATTAGCTCTTACATATATCGATCACTGTATATCAAGATAAATATTAGTGGGAAAGGTCATCCCCTATCTAAAATGGTTTAGGCTAAAGGTATCTAAACCAAAATACACTAGGGAATGGAACCCCTTACCTTACCTCTAGTGATATACTGGAACAAATGGTTCTTGAATCTCAGTAAAAAAGATAGAGAAATCAAAGGATAGAGGATAAGAGAAAATTAGGAGGGGAGGTTTGTGTAGATTTTTGGGGAAATGAGGGAAAACTCATTTATTAGGTTTTATTAAATTTAATTAAAATATTAAAAAAACTAAGTATGGGGACATTTCTATATGAAAACATGGGTCCTGACACAATTATCCCACTTAGGGTCACATTATAGTATGACACTTCATGGTATAGAGAAATACACTATTTTAAGGTAGAACCAGAGAACCATGAGCATCCTATCCTGGGGTCATGTTATGATGTGTCCCTTTACATTATAGAACAATTCCCTCTATTGATTAGGGATTCATGAGAAAACCATCATCCATTTAATCATGAATAATCACATTCACCAAAGTTTAATCTTACAAAACCCTCACTACACCAAAATCCCCTACATTGTGGCATAGTCTTCTATCTATAATAATAGGTCAGATATAACTTTGATTTCATCCTCAAATAATGAATCGTATCATTTCCCAACTCCAAAAACAATCTAAAACCTTCAAAATATTTTTTTTATAAAATATTTAAACAATTTCAAACCTTTGGATATGTGAGCTGTTGCATCAAGGCTATTTTTATCTTTTTTTCATCATTCTAATTTTATCATATGTCTTTGAAGAGATAATAGATTCATGTAAAATTATATTAAAAATATATCATGATATATATATAAGCTATATATATCAATTTATAAATAAAATAAAAGGAGACATCATTTTGGAATCCCATAATATCAGAATATAAAACAAGATAAAATGAAAGAACTAAATGAATTTATAAAAGAATATATATTCCATCAATAATGTAATAAAAATATAAAATAAGTAAATAATTAAATCTACTTATTTTATGCATATAAAAAATAAGTAAAATGGCATCTGGTCTAATAAAAAATCTCTTATCAATCCTATACCACTATGATATTGCTCACAGTGAGTTATAAACTCCTCCTAAAAGTCATGATTTACACCTCTATATGAAAAAGAGTCTATATATAAGAAAAAACTATATCACATGGATTAATAATAGAATTTATCATTTATTATTAACTCCCCTAAGTGAGTGTGATAAACAAGAATGAATGTGATAATGTCTATAGTGAGTGGTTGTAAAAACCATCTCATAACATCCTAAACCAAGGCTTAAAGTGAATTGTTAATCATTATAGGTTAGATAAAGTTCCAAGGATATCAAACCAATACATTGTTAGAAATTTTTTACTACTTAAAAAATGTAAAAAATGGATTTATACCAGAAATATGTAAATGAAAATTCATATATTTGACTAATTACTTTTGAAAATAACACATTTAAAAAATAAACTATGGCCATTTTAGAGTTGGTTCTCAAGAACCGACTCTAAGTATTTTATGATTTCATGTATTCATTATTTTAAATATTAATGAAGTTTCGTATCACGTAATGATTGTTCCTCTATATTAAATAGTATGTGATAATGTCTTAAGAATATATATCGCATTAAAAGGTTATAATAGTTCCCCAATATGATGATAACCTTAAGGTTTCATGATATTATTCTTGAATAAATATTCTATATCCAAAATATATCATTTTATGGGACACAAATGATACATGATATCAAGGGAGAAGGCTCATAAAACTTTGAGGAACCCTTTAATGGTGTGGTCCCTTGGTAAATTTAGAGCATAAGATTATGAGAATGAGACCCACTAGTAGGAAATCTATATTTTATATGAAATTGGATGTTCCTATCTATAGACATGTTTATTTATCCTTATAGATTAATATTATCATTAATGAATACTGTAATTCATGTACTTTGTTGTATCAATGAAAACTGTGATGAAATATGCTCACGACAAAGTAGGATATGTTGGGTGAATCAAAAGTGATATTGAATTAATAGATAATATGAGAAAGGACTTATCCATTATTTTCCATGAAATAAGTTTATATCTTAGACCCTTTTATGAGAATGTAACTTCCTAGATAAATCTAAGGCCATAGTGTTTTGTGGGAATGTTCATTTCCTGAAATTCAAAGAAAGAAACATCGAAAACTTGATGACACCAGTATGAAACCTTCTTGATTAAAGATATCATGGAAAATAGATTATATTTCACAATAAGTGTTCATAGGAGGTTGTATATCATTGTGACATTAACTCCTTTCTCTATATATTCCTTGGTGTGTTTCTAGATAATAACCTTGGACTTTAGGCATATAGGCCTATTTCCATTGAGAAAAAGGCATAGAGGGTCACAAACTAAGTGTATCAATAATATTTTTTAAATTCAATATTAAATTTAACAAGTTAGAATAAATATTATTCTTTTTTTAGAGGTTTAATAATTATTCAGGTATGGTTGATCACCAAGATTTAGTTGCAAGTTATTTGAAATATTAAGTTAGTTAAATAATAATAATAAATATTTATTTGCAAGGTTTGGTGAATATAATATTTATTATATTTATCGAAGAATAATTTAGTGATATTTATTTTTTAAATAAATGATCATTATTCAAGGTTCAGTAAATGCTAAGGAGGATAATAGGACCGATCTTAATGGTCTGATTGGAAATGATGTAAATAATTTTGTAATCTTTTTTAGTGGTTAGACTTGTATGTTTACTTGCTTGGTTTCTCACCTTTTCCATAAAAGTGTTTTTAAATAAAAAATTAATGATGAATATATGGGATCAAATAATAATTATAGAATTATAAAGGGTTATATGTGTAAATTACTAACCATAAACCCACTATAATAAAAATCTTATTATATCACTTTCCACATATACACTTGTTGTGAACAATTTATAGAGTGAATCTCTCAAAATCCATAGAGAGAGTTTTAGAGATCTAGAGTGTGATCTCTAATCCTATTATCTCAATCCACTAAGATAAAAACAATAATTATTTATCCTCTAAGGGAATTATATTGCGATAAACCATGAATGATATAAGCGATTAGGATTAGCCATACTAGATCCCGAAAATTCTATGATGATGTTTATAGATTGTGGTGCACAGATGGATCACCTCTAAAGATATTTAATACTTGGATCCTAAAACTCAATGATATTATAATGATATTGAGTTAGATAGATCATCAATAAATAAATAAGTACAAGTTCATATAATTATATATTTGATTATAAATTAATTATAAATTACATTTTATGATATTTATCTTTTGATTTCAGTATTTAATCATGTAAACTAATATATGAATTCCATTTTTCATGATGTCATTCATTATGAAAAAATTATATTATTCATAAATTATAACTAAAAGATGAGTTGGATAATACAAATAGGTGCTTCTATTATTTCTAGAATCTACAAGTGGTATCAGAGTGGTTACATGGTTAATTTATAATTATTTATTAATCATTGATTGAATGGTATGAGTTTTTGAATTATTTTACTTTATATCTATCTATTCCTAAAATCTGAACATTTTTTCTCTTACTTTCTTTGTTCTCACTTACATAACCAATAAATGGGTTAAATTAAAATGAATAAATATCCAAAAAATCCATCAAAAGATGCTAAAGAATTTGGATGGATAACACAAGAGTGCACGATGTTTACCCCAAACAACACATCATGTACCCATGTATCTCATCTGTATCTCGCATTGATATTAGACCAGTATAATAAAAATATTTTAATGATCTGATAAAAGTGTTTTAGTGTATAGATCCTTATAAGAATGATATATGATTTCAAGATCCACACACTGGGTAACATGCATAAATGGTCTGTAGTAATTATGTCTTCATGATGGAAAAAAATGGGTATAATCATGTCATGTATTTACTACATTAATAGGGACTAATAAACCATGAAATTTCAAGGCCATAAACCATGTAGAATGGTTGCATTCCATGTACCTTATACATGCACATGGTAGAGGAACATACCCAGTACCTAGGTATGTTTCATGGAAACTGGAAAAAGAGATTACACACCATGTAAACTAGCACACATTGTGTAGTCTATTGAAAACAATGTGATTAATTTTACACAGATAGAAGAATTAATTATATAATTAAACCTATTCACATGTGTTCCATGTATTATTTATTTTACATTACATACCATTAAATAAGATTGTTAATTATATATTGAATTAATTTACATTTTAAAATCTAAATCTATAAGTTGTGTGTGTTATTTTATTATAGTTCACTCAACTCACATTAATAACATCACATTTAGTGTAATTAACTTGTGTCTCATGTGTCATTTGTTTGATATTAAACCCCATGTAATTACATTCCACACAATTCATGTTGGATTCCAAGTGAATTCACAAGCATAAGGATCATACCAGGTAGTTTGGAAAAGTACTTACCTTTTCCTCAAAGTACACTTGTATACTTTAATAATTTTAAATAAAATTAATTTATTTTATTTAAAATTATGGATGATGGTAATTCAAGGATTCTTGGATGTAATTAAGATAAATTGGATAATTTCATGAACTTTTATTTTAATTAAAAATTTAATTGAAGTAATTTATAACTAGTTTGAAAATTTATGTTCTTTTTATGTCGTGTGGACGATCATGAGATTAGACTAAATCTGTCGATGTGATTGGTTTCCTATTAATTTTTTGTTTTTAAATTAAAATGATGGCCTACGTGTCATCCCCTCATCCTTATTATGTATGGGCCTACATGACCATGATTTTTTAATATAAAACCCTTATCCAATCCATTATATCCCCTCACCTATGTGTGAGTAAAATCTTATGTAAGGATGGATCTCCTAGGTGAGAGGAGGTGGTCTGAGTCTTAGAGCTAAGGAAAATACAATCATGGTGTTATATATGAGCCAATGTAGAATACTTCAATACAAACCAAGCTATGTTATAAGGTGTTTTCCCTTAGATATGAGGGTTGGTTTTTTATTCTCTATATTATGCTTAAATTTTATTAGAAATGGTTAATCACTTAAATAAAATCCATTTAATATTAACAAGTCATGTGATAAGATAAAAATGGGATTTTATGCATATGGATAAAAATCACTCAACTAAAATAATATGTCAGTATAGCCATCAATTACTTAATTTAGATCCAAACACATAGTTCAAAGTGCTTGACCATCCCAAGTCGGGGTGATTTAAATTATTGGGGAAATTTTATCTTGAATTTTTAGGTTGAATTAACTTGGTTCACATAAAGGGTCAACTTCATAATTAGGACTTGGTGTAATTGAGAGGAAAGTGCGAGGAAATATTTATCTAGGATTTCAGGATTAGGGAGTTCAGTCAATAAATCAAGGAACTATGAGTTAATGTAGTTGGTGAGTTAAACCTACCTAAAATCCTTCAATTAACTTTTAAAGCCTAGATATGTGTTATAATAAGTGAATATGGGTCATTTTCACTAGAATATATATGAAACATGATATTATTAAACTAATGGTGAGGGATTATGGGTTTCAAAAAAAGGGAGTTTAATAAAATAAAATAAAATTTAAATTTATTAATATAATTTGGTAATCAAGTAAGTACTAATAATATGATATTACATTTTGTAGAAATGGAAAGCCACATGTCTTCAAAAATATCACTATGATCCATACTAGAGAATGATAATCTTCTAACTAGATAGAATTCTTGGAATAACATTGGTGATTAGGCATTTTACTACACCATGAATGAAAATCATACATACTAGAAACCCCAATTCCCAAATTGCTTTCAAAAGAGGTAAGTGAGGAAGAAGTATATCTCTACTTGAAACATTCAGACGATGTAATGGATGTCCAATATTTCATACAATCCTCCAGGTCCAGTGAGATTCTAAGTAAACATGTTTATATGGATTCATATAGTATCATTTCTCACCTTCATGAACTTTATTAGGAGAAGTTGAGACAATAGTTATATGAGATCTCTAACACATTGTTCATGTGGAAGCTTGGAGAGTTGGCGCCAACTGGGCCACATGTAGTCAAGACAATTGGATACTTCGAAAACTTAGACATCTTGGGGTTTAATATACCAGATGATTTGTACACAGATCTCATTCTATCACCACTACCTAAAACCTTTTCTAAGTTCATTATGAATAATTATATGATCAATATTTAAAAGAAACTTTTATAACTTCTTACACTTATTCACCAAGTTGATATATACATGAGGAATAAAAAACCCTCAGTTTTTATGGTGAATAAGAAAATGAAAAACATGGAAAAGGGTCCAAAGAATCATTCTAGGTTTAAGGCTCCAAAGTACCATCCTTCCAAGAAGAAGAAGATCTAGTGGAAAGTAAAGGAGTACAATGTAGTGTGTTTGGTATATGGAAATAAAGGCCACTGAAAGAGGAATTTCACCCAACCAAAGAGGCAAAGATAATCTTCAGGTTCATTATTTATTTAGTATAATATTTCCATATCTACAAGTTGGGTATTAGATACTATATTTTGTTCTCAAATTTTCATCCAAATAAAGGAACCAAGTTGATTTCAGAAGGTTTATAGAAGGGTGGTGGATCTATGAGCTACTAATGGAGTGAGTATAGATACTCTATCCATTAGAGACTACCACCTCACATTCCAAACTAGAATGATTTTGGATTTAAAAAACTATTATTATGTTCCTAGTGTTATTAATAACATCATATATATTTCTTTTTTATACATGGATGGATTTTTTTTAGTTTTGGAAATAAGAACTTCTAATTTTATAAATATATCATATGTTATGGTTTGAAAAAGCTAAAGAACTATATTTATGTATTAAAATATGAAAAAAAAATATTGGAAATTTACATTGAATCAAATTCTTGTGAATCATTTCACACCTAGTTGTGGTATCACCATATTGGTCATGTAAATGTGAAGAATTTGACTAAGATCTATCAATATGATCACTTATACTATTTTGATCTTAAAACACTTGAAATATTTCATACTTTCTTACAAGGTAATATGACTAAACCATCATTAAATGGTCAAGGTAAAATGGACATAGAGCTTCTATAATTGATAGACATTAATGTGTGTGTACCATTTTAAGTAGAATCTAGACGTAGATTCACATATTTTATGAATTTTATAGATGAATTGAGTAAGACTGGAAAAATATAATTAATGATTCATAATTATAAATATTTTGAGAAGTTTAGAGATATAAAGACCCATAATTTTCTTACATAAATATTTCATCTCATCAGATGAATATTCATTATATATTAATATAATCCATACCATAACTATAAATGTTTAGTGTATTAGGAAACTTAGATACATAAAAAATATTAAATAAAAGATCTAAATAATTTACCATCAATTTATTTATAACTATTACCCTTATTTGACATATCATACTTAATGAATTTTTTCATAACCTGGGGAAGGGAATCATAAGAAAGGGTGGACTCAGCTGCTCAGTAAGGGTAAAAATAAGAGATATCAATAAATGATCATGAGTGAGTATAAAGTAAGATTTAGGGTATGATAACATGACCATGAATTATAATAATCATACCCAATCATTAAATTATATTTAATCATGAAACATGGCATGATTATTTTTCAAACAGAAGTCATAAGACATAAGTTTGTGGAATTATCAATAATCAATCATGATCCATGAGAAAGTAACATAAGAATAAGGAATAAGTTCTTAGTATACACATAAGTATAGAAAATAATTTCCTTAGTCAAGGATCACTACCAAGACTATCATAGTCAATTGGGATCACTCCCCATTCAATCATTTCCTTCATCAATGTTCACTCCCAAGACTATCTTATTAGAAAAAGTACATTATTAAACTAGGTTAACTCCCCATTCCATTCCTTATTATCTCATGAAATATCTATATTTATCTAATATAATTGAAGGATATATAATTCTAATCACACCCACTAAATAATGAAAACCATATATATGTGTGCCATAAGACTATAAAATATTCATCATATCATCATATCATAACCTATATAAAGGATATAATTTTCATAAAAATTTCATCTTTAAAATCATAAACCATATATATAAATAATTACAATGTTAATTTCGGATTAATCTCCCAATAAATCATATTAAACATCAAATTATATTTTTATAGATTAAAATACCTTTAAAAGATCACTAATACTTTTGTTGAGGAAAATACCCTTTTCATTTTAAAATCACTCATTTAAAATATAATAATTTTCAAAATATTAACGAAAAAAATTTATTTGAAAATAAATAAGTAAAATTATAAATTAATATTCAAAGAAAATATTATCTATGATATTTAGGGAATCTGTTCATGTGGTGTACATTAAAACAAAAATTCCTTTCACATTTTTGGTAAAACTCAAAAGTAACTCATTCAAGAAATATAAAAAAATTCCTTTTAATTTTTTTATATAAATTAAAACATGAGAAACATAAATTTAAAAAATAATTTGATAAAATTAAAACCTTTATTGAAATCATTTTAAATAAAAATATTGCCATGTTAGAAAATATTCTCGATCGAAGAGAAAAATGTAGTCAGTTTTCCTTAAAACATTCTTTCGGTATTTTGAGAGGAAAATGAAAGGAAAATATTTAATCACAAAAAATAAAAATATTAGAATAAAATATATAATATTTTTGATAGAGATATTAGATAATTTTATAATTATAAAATTTAATCATAAGCAATCCTAGTAAAAATTACCTTATAACATAAAACCCTTACCTCAAGTCCATTTTGATTCGTAAGTACTCTAATATCCAATATAATAAATTTTAATTTATTATAATTTTATAAAATATACATATTCATACATATAATACTATAAATGTTTTAATTATAACAATATATCACCCATTCATTAACCATATTTCATTATCATTATCATTTTAGGTGTTAACTACTTCGTTTTTCATGTATATTTTGGTTTGGTAGTTATGGTACTTACAATTTTATCATGTTTAATTAATATATATAATGTTAATAATTATATAAATATCATATATATTGATTATATATATATTTATAACCATTAATATAAAACAGTGATGAAAAATGAATTACACCACTATGTGGAGATGGCAGTCCGTATATAAACACGATCGATGTTTCCATTTTTCAATGGAAGAAATGAAATAAAGGTAAATAATAATTAAAATTTCTAGAAAAATTATTATAAAATAATTAATATATATATATACACACAAACACACATTAAATCTAACATAATAACCAACCATGAAAGATGGTGGTGGAAAATGATCGGTATCAGTATGTCGAGGCTGTAGTCCACATGTATGCATGAGTGATAATTTATCTCCCATTTGATATAAAATAGGAGGTAAATGGTTGTTTTATAATCATAATAGCATACAAGTATATTTATTATACCTTATTAATCATGTTTTTATGGATTAAATGAATTTTAGATAAATTATAAGAAAAATAAAATTGAAATAACTTGGTAAAGATTTATACCTTTTCTTTGAAAGAACTCATTTGGAATAAACTTTAATCCTTGAAGGATTGGTCTTATAAGAATACTAGAAAATCTAGGATTAAAGAAATTATTATATGAAGGTTTTTTAGTAGTTATTGGTTGATCTATAAGCTTCAAATGGTGGAAATAAGGGAGGATAAAAGGTTCCCTATTATAAGTTAGGGGAGGGACACAAATGGAATTTATTAAAAGATTTCAATGATATAATGTCACTTTCATGGGAAAGTGGATAAAAATGGACAATAATTTTATGTTAAAATAATATAAGGTTGAAATATCTTCAACCAAAAAGATCTAGGAACGTATGGGTGGAAATCCTACCCTTATCTTTTAGTTTAACCCCTTGGTAAACCTGTTTTAACTTTAAATATGGCAACAAAATTTTACTATTTTTACTATTCATTATGAAAAAAATTAATTTGATACTTTAGGGTCCCAAAAATTCCTCCAAGAGAAGAAAATTCTCCCATAATCACTTCAAAGAAGGAAGAGAGTACTCCTAGAAGTCTAGAAAGGTGAATGGACTCAAATCAACGTACAAATTATAGAAGAAACTTGAAGGAATTCAAGTTTTCAAAGGATTTAAAATGGCCCATGTACCATCACTGGGAAAGGTTCATGGAATGCTTGGATCACGAATCAATGGTACAAAGAATGATCCACGAGGTGCTGGCTCGTAGAGCGATGGCCAGCGAACACGGTGGATCACGAACCGCATCTCCAAAGGACTCATGCACTGGAAGGTGATCCACGTACCATCTCACAAAATCAGCAGTTCGCGGATGAAGAAAAATGACAAGGTTTTGTCAACCATGATCATCAACCACATAGCCTCCACAGACCCTGGTTGACTAAGTCTTCTGTAGGTTAGGATATCTCTTCACGGGCCTCCACAAATGGTGCCACATGCCCAATAGATACAATTTCCCCGATGATCTATAAAAGAAGCATAGAAGGAATTGAGGAGGAAGAAAGATGAAAGCTTAAAGGGGAACCAGAAGTTGAAAGAAAGAACTAGAAGAAGATTTCAGCTTCAGTCTTAAATCATCGGTGAAGCCCGAATTTTGAACCACACTCTCCGTAGGTCCATCCATTCGTGAACCACGAAACAAGGGAACTAAATAATAATAATAGAAATGAAAACATAATTGGTGAACTATGAACTACTTAATTATCACGAATGAACTCCCCATGAATGATAATTCCCTGGACCCTCCTTCAAAATGGTGTTCTTTATAGTATATCGCTACGCAGATTTAACCCAACGCTGTGTACTGCATCAGTACGCGGATGGAACCCAAATATGCGTGATGGACCACATACCACTATGGTGTGAGGTGGTCTATACCCATGTATGTGTATCACATCAGTACAAAAACGACCCCTCTACCCACATATGACTATGGTATGCGGATATTCCCCCATCCCGCAAAAGAAATCAGTATGTGGAATAGGGTGTTTTCGGGTATTATTTCCTCTAGTTCCAACCTCACCCCTTTGACACCATCTAGTCCTCTATAATCCATCCATGAACCAATCCACCAACATCAGGCCAAAGCCTCCTCCAAAGCCTGTAGACCCATATGATCAGACCATTTGGTGTATCAGCATTCCCATTTGAGTCTACATACCCATGGTAAGCGGAGTCACAAAGGCTCTCCCCATAATGGTTCAAGCTTTAGGACTGTATGTGGGTATACATTCCCATGGTATCCCGGAGTCTAACCTTGGGATGCCAATGTGAACCTCCCCATTATAGGGATTAAGGGTGATCACTTGATTTTCCATTCAATGAGGAATAGTGATTAGTCAAAGGATTTATTTTTGCTTCTCCTTTGATAAGGAAGAAACTCCTTCCCTTCCTAGAACATGTTCCAGGGCCCTCCCAATGAGGTAAGTCCCCGATCTTCTGAGGCTGGGCTACATGAACTTTAATGTAATCTCACATTAAAAGGTCCATTGCTCTGTGCCCTTACCCACCATCGTCCCGACATCTTCCTCCGTAGGCTTTCTCTATCCCACCAATAGGAGAGGAAGCATGTGGTTGGTTGGATCCCTCACATCCTATTGTTTCTCACACCAAGCATGACTCACATGGGATTAGAGGTTTGTGACAATTAAAACATCCACACAATCTGAACAATGAGAACTTTGATTCCTGATCAAACCAGGATACGTAGGATGCCTACTTGAAGGCCCGATCTCAAAAGGGTGCCCTTCCAAAAGGGTTTACCCAATCATGTTCCCCTCAAATAGGCAGCTTCCATGCATAAGCCCCAACAAATCTAAACTACAAGAAATATGATTCCTAATTAAACCAGGATACGTAGGATGCCTACTTGAAGGCTCGAGCTCAAAAGGGCACCCTTCGAAAAGGGTTCATCCAATCATGCCTTTTCAAATGGGAAGCTTCTATGCGTAATCCCCACACATTTCCGAACTACGTGGGTTCTGATTTCTCTCTCGAGTATACATAAAAAACCCATTTTATGGGTCTGATCCCAACATCAAGTCACCTTCCATCCCCCTGGATACCGATAAGATCCAGAGTGCCTTATTGTATGGATCAAGTCAGCATTACCTATGTAGCATCAAATATATGTATGCCTACAACGATCCTGCCAACTAGGTGTAGCCTATGACACACTCTTCAGAAAATAACCAAGGATTAATGAACATATGAACACAACTTAAATCTATAAGAGAGTCCCAAAATAGGTAGAAACTCATCCCAAAAGGGGTGTGGTGGGTCTGAATTACCTTCCTCTCAACCAATGGAGTCATTAAGTGTCGTTGACCAAACCATTGTTCAATGAGAACCTGCCTTTGGGAAGAAGGTCCATGAGTCATGGATACTAGGGTTGTTGGTTGTTCTTGGATCCATGAATAAACCCATTAGAGACCATCCGTCTAAGTTATATCTGAGGAGGATAGATTGCACAAAAACTTGACCCCATGCAATCGCCTTTTTGGACCATTTGACTGTGGAATATCTTTAGTAATACGAAAGGGTTGAGATACCCAGTCCCTGTGGGGTTAATAAAACCTTAATTTAAAGTATAATGACACAGAATGGGTAAAAAAAAGAAATGGTGAATTTGACAAGAAACCGTCGCTGGGAAAAGAGATGGGTGATTATTCTCCTCGGACCATTTCCTCAACACCCAAAACCCGAAACCTCAAAGGTGGAACAAAAATGGTGAACCTGATGTGAATCCTTTACCAAGGTGGTATTTATACCCCAATGATAACATACACAAAAGGATATTTCATGTTTGACCATTTTTTTGTCCCTGTATGTGTGAAATGCTACACCTTAGAGGCGGAACAAAAATGGTTAACCTGACATGAATCCTTAACAAAGGTGGAATTTCCACCCCAATGATAAAAAACACAAAAGGATATTGCATGCCAGACCATTTTTTCCCCTGTACACACAAAACACACCACCTCAAAGGCGGAAAACAAATGGTGTACCCGATGTGAATCCTTAACCAAGGTGGTAGTCTTACCCCACTCAAACCCCTTTACCCCACACAAAAATAGGAAAGGGGAAGAGGTCCAAGATGAATCTTCCAATATGCATATGTTTCAAAGAATTCTACTTTGATGAGGATTTGTGGTCTGTATGTCATATATGTATGTTGCAGGTTACCTTATAGAAACCTTCAATCCAAATTACATTCTAACGACTAATGAAGACACACACATCAGTGATCCCGCAGGTGACCGGGTCCCCAACAAAGAGCAGGATCCCCTTGCCTACCCAACATCTTCAATGCTGGGTATCCAACACGCTGATTAAAAATTACTACCTAAATGGTACTCTCCCCATGGTGGAGGCCACGAGATAGTCCCTCCAGTTTGTAAAGACTTACCAGTCGCCTCCTCAGCCACAACCAACACCTCAACACAAGGCGGCCCCAGTGGTCATCTCAAACCATTTTGAGAGCCTATCCCCGAAACATGACAATGAGTACCTCCATTATATTATGGTGGTAGATGAATTCAATGCAGAAAACTTCATATCAACTGCATAGGGGTCCTAATCACGGGACCCCTCCAGAAAACGTTTCCGCCGACATCGGATAACCAAGACTCCTATGTTGAAGATGACCTTATGCTGAGGCCACCGACTAATGTTCAGAGACCTAGGCCCTAAGAGCTTCCCACTAAGGTCATAAATATATAATCAGTAACATGTTATCACCTTGGTTCCTGAGGAGAAACTCTGTTGTACTAACACAACAACATTCAATGGGAAGACATAAGACTATGCCCCCTCCACTCAAGCACACCACAAAAATAGGGTGGCACAATATGAGCACATGCACATTCTTACTAATGCTTTCTGGTCCCACCATGCAGATAGAGCGACAAACTACAAACAGATGCAGATATATACCTATGCACAATAAGCCCGTCAACCCAATAGGGAATCAACCATCTACATGTATGCACAAATACCCACTGATGCATTTTAATCCTGTCAACCAAATAGGATGGAAACCATCTATACATAGGCTCAAATACCCGATGATTCATTTCAAGCCCTCCATCTAAATAGGGTGGAAACCAATTTTGAGCAGATTCAAATTCCTATAGATTCATACAAAGACCATGAGACAAATATAACAGAAAGCAAGAAGATGAAAATCCCATCTCATGAATATGAAGTCCACTAGTCAAATACAGTGGCAACCAGAGAAGAAAACTAGTAGTAGACTTTTTCCTCTGTCCTGGCATAGGATAACTGCCGGTATCTATTAGTAACTCATGGAGGACCAAAGTTAGCACAAAATTCTACTCCGATATCAGAATGGACCTTCATACATGTTCTAGCCAAATATGTATCTCAGTACATCCTGCTAACGATGGAAGATAAGACGTCGATCCTAGACCATATCATCCAAACATTCCAATACATTATTGCATCAGAGGCAAAGGCGAGAAAACAATCCCATGACCTAGTTTCCTTGAACAGAATGACTCACTCAAAAAATGAGTTAGTCACTCCAGAGAGGTTATTTATCCATACTCTAGTCTAGGAGGGTTGATGGAAATATCCTGTGATACATGGAAAACTGGATTGGGAACAAATACCTGTTCCAACTGGGGGACACCAGTCCAATGTGGTGGTCGCTTCAGGGTAAGCATATATCCCTGCCAAAATTCAAGATGTCTGTTAGCATATCCTAGAGACATCATGGGACTCAACAAGACTGGGAACCATATATGAAGGTCATTTCCAACAACATACGACCCCAGTTTCCTGCAAGAGAGCTCTCAAAAATGAAACACACTAAGGAAACTAGAAAATGAAGAGCACATACATGATCCTTCTCTGATGGAATATGGGGTTCTTGATTCCCTCAAACATATATCAATAAAGGATTGAGACCCTATCCGTCCATTACCAAATTATAGAAGTGATAGTAGCAGTTGCGAAGGCCCTCCCTGTAACGTCACTACCAGTAGCTCTGAAGGTCCTCCCCAGAGCACCCACATGGGATCACTCTATGGGAAAAGAATGATCAATCATGAGAGCCTATCTCCTAATGTTCATTGGGGTATCCCTCCCTTAGAAATGAATATCAGACAACAAGAAGGTCCTCCCCTTACTGTTGTCTGCCCTGATGGTCCTCCCCAGGTATACCCTACAAATATGCTTCTCTCTATAGTCAGACATCAAGTCATGATGGTAGTCCTCTCCATGATGACAGTCATTGTGAAGTCCCTCTCTGTAATGACAGTTTCTATGAAGGTCCTCCCATTAGTAACATCAAGAAATAAGAAGTTCCTCCTCTCATTGTAGTACATCCTGAAGTCACTCCCCGAGATTTGCATTGTAGAAATTCTCCCTACATCTAGGTATCAAGTCATGATGGTAGTCCTCTCCATAATGATGGTCATTTTGAAGGTCCTCCCCACAATGACAGTTATTGTGAAGGTCCTCCCCATAGTAACAATAAACAACTAGAAGGTACTCCTCTCATTATAGCCCACCCTGAAGGTACTCCCCATGGTATACGAGGTAAAGAAATTTCCTACAGTTGGGAATCAAGTTGAAATAATATCCCTCACCATTAAAGCACCAATTGCGAAGGTCCTCCCCATAAGCAAAATTCATACTGGCAAGAAGGTCCTCCCCTTGTCGGAACAAATGCAAGAAAACCCTTTTATACTGAGGTGCCCAGAAAGATGGAGTTAGACACACCGGGAACTCTGTCTATAACAGGTGATATTTTTTATCAACCAGAGGATGTAATGGGGCCATACTCGTCTTCTGAGCCACCCCTGCACTATCCACATATCAATAAGGCTCCCACCAGCCTGGTTTCTTGGAAAAAAATTATTAAGAAACAGTCGAGCTGGACAATTCAAGTAGAGGATCCCCTGGAAGAACAACAGTAAGATGTGTTGCTTGTGATAAGACAACTATCTAAAGATAATATACAAGTGATGTATTGGACTATGACCACTTATCACTTAGAAATACCAGGATATTTTTCTAGGGAATGTATACATGAAATTCAACTCAATATATAGACGACTCTTTGTTAGCTGAAGAAAACATTCCTACCCTGAGAAGGGTATGTAGACCATGTCAACACATTTGGGGAGATTCACCATCTAATTGACCTAGAATCCCTCTCGTCCGTAAGGTATACATAATCAGAAAGCCAAAAGAAAAACCTTGAATTGGATTGACTTTATGCACTGCACAAGTTACGTCACCTCATTAGCAACGCCCTGATTGGAGTTCATATTCGAGGATGGGGAGAACATGGAGCTCTACACTTAAAATCACATATCGTGCAGAAAACATCATTGGAAATGACATCCTTCAATGTAATTACCCAAAGGCAGCAATGAAATGAAATTCCTACTTAGGAAAGATGGGATATACAACAAAAACCGGACCGGAGTAAGTCTCAAACGCATCAGGACCGAAGTGATCAATACATCGAAAAGCTTTTAAGTCAGGAAACCACGAACATCCATCAGACTTCCCACATAAGGGAAGCTAACTAGAAAGCAGTGATCATATATTCAAAATACCATAGACTCTGTGTGGGCCAAATTTCATACTTATCCCACAACCACATGGGAGTACGTGAAATCGAAAAGGTGGAAATAGTGGTGACTACTACCGCGAAGTGGGAACAACCCCAACCCACAGGGCTGGTGGAATTTTTAAATCAAAGTTCCCCTGTAAGACCAAAAAATCCAGGCTGTAGCGCATCAGTGGAAGAATGAGAACAACCCCATCCCACATGGCTAGGGGAATTTTTTATCTCAAGTCCCCACACAATGGACATATGTCTTCTCCTATCTAAAAAGAACGATGGACAAAGGAGTCAACCATTCCACCTCTTCTCTTGGTTCACACGCTTCGATACAAAGGCACATTACGAGGTCGGATTAGGTCTCCCTTCAGGTCAATATTCAGTAAGAAACCAGAAGAATACTACATAATGGAATTAGGAAGTCCAAAAAAGGACACATAAAGTCTTCCTACCATTCGGCACCAGGTACACCACCCCCAATGCAGTATGCCTCAGTGAACGTGGTAAACATCAACCCCACATATCTCATAAGAAATGATGCAGATGGAAAGGAAGAAAGGGAAGATGGTTCCCTCCCAGACACATCCCACCTTGAGCTTAATGGTGTGTATACTTGGAACCAAAGAGCGGTCCTAAATTTGGTAATCCCCTCAGTTAATCTGAAACTACCTCCCACACGAAACCCTAACACGAAGAAAAATAAATCTAAGGTCATCTATGAACTACCTTCTCCTCCCACTAAGAATGTGTCCCTCACCCTCGAGGAAAGGTTCTCCAATTAGGAGGAAGAAATAAAAGATCTCAGAAGAATTAATGCTGAGATACGTCGAGGGAGCTACCTCGCCAGATGTGTTTTCCCTGCATAACATCAGCAGGTGCTCCTAGAAGAGGTTCCCTTGACACATGAACTCATCCCAATGAATGAATCCAAGATTGGAGGACCATTCAATCTGGCACAAGGATTTTCAACTTATTTAAACCCAGCATTGGAAGGATATCAAGACTTCCCCCCACTGGGATGGAATCCAGAATATATTCATGTAAACCCACAAATGATACCTCCGGATGGGTATCAACCCCACATTCCAGCAACACCGACACACCTAGATTTGTCCACTACCACACCAGCCCAAGCTCAAGCCCGGTAGGATTCACATCAAGGGATCTTGAACACCACCGATAAATTAATAGCTCTACTAGAAGCCATGGAGGGGTGGCGTGCTCTGATACAAATAGAGTGAGGAACCTACCCTAATCGGGTAAGCAATGTTCCTCCACCGCTAAATTTTAAAAACCCCATATTCCCAGTATTCAATGGTACAGGGGAATAAGAACCACATTTAATGCACTATTCATCTTATTGTGACCCCATGATGGGAAATTCATATAAAAAAGAAGTAGTAAAACTCAGGTGATTAGTACGAACCCTACATGGGTCGACTTTCATATGGTATACTAGCTTTCCATCCAATTAAATCACAGTTTGGGAGGACCTTTGGCAACAGTTTCTCTTCTAGTTCAGTTAAACGCTGCCTAAGACGATGGTCAGTGATCTCATGAACTACAAGAAGTGAGAAAATGAAAGATTCTCAGACTTCATTTCTATATGGAAAGTCTTGACTTATTCCTTGAACCGGATACTCCCCCATGATGAAATTCTCACCAGGTACATTGATAACCTTCTGGATGAATTGCGAACACCACTCATCCCAGTGAAGTACACAAGTGGGTTCCAAAAATTCTTCTCCCTTTTCCAAAGGATAGAAGACTCCTTGAAACGGACCAATCTCAAGTCCTGGGTGGCCCCATTAGCCCCAGGGAATAGAACAGGAAAAGTAAAATCAGTTTCTATCACACTTAAGCTACCCCCAACACCAAATCCAGTTGCGAGGTACCCACTAAACCATTCAGGACCCCTGGATTCCAACAACCACCCCCCACATAGGAAATATGAGTGATGAGTTTCTAAAAGAAATAATTTAGAAGAACAAAGAAACAAAGTCTACTCATTCCGAGATGAACAGGTCCATGAATATTTTATAGCCTCCATGAATTACAACTTTCTTCAGCTACCAGAGCCAAATAAAGTTGATGAAGTGGGTCTCAATGACCATCCAAATTATTGTCCCTATCACTGGAAACTGGGACACACCATCCAAGAATGCTTCATTTTCAAGGATCTCCTACAAAAGAGGATGGATTATAGGCAAGTCAATTTGGGCTCGCCGCCAGTACAAGTGGTGTATGTTTCCACATCAGACTCAAGAGAAGAAGAGGAATGGAAAACAGTTTCCAGTAAGGAGAAAAAGTATAAAAATTGGATGACCTAAAATATAGTCAACTGAGTCCATGGCATCCTCCAGGAATAGTTGTAACAACCAACTATTCCCCCAAAGTTACCAATACAACAAAATCATCCTCCTTGGCCTCGCATCCCTATAAAGGCCAGAAAGACAGAAAGCAGGAGCAAGAATATGGGAAGACACACAAGTTGGAAGTAAATTTTGAAACTTCTGGACTTCATGCCAATAAACTTGGTACAATGGGCACCACCCCGCCAAATGGTACAACAAGCACTGCCCTGTCAAACAGTACAATGGGCACCACCCTGCCAAACGATACCATCAGAAGGGGATAGTCAGAAAAAAAAACTATCAGATCAAGAATTGATCTTTGTATCCATTAATTTCATTCACTTGATAGACCCCTTCTTGGATGGGGACTATAGCCATGAACCTACATTCCCCCCGCCCAACCGGAGATCTGGAGGAAGAGGCCACAGAGGCCAGACATTTTCTGGAAGACACAATCATGGAAGAATTCAAATTTATAGCCACACCATAAGCATAACTATTAACATTGAGGAAACTCATAAAAGGATACTCTGATAGACACAATATGAACCAGAATGACCCTCTACCCATATAGGAATAAATATATTCCCAATTACCTTGGAATATCAATCAGGGGAATAAAAAATATCAAATCTCCTAAGTAATATGGGTGGAACAGTTCGGCCAAACCCGGAAAGGACCACAACACCACCAGGACCGATCATAGAGGATGAACCATCTATGTCCAAAGACCAAGCCCCTAATTTTTTTGTGAGAGAGTAAACCCGAGATGGGAATTTCCGACCTTTAGAACACAAATATGATATTCTAAAGAAGCTGGCTTCAATACCTGCAAAACTGTTAATCCTGGATGCATTAAGCCTATATGTAGATCTTAGAGAGGTAGTCATCGAAGCCTTACTATGTCCCCAGTATTTAAGGGCCGAAGTAGCAGCAGTCGAAGTCTACCAGACAAAGACCAATATCTAAGATTGTCATGCCGTCATCTCCTTTACAGACAGGGATGAATATCAAATCATGCAAGGGAACATCAAACCCTTGTATGTGTTCAGAAAGATAAATGGAATTGATGTCTAGAGGATCTTCACCAAAAATGTCTCTGGAGTAAACCTCCCCCCACTGTGAATGCTTTGTCGACTAGGATACTATAAAGATAGCTTGACACCACAACTCTGCTGGGATACTACAAAAGAGAGTAGAATCCATTGGGATGAATCAAGCTTAAAACTTGCTTAGAGACCTCATGTCAGATTCTGAGTTCCAGGTAGTATGGAAAATTATGGATTTCAATGTATTGTTAGGGATTCCTTGGTTACATTAGCTTGCTGCAATTCTGTCATCATACCATCAGTGTGTCAAATATTGCACTAATGGGAAAAATAGGACATTTCATGCCAATAAATCTCCATTTTAGTCCTCTTAGTCACATTATATCGACGTGGGGTTCTATGATTCAGAAGGAAAAAATCCATCGACCAACATTGTTGATTGGGTTACTTCCCCGAATGGATTAGAAATAGACCCCACTGATCCCCTCCAGTAGCTTAGGGAAGAGTATATATTACCCATCAACCAAGTTGAATGTATAAGTGCAAGTTTGGATGCAGACTCAAATGCCTACATAGTCTCTATTACAGCTGCCAAGTCCAAAGAAATAGAAGAGCATGCTAACTCCCATGATTTTATGAAAAGATCTAATAGAGATGCTCCCAACCCATCCACGAGACCCCAAACTACACATGCCTTACTCACTAAGGAAAAAGACAATTTTGCTCCCAATGTTGGAGAGTTCATCTCGAGAATCCTCTCTCTATTAGAAGAGGAAGAAGAGGAAGAATAATAAGAAGAGGAAGAATATGAAGAAGAATAAGAAGACCTTAGAGATTCCCCTCCTGTGTTTGAAGAAGGTGTCTCCACCACAATTGATGAACTTAAGGAGATAAACCTAGGCACCGAAGATGACCTGTGGCCCACTTGGATCAGTGTGGCTATGCCTATAAAGGGGAAGGAGGCATATAACTACTTCCTAAATAAGAATCAAGATGTGTTTTCTAGGAATTAACCAGACATTCTAGGCCTCTATCCTGTGGTCGCCACTCATTATCTAGGATTACCAGAAGATAACTGGGGCTACAAGCAGGTCACTAGAAGGACCCACCCAATGCATGCTACCAAAATAGAGGCTGAAGTTGACAAGATGATCAAAGCCAACTTCATACGAAAAATCTAGTATCCGATCTGGATAGAAAACATATTCCCTATCAAAAAAAAAAAAGAATAGATAGATTAGAATTTGCATTGACTTCAGGGACCTCAATCGGTATTGCCCAAAAGATGATTTTCCGGACCTGATCATAGAATTGTTGA
Source organism: Viscum album (assembly GCA_963277665.1). NCBI lineage: Eukaryota > Viridiplantae > Streptophyta > Magnoliopsida > Santalales > Viscaceae > Viscum > Viscum album. Next base: position 1,362,205,068 of record OY728156.1, on the reverse strand, counting down.
TCGATGAAAACGCCGAATACAAAGACCTCTCTATCATGGAAGATTATTCTGGATACAATAAAATCCGAATGACCCAAGGAGATGAATAAGCCTCTGATTTTAGGGCCCCTCAGGGATTGTTCTATTATAAAGTGATGCCCTTTGGTCTAAAAAATTCCAGCACCACATATCAGTGCACCATGCATCACATCTTAAATCATTTCTTAGGAAAATTCGTTTAGTGTTATGTTGAAGATCTGGTGGTTAAATAATGATGATGATCAAATCACCTAGCCGATCTTGAAACCATCTTCAACAAATTACGACAACATAATTTAAAGATGAATCACCTAAAGTGCAATTTTGGAGTTACCTCTAGGAAATTCCTCAGCTTCGTCGTACACCATCGCATCATCGAAGTCAACTATGAGAAGAAAAAATCCATCCTTGGAATGTCCCAACCTCACAAAATCATAGAGTTGAGAGGTCTCCAGGGACACTTGGACTACATTCGGTGCTTCATAGCCAACTTGATAGGTAAATGTTTACCTTTCACTAGTCTCATGAAGAAATGAGTTACATATGTGTGGGTTAATAATTTCTAAGAAGCATTCGAAAATCTCAAAAATATCTCCTGAGCCCACCAATGATGATGTCACCAGTTGATGAGAGACCACTCATTTTGTACGTAACCTCTATGGGGTGGTCATTAGGTGCCTTCCTCATGTAGAAGAATGGTGCCGACAATGAGAACAATCTCTATTTCCTCAGTTAAACAATGATTGATTCTGAAAATATGTACTAAAAAATTAAAAAGAACTTCCTAGACCTAATCTTTGTGGTTAATAAACTTAGGAATTACCTGTAGCACCATGATGTCCACCTGGTCTCCCACTACAACCCACTCAAATGTATCCAAAATCATCCCAAGTTAAATGGACTATTATCACAATGGGTGATCATCCTATAACAGTTTGACATACAGTAAGTACCTCAGAAGGACATCAAAGTCCAGAAATTATAGGACTTCTTGAAAGATCACCCCTCGGAAGAACCAACACCACTGGATGCTGAAATTCTGGATAAAGAAGTGTTATCCATCCAAGAGTACCCCCAGACATGGGAAATGTACTTCGATGGTGGTTCCCAAATCCCAACAGTGAAAAGGATGGAGGATCCCAAGATAAAAAAAGTGGGGCTGGGAATTATACTCGTATCCCCCAAAAAGGACATTCTGCCTTACTCTTTTCTACTTTCGGAAGGTTGTACAAATAATGAAGCAGAATATTAGGCCTTCATTGCAGGACTAGAATTGGCACTTCATGGGAAATCCAAACACCAAAATATAAAGGGTGATTCAGATCTAGTAATCAAATAGGTCATTGGTGACTACGCCATTAAGAAATAAGTATTGTCCCCCTTGATGAACCATGTTTGAGAACAGATGGAAGAATTCCCATTAGAACCAATATTGAATTATTTCCCCCAATTACATAATGCCCAAGCTGATGATTTAGAAAATGTAGCCACAACCTTGGCTAATCTAGACCAGGATGAAACGATCATTAGAATTTCCCACCGTCAGATAGTCTTTCCATTTATCCAAAGAAATGTAAAGGAAATCGATGAAATTAGACCCGTTTTCGAGCCTTATGGTCACACCACCATATGGATGATTCCCATTAAAAATTTCCTTCAGAAGGGGGAACTCCCATTAGACAGGGTTGGAAGGGAATAGGTTTGAATATAGGAAATTAAGTTTGTCTTGTACAATGGGGTAAACCATGAAAATGTTCTCTACAAATGAGGCCTTGATGAAGTCCTTCTCAGGTGCATTGATGGAGGAGAGACTTCTTCCATCATGAAATAAGTGAACACCAGATATTGTGGAGCACACTGATCAACAACCAATCTCAATCACAAAATCCAAAGGATTGGGTATTACTGGCCCACTATGATACATGATTGTGCCATATTAACCAAGAAGTGCCATTCCTACCAAGTTAATTCCAATTTTATACACAGACCCCAGAAGTTACTTCATATAGATAAGTACTCTTAGCCATTCACTGCCTGGGGAATAGATGTTGTGGGACCATATCCTCCCACCATAGCTAGAAAATTCAAGTTCATACTCACAGCGACTGACTTCTTTTAAAAATGGGCTAAAGCCATACCCCTCAAAGAAGTTAGGGTGAAAAACATAGTTAGCTTTGTGAAGGCCTACATCATTACCATATTTTGTGTCCCTCATATAATACTGATGGAAAACAACACCAATTTTTTCTCTAATGAGTTGGAAAAGATATACCAGGAGTATGGAATAAAAGCCAACCATTTGTCCCTCAACCACATGGCAGCCAATGGGAAGATAGAGGCTTTCAACAAGACTCTGTCCAAAAAACTCTAGAATATGGTAGATAAGGATAAGAAATAATGTCCAGACAAGATCCTTCATGCTTTATGGGCTTATTGGACCACAACCCGTACTTCCACCTAGGAGACCCGATACTCACTAGTATACGGGGTAGAGGTAGTTTTACCTATCTAAATCCAAGTTCCATCACTTTGGGTGGCCATTTCCAATCAAATGTCCATGGACGAGTAATCCCAGAGATGGTTTTATGAGTTGGATAAACTAGATGAAAAAAGGCTACAAACTTTACACCATTTTTAAATCTACCAAAATCGGATTGCACTAGAATTCAATAAAAAGGTTCGCCTTCAATCTTTCATCGAAGGAGAAATGGTGTTAGTCCTCAGAACCCCGATGATACTCATGAATAATCCCCCAAATCTTGAACCAAACTAGGAAGGACCATATTTCATACATAGGGTCTATTCTATTGGATCATATTCCCTGATATCGATGGATGGAAAACTCATCACGGCTCCCAAAAATGCAAAGTTCTTGAAGAAGTACTTTGCGTAATAGAAATACCCATTCCATGGTCCAAACTCTATGACCCTAAAATATGATTTATAGTACTTTACACATGATGTTAAACTACAAGGAATCCATCCTCACTGCATGACTCCAAACTGCACAACCTCAGGTCCTCACTACAAGACATTAAACTGCATAGCACACAAACCGTCCTCACTGCATGACTCTAAACTTTACAACATCAGGTCCTCGTTGCAAGATGTTAAGATTCATAGCACATAAACTGTCCTCTATACATGAATCTAAACTACACAACATCGGGTACTCATTGCAAGACGTTAAACTGTATAGCACACAAACCACCCTCGCTACATGACTCTAAACTGCACAACCTTAGGTCCTTGATACAAGATGTTAAACTGCATAGCACAAAAAGAGTCCTAATTGCATGATGATAAACTGCATAATCTCTTTTAGAACTACGTATGGCTTGATTCCTGCCCTCATAGGATATGCAGCGACACCTTGATCCTCGATCTTGGTCTAGCCCCCCAAAAAATGCCTCTATCATATCCTCTATTTCCCCATACTGGCATGAGAAACCTTTGTCAGTCCTTATTTCTCACATCGAGTATAACTCACATGATCTTAGGATTAGTGGTAAGGATTATCTTATGAAAACACGTTATAGAGAAGTATGGTAGACCCAATACCAATAGATATTGAAATAAAAAGTTCCTACCCCCATGTCCAAGCCAGATCGGTATAGGGAATTTTTAGAACTACGCATGGATTGATTCCTGCTCTTGTAGGATACATAGTGACACCCAGATTTGGCATCCCGGCCTAGCCATAAAAAATAAAAAAATCCCATCACATGTCCCTACACATAGAATGAGCCATATTGGTACATGGAACATTCATAACTATGTATGGCTTGAATCATACTCTTGCAAGATACATAGTGATTCCCAGATTTGGCATCCCGACCCAAGCACCATAAAAAAAATTCCCCTTTCCCCATGCATAGGAAATACTTTTACGAGGAGTCCATGAAAGTTCCTAACCACATGACAATAAACTATGAGATTCTTCAAGAGTTACGTGTGGCTCAATTATCAGTGTTATGAGATCCTACACATTATACTCACTCATGAGAAGTCAAAAGATCATGCTTCCCCCTATACATATGAGTCAGATATATGTAGAAGTTCTAGTAGTTCACTATTAATCATGGTTTGGGTATTCTTTATGTTCCCAAGCACATATTTACCATTTTTCAAACTCCATATTTTAGGAATACTTGGATTCCCACAATCATTCATTTCCATTTAAGATGGAAGGACATTGTCCTACAGACACCTTTGTTTGGCTATGCACACCATGCCTTGATTTCTCTACATATGTTTCCCACAAAAACAATTGTCAATCAAAGGAAAATTCATCCTCAGGAGAGTCCTCTCCTATCTCAGTACACCCAATGGATTCCAAGCCCTGTAACATACATCCTGATTCAAGTTTCCCCTGGTACTATGGTTTACACCTTATATCATCACTCACATATAAGGAATACCAGAACATCCTAATTGCGATTAACTCAAAGCTATTAAAGATCTTTATGATAAAAAAATCATCCTCGCTTCCTAACTCTAAATTGCACCACATCATGTCCTCACCGCACAACGTTAAATTACAAGGCCAAAATCGTCCTTGTTGTATGATGTTAAATAGCATAACAGTGGTTTAAGCCTAAATTTATCTCTGTTGTTGATTTTTATATTCTTAGGTAATGCCATATAATCCTCATAATCCCTTGTTTCTCACACCGAGCATAGATCACGTGAGCTTAGGGATATTAGAGGGAGACCCACCATGACATTATGGAAAAAAATCCAGGAGTTTGGTCCTAGTAGCACAACCCCAAAAGGAATTTCACAGTTACCTTCCCTGAGAGGAACCCCATGTCCTGGCCATGTGATGTTAAATGAACAGGTACCCCACAGATGGGAGGAATGCCTCACCCTATGTATGAGCTAGATCTACGTAAGGGATACCTGAATCCATGAGTAAATTGTACCCCAAATGTCCCCAATATGTCCAAACACACTCCTTCCATGCCTCAAAATCCGTGCTCTAAGAAATCTCAAATCCCTATAATCATTCATGGCCATTTGATATGAAAGGGCAGTGTCCTCTAGACACCTTTATTTGACTATGCATATAATTCCCCGGTGGATATGCATATGTTTCCCACAAAAATGGATGTCAATAAAAGGAAAATTCATCCCTAGGAGAGTCCTTTCCTATCTCAGTACATCCAATGGGTTCCAAGCCTCGCACCAACCCTCCTGATTCAAGGGACCTCAAAGTCATGTTTTAAATTTTCTTTTATACACACATCCTGGATATATCAGAACATGTAGGCCTGATTCCTCTCTAGTCTCTTTTTAGGTTTCTAAATATACCCCTTATATATGAGTGAAACTTATCCACATACAAAAGAAGAATTCCCCCACTCATTTCTAGGTTTCTCAGAGAAGTTCAGTTAAAATTCCCCCTTTTTGTATTCAGGTGCACCCCTTATCAAAGGTCACATACCGTATTAAGAAAGTTCTTAATCTCCATAATCCATCAATAGTCATCAAATATGGAAGTCCAATGTTCTATAGACACCTTTTTTGACTATGCATACCATGCCCTGGAGGCTCTACATATACCACCTACAAAACAGATGTCAGTAAAAGGAATGTTTGTTCTCAAGAGAGTCCTTTCTAGTTTCTATACACTCAAATGACATTCATGTCCTATCACACCCTCAGATTTGGAAAACCCCTAGATAATAGATTACATACCTTAATCTTTCCAAATGCCCCTAAAATAGGGGGGGGGGGTTCTAACCAAACTGACCATTCAACAGCTCTCCCTTATACAAGGAAGAACTGAGCGGGAATTATTTCCCTCTCAAATCCGATATGAATATCCCTAATATTTTCAGACGTCATTAATCGGACCAGCCACCCACTGTGGCTCCCAAAATCAAAATAAATTCAAAGTGTTGTAAACCCTACCAGGCCATCGAAGATGGAATTCTAGTGTCATGTGGACACCTTTTCTAACTATACACATCTTTCCCTAGTGGATCTGCATATGTCACCTATAAAACGTCCATCAGTCAAAGAAACATTCATCCCCAGGAGAGTCCATTCATACATTTTTATGCCTAAAATGACTTCTAAACCTCATGCAGGTCTAGAATTCACAAATTATGGGTTAATAAAAATCCCTAATCCATGTCTGAATGATATTAGAACATTCCCAACTAACGATCCCAAATTAGGGACCTACCTCATTAAGTTTCGTCAAAGATGTTCGACCTAAAACATCAGTAATGAGTTTGATTGGAAGGACTGTGAACTGTTAGCAAAAAAGATGCCATAATTTCTAGAGGGAAAATCCTCAAAAGGACCCTTTGGTTAAAATTTTACTATTGTTTCATTAAAAAAATGTTGAGCCGTAAAAAAAAAGATGTAAAACTTGTTTGGTCGAAAACCCACAAAGGGAGGCCTAATAAAAAGTAAATTTATTCCCTCTAAGCCTATGTCAAGCAGGATTGGGCAAAAATTAGTGTAATAATAAAAAATACATAAAAGTTCATGAGGTGTTCTATAAAACCTCAGAAATAGTCGAACTACGCTCGTTGAGTCCCAAAACTCAGGAAAAAATTAGAGTCTGATTCGATTATTTCAGTTTACATATCATGGTTTAAAATTAATACCTAATTGAAATGATGTTTATATGATTGATTATGATCAATTGACATGACATGAAAAGGCAAATAAGAAGCATTCAAAGGAAAATTGGTTCCATCATATTTCCTAAAAATATATGGTGGGAATACACCGTCGGGAGCCTCTCCTTGTAAGAAAGACATGATTTTTAGAAGAGTCATTCAGAAGAGTTGTAGAGTTGCATCAAAGATTGGTAAAACTCCTCAACAGATTGAAAAAAGATTTAATAAATTCACATTCTCGACCTCTATGCTCTCCTACAGCACCTCCGCATCCATCATGGCTTGGAGGCCAGTCCTTTCTCTTTCTTTCATTTTCCATCGCCCCACCTCAATAGCGGCTACGGCCTGAGCCCACTCTTATTTGAGCCGCTCCAGTTTCTAGCTTTGTTGATCCACTTCCTAGTTGAGTTTTTCTATCAAAGTCTCTTACTTCATGAGTTTTTTTTGGAATCCTTTCAACCATTCCAGCATGATTGGAAACTTCATCAACAAGAATTTTCCATGTAGTATCAAGATAAACCGTTGAATTTTAAATGGAAAGTTGAGATTCAAGAATACCGGTTGCTTCCTGATTAGAGACCACCTGCCTTAAAATATCATAAATACCATGATATTGAAATATACTGAAACCCATGACCAAAAATTGGTCAATTTTACTGGCATCTTAGCCAATGGGGTCTGAGAAATTAATCTCCAAATATTCCTCCATGAATTTTTCCAAATGGGATGAATATCGACCAAGATTTCTTGATCAGTCTCAAAGTCACTCCATGATGATGAAATGTAGTCAGGAATGAACTTTATAAGATAGATACTAGATCCAGTTACTACAATACAGCTCGCCCCGACAACGATTTCATCTCCAGTAATTTTAATGGATGACAAAATGGGGGCCTACACCGCTATTGAAAATACTTGTAGTTGTGATTATTAGGATAGAGAGGAGACGTATTTAGTACCTCCAATCCCCACAATAGTACCTATATCTAAAATAGGTGGACCTAAATCTTCAATCATCAGTCGTGCTCCATGGATACATGGGAATACTGAAGACCTAGGGCTATGCTCGACCGAAACAGTAGCCCTCAAAGAGGTCCTCAAAAGGTTACTGGTTAATATAAGTCCTGTAGGGATAGTCAATCTAGACACGGGTACTGGTCTCAAAATCCTAGGGTTAGAAAACATAACCCATCTCAGAGCTGGAAAAAAGGGAACGATAGCCTGCTCCAAATTTTCAGGGGTCGGAACACCAACCTCCCTGTTGTGACTTCCCACCAGCCTCCCTGTTTGTGACTTCCCCAAATCTGCCATGAGCATGTAAAATACCAATATCCAGAGTGAATACCTATATAGGGGAAAAGTCCATTTGTTCAACAGTGATTGGATCCTTGATATTCTAAGCCCCTCCAAGATCTAGAAAGGCTTGGGACTCACCACTGGAGTTGGACCCTTCTATAAAGACCACCCTATATCTCTCTATGAGAGTCAACTCAACACATTCAAGTTCTCCATCAGCTTCTGGGTGTCCTTCCATTATTGGGGTAAAGATTTTTTGAGCAGGAGAAAGCACACCTGAGGGGTCAACAACACTTCTGGTCTCTTAAAATATCCCTTTTACCCTATTTTTGTTATGCACAAAAGATGGTGACCCTACCTATGCCCTAAAAAGGACAAGAGCTGTATATTTATGAGTGGTCATCGTCTAGTCACCAATAGGCCCAACATCAAAGTAAATACATGTACCAATGAGTCGAAAAGATAAGGGTACTTGGTTCAATCCCTAGGTAAACAGACAATTACTTGCGATTCCCCTCTGAATATGCTTTAAAAAATGGGAGGCTTTCTTGCGTTTCTTTTATTTTTAGGAGGATGGATCCTGAATAAGATCACCAAGAGGAGCTGGAGGAGGAAATTCCCCAGAAGGGTCTGCAATGACCGCATCCACGTGTTCCTGGGCTCTAGGGTATCCTTCCTTAGTACCCCTACCTTTGATAGGGAACACTCCCCAACTGCAGTACCTCCAAGAGAATAAATTGGGGGAAAATCCATTTCCCGAGACCCTGTAGGCCCCTAAAAAATAAAAAGGGGAGGGGGGGGGGACCTTTATCATCTCTACATCAAAATAACTTAAGTTCAGTGGTTGAAGATAAAATGACCTCTCCCATCATTCGTGGGAGAATTTCCATCAACACCATGCAGTTCGAGCAGTAATTCCTATCTGTAGGAGCATGGAGAAACTTGTCCATATCATTCAAATAAGTAGCCACCTATTCAAGATCTCCATATACTAAATTACTGGTAGGAGAAATGGCTCCCCCAAATCCTAGAAGGTTGAAACTTCCATCCTGATGAAGCCTCCATATGTCTTCATTTAAGGCATTCTCCCTCAATTCATCCCAAACTCTCTAGGCGTGTGAAAATGTAGCTGTAATTGGGATATCCAGTACTAGAGGATTGGTGCAAGGGAGAAGAGTGGTTTTTGACAACCGAAAATGTTTCCCAGGTGTCCCTACAAACTTAGGACCTCAAGAGGATGAATTTTTACAAGACTATGAGAGAAAGTAAGAAGCTTTTTCTATGGAATCCACAATAGTTGAGCCAATGAATTTGTCATGCTCATCAATGGTTTCTAGTCACAAAATGGATAATACATGATGTGAGTACTTGCAGCGACCAATTAGGGAAAGGATGAGGGTATCAAGGTCCTTAAGGTAGAAACTCACCCTATATAAATCCTAATCAAAAGAAATGTCAGTATATGATGAATCATAGACAATTCCAGTAAACGAAACCTCCCTAGTTTGGTGTTGCTTCCATTAATTGTGAGGGGATCGGTCACTGGTAGGTGGATGACCTTTCAAAAGGTCCCATTGACTACATGACACTAGAAAATCATCCTTAGGGGGAATGGATGGTGAACTCCTGATAGTGTCTTTAGTAGCTTGTTCGGCCACCCGTGAGGTCACGACCCCTTCTTTCACAACTTTCCTCAGGGGGGGGGGAGCCAAGAGGCCTTCAGAGGACTCTTCCCAGTTGATAATGTTCAACAACTCTATTTTTTATCCATTAAATTTTCCCTAAATTCCTTGGAAGTTTTCATGATAGGCACCAGGTCGGCTAATTGGCCATCGATATATGATTTAACTCATGCATCGACATAGTTTTTGGTAAGGAAGGGAACAAAATATCTAGGATCTGGAATTCTGGCCTGAATATGGGTGTCCTCATAGGTGAACATTATCCATATTTAATGAGATATAATTAGATTATTCTTTTGAAGAGCACTATTGAGAGCAGAAGGGCACAACTTATGGACATAGTTGAATTGACGACTAAATCATCAAGGTGCATATCCCTCTCAAATAAGCCCCCCTACGATACGGGTGACCAGTACACCTTCTCTCAAAGAAAAGAAGTATCCTAGGTTGGTAAAGTCTTCATATGAACTATTTGTAACAGTACTAGTAGGGGAATCATAATGTTGATAATAGAAACGTTCATAAGCATTGAGTTAAGCCATTAAGTCCTGCTCGTTATTTTCGGTTTGATCCTCTTTCTTATCCTGTGAATCTTGAGTCACCGGCATGACCCCACTGGTGCTCTAAAGATACATTTGGAGGGTGGAATTCATAATTGGTAAGGAATTGATGAAGGAATAACCTCCTATTTGGGATCCCATCCATCCCCAAAGAATTTAGAAGGGCCCAATCATCCAATAAGGTGAACCCCCCTCACTGATTCGACCCATTAAGTGGTAAATATTGTCCAAAACTAAGATAACTAAATTAATACATATTTTGGTGGTCAACTGAGTGTCCATGATAAAATTTGAGTCCCTTAAACTACCAGATTCTCAGACTGGTAAGAGCTACCTGCTTAGAAACATGGCCATGAAAGTTACTAGTCGAAATAATCGATCGACGTCAGGGATGATCCCCCATCCCCATTTCTGAAAATTCCCCTCTTCCATGGTGGTCCAATAAGTACCTCCTCACCTCCTAGTGGTTCTGGTAGGACATGCCCTAGGTCTCCATGGGTTGGGATCTAGACCATTATGCTTAACAAAAGAGCCTAACCAGTCATCAAAAGGAACATCCTACTTCGGTTAGGGATCAATCTCCTTCGAAAGCGTCTTCTCTTGAATGATAAGTTTTTTGGATGGGGGGGGGGTTCTTTCCTCATCATCCAAAAAAGAGGGGGAGGAAGGAATTCATCATACATGTCCCTGATGATAGGGACTCTTGAAATTAGCCAGATGTCCCAAAGATTGATGCTGACATCCCCATGGGTCAAATGGAAGGTATTGGTGTCTGGAATCCACCTACTTAGGAGATGTGAAATAAGGGAAGTAGGACGATGGGTGTATGTTTGAGAAACCCAAGTAGCTTCGTATAGTCACACGGTCTGTAGCTTAGCTCGAAATTACTCTCAACTTTGGCGAACCCAAAAGGGCCATCCCTAGTCCAAGACAAACGAGAATTCGGAGCGAAGATCCCACTGAGATGACCAACCATGATACTCATTCGTTGTAGCTTTCTGCACGATGCTTTGGTAATAGTGGTCTGTCTGGTCGGGCTTCTGCTGCACTCCCTATAAAGTGTGAGGTGAATTATTCAGCAAAAACCCAAAGGTAGTATATATCTAAAGGTACCACCCCTTGGAAGAAATAAATTCCTTTAGAATAGAGGTATTAATTATCTAGGAAGTAGGATGATCATTTGGATTTGGTACTGGGATCGCTGTATCAGACAATAGACCAAACCCATAAGAAGGAAGCTTGTCTGAAGTCAGATACTCTCATTGGCTTGCTGTAAGTATATTCACTAGAGATTGGTGAAATGGAACGACCAGAGTTTTGTCATTGACCGAATCTACCATGTTCCTTGATCTTTCATTAGTAGTAGAAAGAGGGGCAGTAATATTAGCCTTAGAAGAAGCAGCAACGTCATCAGTAGTCTATGAAGCAACCATTTTAGCTTGCACAGGAAGATCCCAAAGATGATAAAAATTTATTTAAATAAAAGTTTTTGGATAAAAGGCTACAAAGAAATGGATAAAGGACTCAAAATATGTACACATAGATCACCACATACCGTTCCCTAAAATAGTATGCACTAGGAACATTCTTCATACTGCATGATGAGTGGAAGCAACTACCACATACAACTACCGTATGTGGAAACGTTTCACTGTGTACAACCATGGTACATGAACCAACTGCGAGGCGCTGGCCCACAGATCATTTTACGGCAAACAAAAAGGTTCATGGAAGGTGGATACCAAGAAACTAGGCCTTATTAAGTTCATTTTCTAAGGTTACAGATTAAAAGTTTATGTTCTAATTATTAATTCATAAAGTTTGTTTCATTGGTTCAAGATCAGTATATGGGTAGATAAGCAGTGTAGCATTTTCCTACGTGGAATCCAGATTTTAATTTTAAAATTCCACAATTCCATTTGCGAAATCCAAAATTCAGTACATGGATAGAGAAACGGTGAAAAAATCTGTTCATGGAACGTACGAAGTGGTTCATGAACATTATTTTCATAAGAAGCATGGTATGAAAATACTAAGGAATCTTGGGGAGTCGATAGCACTTTTCTCTACTATAAATGGTAAAAGACAAATGACATGGGCCCCTATATATAGGTGTGGTACCCTCCTACTGGGCCTATCGGTTCTTACCGCGAACCATTTCAGTTTAGGACCACTTCTATATCGGAATAGTCCCCTTTATATTCCAGACGAATCTCTTTCCGATGGGGGGAATTTTTAGGATATTGAAAATTTCACCAAGGGAAGATAATTCTCCCACAATCACTTCATAGAAGTAAGTGAGTACTCCTACAAGTCCAGCAAAGTGAATGGAATAAATTTGAGTTTCAAATTTTAGAAGAAAATTGAAGGAATTAAAGTTATCAAAGGATTTCAAATGTCCTGTGTACCATCACTAGGAAAGGTTTGGGGACCGACTAGATCAAAAATCACCTGTATATGGAATGATCTATGAGGTGTTGGCCTGCCGAGCGATGGACAACGAACATGGTGGACCACGAACCGCGTCGTTGAAGGGATGATGCATGCGAATGCGATCTGCATACCATCTCATGAACTTAACAGTTCATGGATGAAGCAAAATTATAGGGTTCTGCAAACCATGATTTCAAACCACATAGCCTCCATAAACCCCAGTTGACCGAGTCTTCCGTGGGTCAGGATATCTCTTCACGGGCTTCGAAAATGGGGCCGCATGCCCAATAGATTCAATTTCCCAGATTCTCTATAAAAGTAGAATAAAAATAATTGAGAAGAAAGAATGATCAAAGCTTAAAGTGGATCCATATTTTGGAAGAAATAACTAGGAGAAGATTCCAACTTCAATCTTGAATCATCGACAAAGACCAAATTGTGAACCATACTCTCCGCTGGTATAACCAGCCGAAAACCATGAAACATGGGAACTAAATAATAATAATAGAATTTCATACCTAATTGGTGAACCTAACACATCTTAATTCTCATCAAAGAACTCCCCACAAATGATAATCCACATGAACCTCCATCAAAATGGTGTTCCACATAGTGTATCTCTACGCAGATTTAACCTGGCACCGTGTACTACATCAATATGTGGATGGAACCCAAAGCGGTGTGATGGACCACGTACTACTATGGTGCACAATGGTCTATACCCATGCCTTTGTATCACATCATTACATGGATAACCCCTCTTCCCGCATACCACTACAGTATGAAGAGCTTCCCCCATCCCAAAAAATAAATCAGTACGTGAAATGGGGTGTTTTCAGTTATTATTTAATCAAGTTCCAACCTCACCCCTTCGATACCATCCAGTCCTCCATAATCCCTCTACAAACCAGTCCATCGACATTAGTCCAACGCCTCCTCCAAAGTCACCAGACCCATATGATCAGACCATTGGGTGCATCAGTGTGCCCCTTTGAGTCTACATTCCCATGGTAAGCAGATTCACAAAGGCTATCCCCACAATGGTTCGGACTTCAAGAATGTCTATGGGTCTACATTTCCATGGTAACCTGGAGTCCAACCTTGGTACACCAACATGAACCTCCCAATTCTAGGGATTAAGTTTTATCCCTTTCTTTTCCATTAAATTATGAATAGTGATTAGTCGAATGAGTTGTGTTCGCTTCTCCTTTGATAAGGATGAAACTCATACCCTTCCTAGAACACATTCTGGATCCCTCCCACTAAGGTAAGTCCCCAATCTTTTGAGGCCAGGCTGCATGACCTTTAATGTCATCTCACATTAAAAGGTTCATTTCTCTGTGCCCTCTCCCACCATCACCCCGACCTCTTCTTCCATAGGCTCTCCGTCTCCCACCAACAAGAGAGGAAGCATGTGGTTGGTTGGATCCCTCAAATCTTCTTATTTCTCACACTGAGCATGACTCACGTGGGCTTAGAGGTTTGTGACGATTACAACATACACACAATATGAACTATGATAACTCTTATTCCTAATCAAACCATGATACGTAGGATGACTACTTGAAGGCCTAAGCTCAAAAGGGTGCCCTTCTAAAAGGGTTCACCCAATTTTGTTCCCCTCAAATGGGAAGCTTCCATGAGTAATCCCCAGAAAATCTAAACTATGATAACTCTTATTACTGATCAAACCAGGATACGTAGGATGCCTACTTGAAGGCCCAAACTCAAAAGGGTTCCCTTCCAAAAGGGTTCACCCAATCATGTCTTCTCAAATGGGAAGCTTCTATGCATAAGCCCCACACAATTCCTAACTGCATGGGTTCTGATTCCTCTCTCTAGGGTATGTAGTAAAACCATTTTATGGGTCTGATCCCAACATCAAGTCACCTTCCATACCCCCATATGATTATAAACTCCAAAGCATGTTATTGTATGGCTCAAGTCAGCATCACCTCTACAACATCAACTATACGTATCCCTAAGACGATCCTGCCAACTAGGGGTATCCCATGGACACACTCTTCAGGAATGAAACAGGGATTAAAAAACATATGAACATGACTTAAATATATAAGAGAGTCCCAGAATAGGCAGTAACTCATCCTAAAAGGGGTTCCATGAGCCTGAATTCCCATCCTCTCAACCAGTGGAGTCCTTAAGTGTCATTGGACAAACCATTATTCAATGAGTGCCTACTTTTGGAAATAAGGTCCATGAATCATGGATACGAGGGCCATTGGGTGTTACTGGATCCACAAATAAACCTATTGGAGACCATCCTAGGAATTTATATCTGAGGAGGACCGGTTGCACAAGTACTTGACCCCATGAAATCGCCTATTGGGACCATCTGACTGTGGAATCTCCTTCACAATATGAAAGGGGTGAGTTACCCAGTCCCCTTGGGGTTAATCCAACCTTAATTTAAAGGATAATGATGTATAATGGGTTGAAACAAAATAAATGGTGAATTTGACAAGAAACTATCTCTGGGAAAAGAGACGGGTGGTGATTCTCTTTGGACCATTCCCTCACCACCCGAAACACGCCACCTTAGAGGCGAAACATATACTATTAAATTTTACTAAATATGATGATTAAAAATATTTAATAAATTTTAATATATTCAATTTCTATAATCGTATGCATTATTTTTAAATAATCATGTGAAATGAAATGAAAACCTGTTTTAGAAAAATGAATTTGCAATAATAAAACTGTATTTACTTCCATTCCTTTCCATGATAAAATGATAAAATTAATGTTAAAATATATTATTGAATATATTATCTATAAATTTCATTAAATCAATTAATAAATATACATTACTTTAATTCATTAATATAAGAACACATTATGCGTATAAAAATAGTTTTTATAAAAATGTATTTTTAAGCCAAAAAATGATCATATACAAAAATAAATTATAATTATGGTTCCTATAAAATTAATTAAAATTATTTATAATTAAAATATAATTATTTTACATTAAGATAAAATTTAAAATATAATGAGACTTTTAATTTAAAATAAATGTTAGTTTTTTTTATAAAAATCATTATTTTTTTACTATTCACTAAGAGATAAAACTGTTTAGAAAAATACTAAAAATTCACCCTAAGATAAAATTGAAATGATTATTTAGAAAATGATATTAATCTCCTAAAATAAATTTATATAATAGGCATAAATTAATTATAATTTTTGTTCATTCAATATGCAATAAAACCCCATTTTTGAAGAAATCATATTTTTACAGCCAAAAATGAAATTACTGAAAATTGAGTATTACTTTATTATGAATTAATCAATATATTTTAATTATTTAAAATAATTTTTAAAATTTTTTTATTACAATTCACACTTTCCATTTTAATGATTAGGTTATAAATGATTACTTTATTATGGTTTATTTTGACTTGGGGTTACGTGTAAGACAATCTATTAAATACTTCACATTTATTTCAAAGGAAATGCATATAAAATCTTGAGGTGTTAAAAAAGTGTTCAATAATAAAGTTTAGAATAATATTTTTAAGAAGATAAATAAACTTTTATCATATTTAAGTGGTGAATATCTTAACTAAGTGTTTATCATCTTTCTATGGGAGTATGGGATTTTATCCCAACTCACTCCTCCTATTATGCCACAATATAATAGTGTTAGTAAAAGGGGGAAATATACCTTACTAGACATGGTACAGTAAAAGATGCATAAAAAAAATCCTTAAATTACCCTTTTGGGGATATTCATTACACACAACATCATATATACCAAACTGAGTAGCAACTAAAGTGAAAAATAGTATTCCTTTTGAGTTATGGAGTAAGAAAAACCCATTTTGTCACATAATCATGAATAGTGGTGTGAGGTGTTTGTTAATTATAAATAAATAAACAATATATCACCCTGATGAATAAAGTGTATCATTATAGGATACCCTAATGAAATGAGGGGATACTACCTATATGAATCATCATAAAAAATAGTTATAGTTTCTAGGAAATATGTTTTACTTAAGAGGGAACACATCCTCAAGAAGGATAATGGGAGAATTATTGACTTCCAAGAAGTAAATGATCAAGATAAACAAGTTTTGGTATGGTAATAAACTCCACAAGTTGTTTTGGAAGTTGCAGTTCCTAAAACATAATTACTACATAGGATCACCATAGAGGTTAGAGAACTAGAAAGTTATGGGTTTCTTGTCACATAAGATGGTGACACATTATTGATTAAAAATAATTAACCATTATTCTATAAATATTTATTAAATATCTATAGAGATAAAAAATGGAAAGAATCCATGAATTCAAAGATGGATTCCATGTAGCAAAATCCTGTGTGGATTTTGGTTGATCCTCTAGAAAATGTAAATCTTGTTGGGTACAAATGGGCATTCAAGATAAAAGTGAACATGGAAGGTCAGGTTAGTACCTATATATAATGGATAGTTCATAAAGGGTTTAGAAAATATGAGGTCATAGACTATATAAAAACCATTTCTCCAGTTTCTGTGATTAAATTCATTAGAATTTCGTTTTCCATAATAGATTTCCATGATTATGAGATTTGATAGATGAATTCCAAAAATTATTTCCTTAATGTGACCCTTTATAAAGATATGTATATGACACATCTAAAAGGATTTGTGACACTAGATGATTCCAAAAAGATATGAAAGTTAAAAAGATCAATTTATGGATTAAATAATGCATCCAGATCATTAAATATTTAGTTCAATGAAGCTAGAAAAGAATTTGGGTTCATTAAGAATGAATGTGTTCCATGTTTTTAAACATGGTTTAGTGGGAGTATGATCATTTTTATATAAGTATATGTTGATTAAATATTACTAATTATAAACTATATGAAATACTTACAAGAGGTTCAATCATGGTTAGGAATGTGATTATCTATGAAGGACTTAGGTGAAGAAACCTACATTCCAGGGATCAAGATCATGTATGACAGATCAAATAGGCAGCTTGGACTAAGTCAAAGTACATACATTATCTAGATACTAAAGAGGTTAAATATAGAAAAATACAAGAGGGTATTGTTTCCAGTGTCACATGGTATGCATCTTTCTAAAAATATTTTTCCTCAGACACAATTGTAAAGAGATATAATGAGTAAGATCCCATACAATTCTATGATACGATCTATCATGTATACCATGTTATGTAAGAGAATTGATGTTAATGATTCTTTGAGAATGGTAGTAAGATATCAAGCTGATCTAAGTGAAAAAATTGGACTTTTATTAAGGACATCCTTAAGTATTTGAGACAAAATAAGGATATTTCTTGATGTATGGATGAGATGAAAAGTTATTAATCAGGGGTTATAAAAATACAAAATTTTAGACATATTGGAATGATATGAAGTTGTAGTTAGGATATGTATTTCTTCACAATAGAGTATATTTGAGATGGATAAGTTCAAAATAGTCAGTTGTCACGAATTCTATAGTGGATTTAGAGTATATCATGACTTCCAATGAATTAAAGGAAGTAGTTTGTATTCCAAACTTTTTCCAAGATCCTGATATAGGGATTATCAGTCAAGACCATATCATATTTTACTGTGATAACACTACATTGGAGGCTCCTTCCAAAGAGGTAAAGACACATTAATGTATAAAAAATATACTTCATAAGTTTCATCTCTTGAGGTATTTTTCTCAATATGGTGAAGTTGAAATGAGTAGAGTATTCATGGAGAAAAAATGGTAATGCTGTTGGTGAATGATTTATCTCAGTAGAGGCATGAGTATCATGTGAGAGGCAGTGGATTGAAGGTTGTTAATAGTGGGATTTAGTGAAAGTTGGAGCCTATTGGAGTTGGATCCCTAGAACCAACTTCTAAGTAATTGATGATTAAATTTATTCATTGTATTGGATATTAATTAAGTTTCTTATCACATCCTAATTGTTCCTCTACATGAAATAGTATATGATAATTCCCTAAGAATATATGTTGTAGTGAAAGATCACAGAATATACCTGCTATGATGAGATCTTAGAGGTTCCATGAAAATATTCTTGAATAAATGTTCTATAATTTAAAGATATCATTTGATGAGATAAAATGATATAGGCTATAAATGGTGTAGACTCATAAAACTTTGAGGCACCCTCTCATGGTGTGCGCCCATGGTAATTTCAAAAGTAAGAGATTATGATAATGAGACTCACTAGTAGGAAATCCACATTTTATGTGTCATTGAATGTACCTAAATGTGAAAATGTTTATTTTTACTAAGACTTTAATATTATTATTAATGAATAATATATAATTTTATGAATTTATGAAAACCATGATGATATATGCTTGAAGTGAAGTATGATATGTTGGGTGCTTCATGAGTGATATTTCATTAATGAATAATGTAAGAAAGGATTTATCCCTTATGTTCCTTGATAGAAGTTGAAATATCATGTCATTTTATGGGAATGGAACTGCCTAGATAAATCCATGTCCATGGTGTTTTCTGGGAATATTCATTAATGTAATGTCAAATAAAGGACCATAGAGAACATAGATTGATGACACTAGTATGAAAATTTCTTGATTAGAGATATCACGGTAAATGATTTATATTACACAGTAAGAATTCATAAGAGGTTATATGTCATTGTGATATTAAATTCATTATCTATGGGTTCCTTGACATGTTTCTAGACACTAACCTTATAATTTAAGCGTCTCCACCTATTACCACTGAGAAAGAGGCCTATAGGGTCACATGCTAAGTTTATCCAGAATCTTGGCAAAATTAAATGTTGAATTTAACAATTTAGAATAAATATTATTCCGAATTTATGGTTTAATAATTATTCAGGTTTGGATGATAACTAATATTTAATCAAAAGTTACTTGAAAGTGTTAGTGATTTAAATAATAACAATAAATATTTATTTGAAAATTTTGGCAAATATAACATTTAATATATTTCTAAATGAATAATATAGTGATATTTATTAATTAAATAAATGATTATTATTTAAGGTTTAGTAAATATTGAGGAGGATAAGTAGACATAGCATAATAGTCTAGTTGAAAATGATGTAAATGATATTTATTTATATATATATATTCTTAAGTGATGCACATGTATAGTGAATAATAATAATAATAATATTAATATTATTAGACATAGGGATAACTAATAATTATAGAATTAACATGTTTCTTATGTAAAAATTTCTAACCCTAAACATGCCATAATAAATATTTAATTATATCACTTTCCATAGACACACTCGTTGTGTACAACAAACAAAGATAAAATCTATCAATCCATAAAGAGTGTTCTAGAGATCTTGAGTATTCTATCTCCTCACCTTCTCTCAAGACATGAAGAAAACATCAAAAATTCTTCATCCTTGAAGAGAATCTAATAATGATCAACCACGAATAATTAAAGCATCCAAGATCAACTATGCAAGCATATTATGATTCTATGATGATGTTCAGAGATTGTGGTGCACATGTAGATCATTGTTAGAGGTATTCTACACTTGGATATTGCAATTTAATGATGATATGATAAGATTTATTCAACTAGCTCATCAATGAAGAATTAATTACAAGTTACGGTAATTCTACATTTTCTTATAAAGTAATTATAAATTACATGTGATGATCCTACTCTTCTAGTTATTATGTTTAATCAAGTCACGTAATCTATAAATTCCATTTTTCATAACATAATTCATTTTTATCTTATATTATTCATAAATTAACACTAAAATCCAAGTTTTCCATGCTAAATAGGATATTTGATATGCGTAGAGCATAAAAACCTATAATGTCCCATGTTTAGATGGGGTTAAATTTTCAATAGTTTTTTTGGAAATTTTCATTGTTGGATGGTACATATTCTAAACCAAGACTTAAAACAAAATTTCAAGAGTGGTATCACTTAAATGTGATTTTTTAGATGTGGTTTATGTTTCAAGAGGTTCCATGGGAGTCTAGCTGAGTTTCAAGAGCACCGATCCTGAAAACTCAAGCTTAGGAGGAGCTGATCAGGGTGCATGGTTTGTTTGAAACCATGTGGTCTATAGGTGAAACCATGTGGCCTAACCTAGTGATGTAGCAGGTGTTTCACAAGCTATGCATAATTTTCCCAAACCATGCGATTAGGCCGCACCCTTAGTGCCACTTAACTTATATACATAGTTTAGGTCCAAAATTTACCTAACCATGTGAGCCAACCACACAGTGTGTGGATTTGAGTAGTGAAGCTTTCACGGTTGGCGCACAATTATCCAAACTGTGTGGCTCATTGAAGAGGGATGAAATGACCATTTTCCCCTCCAACTTATTTCTTTCTCTCCCTCCTTTCTCACTCGTGCACAGCAAGGGAGTCATGTTGGATATCTACTCCTCTTCTCTCTTAGGATTTGATGTAGGATATTCATCTGATCTCTATTTCACATGTTGTTAGTTGCATTGGAACTACATAGTTAAGATCTCAACTCCTCATGCTTATCTTCTTCCTCTACCTCTCCTTACAGAGTTCTAAATCTATGTGATCTATTTTTCACTATTTTCAAATCATTGGAGGATTATTACAATTTATTCCTTTTCATCTCAAATGAAATCTTGATACTGAATGTGTGGACCATCCTAAGAATGAGGTAGGTGGTATAGTTTCTTTTACCTAAAAGTCACTTTGTTTATGTAATTTTTATGTTCTACTATGCAACAAAATTTTCTAGGTGTCACTCCTAAATTATTAAATGTTTTCAATTAATTGGTTAGACCATGTATTGATTACCTTAAACTTCATTTCATGGTTGGAGGTGATAACCTCAACCCAAATCACCCCATTAGAGTGATTTTAACACTATTCATTCAGTGTGTAATTGTTTTCCTTTCATTGATCCACCCCTTTAGGGTGTGTTTCTTAATCACATTGATTGAAATGATTGTCCTACTTAAACCACCTTCTTGGGTGAGTTTATTTCTTAAATTATGAATGAGATGGTTGAATTTAATTAAATGAATTGTTTGGTTGAGATATCATGTTTTTTAATAAAACCCATCTATTGAGGAGTAATGTCCTATAAATCAAAAGTGATTGGATTCATGAGGTGTAAATTTTATCATTAGCATGGTGCTTCCCATATATTTCCTAATTATTGTTAAATGAAATTTCCCCTTATGAATTACAAATGAAATTTCCTAGTAGTATGAAATTGAATTGATTGTGTCATGGATGGTCTTATGGCCTGTGTTTTAAATGTTAAAATGAATTATATTAAAAAGGATCCACTGCACCCTGAGAAATTCCAATTTCTTATTTATAAAATGTTGAGCTAAGGGATCTTAGAGAAAGTGGGATTACCTTAAATTATTTTTATGCTTGGAGGGACCTTATTTAGGGTCGTTGGGCATGGAGTCCCACACCAATAGGTTGAGGATGGTGGTAATGGCATCACACATCACTTGTGTAGTTAGGAATGACATCTCACACCCCCTCAATTAGGATGCTGAGCATGATGGTCACATCCATGAGTAGGATAACGGACGTGATTTCCATATCCTATTTCGTACACTTGGGATTATGACATGTTTATTATAAGAACTTTTTTTATCATTATTTTTTTCCCATGAGATTGTTGGATGGGATGTCCTTTTATCTGATTGAGCTATTCCAGACATGAAATCCCTTATAGAGTATGATAATTTATGATTATACGTAGACACTTGAGATACACCTTGAGTCCTTCTAGTGTTACCCTTTCACACACACACACACACACACACTCATATACCCATATAATATTTTTTGTGTATTATTGGGAACTAATCCACGAGTCCATGTTGGGAAATGTATATCTATGTAAATGATTTTCTGTTGTATGCATATATATACATGGTGATGGTTGGGTAGAGAGATCCCATCTTAGACCAAAGTAGTTATACTCGATTATTTATCCTTGAGGAACCTGAGCCCAACCAATTTACATTTATTATTATAGAACTGATCTACTTTTGATATATGTTCACAATAATTTATTATATATTCAGGGACTAGAATATGAATTAGACACTATTGGTGGTGTCCTAATGAGTTTATCTCACACCATATTCAGGCTACCATTGTTCCGGGTACCCAAACAGATCTCATGGTTGTAGGATCAGATACCTAGATTATGATTTCTTGCTTTATGCTTATAGGATAGGATAGAGTACAAGAGAAGAGGACCGAGCTCAGGCTCATGATGATATTAGAGATAGTTGTAGTGTCTTTTAATTTTTTATTTACCTTACCTATGTATATGTTACTATCTGTATGTTTATTTATGCATATTATAGCATATCATTTATTATTTTATTATAATGGATTGTTATTTGATATTATATTCAACTACCTTGTTTTATTGTTTCTTATGTTGTATTTATTACTATTAAATAGGGTATATTCTCCCCAACATAACTCTTTTAGTGCATTGCTGCTAGTCGGAAGCCTTTGGCATATGGGGAGGCGTGCTTAAGTCTTAATGGTCAACCATCTCAGAGAACCATTTAAGTGGAATCCAGATTGGGATACCAAAAATGGAATTAGAGGGTATTTTCCTTTTGTATTACTATTTGGGAAGATATACAGGAGACTAGGAATGTGTTGGAACTTGATAAATAGATTGTGTTTGGGTCCGTCCAACCCACACATGAGGGAAATATCAAGTGGTTAGGGAATGTGACTGTTGTTCTATATCACTATCGATTATTATTTCACCTTGGGTGACTATTTTATTTCATATGGTTATTGATTTATAGATTTTATGGATTATACCATTTTCTTGATATGGAAAGGAGATATTGTTACATGCATCATACTAAGCATGTAGAGGATTCAAATTCCATGTATATACCATGACACGTAGGTTGAATTATAGAATACATGATACTAGTGAGTTGTGGCTTGGGTGATATTTCATGTTTTGTGATCTATATTAGCATGATTTCTTGTTTACTTGCTAAGATAATTATTTTAGTATGCTTAATTATTTTCCATTCTTGAGAGTTTCTTACTTATGCAGTGACTTTCCATGCTTCTATAATCACATGACTTGTTTAATTTTACACCATGATTGGGTGATATATGCCATTATTTCCTTTATTTATTGCTTGTACTAGAATGCTTAGTGATGATCATGATATATGTTCGATTAAATAAAATGTCAGCATCAACCAAAATAATGTTTTCATACACAGGTGGATGGTAGAATTATATTTAATCAAATAATTGTTTTGTGTTTGATCCATGAAGCATTGGTTGCATGGGATAAAACATTAATGGTTTCAATTAAATAGATTCTAGAATAGAAATTTATAGAGTGTATGGATGTATTATAAATTAGAATATGGCAACCCATATGATTGATCCATATTTTACAGATTTGTTTTGTCTAAAAAAATATATGAAATCTTTATGCAATCAAATTAGAACCAATGGTCCAATTTATAAGGTGTATGGGACCTTATAAATTGTAAAATAGTGATCCATCTAACTAGACCTTTATGTGGAATAAGAAATTTTAAATTTTTGATTTATAAATGAATGATTAATGAGTTAACATATTGGGAACTTAAATTGTAAATAAAATATTTTTTTTGAAAAATTTAAAACAAGTACTTGATAATGTCAGTTAACTACCTAATATGTATATATATATATATATTAAAAATTATAAATTATTGCATCTATATTATCTTGGCATGAAGACCAGTATGGTTTAATTCTTAAAATTCACTATTATACCCACGTAGGTCAGTTGGGGCATGTTTCTTATGAGATAAATTGGATTTTACCTAAGTAGGTTAGTTTTAATATGATATTCTTATGAGATAAACCCTTTTAAGGGTGTTTTAAAAAATCTTGAATAAATTAATGGGACCCATTTAGGTCACCTTACCCATTTATATTTCTTAGTTCTCAACCCCATGGGGGTATGCTGGTGCATATGGAATGGTCTTTTAAAGTGTTAGTATCCATGTATATAGTGCACTGATTCATGTGTGGTAGAATCTTGCTGAACCCGTTTCCTTTAAATAATACAAGACCATTTTAGTCTATTCTGTTCCTCTTATATCAGGATAAGGTTAATTAATATTCTAATTATAAACTAAAGGTTGTTCCCATATATAGGTTGAAATTGAAATTTTCTTTAATCGATCCAGATGTAAAATTATTTAATCAAATAAATGGTTAAAAAGGGAATTGTGAGATAATTTTCCAAATTCTGTATGATAGAAGATAAATAAAATTCTCAGTATAGTTTATATAACAATTGGTACTTAATGTCCTTAATTTTTGAATTTCTTAATCTTTTTAATATATAATCATTGTTTAAATTCATAAAAATTAGAACCTCATATAGGTGTTGTAATGGAAAACCTTGTGTAAGGGACCATTTTTGATGTTTCCTTGTAGTGGAAATGTAGATGTTTTTTTTAGAATCCAGTTGAATACTTCCTAGGAAACGTTGGACCTAGGGTTTAGGTGGTAAATCCTAGTGATCTTTTCATGTGAGGCATTGTTTTATAGTCGGTTCCTTGTGTTTGGTACGAGGCTATCCCTATAGAGGTAGTGCTCCCAGAACCTTTCAACATTGCCAAATTCCTATCACAAGCTCTTCGATGAAAGGTGCCATTCAGGTTGCATTTTTCTCAAGTAGGACTCCTAGTAACAAGGAAACACCCCCAAATAAATGGGTTATCTCATGGGAAAGTTGATCCTATTTAGAGGTGTGAGCATCGTGTAATGCTCTAGTTCAGTAGGATAGACATCCCTTAGGCATGATTGACCACTTCATAGGTTATGTTACCTTTCTCTTCTTTTAGTTGGATATCACATGTTTGGAATACATAGTACTAGTTGCGATGTTTTGATATCATGGAGGCATGTTTCGTTACAAACATTGCCTTCTGAGTTTATGTGGCATGTTAAATAGTCTTTTGTTCGAGTAACAAGTTCATGTAATTCCTTAAATCAAATTCTTACCCAATAACTTTGATTAAGGGTTATGGGTCCTTTAAGGTTGTGGTTATAGTAATCCCTTCAGAAGAGTGACCGAGTGTTGTATTCTCATTAGATTCATTACACCTTTTAGGTGGAAATAGAGATTTGCAGTTTTCCTGGTGATTTGGGATAACGTTTTACAAAGGATTGTGTGGTGTGTTCCGGATGATCTGGATTCATTTTGGTTTCTACACCTAATGATGATGTTGTACATAAAATTGAATCAATAGGATTTTCATGTGTATATCTAAATGTGAATCTTATATAGTTCACTTATGAGTGACTAAATCACCTATAATCTTGTAATTCACTTGTTAAAATATGTTGACCAAGACTAGGAACCAAGATCAGTGGTGATAGAACACGTACCATCAGTTTTTTCTTCTTTCAGAAGGAGACAAATAAGACCCTCTTAAGTTGGGAAGAATTCCATTAGTTTTAAAGAACATATACTTCCAATTATAAGGAACACAATTGTGAAGGTCCATTCTTAAATGGTCATAACGGGTTTAAAGTCTGATAAGATTATTAAGCATTCAAAACCTTAAAATAATGCCATGAGGTAGGAAATCATTTGATACGTAATGGATTGTGGATTCCTATCTCAAGGTGAGTTTCAAGGGAGATCATACCTTAATAAGATTAACATTATAGGTAGCATGGTCATCTTGGACTTGGTGATGAAAGACTCGTAGGAGTTTGAGTCGGGTTTGGAATTGGGTGGTATAGGAGTGTAAACACATTGCATAACATAGGTTTGGTACACCCTAGTTGTGTGGGGTACCATTTGGATAACCAATAGGTGGTTGGATGAGTGCAATCCTAGGACCGATAGTTTATACTTGATGCTTTTGATCATGGTGAACCATCACTTGGGTAAACTAAAGGTAGTTCCCTTGATAAGGGCTATTTTGAAATCAAATTGGGGGACATGAGACGGCTGGACCATGTTGAACCTAGACACCCATGGTCTGGTGAAGGGGTGTCAGGTGTTGGGTAATGTCATTGTATAATTTTTTAAATGTGAGCAAGGATCAGGAAGAGAAATATATTCCTATAGTAACATCTTGGTGTACTAATGGTTTAATGGAGAGCTTGACCCCTATCTTGACTTTGTACTGATTACGCTGAGAGAGAGTCAGTTTTACTCTGAGATAAAAAAATTTAATACCTTTATCTATTTTGAAATATGGAATCCTTTTGAGTGTGCTCTAGGAGAAGGTTAAAGGAATCCTTATGGTTTGAAGTCCACCATTGGTAGATGACAGATGAACCTATTGAGATAAGGGTCATGGTAATATGGAAATGGTTATGGATAGTTGTTGTAGCACTCATGTGCCATTTATAAATGAACTTGGTATGGTTCAGTTAAGATGCACCAACAAAAGTTTATTATAGGATTCAGTGTGTGTGCTCTATGAAATCTTGTGGTTACTTCACTTAAATGATTTGGATATATCGTTTGAAATGCACCGAATGCCTATGTTATGTGGTTTTGAGAATAGTCAATTGGAGGTGGTTTGACTATGGATATTTAAAAAGGAGTTTTATGTTAACTGTGCAACCATTTCGTTCAAACCATTGATTTAAATGAGTGCTATGGAAGGGATCATTTGTAATTTCTAGTGGAAGCCAAAGTGACAAATTGAGATGGGTCAATAAAATCTAACCACTGGAATTAAAGTGAGGACTAGGGGTAGTGTCCTCACATGCATTCAGGTGTATCATTTGGAGAAACATACTGGGAGAATCATTAGGATGTAGAAAAAGTGATTTGGTAGGAAATTCTGATGGTTCATGTACCATGACTCAGAATTGGTCATTCAAGTATTAAGACCTAAGGTGAGAAGCACCTTGGACTGATTGATTAAATAAATGATGGTGGGATTGTGTCTTAGGTTAAATGGATATAAGGTTTTTGTAAGTTTTGTCTTGTTGTTTTAATAGAGGACGAGAGAATTGGATTGAGTATCAGTAGCTTTAGTATGGTATGATTAAGTGAATTTTGCAGGTTAGTTGGGTGTTACGAGATGCAACATGGCCGTATTAGTGGATGTTCTCAACCCAGGTAGACTAAGTAACGTTTTAATCCTTTCCTCAAGGATTCTTGGGGATGATAAGTTCTAAGGTGGGATGATTTTAACATCCTGTGTTTTGGACTGGGTTAAATTTTCAAGAGTTTATAGAACTTTTTATTGGTGGATAAAAAAAGATTCTAAAATGAGCCTTAGAACAAAATTTCGAGACTAGAATATCTTAAATTTGATGCTTTTAGATGTGGTTTAAAGCCCGATAGGTTCCTTAAGAGTATCATAGTGTTTTAAGAGTGTTAGTCCTAGAGACTCAAGATCAAGAGGATCTGATCATGGCACATAGTTTCTCTAAAATTGTGCATCCCTAAGGTGAAACTTTGGGACCTAGACCAGTGATGCAGTAGTTTTCACACAGGTTTCACATTGTTTTCCCAAACCGTGCGCCTAGCCTGCACCCTTAGTTCCACTTCACTAGTAGTTACACTTGGTTTAGACACATGGTTTTCCTAACCATGTGGTGTGTGGTTTTGATCAGTGAATCCCATATAGTTGTTGCACAGTTATCCAAACCATGTGGCCTAACCATTCATCTCATTAAAGAGGGATAAAATAACTATTTCCTCTACAGCTTATTTCTTTTCCCCCTCCTTTCTCACTCGTGCACACCAAGGGCGTTGCATGGGAGTTATCCTCCTCTCATATACTAGGATTTTAACTAGGATCATCTTTCAATCTTGGTTTCACTCTCTGCTGGTTGAGTTGGAACCACATAGGTAAGATCTCAACTCCTCACGCTTCTCTTATTCATCTACCTATCCTTATTGAAATATAAATCCATTTGAGCTATTTTGTCCTATTTTTAGAGCATTGGATGATTCCTCCAATTTCTTCCATTTTGGATCAAATAAAAGGTCTATACCAGATGTGTGGGCCGTACTAAGCATGGGGTAGGTGGTCTAGTTTATTTTCCCTAAAAGTCATGTATTTTATATAGTTTTTTACTTTGTTCTGTGTACCATAATTTTTTGGGTGTCACTTCTAAATTATTAAATGCTTTGAATTAAATGGTTAGACCATGTATTGATTACCTTAGACTCCATTTCATGATTGGAGGTGATAAAATCAACCTAAATCACCCCATTATGGTGATTTAAACACTCTTCCTTTAGTTTTTAATTTTCTTTTTTTATTGAACCACCCCTTTAGGGTGTGTTTCTTAATTACATCAACCAAAATGATTTACTTACTTATATCACCATCTAGGGTAAATTTATTTATTAAATTATTAATGATATTGTTGAATTTAATTAAATTAATTATTTGGATTAGCTATCCTGGTTTCTTATAAAACCCTTATGTTTAGGTACTCTATATTATAAATCAAAAGTGTTTAGATTGATGATGTGTGAATTTAATCATCAGACAGAGTGATTCCCATGTAATTCATAGTTCTTTTTAAATGAATTGGACTCCTTATTAATTACAAATGAAATTTACTAGTGGTGTGAACTTGAATTGATTATGTAATGGATGGTCTTATGGCCTGTGTTTTAAATGTTAGAAAGAAATATATTAAAAAGGATCCATTAAACCTTGAGCGATTATGGTTTCATCTTTACAAAACGTCGGGATAAGGTCTCATAGGAAAAGTGGTATTAGTTTACATTATTTTTATGATTGGAGGGACCTTGGTTAGTTTCATTGGGAATGGAATCTCACAACCCCAGTAAAGGATGGTGGGAATGGAATCTCATATTTATTAGGTAGTTGGGAATGATGTCTCACCAACCCTTGATTAGGATGTTGAGCATTAGGGTCACATCCATAAGCAGGATGACAGATGTGATTTTCATATCCCATTTTAGACACTTGGTCTTATGACCTGTTTATTATAAGAACCTATTTTATCATTATTATTTTCCCATGAGAATATCAGATGGGTTGTCATTTTCTCAGATTTTTCTATTATGGGAATGAAATCCCTTGAAGATTATGATACTATATAATTATACATGGACAGTTGAGTTATGCCTTAGGTCTTTCTAGTTTCACAAACACACAGACAAACACACACACACACACATGATATTATTATGTGGATTCCTGGTCAATAATCCACAGGTCCACGATGGGAAATGTATATCTATGCAAATTATTTTTATAAATATGAATATATATATATATAGGACAATAGTTGGGTAGAGAGATCCCGACTCAGGATGAAGTTGGTATACTCGGCTAGGTATCCTTAAGGAACCTGAGCCAAACTGATTTATACTTGTTATTACAACACTGATTTACTTTTTATATACTTGAACACTGATTTTTTATATCTACACGGACTAGATTATGCATTAGAAACCATTGGTGGTGGACTACTAAGTTTATATCACACTATGTTTGGGCCTCTATTACACTGGGGTACCTAAACAAATTTCATGGTTGGAGAATCAGGTTCCAAGAATGTGCTTGCTTGCTGTTATGCTTATGGTCTAGGATAGAGTATAAGAGCAGAGGACTGAGATCAGGTTCATAATGCCATTGGAGATAGTTTCTACATATTTTAATTATTTATTTACCTGCCCTGTGTATATGTTACCAACTGTATGTTTATTTCTGTATATTATATCATGCTCATGCATTGATCATTAATTATTTTATTATAATGGATTTTTAGTTGTTATTATATTCCATTGCCTTGTTTTCTTATTTCTTCCGTTGTATTTCGTACTAATCTAGTTGGTATAGTCCCCCTACCACACCTCCTTTAGACCCCTGATGATATTTGGTAGCCTTTGGTGTATAGGGAGGCATGCTTGAGGCATAGTGGATAACTGGAACGGTGCACCATTTAAGTGGAATTCGCTCTGAGATAATACAAAATCAATTATGGAATAACATTTAAATCATATATATAAGGATAAATAATCAATAAAATATAAAAAAATATCCAACTAAAACATGATGATAAATAAATATACACCACTTTATATACATTAAGTACAAGTCCCATATATATAATAATAAAAAAATAAATAAAATAGAGACTAAATAGAAGGATGATCGACAATACAAAGTACATAATAAAAAAATAAGAAAAAATGAGACAAAAAGTAATCTATTTCCATGTGACGTGTCATCATCCCTCACATGTGACATACTCCAAAACCCAAAAAACACTTTGAACCTTCACATAGATAAAATGAATCTTTTTTTAACCATTTCATGAGAAAAAAATCCTAGATACATAAAAAAAATCATGTAGGGAGTGAGTATAAAACTAACAAGCTACCTTCAAGAGATTTTATGAAATCCTACTCAAATACTAAAACCAACATTCTAGTTTTTAAATTAAAATAAAATAAATCAAATTTCCTTCAAAATACAAAATATTATAAACAAAATATATTTATTAGTTTTAAAATCAACTTTGAAAAAATGGGTGTCTAAAACCATTTCATTAAATTTCAAGATAAGAGAGATGTAAAACATTTAATTCATTTAATAATAAATATAAATAAAACCAAACCATAAGATAATCAGATCTTGTGACCAGACATATAAATATAAAAAATTAAACCACCTTTATAGTGGTGATGTGATCCTATATTATCACCTAACTCGAATAATCTAATCAAGATTAGGTTCTCCCACTAAATATGGATGATCATGGATAACTAGTGGAGGACCTATATCTAAGGATACCCCTAAACCTAACCTCTCTATGATATTTCAAAGAATATTATACAAGATCCTAATAATAAAAATCACACATTTCATAATCCCATACTTCCTTCATAGAAACAACTCCTTATCAATGTGAATTAAAGATTTATGATGTCAAATAATATGTCATTTCATATAAAATTTAAATAAAATAAAGGGGAAAATTTCACAATATACCTCTACTAGAACACCTATTGGGAAAAAATTCAAGATAGAAGTGATCCCCAAAACTCACCTCTAATATGACATGGGTTAGAGACTAGCACTGTGGTTATAAATCCTAAAATACGGGAGGAATTACCCTCATAAATAAATAAAAAATAAATCAACTACTAATCAACATCATATCTATAAAATAAAATAACCATAAACTTAATAATATGAATATAAAATTATATAAAAAAAATCTCTAAAGTAAATACCAAATAGAAAATAAATCATAAGGCATCAAATCTAACTCAAAAAATAAACAAACACTACATTGAGAGTTATTAATTCATATATTGATCATCAAATCCATCCTGTCAATTTATAAAAGCAATATATAGAAGTAGGTGTGATCGTATAATTATAATAAAAAAGTATCCTCCTCGGAAATTATAATACTAAAGTGGAAGAAGCATATTTAAATTTTTGTGAATAAATAATGAAACTAACTTTTTTACTTATACTGGGTCAACTATTATCTCATCCTCACCAAGGACCACTCAACTGTTGAAACCAAGAGGTTGTTTATTGGATTTGTTTAAAATAGTCCTTAGTAGTCTGTAAGTGTTGAAAATTATATATATT
Organism: Viscum album; assembly: GCA_963277665.1. NCBI lineage: Eukaryota > Viridiplantae > Streptophyta > Magnoliopsida > Santalales > Viscaceae > Viscum > Viscum album. The sequence continues at coordinate 1,362,172,844 of OY728156.1, read as the reverse complement.
GAACTAGTTGAATGGGTTGATATGACCTATATAGAGTGGTTTATAAGTATATAAGTTATAGTGAATATACATGGTAAATGGATGTAGTTGATGGTGACCATATACATGTATAACTCATTTGAAAATTATGGATTAAAAATCAAGAATCCACATGGAAGGAAATCATAGTGAAATTATCATTGAGAAGTAGTGATATATTATCTAGGAATGATATGGTATCAACAAGGTTTTGTATGAATATTTAGAAAGTATTCTATAGATGTTTTTTTTGAGATTCCAAATAGAAAATCATAATATTATCTCTAAAGTCTTGAAGAAGGGTATTAAGTTTTGAGTTGATCTATAAGTTTTTATGGGATTCAAATGATTGAATATTAAAAAGTTAATTATAAAGGGTTTTTAAGAGTTATTGGTAGCACAATAATACTTTACTTGACATTACTACATATTTAGGACATGGTATATAGAGCAGTTAAGTATGAAGAAATAACGATGTCTCAAACAAATGGGCCATGTCATGAATGAAGTTTCAATATGAAAAGTTGTATAATTTTATAGTGTTTGATTTTTTTGGGTATAAAATATCTGAAGAAGTTGATAATTTTGTTGGAGTAATTCCAAATTTAATTTTGGAGAAAAGGTATGAATTTCATGCTTGTGAAAGAGATTTTTCACTAGTTTATTGTGTGCTTTTCTAGTCACATACTAGTCTAGGAGATAGTCATATAATAGTCTACATGGGTGAAATGTGAAATTCATATGCACTAGTGGAGAAGATAACCAAGAACTTGTTTTGTGATTATTAGGTTTCATGCAAGTTAAGGTGTCACCTACAGGTGGCTTTGTGTGAATAATGCACCACAAAAATTTGATTTGAACATTTGAGTGAAGTTTAGGTGTTTTCCTATAAATACAAGGTAATACCCTATTTTGAATTGTGAATGAATATCCAAAGAAGGTTAAAACTATTAGACTTCATGTAGGAGTTACATGAAGCATAGGGATTCATGAAGGAGTTTCATAAAGAGGCCCAAGCAAAGGAGTAATTCAAACATGGTTTTGTGGAGTAGAGTTGAGCATGGGAGTTGTGCAAAGAAAAATTATGTAAATAGACTTGAGTGAAAAAATCTACATGAACATAGTTTCATGAATAGGATAGATAAAATGAAGTATAGAGAATATACCTAGGAAAACTCACTTTACAAATGTTAGTTGTATGAAAAACACTTTAGATAGAAAAATTGGGTGAAGAAGGTTGTATGAAGATACCTAGGAGAACCATACCTAAGAGAAGGTACCTCAGTGAACCATACCTGAGAAAAGGTGTCTAGGTGAACTATACCTAATTGAATTTACTTAGGAGAATGATAAATAGTACATCTGGGGTTTGAGATTTAATTAATGGAGGAATAAGAGATCCATAGGAAATTTCATTAATTTATCCAGTTTCATTTATGTAGAGATGGTTCTAAGGAAGAAGGTAGAGCATCCATATCTATACCTAGCTATAGAATAGGAAAAAGTGGAACATGAAAATTATAATGTGGAATTATCCTAATATATAAAAGAAATATTTCTAGTAAAATATTGTGGGAAAAAAATACTCAACTCTCACATTATAGAGTTAATCTCATCCAAAATTAAAGAATAAGATCACACTAAGAATAAACAAAATAGAGCATCAAATTAGTATTTCTAATCCACGAAGAGTTTCACAATGAACAGATACAAACCATAATGTCCCTAATCTATTGAAGATACCCTCATGTCTATAAATTGATTATAACTTTATCCAAGCAGTGCGTGGATGTGATAAATATGTAGTTTCCCTTGTTTGAGGAGTGATTGAACCTTAAATATTTTAAAATTACTGAACTAGTGAATCATATTATATTTCATGACATCAAAAAATCATCAGTGTGTGCCCCTTGGATGTAGTACTTTGTGGTGAACCAAGTAAAATATTTATGTTCTATGCATGATTTAATTTATTATATATTAGGTTATTTTTTGGTGAGGTTATGAGAGAGAATTATTGTGAGATAGGTTGAACAAATTTTTGTTAATATAGGAAAAGTATCCTAAAATATAAAAATGAAATAGTTATTGGAAAAGGATTAAATTGACCCACACCTTGATCCACCCCCCTCTAAGGGTGTATCTATTTGAAACAATTGATATTAGAGAATAAATTTTCTATCTTGGTGTTCAACCTCATAATCTATTTTTTAATTTTAATCATTAAATAATTATTTTATCATTTAAAAGGTTTTATAAACTTCTAGGTTTTTCTTATAATTTCATAAAATTTACATTTTTGTTAAAAACTATATTTTTCCCTATTCACCTAAAAATCAATTTTTTTTAAAATTAAAAAACAAATAACACTATGATATTTTTAAATTTCTAAATAAAAAAAGAAATTAATTTTTAATAATTTATATTCCAATATTTATAATTTTTTTAAATATGAAATATAAAGAAACATTATTTTTTATAGAAAAATAAAATTTCCTTTTTAAAGTTAAAATGAAAAATGTGTAAAAAACAAGTGAACAATAACTAATTAAATTAATAATTTTTTTTATCATCCTATTTTCTATTTACATATCCCATTAATATCTATTCATAATGTCTAAGCATAAGGTACACTGTGGTGGTAGTCGAAGGTTGTTATTCCACTAGCAAAAATCTCTTGGAAATTTCTAAGTGCCTAAATTTCCCTCACATTTTATTTTTATCGTACTATAATTTTTTGTGTTTATTTGGGAATGGTAATGAGAAAACAATACCTAATAAACCTACTTACCAAGCTCTAATAAATGAGATTTATAAGGTAGACTTATGCTACCTGATGCCATTTCTTTCTTTTTTATTTGTAGATTTCGTAATATAGTTACCTCCTTTTATAACCATTAATTTAACAACTATATTATAATGTTAACCTTTTATTTTGACATATAGTTATTTCATTTTAGTTAATTGTTTTTTGTGAAAAATTATATTAATATAATATTAATTTAAGGAACATACATATTGAAATCTTGGGTTGTCACACCTTCAAAATCCTCAAACATGTCAGGGAAGTATCTTATCATCTAGAACTTCCACTAAAACTATATTAATTGAAAGATGTGTTCTATTTATCTATTTTAAAGAAGTATATTACTGATCCATCAAATACATCGAAATAAAATTTTATACAATAAGAACATGGCCTATATTATGTGGAATAACTGACAGAAATTTTGGATCATAGAGATAAAGTATTATGAGGAAAAATTACTCACTTCGTTATTGTGATATGGAGGAATCATAACTTTGAGGAAGAAATATGGTAACCCAAAAATGTAATTATGGAAGAGTACCCTCATTCGTTTTCATTAAAGTAAAAAAATTTCAAGGATGAATTTTTTTAAGGGGATTAAAATGTAATACCCCTTATTTTACTATTTATTTTTAAATTAAATAAATATTATATTGAATAACTTGTTTCATAGGGACCACCAAAATAAAATGAACCACAATAAATTTTATAAATATAAAATATTAAAATTCAAGATTAGTATTAATATATTATGAGAATACAACCTGGAACATTATTAGAAAAATTATAAGAAGAATAAAACCCCATTAAATAAAAATACCACGAACATAAATTCCTTATCCCTATAGGTTTCCATGAATATAATAACCCTAATTTCAATTATGGAAATAAAGGAAAAAAAATTAAAATATAATTTACATGTTGAGAGAGAGATAAATGAATATTATAAATGATTTTTTGTTTTATGTAAGGTTCTATATATTAATGGAATCTGACCATTATATATATGGTCATTGGAAATATTGTTGTTGGATATATGGTCATTAGAAATATGGTAATTGGATATATGGTTATTATGTATGTATGTATCAAATACGTATATTTAAGTTGTTTAATTTTTAGTAAATAATTAAAAATAATATAATTCACAAATAAAAAATACTTTTGGAGTGAAATAAAGAGATAACATTTAATTAAAATATTTTATTACAATTTTTTTATGTATTACATATTATTGTTAAGGAATGATTTGATATGTTTATAAAATTAAAATAAAGATTCTAATACATATGTACTGATAAAGTTTAAGGTTTATAAGATAAATAATTAATTTTAAGGAGATGTGATTAAAATCATTTAATGCTAATAAAGATATATTTTTAATGAACTATTTTTAAATTATTGTGTATTTTTATCTTAATAAATTAAATTGATTACTTTTAAATGATGGATACAATGTAATGATTCAATTTATAAAATATTAAATTAACAATTATTTAATTAGTAATTTATTTTAAATAATATTACAAACACTTAATGTTTAAAAAGCTAATTGTTTATAAAAACAATTTTTTCTATATATTATATTTTCAATTAATAGTTAAATTTATATTATTTATAAATTGTAATGGATTAAATACAGTTAAAATTTTTATTTAAATTTTCAAAATTATTTAGGAAGGTAAATTTCTTATTTAGGCGTAAAAAAGTTATAATGGTAAAAGGTTAGTTACCACATTGAAGGTAAAATGTGGAAAAAGGGTTAATCTAAGTGGTAAAAATGTAAAATATCACAAAATGTTATCTATACCTTATGTTTATGATGGAGTTAAAGACCAAATCCATTATTTTCCCAATTTTATTCCACATTACTTTTAAAATGAAAATATTATACCTTAAGGAATGAATAATTATGGAAATTACATTTCAAAACTCACCTATAAAAGAACCCCTACCCCACCATTCAAAAAAAAAACTCTTTGAGTTCAATTATTTATTGAATCTATACCCATTTCCCTCTATAAAATCCTTATTATTATTTTTATATTCTGGTTATGGGGACCCTAACCCTAGTAGCCTGGAGTCGATGGCTACTACCATTACATTAGCATAATATACAAGGAAATCATATTCCAAAATATCAAACAGTTTAGTATTTTTGGTAAACTAGATACATACATGAGTCTTCCATTAAAATTTAATACACAAATTACAACATAATTTTTTCTTTTGAGGATAATATTATTCCATATAGTGTATCCTTTCATATCAGTCATAGTAAACTTAGTGAAATCTTAGGGATAAGAAAATAATAAGGGTAAGCTCCAATGCTCTATAAGGGTTAAATATAGCGGAGGAAATATTGAATCAATGGTAATAATTAATATAGAAAGGTAAATAATTGAGACTCATTCCATTTAAATAACTGGACAAGGCATTGTTAATATTGAAAGGTAACTAACTGAGACTCATTCTATCTAAATGACTGGGTAAGGAATAATCAATGTGGAAAGGTAAATAACTAAACACACATGTCATTTAATTAGTACATTTAGAATGAAATGCATCTACAGATTTTCTCATAGAGAAAATCTCATGGATAATAATAAATGAATACTAAATGAAGGAAAATCTTAATTATTGGATTCCATGTTTCCTAGGCACATGAAACCTTCATCGTCAAGACCTTTCACAAGATGGTTTAAAACATAATAGGCGAAAAACCATTAGCTGAGGCTAGATAATTGATTTATCACATGAGACTACTGATGAATCTAGGGTCTTACTTTAAATGGTCCCCAACCCATTTTATACTATTCAAAATCATTCCTCATACATCAAATAATCAATTTTATTAACAAATAGTGCACCATTTCAAATATATGTATTGAGTAAAGGATATAGATTTATCAATATTTACCCAGTTAATCAAACAATGTTTTTAAAAAAAAATGTAAAAATGGTATATAGTTTAATAAATAATCATATCCATGGTTAATTGTATGGATATTTATGGGAAATTTAATTTTTAATGATCACATGAAAATGAATAACTCAAGGGGAAGTTAATGACTAAGAAAATGATTCAAGGACGTGAATTTCAATACCATCCTGGGTCAAAATAATCATAATCCATCCAAAGGAAGAATAAGGATGGTATCAATACAACATATACCCATTGGAGTAAGAATAAGGGTTTTTGTTATTTATTAAGTAAAATAAATGATCTTTACAAACATTCTTGATGAAAATATCCTTTTCATTTTGAAAATAACTTTTCAAAATAGAAAATATTTTGAATATTTTATTATTTTAAAATTATATTTAAAAAAATTTCTTTAAAAATAAACTTTTAAAATTGAAAATGAAGCTTCAAAAAAATGATGATGGGTAATTTTGTACATTCTATAAAAGGTAAAAAATATTAATTTTGTAATTTAAAAAGGTTAGAAAAGTTCCTTGATCAGAAAATGACAAGAAGATTCCTTTAAACATGCTTGTTAGAAAGAAAATATGGGTTAAAATTTCACTAATTAATAATTTTAAAAAGGTTAAAAATATTTTTAATTTTTTTATAAAACAAGGTTTTTAGAAGAAAAGGGGTTTCTTACCAAAGAGGTAAATGAAGTCAGGTTTTATTAAAAAAATTCTAAAAACTTTTAAGTACCAATGAGTGAAAAATGGTACTATTAATTGAAAATAATCATGAATAACCATAGGCGAATAAAATGAATTGGTTTATTAAATAGTTATCAAATAATTTCCTTCAATTGAAATTAAAGTGTAAACAATTCCAAATAAAATGATATTATGAAGTAAACCCTTGTAAATATCATAACATTGAAGTTGTAATAAACCAATGAATTTATTATGTGTATCAACTGAAAATACACAAAAAACAAGTTTAAATACCTAAATAGATAGTAAAAGGTCATTACACACATAATATTGTAATATTAACAATAATAAGGAAGCAATATAATCCAAAGAAAAGAAATTGGTTATGAAATTCTTTACCACACAATAACTTTTAATTTAAATCCCCTTAAATGAAATAATTCAAATCAAAACTTAAAATATCTTGAATAATGAGTTATTGATTATATTACATGTTAAGGGGTAGTATATACACCATATAAAAGTAATTAGGTGTATAACATTACAATATGCCTCAATGAAATAAAATTGAGATGAAATCCCTTACCTTATGCTTCCTATTGGTTGAACAATACTTAACCTCTAGTATGATGTTTTTAAAGCTGTAATTAAATTATTCCATAACCATATTAATATTTATGATATCATATATTATCCTTTAATAAGATATTATTACCCATTAATTAATAATATTTCATTACTTTAATTATTTTGAGTGTTAATTTTTTTTTCAAGTATGTTTTGACTTCTTATTTTTTGTTCCTATTACATAAATCATGATTTAATAATATCCAGAATGTAAACCATAATATAAATATTGTCACATACAATTTTTTTCTTTTCATGTCATGGTTTTGATTCAGTTCATTAAAAATCTAGATCATTTTATTGGGTGTTGGGTAGGATTAATTTTTAGTTTTGAACTAACATATATGTATAATCACCCTAATTTGGGTTCCCCATTTATTTTTTAAGAGTTTTTGTAGAAAGGGTGGTTAGTTCATGATTTGGGCCAACCGTGAGCTCATTTCCAGTTTTAAAAACCATATTTGTTTAATTTATAACTCCTTTGTTTTTCAACATTTTTCACACATTCTACTTCATAAATTTCCTCACCTAACATATTAAAACCACCATATCTTTTTATACCCCTTAAGAATTCATAATCATGGTGAATTTGAGTTACTTATTTAGGTATTGGGCTAGCCCGTGGGCCTATTTCTAGTTTTAAAAAACTAACTTGTTTCTTTTATATCCTTTTCATTTTTTAATATTTTTCGGTGATTCTACCTCCCAATCGAATACAACATACCTAGACTCACCAACATTTTCTAGTTTAACTCTTTTTAGATCATTTGAATCTAATATTAGGGCTAAAGTTCTTAGGTTTCCTCAAATCATTCAGAATTGAGAAGGTAAATTGTTTCATACATAAATCATTCAATTCATAATCTTTTTCCCACATATCTTCTTTACCTAGTTCTTCCAGACCTTAGGATCCTATACATATATTTCTAACCCATTACCTTTTATCTATGGTTGCAGATCTAATGGAAGACTAAGAGTTTTCTAGTTGAAAAGGTGAGATTCATTCTCCTTTATCCACCCTCTTCTTCCTTCTTTCATTATTTTTTGGTTTTATAATCTCCCCTAGTCATGATCAACCTAGGTTTCTATTATAAAATAATTTTTTATGGGGGTTTTTTATTTTTGGGGCCTGTGTTCATAGGTTTAGGGTTTCTAAACCCTCTAATGGTGATATTGGGTGTGCATTTCCATTATGCCAAGGATTTGAGGTAGGATATCTCTTGAAAATGAATTTATCATTTATGTTTGATAATTTTATTATTTTTCACATCTGATAAATATGTTTATTATTGTTTTTCATCCTTTAGATAATTTTCTTGGTGTGAAAAATGGTTGTTCAAGCCTTGTTTTGTGAAAGGTAGTGTTGTTTTTTCATAAAAGTTCACACCAAGTGTTTGTTTAAATGTTACGCAATCTTTCATAACTTTTTTTCAAGGTTTAGAACCTGTTTTATGTTATTTTGAACATGTTATAGTAGCTCGAATAAAATATGGCAGGAAATTTGTGTTTTATTCCTTGTCAGTTCTTAAAATAAATTGTTTTGTTTAAAAAGGGAATGTCATGTGTTCGGTAAATGTCCTAGTTGGATTTTATGTGTTATGTGTGATTTAAAAATAATTTTTTTAGATTTATAAATGAATTGGAACAATGATAAGTGGTATTTTTTATCCTTATATGGAACTCCAATTTGGATTTGGTTTTACAAACAAATGATTTTTTGGGTTACAACATGTTTTGGCCCGAGTTGTCGGAAAATTGCCCATTTCACATCCTTATGAAAATGGTTGTGTTTTGAATATGTTACCTGAGTGTTTTAATGGATTTATGAATGTGTTTTTATGAATTAAATGGTGTTTATAAACCTTCTTAATAAAATTAAATGAATACCTTGGTCAAATGTTAGTTTTGAGAAAGACTTAAAGGCCCATTTGGCATTTTTTGTAAAAATGGTTTCCATGTGTATTAAATGTTATATCTTTTGGGGCCATTTTATGGGCCATGAAATTGATTTATAAATTGGTTTCAGGGCTGAAAAATTTGGTTTGTTATGTTATTTATTATTTCTTGGCCTTCAAAGAGCATTTTTGAATGGATTTTATGTGCAAGGCCTCGTTATACTTCTTGAAATTGTTTTATGAGTATTTTGAGTGGTTTATTGATTCGTGAAAGAAATGTGAAGCATGTTTGCAGCGTGTTTGTGTATTTATGGTTTGGTAATGAATTTTTTATGTAAAAATTTTATTTTATAATATGTGTAACTTGATTTATCACTAAAGGGAATCCTGAGTATCTAGGTGGGTGGACGTGTACTAGTATGCTAGTGTTCCCGTGGGGTTTGGCCCCTGTTTCACGTAGCAGGATTGACGATGACAACCCTAAATAAAATATGATGATGATGTTGTTGGGGGACCACTAGGTTATGGGTATTCTCCCTACTATTGGATCATGTACATGAGATTATAAATTTATTATGGTTATATTCATCGAGATATGAGGCATCTAGGGATCATAACTAACTAGTGCCTAGGGGTGTTCCCGTGAGTTATGCTAATTGGCTATTTTGTACTCACCGTCGGAATACAATGTGTTTGGTTGATGAATTCAGATGTGTGTGTGATTTATTTGAAAGTGTAAATTCTTTAAAGCATCCCTCTTGAAAACTATTTTCATTTTGATGTTGCACCTCTTTGAAAATTGTTACTAGCATTCTTGTTTATAAAACACACAAGTTTTTGTTTGGTAATTTTATTTATAGCATGATACTTCATTTATAAAACATACCTTTATATTTGTATTTAAAACTTGAAATTTATGTTTCTTTTATTTGAAATTTATTTGGATTGGGAATAGAATATTGGGCTAACCTACTGAGTTTTAATACTCACGTCTATAGAATTATTCTGTTTTTATCCCTTGTGTAGGTTTCAGCTTGAGTTCGATCACCTTGGGTAACGTGTGATCGCTATGTTGGAGAGTGAACAATGGGTCACATTGAGTTAGTTGGTTATCAGGTTTGTTCAGTTGAGTTGTTGGTTTAGTTTTATTTTCAATTTCTTGTACAAATAATGTTCAGATCAATTTTTATATAAATGTATTTTGGGCTGTCCATTTCTTTACGATATTTGTTTGATTGTTTATATATGGGAAAAATCATTCCCTTGTGTAATCTATTGATTACCTTGGTGCTTGTTGCCATCCCAGGAGGATCAGGAACGCCTCTCAAAACTTGTCGCAGGCTGGCCTGGGTGACCTGTTTAGGGTCGACTCGGGATGGTTCGTGACAAAATGGTATCAAAGGAGGTTGACTGTTAGCATACATTTATTTTTAGTGCTCCCTTGTTATTTGGGGGATGTTAAGGTAGATGGAGTAGGATTGTTGGGAATTTAGGGGTCTGTGTGGGAAGAACATCACAAACTCTTTCTCATTCTAATCCTCGGGTTTCCATGGGAAGTCCGGTTTTATTAGTGTCTTTTGTTCTTGTTGATTGTTTGGTGTTGGGATATGACAAGGGGAGTCTGAATAATGGCCTTCGTGAGCTCGCAGGGCCTAGAAAGACATGTGGAACCGGTTAATGTTCCTAATAAGTCTCCCCATGTTGGTGTTGTGTTTGACATGTGGCCGCCAACCATATGGTCAAGTCACCCACCGACACTAGTTCCCTTTTTTGGGTCTCTTGGACCTTTCTTATATTATGAATTTTTGTTTTGAAAATATCTATGTGAGAATCATGGAAATAGGTTTTAAAGCAATGATTTGATTTGGAAAAGTGGAAAATGGGTTTTCAAAAATTAAATATAATAATGGTTTTGGAAGGTTGTGTTTTTGTGAAAAAAATTTAGGAGGAAATGGAAATTATTTAACAGGATTGGATTATCCATAATCAAAACTTGTGGTTTTTTAGAATAAAATGTTTTGAATGTGTGAATAATTTTAAGGTGATTCTGAATATTTTATTTGAATGGGGTGTTTTGTGATGTTGAAAAGTTTTTTAATCTGATAAATTAGTTTGGGAAATTGGTTTTAAGTGGTTGGTGTTTTCCTAGAAAGGGTATTTGTCTCAATGGCTATCAGATTATGAAAAGATACCTTGCTGAATTTTAGAAAATGGGAATCATTTATTTAGAGTATCTTGGTTGTTTTAAAAGTTTTTAAAAATTAAAAGGTGTACGTTTTTTAAGAAAATGTTTCTTGATGAATTGTGGTTTGTTTTGTGAAATCTGAAAAGGGTTTTTTGACTTGGTGGTTAGTGTTCCTTTGGAAGGTACATGATTTTTTGGAATGATGTTTTTTTGTTTTATACTTTTGTGTTTTCATGGGTGCTCACATGCATGGTTTTACTGATCTCTGTAAGGATGGCCTATATGGTATGGTGTTTGGGTGCCTGGGTGGCATGGAAATGTTCATGTGGGTGAGACTTGATGAAACACCATTGGTGAATGTGGAAACCCACAAAATTAGTTTTTTTTTTCAAAAGTGTTTTGAGCTGAAAAATTGTGGCCTTTATTTATAAACCACTGGTTATGTGGATAGTTTTTTTCTATGTCTTAGAATATTTGTTTCTTCAGTAAGCTTCCTTTTGATCTAGAAGCCATACACTTGTTTTATCTTGAGATGAGATCTTGTTGGTGGCTCAGTTTTGGAGTAATGTTTATTGGGTTTCTAAAGATTTGTTGGATGTTGTGATGTGCCCATGGATAGTTATCTATTGAAAATATTTCATATTGATCAACCTAAGGATTAATTTAAAATGTTAAATTCACCAATTAGGATGATGAATCAGCCCGTTTATTGTAATAGAGAGCTGTTTGGGATCGATTTAAAGTTCTTCAAATTTGTGATAATTCTTTTGGACATAACAGTTGTATTTGGTGATGTTGATGTGTTTCACCGCATTACTTTTCCATTCTTCTCCTAGTTCGGAGTGAGATATAATTTTGATATGTATCTATGAGTTACAATTTATATGAAGGTGTTTTGTTGAGCAAGTGAGTTTTTTTGAGTGGTGTGACCCTTATCACCTGACTACGGTGTGCCAGATGCTTCAAGAATTAGGGCTCAAGCTATAGAACTCAGAGTGAATATTTTCACACAGTCAAGAAATCTCCCGAGGTGTGGGGAGCTTGACCAGGATCCTGCCACCACCATTGTAGTATGGTAGTTTCTATGTATCTATTGTGGTTCCTCATTACTGTGAATGTCCATTTTTCACAATAATAATGGTGGACTTACCCCTCACACAGTGTCCATGGTTATGCCTTCATGGATGTGTGTTTTTGATCAATGTCCCTGTATGGACCACCTGGGAAAATTGGGTGTGGTCTTGGTGTTACCTTTTTATAGGTGGAGAGTGTTGGGTAGTTCGTTTGTTTCTTTTTTGGTTTCATTGGCCTAATTATTGGGTCCCCTTCCTTCCCCTACCCGAGTGGTGGGGGTCCGGATCCATGCTGAAAGTGTTGGCCTAGTTCTTGTCCCCTCCGTTTGGGAGTGAGTGGTTTATATGTTCATGTTGTAACCCTATTAACATGGGTTTTTAGGTTTTTGTGGGATATTTTTGGTGGCCCTGTGTAGGTTAGTCCAACTTCTAGTTCATTTTGAAATCTTTTTTTTTCAATTCTAGTTTTTCTCTAATGGTGGGGAGTATAAGGACCCAACCTTAAACCTTACTTAATATTGAATTAAAAGAATAATTCACATTGAGGATCTTTTCAGGTTTAGAGTTTTAGAGAATTATGACATAACTATTATATCTCAAAAGATTACAAAGTATACACTTCTACACAGTCCCCATTTTTTTACAAAACATGAACTCTTGAAAAAAGAAGTCATGTCTAGTTCCATGTTTAAGAAAGTATGACTTTTCCTTGATCCCATCCTTGACCCTATTCCACATTATGTCCTGTGAAAAACATTTCAAAAACTTGGGATGAGCATAAAAAGCCCAGTAAGGGATACACAAAGAATGAAAACTGTTAGTTTTTCAAAACAATAAGTAAAACATGAATACATTAACATAAGTAATACTTTTCACCTTTATGAAGTAGTAAATAATCTTCACTAAATAAAAGATCATTACTTACCCTTTTATAACCAAAAGATTACCATAAAACCCATATAAAGAACACATAACATATAAAGGTAACTTGGGACATAAACATACTTAAATGGAATAACCATACGGTCAACTTCCACACATATCACAAAATGGAATAGCCATACGGCCGACTTCCATACCCAATGCATTGTAGTTTATGACGTAACCACCCATCCTAGTATTAATGGCACCACCCGTCATTTGGTTTATCACGTAACCACCCGTCAAATGTCCAAGTACCATTATAAAATCATAACACATAAAATAATTATAAAGGAAAGAAAACATTTCCACATTTCAATCACAATATATCACTTAAATATATTGACATAAAAAATCTATTATCAAAACCATTTTCAATACAAATATACATAAAAGAGTAAATGGTATTTATTTGCTTTTAAAAACATTATGGCTTGTTGAGGAAGCCAAAGATCAAATAATACTCGTGGGGGCGGAAAAGGTCATTGTCACCACTTACGTTAAAAGAAAAATTCCTTTTTTTCATTAAGTAAAACTCTTCATAGAAAAATATTCCCTTTAAAAATTCAAGGGTGTTTATACAGCGTATAAAAGAAAGTCTTGTATTAGAACAAAATATGCCTCAATGAAAGGAGATTGAGACGAAGTCCATTACCTCATGTCCGATTTGAATCGATCGTTATTTAATCTCCTAAATAATAAACTAAAGTTAATTTCTACATGATTAAAAACCTTTTTAAAGTTTATTATTCCTTTTATATCACTTATTTCCATGTTATAAACATTATGTAATCATTAAGTTAATAATGTTCGTTTTGTCGATATTTGGTAATTAAGTCAAAAATGGACTTCTTATAATTACATGTTGTTCATGTGGTCAAAGGTTCATTATATCCAGAATGATATTCATGATTTTGATATCATATATATCATATATATCTAGCATATACATGTATTTATAATATTACATAACATTTAGAGGTAAGAAATGAAATGCACCGTTCATGGAGACGATAAGCCGTACATACGCATGCGTGCTACTTTAATTTCTATTTCATATTTAATGGAATTAAATAACAATGATATAAAGGTACATTATAATTCCAGTATAATATCATATATAATATTATTAACTCCATCCTTTATACATCCCACATATGGCATTAACGATTCAAATCACTTTGAGGGGGCGGTAGTCCGCACTACCAAAAATGAAATTATCACGTTTATCCATTATGGAAACCATAAAGGTATGCCATAAATGAAAAATACAGAATCATAAGGAAAACATAAACATAATATATATCATATATAAATACTGTGGCATCTTAATGGACACCATGAAAGGTGTTAATAGAAGATTGAACAATCACCGTTTCGTGAGGCAGTAATTCGCCATCCACAAAAATAGTATGTTCTTTAACCATTAGACGAAGGTGTGTGTAATTTTAGCTTGAATAATTATCATAAAAACATCCTATTATATTTAAGATACTGGTGTTGTTACAAAATAAAGGAATAAATATAGTTTAGGGGGTTGTAGAAGCAAAATAAAACAAAAGAACATAAGAGAAGACATTACCTTTAAATCGGGTAACTCCCCTTGGTTTGAACCAAAAGGGTTTCTTGAAGAGATTTATGCCTAAGGTAGGGCTTCTAGGATGAATATAGGGATATTGGGAGCTTATTTGAGTAGTGGTTGTACGAGAAAAAGGGCTTGAGAAGTGTGTGAAATGGGTAGGAATTGGGGTCTTTTTATAAGGGAGAGGAGGGGCTCTTTTGGAAAGCATGAAACTATTATTTTATTATATAATGATTTTCGGTTTCTAAAGGTCCAAAAATTATTAAAGTTAAATATAAGGTGGACCAGGTTCTAAATAAAATCATCCAATAAAAATTGGACATGTTTTCGATATTATTTTAAACATTATCTTCTTATTTATTTAAATCATTCATTAATGACGTAAACACTGCATCATCATTGTGTCATAAATAATTTTATTTATTTGATGTCTAAAAATTATAAAAAAATTACCATGTTGTAGGAAATATTTTTAGATACCTAATGAATATTTATAGTCAAATATATCAATTATATAACCCCATGTAAAATTTTTTTTAGTAAAACAATACATGTTTGTGACATTTTTATTTTTACTTTAAACAAAAGGTATTAAAGTCATTATCTTACCCAAGTGGCTCCATGGGGTCCCAAAAATTGACCCATGGATTTAATTGGTCGTCCAGGACTCATCCAATAAGTTTAGGACATGTTTCAAGGTGATTTCATGTTATTATAACATTATTTTAACCTTAAATTACACTAATTACCTTTAATCGCGATTAATAAAACTGAAAAGTTACTATTCACCAAAAAATATTTTCATCCCATTGAACCACATTTTACTTAATAATGACAAAAATCTATGTTGAATTTTTGAAATTCAAATCACAGATGTGGTAAAGTTTCGTTTAAATGAAAAATTCAGTTTTTTAACTACCACTTAGTGGTTTCTCTATTCATCAAAAATTGAAGTTTTTCAGAAAAATACCAAAAATTCACCCGAAGCTATATTTGATATTCTGAATTTAAAAATTATGTCTATTTTACCAAATTAAAATCATATAAGTTGCATTAATTAATTTAATAATTAATTCCCGTTGTCATAACAAATAGCGTTTTTTTAAGAAACAATATATATCAAAAAATTGACACTTGTTTAAGTCCAATTTCAAAGTGAAATTAATTCCAATGAACACCATTGGATTAAATGGTAAAAATATATTCTAATTTCACTTTAAAACCAATTCAAAATATAATATAATAATATAATAAAGTTAGATTAAAATGTGGTTTTGAATTAAAATACAACATTTTTCACTTATTTATTAAAAATGAACTTTATCGGAAAAAATAACAAATACATACAAAAAGTAAATTTAGATGTACCGATTCTAAAAAAGGACTTTATTTGGTCCAATAGAATTTATAATAGTGATCAAAACTATTTTTAAATAGGGTTCTCCATCAAAATTTGATAAATCGACCTTTTAGTGAATATTAGAGCATTTATGCCTAAAATTGAATTCTTTACTTATTTTAATCCTTTATCTTTTATTGGATAAATGTAAAAACATTTAACAAACATATATAATAATATTTTAGTTATTTTAATTCTTTCCCGCCAATACAATGACTATGTGTTAACTACCATTTAAAATAATTTTATTATATTATTAGTGTGCAATGTAAGATTTCAAAGAAACTCGTTGTTGCGTATTGGGTATGCTATCGAACATAGAAACCCCTTTAAAGTAAAATTAATATTTAATTCTCAAATATTAATAAATATGAAAATGTATTATTCTTTATTTACCTGGGATGTTACATCCTTCCCCCTTGTGGGAATTGCATCCTCGCAATTTTATTCAGTTATCAAAATAAGTGGGGGTATTTATCCTTCATAGCATTTTCAGATTCCCACGTTGCCTCTTCAACCATATAGTTTTTCCATAAAACCTTCACCTAATAAATTACCTTATTTCACAACACTTTCCCTCTTCGGTCAAGAATCTGGACTGGTTGTTCTTCATAAGAGAGATTCTCTTCCAACTAAACTACCTCTAGTCTCAAAACATGAGATGGATCTGGCATATACTTTCTCAACATCAAAACATGAAAAACATCGTATTCCTCGGACAAAATTGGAGGTAAATACACTTTGTATGAAACTTATCCAACTTTCTCTAGGATTTCATAAGGTCCAATGAACCTCGGACTCAACTTTCCCTTCTTTCCAAAACGCATCACAGTTTTCCATGGAGAAACTTTGAGAAAAACATGATCACCTATCTCAAAAGATAGATCTTCCCTCCGGTTATCCACATAACTTTTCTACCTGCTCCGAGCTGTCCTCATGTGCTTCTGAATCAACTATACTTTTTCTACCATCTATTCTACCAATTCTGGTTCCATCATCTTCCTTTCTCCTACTTCATCCCAAAAAGCTAGAGTTCGACACCGTTTTTTTATATAATTCCTCAAACGGAGCCATCTGTATAATGGAATGAAAACTGTTGTTATAAGAAAATTCAAGTAAAGAAAGATGTTAGTCCCAAATTCCCTGGTAATCCATCATTCAATCACGTAACATATCCTCCATGGTTTGAATTGTTCGTTCTGACTTCCCATCTGATTGCGGATGAAAATCTATACTGAAATTTAATTCAGTATCCAACGACTTCTGAAGGCCTTTCCAAAAGTTAGAAGTAAACCTGAGATCACGATCAGATACAATAGAGAGGGGAACTCCATGTAACCTGACTATCGCTTTAAGATAAAAATGATAAAGTTAATATAGAGAGAAATTATCTCATATAGGAAGGAAATGAGCAGATTTAGTCAATCGATCAACAATAACCCAGATTGCATTATTACCTTGAGATGTCTTTGTTAATCCCACAACGAAGTCTATGGATATATTTTTCCATTTCCACTCTGGAACCGGTAATGGATGAAGCATCCCTTTCGGTAACTGCCACTCTGCTTTAACCTGCTGACAAGTCAAAAAATTCACTGTAAAATCAGCAATATCTCTTTTCATTCCATCCCACTAGTAATACTCCCGCAGATCTCTGTACATCTTAGTACTGCCAGGATGAACTGAAAATGGGGAACTATGAGCCTCACATAACAACTCACTCTTCAACTATGAATCACAAGGCACACATAATCTCTTACCAAACCTCATAACACAATCATTATCAATGTTAAATTCAGGCAACTTACCCTTCTGAACCAGCTCTACCTTTTTCTGCAACCCACTGTCTTTCTTCTGCGCTTGCTTAATTCTATCTGATAGAGATGATCTCACTGACACCTGAAACAAAACAGAAGAACTTCTAGCACCGACAACTTCTATGCCAAATTTCATCAAATAAAAAAACAAAGGATCTTGTTCCAAACGTAGCATGGTAAATTAAGCATTACTTTTTCGACTCAAAGCATCAACCACTTTATTTGCTTTTCCTGGATAGTAATGAATTGTACAATCGTAATCCTTGATTAATTCCAGCCATATCATCTGTCTCATGTTAAATTATTTTTGAGTGAATATATACTTTAAAATTTTATGATCAGTATATATTTCACAATTTACTCCATACAAATGATGCGTCCAAATTTTTAGAGCAAAAACAACAGTAGCTAATTCCAAATCATGTGTAGGGTAATTTAACTCATGAGTTTTCAACTGGCGTGAAACATAAGAAATTACCTGATCATTATTCATAAGGACTGATGTTATTAATATTTTGATGACTTATTATATACTCCCTTTACTTATTTTGTACGAAATGTTCATAATGTGTGTGAAATATTAATATTTTAATACTAAGTATAATTTTTGAGCATTTTTAGAAGTAGTCCAATTAAGTCAGTTTACTGTTTTAATAATAACTATCACTATAATGATAAAAATTGTGTGTTTATTGTTATTTAGGATTCTACTTTAAATATAATACATTTCATTAGAAGGTACCATGAGAAAATTCTACCATTTTAAGGGTCATATGGTCCTCACAAACAAGACCAAAGAATCTGTGAAGAAACTGGACTATTCATGAAGATTGATTTACTGGGATAAATAAAAAATTCCAAATTTCATTATTCTCCACCATAGTTTTGGGGACAATTTAAGGAGTCCAGGATAAAAATTTCAAGGCCTAATAATAACAAAAATTTGGCCAAATGATGCATTGAAATCCATCCCACTATTCTGGCCGAGAAATAAAATCAGCACACAAAAATTAACATTTCTCCTGATTTGGACATCCGTTAGAGATGAAATTTTTCAGTGAGAAAGAGGATATATGGTCGGACATCTCTATTGAAGAAATTATTTTTATTTTAGGGCATATTATTATTCCAAAACCCTTTCACATTTTAAAAATAAAAAAGATTGGATTGAAATGGACATATTAAATTTGTTTAATAAACTGGCCATAACTTCGGATACATTGGTCAAAATGACTCAAAATTTTAAGATAGGTCGTCCAAATTTATTATATAAAACTTTGAAGAAGGATATTTCTCTATATTCAGCTGTCTGAATAGCCAACTTGGCGATACAAGTGGAGGGACATATTGAGGATGCAAACAGTCCACTCCTTGGGCTATAAATACTCTCCCCTTCTCTCCTTGAGAGGGGTTGGCATTTCAGAAGAGAGGTGATCATATTGGCACAGAAAAAGTCTTGAAAAAGTCTTGTGAGGACCTTCCATACTCAAGTTTTCACTTGATAGACCTTTCCTTCTCTCTTTTTTTTCATTTACTTTTATGTTCTTCATTGTTGTAATTTTATAAGTCCTTTTTTTTGTAATTCTGTTTTAATGAAAATTTATTCTTTAATATATCTTATTATCATCCACCTTATGTAGTTTAATATTAATTTTCTTAAAATAGTTTAAATTCAGTTGAATCCCCTTCCCTTATTTTTCTTCCTCATTCAATCGAAAATCCGTTTTTAATTATCATCATTGTTCGTGTGTGTGTGTTCGATGTACTAATTTTTTCTAATCCATTTATTTTTCTTATATTCTTAATTTATCATAATAATAATCATAAACATACTATTAAACACTCAAATGGATGAGTAAATATCTCATTTGGTTGAGTCAAAATTTAGGTATGTTAAGTGATTGAGAGTATTTTCTCGATGAGTATTCGTTAATTTAACATTGTGTATGTTGGACTTAATATATCATGGATTAATGACATATTGTGTTTAACATGTGGTTTCCATGGATTATTGGAACCATAAATACACTACCATAAACAAGTATGGATTTATATTAGAATCCTAGTTAAGTTAAGGCTTTGATTAATGCTTTAACACTTAGGAATTCTAATCAGCATCAACTTGTGAAGTGGGTGTTAATTTAAATGCAATATAAAGAAAAGCTCAAGGATATCACAAGCTTTACTCCCTAATAATGAACTCACCCCAATATTTATCAATTTGTTAAATAAATTATAGTAAATCAATCATTTAAATTAATATCTTCAAACAAACCCCCCTAATCAAAATAAAATAAACTAAAAAAAAATGACTATTACAAAGTATCATCACCGAGGATTCGACCTGAGTGCTGTTATACATATTAGCAGAGCACCAAAAATTTGACCGGTCGATAGGAAAAAATCGGCCGTGCATTTCAAATGGCGCCATTTTCGGGGATGGTGCTTTAAGTAGTCATTAGTTTCTGGTTATTGTAATAAAAAACCAAAAAAAATAAATTTTAAAAAAAATTGAAAAAAAACACAAAGAAATACCCATCTTCTCATAAAAATCATAAATGAAAAATAAACAAAGAAAAATCAATCTTCCTCTTTATTTAAAAATCTCTCTGAATGCCCCGTAGCCTCCCAAATAATCCCTCAGATTTGTTTGACCTTGAAATTGAGTGAACACTTCACCAACTTAGGTGGAACATAAGAGACAATCAAATAATTAAAGAACTAGTCCTTGTCCAACCAATTGAATTAGATATGGCCAATCCTAGGGAACAAACACTTAAAGAACTTAATACCCTTGATATGAAATACCAAACTCTTGGTATTCAATATCCAAACATAGAAGCTGACTTTGAACTCAAATCAAGTTTGATTCACATTCTCCCTCATTTCCACAGGCTAGCCGGTGAGGATCCACATCTTCACCTTAAAGAGTTTCAAGTAGTGTGTTCTACCATGAATCCTCAAGGGGTTTCTGAAGAAAAAATCAAACATCGAGCATTCCCTTTCTCCCTAGTTGACACTGCTAAGTCACGACTTTAATACCTCCATCCTGGTTCCATAACCACATGGAATTACATGAAGTGACTATTCTTAGAGAAATTATTTCCTGCTTCTCATACTACTTCTATCCGAAAGAAAATAAGTGGTATGCGTCAATTCCCAAGTGAATCACTCCATGAGTACCGGGAGAGGTTCAAAAAGCTTTTTGCAACCTGCCCACCCCAACAAATTCCTGACCAACTCTTTATCCAATACTTCTATGAAGGGTTATTGGCTATGGAGAGAACTCTCATTGATACCGCAAGTGGCAGTGCTCTTGTTGATAAAACTGCCATAGCTACAAGAGATCTCATAAGTAACATGGCTGTAAACACAAAACAATTCCATACTCGAGCACATGCTCAAGTCAAAAAAGCCTAATATAATCAACTAATTGAGCTGAACAAGATGACTGAGTGGATGAGTGAACTTACAGGTCTTGTGCGACAACTAGCTATGGCATCCAAATCCCCAACCTCTTCTTCACAATCACAGTTTCCTGGACCTGTCAAAAACTATGGAATCTACAACTCTTCATCGCATCCAAAAGACACATTTCCACAACTTCAAGAGGATCAATATGATTCATCTGGACCAATGGAGCTCAATGAAGCATATGCTCAGCAGAACACCAACCCTCAACTATCAGGTCAGTTTGTTAGAAACTTCAACCAACCTCACTCTGAGCCCTTCTCTTCTTCTTATAACCAAGTCCTTAGGTATGGTAATCCCATATCTCATCCCCCGCAATTCCCTCCTCAAAACCCAAACCAGTTTCAATATGGTCAAGGTGTTGGTAACTTCCAACAAACTTATCCTTTTATTCCTCAACCACAAAGGAACAATCCTCCTCCCAGATTCCATTATCCTAGTGATCCTTCCCAATTCCAAAACCAATACAATCACTTTCCCAAGAACCAAAATCTAGGTAATCCCAATACGGGACAAGCCTCTTCTTCCAAGAAAACATGGTAAAGTGCAGTGTAAGATCTTACCTCCTTCACCCGTTCAAGCCTCAAGAACATTGACACCCAAATTGGAAAACTTTTATCCCACCTTAGTCAGCAGCAACCATCCAATTCTTCCCAACTTCCAGCTCAAACATTACCCAACCCCAAGGGTAATGTAAGTGAAATTGCACTTAGATCAGGAAAGAAAATTTCTATGCCTCAAGATAAGTCCTCAAACCCTCCTTTGAATGTTGACCTAGAAAATGAAAAGAAAAATAATCTTGAAAAGGAACCCGAAACAATTCCCTCATCTCCTTCAATTCCACTTAAGAATCCAATTCCTTTTCCTCAAGCTGTTTCTAAACCAAGGAAGTCCTTTGAACCTGATCTTGAAATGATCATTATGTTTAGACGTGTTGAAATCAACATTTGTCTCTTAGATGCCATCAAAAAAATTCCTATGTATGCCAAGTTTCTTAAGGAATTGTGCACCCAAAAGAGGCAACTTAGGACCTTTGAAAATGTTTCCACCCAAAAGTCTATTCCTATAAAGTGCAAAGATCTAGTGACCTTTACGGTTCCATGCCAAATTGGGAGTTCCAACTTTGATGATGCACTCATAGACCTAAGAGCCTCAATTAATGTCATGCCCAAATCTATATTCTCCATCCTTGGTCTAGGTCCCTTACTTCCAATGAGTGTTTTTATTCAATTAGCCAATCGAAGCACAGCCAGTCCTGAGGGAATAATTGAGGATGTCCTTTTCTGAGTCAATGATCTTATCTTCCCTGCTGATTTCTATGTCCTTGACATGGAAGGTGAGAAGAACTCTTCTCAATCTCCCCTAATTCTAGGAAGACCATTCCTCATGACTGCTAGAACCAAGATCGATGTCCATTCAGGCATCTTATCAATAGAATTTGGTGACCAAATGGTCAAGTTCAACATTTTCCAAGCCATGCGATACCCATCTGAGGATCACTCTGCATTCTCAATCCATGCTTCTGAGGACACTTCTAAGAGTCAATCGAACCCCAATCCACCATGTTCTTCATGTTCTAATGAAAAATGATCTTGTGAAATCTGTACCATGATTTACCAAGTCATAAATGTTGAAGTTTATGTGGACCTATCATTCATAGACTCCATCAATCTAGAGGAACTTGAAAACTCTCTTGAATCCCACATCAACTCTGATCTCTATTGATCCACCTTGGACAGTATTACGGAAAATGAATCTGAAGCAACTGAAGTCCCTTCCTCCATTCCTGAGTTTTCTAACCCAAAAATAAAAGATTAGACTGATATGAAACCTCTTCCTGAACACCTAAAATATGCATTCCTTTTCCATGATCACTCTTATCCTATCATTATCTCTTCTTCACTTACCGAAACTGAGGAGTCCAAACTTATCCAAGTGTTAGAGCAAAACAAAAAGGCCTTAGGTTGGACCCTAGATGACATACCAGGAATCAACCCTGCCCTTTGTATGCATCACATCCATCTTGAGGAGTCATCCAAACTAATTAGACAACCACAAAGAAGACTCAATCCACTCATACTTGAGGTAGTTAGGGAAGAGATCACCAAGCTTCTTCAATATGGTATTATCTACCCAATTTCTGATAGTGAATGGGTTAGTCCAATTCAAGTTTTACCTAAGAAGGGTGGGATAATTGTTGTCACAAATGAACTTGGAGAGTTAGTAACAACTCGAGTGAAAAAATGGCGTGTGTGCATCGACTATAGGAAATTGAATGTTGAAACAAGAAAAGATCACTACCCTCTTCAATTACTTGATCAAATGCTGGAACAATTATCTGTAAAGTCACACTATTTCTTTCTTGATGTATACACCGGCTACTTCCAAATCCCAATCGCACCTCAGGACCAAGAAAAGACTACTTTCACATGCCCCTTTGGAACATATGCATATAGAAGAATGCCTTTTGGACTTTGCAATGCTCCTGCAACATTCCAGTGGTGTATGATGAGTATCTTTTTCCGAATTCATTGAACAATGCATGGAAGTCTTCATGGATGACTTCACCATTTACGGTGATTCATTTGAATCTTGTTTGAATTCACTCTCTCTAGTCCTCCAAAAGTGTGTCAAGTGCAACCTTGTGTTAACTTTTGAAAAATTTCACTTCATGGTTGAAAATGGGATTGTTCTAGGGCAAAAAGTTTCAAAAGATGGTATTAAAGTCAATCCTGCCAAAATTGAAGTGATACAATCACTTCCTGAACCCACTTCTTTTCGAGACATCTTTTCATTCCTCGGTCATGCCAACTTCTATTGGAGATTCATCCATAACTTCAGTAAAATTTCCCTCCCACTCACTAGGTTGCTCCAAAATGATGTCACTTTCCATTTAGATGAGGTTTTCAAGAGAGCATTTGTTGAAATCAAAACTACTGTTACATCTTCCCCAATTATCCAACCCTCAGATTGGTTCTTACCCTTTGAGTTGATGTGTGATGCTTATGATAGAGTTGTTGGGGTTGTTCTTGGTCAATGAAGAGAAAAGATTCCTCATGTCATCTATTATGCCTCAAAAACATTGGATGAAACTCAATATCACTACACTGTCACTAAAAAGGAACTTTTAGCAGTGGTTTTTGCCTTAGATAAATTTCGGCTCTATCTCTTAGGTGCCAAAATCATCATCTTCACAGAACATTCAGTTATAAAGTTCTTACTCAAGAAAATTGATTCCAAACTGAGGCTAATAAGATGGATCCTAATGCTCCAAGAGTTTGACCTTGAAATCAAAGGTAGAATAGGAAAAGAAAACCCTGCGGCTGATCACTTGAGTAGAATATCTAATTCTTCTCATTCTGGAATCATCGATCCTGAATTCCCCACTAATCACCTTTCATCTCTCACTCCAAAAATACAATGGTATGCCCCAATTGTAAATTACTCATTTTCTGGCATTTTTCCTGAATTTTTTTCAAAAGAACAGAAAATGAAGTTGAAAAGTGATTCAAAACATTATTTTTGAAAAGAAAATAAACTTTTGAAAACTGAGGTAGATATGGTAATTAGGAGATGTGTTGATAAAGATGAACATTCCTCTATCTTAGAATTTTGTCACTCAATGCCTGGTGGTGGCCACTTTGGACCACAAAGGACCTCTAGAAAGGTCCTAGACTCTGGATTCTTCTATCCTTCACTCTTCAAGGACTCACATGAGTTTTGTTAATCATGTCCCACTTTCCAAATGTTTGGCACAATTTCCAAGAGAAATGAAATGCCCCAAAAGCTTTTAATTTTCTGCGAGATCTTCGATGTTTGGGGTATCAATATCAAGGGACCATTTCCCCATTCCAATGTATTTTCATACATCCTTCTTGCAGTTGATTATGTTTCTAGGTGGGTCAAGGAAAAACCCACTAGAAAAGATGATTCACATACTATTAGTGAGTTCCTAAAGACACAGATCTTCCACAGATTTGGCACACCTCGTGCCTTGATCAGTGACTTAGGAACCCATTTCTGTAATAGAACCATGAAATCTCTTTTGAAAAAGAATGGGGTTGTACATAAAACTTCAACTACATATCACCCCCAAACAAATGGCATGGCTAAAATTTCTAATAGAGAAGTGAAAAGAGTTATTGAGAGAATTGTAAAACCCACCAGAAAAGACTGGCCTGGAAGACTTGGTGAATCACTTTGGGCTTATCGAATTGCCTATAAAACACCCATTGGGATGTCTCCTTTTAGGATAGTTTTTGGTAAAGCATGTCATCTGCCAGTTGAAATCCAGCGTAAGTCATTTTGGGCTGTGAAAACTTTTAATTTTGATCTGGAAAAATCTGGTGAAGAAATATTGTTGCAATTGGATGAACTGGAGGAGCTTCAACTTGATTCTTATGAGAATTATATTCTCTAAAAAGAAAAATCCAAGGTACTCCATGACAAAAAAATCCTAAGAAAATTATTCCATGAAGGTGAAAAGGTAATGCTCTTCAATTCTCGATTTCGGATTAACCCAGGTAAGCTTAATTCTCGTTGGTAAGGTCCTTTTGTTATTACTAATGTTTACCCATTTGGTGTAGTGTAAGTCCAAGACCCCTCTTCCAAAAGGACATTCACGATAAATGGACATAGGTTAAAGCATCACCATGAGAAGACACACAATCCTGGATCAACATCGACTTCCACAGGATCCCCAACTTCTCCAGTTGACCCACCACTAGATGGAGATGGCAACCCACTAAATCCAAACCAGGGGAACCTCTTTCCCTTTAACTCTCTCTCTCTCTCTTTCTTCTTCTTCCTCCCTCATTCTCATTTTTTTACCACCTTCCTCATCAATTTTTTTTTATTTACTAATTATATTTTGTGTGGATGTGTCTTTATAAAAAAAACAAAAACAAAAACCTAAAAACTAAAAAAAAAAAACAAAAAAAAGAATCTTAACGAAAAAAATATATTAAAAAATCAAGAGTCATGCTTACTCACCATTGAGTTTTGAAATTTTGTCCAACCAATTTGGGGAGTTAACAGAAATGTTTTCACCTCAAAAATTTTGTATTTTCATTATGACTTTGGATAAAGAATTTTGTGTCAAAATTAACAAATTTTGAGTGCTCAATTTTTGATTTGGAAAATTATTTTCCAAAACCGTGAGGAACAACATTTCCTTTCATGCCAAGGCCACCTATGGAAATCTTTTAAAAATGTGTGCTTTCACCCCCATTTGCGAGTCTTGAGTTTGTGGACCTTTGAGCTGAATTTCCTACTTTAGTGTGAATTAATATGATAGAGGCATTTTCTGAACCACATGAGAATCATAGTAGCCAAATAGCATCCCATTTCCCTTACATTAATCCTCCTTTTGAAAGCCCCTTAGAGCCTATGAAATCCTTTTCCTTGATAGCCACATTACAAGTCCAATACCTATTCCCACCCAATATCAACATGTATTTTCATTTCATATTTTTTTAAAATTTAAGTGTGGGGGGAATGGATTTCATTGTTTGGGTACCCTATTATTGATTTTCAATGAGTTATCATCTGCTTGAGGGAAATCATCCATTTCAGTGTGGTGGAGAGTTTGTCATTTAGTGTGTTTTGATGAATGTAATTTACTTTCATTTATGTAATTTTGTAAATGTTATTGACAAGTGTTCAAAAAAAAATCAAAAAAAAAAAAAAATCAAAAAAAAAAATCAAAAAAAAAAAAATGGGTTGTTTCTTGGGTAGGTCAAAAATCACTCTTCCTCAACATTTGATCTTGTTATAACTATTACAATTAGTGTCTTTATGAGATCAATTATGTGTTGGGATATTAGTGTGAGATCTTTTCCAAGTTCAACTTTTGAAAAAAGAAAAAAAAAAGAAAAAAAAGAACACTTGAATTATATTCTTATGTCATTGGGACAAGCTTTGTGGTTTGTAAATATTTAATCTTCTCATCCCCTTTAAATTTTTATTCTCTATTGTGTCTTTCTCCACACAATCATTCCCTTTTAAATATGTGTTTTCATTTCCTTCCATGTTTTATTTCAAAAAAAATGTGCAGTTCTTTTTCTATGTTGGTGTTTTACCCATCTTCTTCTCTCCCTTGGACTTTATATTTCTACCATCCCATAGCCACAGAAAAACCCCTAAAAAATACCTCTTTATTCTTGTGCACTTTGGATAAGTATTGGAAGCTGAGAGCTCTTTCAAACTCTAAGATTTTTACTTTTGGTTGGTGAAAGAGTGAACCTCCACAAATGAATTTTATCATCTTGAGAGGTGTCAGTTTTGAGTGTCCACATTTTCCATTTTTAAATTTGAGCATGAAAAAATGAATTAGTTTTGGAACATTGTTTCTGTAACAACTTTTGGTGGAATTCAAAATGGATGTGTGAAATAGTCTAAACCTCCCCTGATTGAAGAAAACAAAATTTTAATATTTGTTGGTGAGTGAAAATGATTTTGTCATGTTTTTATATTTGTTGAACATGAGAACATGCACAAAACTAAGTGTGGGGGAGTTGATGTTATTAATATTTTCATGACTTATTATATACTCCCTTTACTGATTTTGTATGAAATGTGCATAATGTGTGTGAAATATTAATATTTTAATACTAAGTATAAATTTTGAGTATTTTTAGAAGTAGTCCAATTGAGTTAGTTTACTGTTTTAATAATAAATATCACTATACTGATCCAAATTGTATGGTTATTGTTTTTTAGGATTCTCCTTTAAATATAAAACACTTCATTAGAAGGTAGCATGAGAAAATTCTGCCATTTGAAGGGTAATATGGTCCTCACAAACAAGACCAAAGAATCTGTGAAGAAACTAGACTATTCATAAAGATTGATTTACTGGGATAAATAAAGAAGTTCAAATTCCATTATTCTCCACCATAGTTCGGGGGAAATTTAAGGAGAACAGGATAAAAATTTTCAAGGCCTAATAATAACAACAATGGGCCCAAATGATGCATTGAAATCCAGCCAACCATTCTGGCCGAGAAATAAAAGCAGCACACAAATATTGACATTTATCCTGATGTGGACATCCATTAGAACTGAGATTTTTCAGTGTGAGAGATATGTCTAGACAAATATATTTAATAAATTATTTTTATTTGAGGGCATATTCCTATTCCAAAACACTTTCACATTTTGGACATAAAAAAGATTGGATTGAAATGGACAGATTAAATTTATTTAATCAACCGGCCATAACTTTGGCTACATTGGTAAAAATGAATCCACATTTTTAGAGTGGTCGGATAACTTTATTATATACCACTTTGAAGAAGGATATTTCTCGATATTCATCAGTCTGAATGGACAAAAAGGTGATGTAAGTGGAGGGATAGATTGGGAATGCAAACAGTCCACTCCTTGGGCTATAAATACTCTCCCTTTCTCTCCTTGAGAGGGGTTGGAATTTCAGAAAAGAGGATATCATATTGGAATGACCAAATCCTTTATAAAGGCTTGGGAGGACCTGCTATACTCATGTTTTCACTTGAGAGACCATTCCTCCTCTCTTTTTTTTCATTTACTTTTATGTTCTTCATTGTTGTAATTTTGTAAGTCCTTTCTTTTGTAATTATGTTTTAATGAAAATTTCTTCTTCAATATCTCTTATTCTTATACACCTTATGTAGTTTAATATTAATGTTCTTAAAATAGTTTTAATTCAGTTGAATCCCCTTCCCTTATTTTTCTTCCTCATTGAATTGAAAATCCGTTTTTAATTATCATCATTGTTCGTGTGTGTGTGTTCGACGTACCACTCTTTTCTAATCCCTTTATTTTTCTTCTATTCTTAATTTATCATCATAATCATCATAACTAGACTATTAAACACTCAAATGTATGAGTAAATATCTCATTGGGGTGAGTCAAAATTTTGGGATGTTAAGTGACTGAGAGTATTTGCTCGATGAGTATTCGCTAATTTAACATTGTGTTTGTTGGACTTAATATGTCATGGATTAATGACATATTTTGTTTAACATGTGGTTTAGATGGATTATTGGAACCATAAATACACTACCATAAACAAGTACTAATTGAGATTAGAATCCTAGTTAAGTTAAGGCTTGGATTAAAGCTTTAACACTTAGGAATTCTAATCGAAGTCAACTTGTGAAGTGGGTGTTAATTTAAATGCAATATAAAGAAAAGCTCAAGGATATCACAAGATTAACTCCCTAATAATGAACTCACCCCAATATTTATCAATTTTTTAAATCAATTATAGTAAATAAATCATTTCAATTAAGCTCTACAAACAAACCCCCCTAATCAAAATACAATCAACTAAAAACAAACGACTATTACAAAGTATCATCACCAAGGATTCGACCCGAGTGCTGATATACACATTAGCATAGCACTGGAACATTGATCGGCCGATAGGAGACAATCAGCCGTGCGTTTCTAGGACACAACCAAGTCCCTTCAATGAAGCATCACTGTAGATAAAAAACTCACCATTTCTGGAATGAAGTTCCAAAACTGGTGCATTCACCAATCTTCTTTTAAATTTCTGAAAACAATCATCACATTATATTTTCCAGATGAACTTAACACCTTTTAGAGTTAACTTAGTCATTGGAATAGATAACTGTGAAAAAATTTCAACAAAGCTATGGTAATAACCTGCTAAACAAAGAAAAATACAGATCTCAGTTATATTTGTGGGTCTTGACCATTATTCAACAACTTTTCTTTTAGTAGGATCAACAGTTATGAAATTTTTTGAAACAATGTGACCAAGGAAAGAAATTTGTTGTAACCAAAACTCACACTTGATGAATTTTCCATATAGTTTCTTTTCTTTTAGGGTTTGAAAGATAACCCTTAAATGACTTTAATGCTCCTCTTTACTTTTAGAAAACACCAAAATATCATCAATGAACACAACCACAAACTTATCCAAGAACTCATGGAAAATTCTATTCATTAGATCCATGAATATAGCAGGTGAATTGGTTAACCCAAAAGGAATAACTACAAATTCATAATGGTCATATCTAGTATGAAACGCAGTCTTCAGAACATCTTCTTCTTTTACTTTCAACTGATGGTACCCCAACCTCAAGTCAATCTTCGAAAAATACTGAGCTCCCTAGAGCTGATCAAACAAATATCGATATGAGCAAAAGGATACTTGTTCTTAACATTAATGTTATTCAATTCTCTATAATCAATGAAAAGTCTCATTGAACCATATTTCTTTTTACCAAACAAGATAGAAGCACACCATAGTGATGTGCTAGGTTGAATGAAACCTTTATCTAATAACTCCTGAAATTTCTTCTTTAACTATAAAACTTCAACTTGAGACATTCAATAAGGGGGTTTTGAAATTGGATTAGAATCAGGAACTAAGTCAACAGTAAATTCAACTTCCTGATCTTGTATAATACCAGGAAACTCATCAATAAAAACATCAAGATACTCATTTACCACTGGCACATCATTAATCTGAATAGTTTCTTTATTTTCAATAATATGTTCAAGGTAACATTCATTTCGATATTTTAATGGTTTCTCAACTTCCTAACATGTTATCAAATGTAAGGGTTCATTCTTGTACACAAACTGAAAATCTTTCTGAAAAGAAACCAGTTTAGCTCTGCAGTAAATCTTAGCATGATAAAAAGAAAGCCAATCCATGCCCAAAATAACATCAAACTATACTAGAGGCAAAAAAATAAGGTTTACAGGTGGATTATTTCCACACACAAGGATAATAAGGTTCTTATAATTTCTTTTTGTCTCAACGTTTCCTCCGGGTGTTTTTACCATAAGTTCAGGATTCATATCTTGATATGTAATTCCCAATTTACTAGAAAACTTCTCAGAAATTAAATAATGTGTAGACCCTGCATCAAACAACACAATGGTATAATCTAAACAAAAAATAAGTTTACCTGATACTAATTCATTCAATGACCCAACATCTGCTGAAGTAGTTGCAAAGGATTTAACCACCCCTTTCTGCTTGTAGTCTGGATTCTTTCCCTCAGTTGAGTTCTTCATTAGACACTCATTTTCATAATGACCCATTTCATTACACTTAAAACATCTTACCGCTGGCTTTTCATTTCCTGCTTGATCATATTCCTTATAGTTACGAGCAATATGACCAGACTTACCACACCGAAATCACTTTCCAGAGTGGGATAAACATTATCCAAGATTAATTTTACCACACTTCTCACAGGATGGATATTTGGTTTTCTTACCTCTAGGCTTCTTTGATGAATTCTTTCCCTTTGCCTTCCAACTGGACCTCTTATTCTGTTGTTTTTCAAAGAACACCTGATCATTGACAAACTCCATTTACACCTTCTACACACATCGTACAAGTTTTTCATATCTTTTGAACTCACGAGAAGCTAAAGCCCTTAGATACTTTGGCTTTAAACCTGAGTAAAAATGGTTGATTTTACTATCAAGATATCGTATGAAATTTGGAGAATACCTTACCAGTTGAGTGAAATTTGATTCATAAGCAGCCATTGAGTCATCCTCCTACCTCAATTCGAGGAATTGTTTTTCCATCCTAAGATGAACCACCTTAGGAAAATATTTCTCAAGAAACATACCTTTGAATTCATCCCAGTGAAGATCATCAATCTCATCACTATCCATGATATTTTTCACCATCAACCACCACTGATCAACTTCACATTCAAAACAGTAAACCACAAGTCTAACCTTTTGATTCTCTAAACACCCCATGACATCAAAAATATTCTCTAGTGCTTTAATCCACCCTTCTGCTAGCACAGGGTCAGATGATTATCTGAATGATAGGGGATGTTGCCTCATGAAATGTTCCACCACCGACATGTTTCTCTGTGGTTGAACTGGCTAATCTAGTGCATAGATACCACCACCATTTATAGCCTGAGTCAACTGTGCCATCACCTCAACAAACTGTCCAGTTCTGATTACGACCATATCAGGTTTCTGATTTTGAAGGTTGTCTTCCTCTTGATGTCATCCCAACATAGCTGCCTTGTTTCCTTTGTGGAAAACCATTATGAACACATAAATATCGTAGGTGAAGAAACATGGTAATCTTTAAATGCTATATCATTTCAATCATACCATAAATTAATTTACGTACATGAATTTAACAATTTTCTAACTCCTAAAGTTTTCTAAACCGACCTCTGATACCAACTATAAGGACCCGACCTTAAACCTTACTTAATATTGAATTAAATGAATAATTCACATTGAGGATCTTTTTAGGTTTAGAGTTTTAGAGAATTAAGACATAACTATTACATCTCAAAAGATTACAAAGTAGACACTTCTACATAGTTTCCATTTTTTTTACAAAACATAAACTCTTGAAAAATAGAGACATGTCTAGTTCCATGTTTAAGACAACATGACTTTTCCATGATCCCATTCTTGACCCTATTCCACATTATGTCCTGTGAAAAACATTTCAAAAACATGGGATGAGCATAAAAAGCTCAGTAAGGTATACACAAAGAATGAAAACTGTTAGTTTTTCAAAACAACAAGTAAACCATGAATACATTAACATAAGTAATACTTTTCACCTTTATTAAGTAGTAAATAATCTTTACTGAATAAAAGATCATTACTTACCCTTTTGTAACCAAAAGATCACCATAAAACCCATATAAAGAACACATAACATATAAAAGTAACTTGGAACATAAAAATACATAAATGTAATAACCATATGGTCAACTTCCACACATGTCACTAAATGGAATAGCCATACGGCCTACTTCCATACCCAATGCTTTGGAGGTTATAACGTAACCACCCATCTTGGTATTCACGACACCACCCGTCATTTGGTTTATCACATAACCACATGTCGAATGTCCAAGTACCATTATAAAATCATAACACATAAAACAATTATAAAGGAAAGAAAAAATTTCCACATTTCAATCACAATATATCAGTTAAATATATTGACATAACAAACCCATTATCAAAACCATTTTCAATACCAAAATACAAAAAGAGTATATGGTATTTATTTACTTTTAAAAACATTATGACTTGTTGAGGAAGCCAAAGATCAAAAAATACTCACGGTGGTGGAAAAGGTCATTGTCACTGCTTACATTAAAAGAAACATTCCTTTTTGTAGTTTAGTAAAACTCTTTTTAGAAAAATCTTTCCTTTTAAAATTCAAGGGTGTTTATACAACATATAAAAGAAAATATTGTATTAGAACAAAATATTCCTCAATGAAAGGATATTGAGACGAAGTCCCTTACCTCATGTCCAACTTGACTCGATCGTTCTTTAATCTCCTGAATAAGAAACTAAAGTTAATTTCTACTTGATTAAGAACCTTTTTCAAGTTTATTATTCCTTTTATATCACTTATTTCCATGTTATAAATATTATGTAATCATTTAAGTTAATAATGTTCGTTTTGTCGATATTTGGTACTTAAGTCAAAAATGGACTTCTTACAATGACATGTTGTTCATGTGGTCAAAGGTTAATTAAATCCAGAATGATATTCATGATTAAGATATCATATATTTCATATATATCATTAATATACATGTATTTATAATAGTACATAACATTTAGAGGTAAGAAATGAAATGCACCGTTCATGGAGACGGTAAGCCGTACGTACGCATGAACGCTAATTTCATTTATATTTCGTATTTAATGGAATGAAATCACAATGATATAAAGGTACATTATAATTCTAGTATAATATTATATATAATATTATTAACTCCATCCTTTATACGTCCCACATATGGCATTAACGATTCAAATCACTTTGAGGGGGTGGTAGTCCGCACTTCCAAAAATGAAATTATCGCGTTTATCCATTATGGAAACCATAAACGTATGCCATAAATGAAAAATACATAAGCATAAGGAAAACATAAACATAATATATATCATAAATAAATACAGTGACATATTAACGGTCACCATGAAAGGTTTTAAGAGAATATTGAACAATCATCGTTTCGTGAGGCAGTAATTCGCCATCCACAAAAACAGTATGTTCTTTAATCATTTGACAGAAGTGTGTGTAATTTTATCTTAAATACTTCTCATAAAAACATAATAGTATATTTAAGATACTGGTGTTGTTACAAAATAAAGGAATAAAAATAGTTATGGGGGTTGGATAAGCAAAATAAAACAAAAGAATATAAGAGAAGACATTACATTTAAATCGGTTAACTCCCCTTGGTTTGAACCAAAAGGGTTTCTTGAAGAGATTTCTGCCTAAGGTAGGGCTTCTAGGATGAAGAGAGGGATATTGGTAGATTATTTTAGTAGTGTTTGGATGATACAAAGGTCTTGAGAAGTGTGTGAAATGGGTAGGAATTGGGGTCTTTTTATAAGGGAGAGGAGGGGCTCTTTTGGAAAGCATGAAACTATTATTTTATTATATAATTCTTTTCGGTTTCTAAAGGTCCAAAAATTATTAAAGTTAAAGATAAGGTTTCCCATGTTCTAAATAAAATAATCCAATAAGAATTGGACAAGTTTTCTATATTATTTTAAACATTATCTTCTTATTTATTTAAATCATTTATTAATGACGTAAACACTGCATCATCATTGTGTCATAAATAATTTTATTTATTTGATGTCTAAAAATTAAAATTACCTTATTGTAGGAAATATTATTAGATTTATAATGAATATTTATAGTCAAATATATCAATTATATAACCCCATGTAATAATTGTTTTAGTAAAAATTGTTTTAGTAAAACAATACATGTTTGTGACATTTTTATTTTTACTTTAAATAAAAGGTTTTAAAGTCATTATCTTACCCAAGTGGCTCCATGGGGTCCAAAAAATTGACCCATGGATTTAATTGGTCGGCCAGGACTCATCAAATAAGTGTAGGACATGTTTCAAGGTGATTTCATATTATTATAACATTATTCTTACCTTAAATTAAACTAATTACCTTTAATCGCGATTAATAAAACTTAAAAGTTACTATTCACCAAAAAAATATTTTCATCCCATTGAACCACATTGTACTTACTAATGAAAAAAATTTATGTTGAATTTTTGAAATTCAAATCACAGATGTGGTAAAGTTTTTTTTAAACGAAAAATTCAGTTTTTTAACTACCACTTAGTGGTTTCAC
This sequence comes from Viscum album, assembly GCA_963277665.1. Taxonomy (NCBI): domain Eukaryota; kingdom Viridiplantae; phylum Streptophyta; class Magnoliopsida; order Santalales; family Viscaceae; genus Viscum; species Viscum album. The sequence goes on along the minus strand of OY728156.1, from coordinate 1,362,137,274 downwards.
TATTCATCAAAAATTGAAGTTTTTCAGAAAAATACCAAAAATTCACCCGAAGCTATATTTGATATTCTAAATTTAAATATGATGTCTATTTTACCAAATTAAAATCATATAAGTTGCATTAATTAACTTAATAATTAATTCCCGTTGTCAAAACAAATAGCATGTTTTTAAGAAACAATATATATCAAAAAATTGACACTTGTTTAAGTCCAATTTCAAAGTGAAATTAATTCCAATGAACACCATTGGATTAAATGGTAAAAATATATTATAATTTAAATTTAAAAAAAAATTCAAAAGATAATATAATCATATAAAAAAGTTATATTAAAATGTGGTTTTGAATTAAAATACAACATTTTTCACTTATTTATTAAAAATGAACTTTATCGGAAAAAATAACAAATACATACAAAAAGTAAATTTAGATGTCCCGATTCTAAAAAAGGACTTTATTTGGTCCAATAGAATTTATAATAGTGATCAAAACTATTTTTAAATAGGGTTCTCCATCAAAATTTGATAAATCGACCTTTTAGTGAATATTAGAGCATTTATGCCTAAAATTGAATTCTTTGCTTATTTTAATCCTTTATATTTTATTGGATAAATGTAAAAACATTTAACAAACATATATAATAATATTTTAGTTATTTTAATTCTTTCCCGCCAATACAATGACTATGTGTTAACTACCATTTAAAATAATTTTATTATATTATTAGTGTGCAATGTAAGATTTCAAAGAAACTCGTTGTTGCGTATTGGGTATGCTATCGAACATAGCAACCCCTTTAAAGTAAAATTAATATTTAATTCTCAAATATTAATAAATATGAAAATGTATTATTCTTTATTTACCTGGGATGTTACATCCTTCCCCCTTGTGGGAATCGCATCCTCGCAATTTTATTCAGTTATCAAAATAAGTGGGGGTATTTATCCTTCATAGCATTTTCAGATTCCCACGTTGCCTCTTCAACCATATAGTTTTTCCATAAAACCTTCACCTAATAAATTACCTTATTTCACAACACTTTCCCTCTTCGGTCAAGAATCTGGACTGGTTGTTCTTCATAAGAGAGATTCTCTTCCAACTAAACTACTTCTAGTCTCAAAACATGAGATGGATCTGGCATATACTTTCTCAACATCAAAACATGAAAAACATCGTATTCCTCGGACAAAATTGGAGGTAAATACACTTTGTATGAAACTTATCCAACTTTCTCTAAGATTTCATAAGGTCCAATGAACCTCGGACTCAACTTTCCCTTCTTTCCAAAACGCATCACAGTTTTCCATGGAGAAACTTTGAGAAAAACATGATCACCTATCTCAAAAGATAGATCTTCCCTCCGGTTATCCACATAACTTTTCTACCTGCTCCGAGCTGTCCTCATGTGCTTCTGAATCAACTAAACTTTTTCTACCATCTATTCTACCAATTCTGGTTCCATCATCTTCCTTTCTCCTACTTCATCCCAAAAAGCTAGAGTTCGACACCGTTTTTTTATATAATTCCTCAAACGGAGCCATCTGTATAATGGAATGAAAACTGTTGTTATAAGAAAATTCAACTAAAGAAAGATGTTAGTCCCAAATTCCCTGGTAATCCATCATTCAATCACGTAACATATCCTCCATGGTTTGAATTGTTCGTTCTGACTTCCCATCTGATTGCGGATGAAAATCTATACTGAAATTTAATTCAGTACCCAACGACTTCTGAAGGCCTTTCCAAAAGTTAGAAGTAAACCTGAGATCACGATCAGATACAATAGAGAGGGGAACTCCATGTAACCTGACTATCGCTTTAAGATAAAAATGATAAAGTTAATATAGAGAGAAATTATCTCATATAGGAAGGAAATGAGCAGATTTAGTCAATCGATCAACAATAACCCAGATTGCATTATTACCTTGAGATGTCTTTGTTAATCCCACAACGAAGTCCATGGATATATTTTTCCATTTCCACTATGGAACCGGTAATGGATGAAGCATCCCTTTCGGTAACTGCCACTCTGCTTTAACCTGCTGACAAGTCAAAAAATTCACTGTAAAATCAGCAATATCTCTTTTCATTCCATCCCACTAGTAATACTCCCGCAGATCTCTGTACATCTTAGTACTGCCAGGATGAACTGAAAATGGGGAACTATGAGCCTCACATAACAACTCACTCTTCAACTATGAATCACAAGGCACACATAATCTCTTCCCAAACCTCATAACACAATCATTATCAATGTTAAATTCAGGCAACTTACCCTTCTGAACCAGCTCTACCTTTTTCTGCAACCCACTGTCTTTCTTCTGCGCTTTCTTAATTCTATCTGATAGAGATGATCTCACTGACACCTGAAACAAAACAAAAGAACTTCTAGCACCAACAACTTCTATGCCAAATTTCATCAAATAAAAAAACAAAGGATCTTGTTCTAAACGTAGCATGGTAAATTAAGCATTACTTTTTCGACTCAAAGCATCAACCACTTTATTTGCTTTTCCTGGATAGTAATGAATTGTACAATCGTAATCCTTGATTAATTCCAGCCATATCATCTGTCTCATGTTAAATTATTTTTGAGTGAATATATACTTTAAACTTTTATGATCAGTATATATTTCACAATTTACTCCATACAAATGATGCGTCCAAATTTTTAGAGCAAAAACAACAGTAGCTAATTCCAAATCATGTGTAGGGTAATTTAACTCATGAGTTTTCAACTGGCGTGAAACATAAGAAATTACCTGATCATTATTCATAAGGACTGATGTTATTAATATTTTGATGACTTATTATATACTCCCTTTACTTATTTTGTACGAAATGTGCATAATGTGTGTGAAATATTAATATTTTAATACTAAGTATAATTTCTGAGCATTTTTAGAAGTAGTCCAATTAAGTCAGTTTACTGTTTTAATAATAACTATAACTATAATGATAAAAATTGTGTGTTTATTGTTATTTAGGATTCTAATTTAAATATAATACATTTCATTAGAAGGTACCATGAGAAAATTCTACCATTTTAAGGGTCATATGGTCCTCACAAACAAGACCAAAGAATCTGTGAAGAAACTGGACTATTCATGAAGATTGATTTACTGGGATAAATAAAAAATTCCAAATTCCATTATTCTCCACCATAGTTTTGGGGACAATTTAAGGAGTCCAGGATAAAAATTTCAAGGCCTAATAATAACAAAAATTTGGCCAAATGATGCATTGAAATCCATCCCACTATTCTGGACGAGAAATAAAATCAGCACACAAAAATTAACATTTCTCCTGATTTGGACATCCGTTAGAGCTGAAATTTTTCAGTGAGAAAGAGGATATATGGTCGGACATCTCTATTGAAGAAATTATTTTTATTTTAGGGCATATTCTTATTCCGAAACCCTTTCACATTTTAAAAATAAAAAAGATTGGATTGAAATGGACATATTAAATTTGTTTAATAAACTGGCCATAACTTCGGATACATTGGTCAAAATGACTCAAAATTTTAAGATAGGTCGTCCAAATTTATTATATACAACTTTGAAGAAGGATATTTCTCTATATTCAGCTGTCTGAATAGCCAACTTGGCGATACAAGTGGAGGGACAGATTGAGGATGCAAACAGTCCACTCCTTGGGCTATAAATACTCTCCCCTTCTCTCCTTGAGAGGGGTTGGCATTTCAGAAGAGAGGTGATCATATTGGCACAGAAAAAGTCTTGAAAAAGTCTTGTGAGGACCTTCCATACTCAAGTTTTCACTTGATAGACCTTTCCTTCTCTCTTTGTTTTCATTTACTTTTATGTTCTTCATTGTTGTAATTTTGTAAGTCCTTTTTTTTGTAATTCTGTTTTAATGAAAATTTATTCTTTAATATATCTTATTATCATCCACCTTATGTAGTTTAATATTAATTTTCTTAAAATAGTTTAAATTCAGTTGAATCCCCTTCCCTTATTTTTCTTCCTCATTCAATCGAAAATCCATTTTTAATTATCATCATTGTTCGTGTGTGTGTGTTTGATGTACTAATTTTTTCTAATCCATTTATTTTTCTTATATTCTTAATTTATCATAATAATAACCATAAACATACTATTAAACACTCAAATGGATGAGTAAATATCTCATTTGGTTGAGTCAAAATTTAGGTATGTTAAGTGATTGAGAGTATTTTCTCGATGAGTATTCGTTAATTTAACATTGTGTATGTTGGACTTAATATATCATGGATTAATGACATATTGTGTTTAACATGTGGTTTCCATGGATTATTGGAACCATAAATACACTACCATAAACATGTATGGATTTAGATTAGAATCCTAGTTAAGTTAAGGCTTTGATTAATGCTTTAACACTTAGGAATTCTAATCAGCATCAACTTGTGAAGTGGGTGTTAATTTAAATGCAATATAAAGAAAAGCTCAAGGATATCACAAGCTTTACTCCCTAATAATGAACTCACCCCAATCTTTATCAATTTGTTAAATAAATTATAGTAAATCAATCATTTAAATTAATATCTTCAAACAAACCCCCCTAATCAAAATAAAATAAACTAAAAACAAATGACTATTACAAAGTATCATCACCGAGGATTCGACCTGAGTGCTGTTATACATATTAGTAGAGCACCAAAAATTTGACCGGTCGATAGGAAAAAATCGGCCGTGCATTTCAAATGGCGCCATTGTCGGGGATGGTGCTTTAAGTAGTCATTAGTTTCTGGTTATTGTAATAAAAAACCAAAAAAAATAAATTTTAAAAAAAATTGAAAAAAAACACAAAGAAATACCCATCTTCTCATAAAAATCATAAATGAAAAACAAACCAAGAAAAATCAATCTTCCTCTTTATTTAAAAATCTCTCTGAATGCCCCGTAGCCTCCCAAATAATCCCTCAGATTTGTTTGACCTTGAAATTGAGTGAACACTTCACCAACTTAGGTGGAACATAAGAGACAATCAAATAATTAAAGAACTAGTCCTTGTCCAACCAATTGAATTAGATATGGCCAATCCTAGGGAACAAACACTTAAAGAACTTAATACCCTTGATATGAAATACCAACCTCTTGGTATTCAATATCCAAACATAGAAGCTGACTTTGAACTCAAATCAAGTTTGATTCACATTCTCCCTCATTTCCACAGGCTAGCCGGTGAGGATACACATCTTCACCTTAAAGAGTTTCAAGTAGTGTGTTCTACCATGAATCCTCAAGGGGTTTCTGAAGAACAAATCAAACATCGAGCATTCCCTTTCTCCCTAGTTGACACTGCTAAGTCACGACTTTAATACCTCCATACTGGTTCCATAACCACATGGAATTACATGAAGTGACTATTCTTAGAGAAATTATTTCCTGCTTCTCATACTGCTTCTATCCGAAAGAAAATAAGTGGTATGCGTCAATTCCCAAGTGAATCACTCCATGAGTACCGGGAGAGGTTCAAAAAGCTTGTTGCAACCTGCCCACCCCACCAAATTCCTGACCAACTCTTGATCCAATACTTCTATGAAGGGTTATTGGCTATGGAGAGAACTCTCATTGATACCGCAAGTGGCAGTTCTCTTGTTGATAAAACTGCCATAGCTACAAGAGATCTCATAAGTAACATGGCTGTAAACACAAAACAATTCCATACTCGAGCACATGCTCAAGTCAAAAAATCCCAATATAATCAACTAATTGAGCTGAACAAGATGACTGAGTGGATGAGTGAACTTACAGGTCTTGTGCGACAACTAGCTATGGCATCCAAATCCCCAACCTCTTCTTCACAATCACAGTTTCCTGGACCTGTCAAAAACTATGGAATCTACAACTCTTCATCGCATCCAAAAGACACATTTCCACAACTTCAAGAGGATCAATCTGATTCATCTGGACCAATGGAGCTCAATGAAGCATATGCTCAGCAGAACACCAACCCTCAACTATCAGGTCAGTTTGTTAGAAACTTCAACCAACCTCACTCTGAGACCTTCTCTTCTTCTTATAACCAAGTCCTTAGGTATGGTAATCCCATATCTCATCCCCCTCAATTCCCTCCTCAAAACCCAAACCAGTTTCAATATGGTCAAGGTGTTGGTAACTTCCAACAAACTTATCCTTTTATTCCTCAACCACAAAGGAACAATCCTCCTCCCGGATTCCATTATCCTAGTGATCCTTCCCAATTCCAAAACCAATACAATCACTTTCCCAAGAACCAAAATCTAGGTAATCCCAATACGGGACAAGCCTCTTCTTCTAAGAAAACATGGTAAAGTGCAGTTTAAGATCTTACCTCCTTCACCCGTTCAAGCCTCAAGAACATTGACACCCAAATTGGGAAACTTTCATCCCACCTTATTCAGCAGCAACCATCCAATTCTTCCCAACTTCCAGCTCAAACATTACCCAACCCCAAGGGTAATGTAAGTGAAATTGCACTTAGATCAGGAAAGAAAATTTCTATGCCTCAAGATAAGTCCTCAAACCCTCCTTTGAATGTTGACCTAGAAAATGAAAAGAAAAATAATCTTGAAAAGGAACCCGAAACAATTCCCTCATCTCCTTCAATTCCACTTAAGAATCCAATTCCTTTTCCTCAAGCTGTTTCAAAACCAAGGAAGTCCTTTGAACCTGATCTTGAAATGATCATTATGTTTAGACGTGTTGAAATCAACATTTCTCTCTTAGATGCCATCAAAAAAATTCCTATGTATGCCAAGTTTCTTAAGGAATTGTGCACCCAAAAGAGGCAACTTAGGACCTTTGAAAATGTTTCCACCCAAAAGTCTATTCCTATAAAGTGCAAAGATCTAGTGACCTTTATGGTTCCATGCCAAATTGGGAGTTCCAACTTTGATGATGCACTCATAGACCTAAGAGCCTCAATTAATGTCATGCCCAAATCTATATTCTCCATCCTTGGTCTAGGTCCCTTACTTCCAATGAGTGTTTTTATTCAATTAGCCAATCGAAGCACAGCCAGTCCTGAGGGAATAATTGAGGATGTCCTTGTCTGAGTCAATGATCTTATATTCCCTACTGATTTCTATGTCCTTGACATGGAAGGTGAGACGAACTCTTCTCAATCTCCCCTAATTCTAGGAAGACCATTCCTCATGACTGCTAGAACCAAGATCGATGTCCATTCAGGCATATTATCAATAGAATTTGGTGACCAAATGGTCAAGTTCAACATTTTCCAAGCCATGCGATACCCATCTGAGGATCACTCTGCATTCTCAATCCATGCTTCTGAGGACACTTCTAAGAGTCAATCGAACCCCAATCCACCATGTTCTTCATGTTCTAATGAAAAATGATCTTGTGAAATCTGTACCATGATTTACCAAGTCATAAATGTTGAAGTTTATGTGGACCTATCATTCATAGACTCCATCATTCTAGAGGAACTTGAAAACTCTCTTGAATCCCACATCAACTCTGATCTCTATTGATCCACCTTGGACAGTATTACGGAAAATGAATCTGAAGCAACTGAAGTCCCTTCCTCCATTCCTGAGTTTTCTAACCCACAAATAAAAGATTAGACTGATATGAAACCTCTTCCTGAACACCTAAAATATGCATTCCTTTTCCATGATCACTCTTATCCTGTCATTATCTCTTCTTCACTTACCGAAACTGAGGAGTCCAAACTTATCCAAGTGTTAGAGTAAAACAAAAAGGCCTTAAGTTGGACCCTAGATGACATACCAGGAATCAACCCTGCCCTTTGTATGCATCACATCCATCTTGAGGAGTCATCCAAACTAATTAGACAACCACAAACAAGACTCAATCCACTCATACTTGAGGTAGTTAGGGAAGAGATCACCAAGCTTCTTCAATATGGTATTATCTACCCAATTTCTGATAGTGAATGGGTTAGTCCAATTCAAGTTTTACCTAAGAAGGGTGGGATAATTGTTGTCACAAATGAACTTGGAGAGTTAGTAACAAATCGAGTGAAAAAATGGCGTGTGTGCATCGACTATAGGAAATTGAATGTTGAAACAAGAAAAGATCACTACCCTCTTCCATTACTTGATCAAATGCTGGAACAATTATCTATAAAGTCACACTATTTCTTTCTTGATGTATACACCGGCTACTTCCAAATCCCAATCGCACCTCAGGACCAAGAAAAGACTACTTTCACATGCCCCTTTGGAACATATGCATATAGAAGAATGCCTTTTGAACTTTGCAATGATCCTGCAACATTCCAGTGGTGTATGATGAGTATCTTTTTCCGAATTCATTGAACAATGCATGGAAGTCTTCATGGATGACTTCACCATTTACGGTGATTCATTTGAATCTTGTTTGAATTCACTCTCTCTAGTCCTCCAAAAGTGTGTCAAGTGCAACCTTGTGTTAACTTTTGAAAAATTTCACTTCATGGTTGAAAATGGGATTGTTCTAGGGAAAAAAGTTTCAAAAGATGGTATTAAAGTCAATCCTTCCAAAATTGAAGTGATACAATCACTTCCTGAACCCACTTCTTTTCGAGACATCTTTTCATTCCTCGGTCATGCCAACTTCTATTGGAGATTCATCCATAACTTCAGTAAAATTTCCCTCCCACTCACTAGGTTGCTCCAAAATGATGTCACTTTCCATTTAGATGAGGTTTTCAAGAGAGCCTTTGTTGAAATCAAAACTACTGTTACATCTTCCCCAATTATCCAACCCTCAGATTGGTTCTTACCCTTTGAGTTGATGTGTTATGCTTATGATAGAGTTGTTGGGGTTGTTCTTGGTCAATGAAGAGAAAAGATTCCTCATGTCATCTATTATGCCTCAAAAACATTGGATGAAACTCAATATCACTACACTGTCACTAAAAAGGAACTTTTAGCAGTGGTTTTTGCCTTAGATAAATTTCGGCTCTATCTCTTAGGTGCCAAAATCATCATCATCACAGAACATTCAGTTATAAAGTTCTTACTCAAGAAAATTGATTCCAAACTGAGGCTAATAAGATGGATCCTAATGCTCCAAGAGTTTGACCTTGAAATCAAAGGTAGAATAGGAAAAGAAAACCCTGTGGATGATCACTTGAGTTGAATATGTAATTCTTCTCATTCTGGAATCATCGATCCTGAATTCCCCACTAATCACCTTTCATCTCTCACTCCAAAAATACAATGGTATGCCCCAATTGTAAATTACTCATTTTCTGGCGTTTTTCCTGAATTTTTTTCAAAAGAACAGAAAATGAAGTTAAAAAGTGATTCAAAACACTATTTTTGAAAAGAAAATAAACTTTTGAAAACTGAGGTAGATATGGTAATTAGGAGATGTGTTGATAAAGATGAACATTCCTCTATCTTAGAATTTTGTCACTCAATGCCTGGTGGTGGCCACTTTGGACCACAAAGGACCTCTAGAAAGGTCCTAGACTCTGGATTCTTCTATCCTTCACTCTTCAAAGACTCACATGAGTTTTGTTAATCATGTCCCACTTTCCAAATGTTTGGCACAATTTCCAAGATAAATGAAATGCCCCAAAAGCTTTTAATTTTCTGCGAGATCTTCGATGTTTGGGGTATCAATATCAAGGGACCATTTCCCCATTCCAATGTATTTTCATACATCCTTATTGCAGTTGATTATGTTTCTAGGTGGGTCAAGGAAAAACCCACTAGAAAAGATGATTCACATACTATTAGTGAGTTCCTAAAGACACAGATCTTCCACAGATTTGGCACACCTCGTGCCTTGATCAGTGACTTAGGAACCCATTTCTGTAATAGAACCATGAAATCTCTTTTGAAAAAGAATGGGGTTGTACATAAAACTTCAACTACATATCACCCCCAAACAAATGGCATGGCTAAAATTTCTAATAGAGAAGTGAAAAGAGTTATTGAGAGAATTGTAAAACCCACCAGAAAAGACTGGCCTGGAAGACTTGGTGAAGCACTTTGGGCTTATCGAATTGCCTATAAAACACCCATTGGGATGTCTCCTTTTAGGATAGTTTTTGGTAAAGCATGTCATCTGCCAGTTGAAATACAGCGTAAGTCATTTTGGGCAGTGAAAACTTTTAATTTTGATCTGGAAAAATCTGGTGAAGAAATATTGTTGCAATTGGATGAACTGGAGGAGCTTCAACTTGATTCTTATGAGAATTATATTCTCTAAAAAGAAAAATCCAAGGTACTCCATGACAAAAAAATCCTAAGAAAATTATTCCATGAAGGTGAAAAGGTAATGCTCTTCAATTCTCGATTTCGGATTAACCCAGGTAAGCTTAATTCTCGTTGGTAAGGTCCTTTTGTTATTACTAATGTTTACCCATTTGGTGTAGTGTAAGTCCAAGACCCCTCTTCCAAAAGGACATTCACGATTAATGGACATAGGTTAAAGCATCACCATGAGAAGACACACAATCCTGGATCAACATCGACTTCCACAGGATCCCCAACTTCTGCAGTTGACCCACCACTAGATGGAGATGGCAACCCACTAAATCCAAACCAGGGGGCACCTCTTTCCCTTTAACTCTCTCTCTCTCTCTTTCTTCTTCTTCCTCCCTCATTCTCATTTTTTTACCACCTTCCTCATCAAATTTTTTTTATTTACAAATTATATTTTGTGTGGATGTGTCTTTATAGAAAAAACAAAAACAAAAACCTAAAAACTAAAAAAACAAAAAAACAAAAAAAAGCATCTTAACGAAAAAAATATATAAAAAAATCAAGAGTCATGCTTACTCACCATTGAGTTTTGAAATTTTGTCCAACCAATTTGGGGAGTTAACAGAAATGTTTTCACCTCAAAAATTTTGTATTTTCATTATGACTTTGGATAAATAATTTTGTGTCAAAATTAACAAATTTTGAGTGCTCAATTTTTGATTTGGAAAATTATTTTCCAAAACCGTGAGGAACAACATTTCCTTTCATGCCAAGGCCACCTATGGAAATCTTTTAAAAATGTGTGCTTTCACCCCCATTTGCGAGTCTTGAGTTTGTGGACCTTTGAGCTGAATTTTTCCTACTTTAGTGTGAATTAATATGATAGAGGCATTTTCTGAACCACATGAGAATCATAGTAGCCAAATAGCATCCCATTTCCCTTACATTAATCCTCCTTTTGAAAGCCCCTTAGAGCCTATGAAATCCTTTTCCTTGATAGCCACATTACAAGTCCAATACCTATTCCCACCCAATATCAACATGTATTTTCATTTCATATTTTTTTAAAATTTAAGTGTGGGGGGAATGGATTTCATTGTTTGGGTACCCTATTATTGATTTTCAATGAGTTATCATCTGCTTGAGGGAAATCATCCATTTCAGTGTGGTGGAGAGTTTGTCATTTAGTGTGTTTTGATGAATGTAATTTACTTTCATTTATGTAATTTTGTAAATGTTATTGACAAGTGTTCAAAAAAAAATCAAAAAAAAAAAAAAATCAAAAAAAAAAATCAAAAAAAAAAAAAAATTGGGTTGTTTCTTGGGTAGGTCAAAAATCACTCTTCCTCAACATTTGATCTTGTTATAACTATTACAATTAGTGTCTTTATGAGATCAATTATGTGTTGGGATATTAGTGTGAGATCTTTTCCAAGTTCAACTTTTGAAAAAAGAAAAAAAAAGAAAAAAAAGAACACTTGAATTATATTCTTATGTCATTGGGACAAGCTTTGTGGTTTGTAAATATTTAATCTTCTCATCCCCTTTAAATTTTTATTCTCTATTGTGTCTTTCTCCACACAATCATTCCCTTTTAAATATGTGTTTTCATTTCCTTCCATGTTTTATTTCAAAAAAAATGTGCAGTTCTTTTTCTATGTTGGTGTTTTACCCATCTTCTTCTCTCCCTTGGACTTTATATTTCTACCATCCCATAGCCACAGAAAAACCCCTAAAAAATACCTCTTTATTCTTGTGCACTTTGGATAAGTATTGGAAGCTGAGAGCTCTTTCAAACTCTAAGATTTTTACTTTTGGTTGGTGAAAGAGTGAACCTCCACAAATGAATTTTATCATCTTGAGAGGTGTCAGTTTTGAGTGTCCACATTTTCCATTTTTAAATTTGAGCATGAAAAAATGAATTAGTTTTGGAACATTGTTTCTGTAACAACTTTTGGTGGAATTCAAAATGGATGTGTGAAATAGTCTAAACCTCCCCTGATTGAAGAAAACAAAATTTTAATATTTGTTGGTGAGTGAAAATGATTTTGTCATGTTTTTATATTTGTTGAACATGAGAACATGCACAAAACTAAGTGTGGGGGAGTTGATGTTATTAATATTTTCATGACTTATTATATACTCCCTTTACTGATTTTGTATGAAATGTGCATAATGTGTGTGAAATATTAATATTTTAATACTAAGTATAAATTTTGAGTATTTTTAGAAGTAGTCCAATTGAGTTAGTTTACTGTTTTAATAATAAATATCACTATACTGATCCAAATTGTATGGTTATTGTTTTTTAGGATTCTCCTTTAAATATAAAACACTTCATTAGAAGGTAGCATGAGAAAATTCTGCCATTTGAAGGGTAATATGGTCCTCACAAACAAGACCAAAGAATCTGTGAAGAAACTAGACTATTCATAAAGATTGATTTACTGGGATAAATAAAGAAGTTCAAATTCCATTATTCTCCACCATAGTTCGGGGGAAATTTAAGGAGAACAGGATAAAAATTTTCAAGGCCTAATAATAACAACAATGGGCCCAAATGATGCATTGAAATCCAGCCAACCATTCTGGCCGAGAAATAAAAGCAGCACACAAATATTGACATTTATCCTGATGTGGACATCCATTAGAACTGAGATTTTTCAGTGTGAGAGATATGTCTAGACAAATATATTTAATAAATTATTTTTATTTGAGGGCATATTCCTATTCCAAAACACTTTCACATTTTGGACATAAAAAAGATTGGATTGAAATGGACAGATTAAATTTATTTAATCAACCGGCCATAACTTTGGCTACATTGGTAAAAATGAATCCACATTTTTAGAGTTGTCGGATAACTTTATTATATACCACTTTGAAGAAGGATATTTCTCGATATTCATCAGTCTGAATGGACAACAAGGTGATGTAAGTGGAGGGATAGATTGGGAATGCAAACAGTCCACTCCTTGGGCTATAAATACTCTCCCTTTCTTTCCTTGAGAGGGGTTGGAATTTCAGAAAAGAGGATATCATATTGGAATGACCAAATCCTTTATAAAGGCTTGGGAGGACCTGCTATACTCATGTTTTCACTTGAGAGACCATTCCTCCTCTCTTTTTTTTCATTTACTTTTATGTTCTTCATTGTTGTAATTTTGTAAGTCCTTTCTTTTGTAATTATGTTTTAATGAAAATTTCTTCTTCAATATCTCTTATTCTTATACACCTTATGTAGTTTAATATTAATGTTCTTAAAATAGTTTTAATTCAGTTGAATCCCCTTCCCTTATTTTTCTTCCTCATTGAATTGAAAATCCGTTTTTAATTATCATCATTGTTCGTGTGTGTGTGTTCGACGTACCACTCTTTTCTAATCCCTTTATTTTTCTTCTATTCTTAATTTATCATCATAATAATCATAACTAGACTATTAAACACTCAAATGTATGAGTAAATATCTCATTGGGGTGAGTCAAAATTTTGGGATGTTAAGTGACTGAGAGTATTTGCTCGATGAGTATTCGCTAATTTAACATTGTGTTTGTTGGACTTAATATGTCATGGATTAATGACATATTTTGTTTAACATGTGGTTTAGATGGATTATTGGAACCATAAATACACTACCATAAACAAGTACTAATTGAGATTAGAATCCTAGTTAAGTTAAGGCTTGGATTAAAGCTTTAACACTTAGGAATTCTAATCGAAGTCAACTTGTGAAGTGGGTGTTAATTTAAATGCAATATAAAGAAAAGATCAAGGATATCACAAGATTAACTCCCTAATAATGAACTCACCCCAATATTTATCAATTTTTTAAATCAATTATAGTAAATAAATCATTTCAATTAAGCTCTGCAAACAAACCCCCCTAATCAAAATACAATCAACTAAAAACAAACGACTATTACAAAGTATCATCACCAAGGATTCACCTTTATTAAGTAGTAAATACTCTTTACTGAATAAAAGATCATTACTTACCCTTTTGTAACCAAAATATCACCATAAAACCCATATAAAGAACACATAACATATAAAAGTAACTTGGGACATAAAAATACATAAATGTAATAACCATATGGTCAACTTCCACACATGTCACTAAATGGAATAGCCATACGGCCTACTTCCATACCCAATGCTTTGGAGGTTATAATGTAACCACCCATCCTGGTATTCAAGACACCACCCGTCATTTGGTTTATCACATAACCACATGTAGAATGTCCAAGTACCATTATAAAATCATAACACATAAAACAATTATAAAGGAAAGAAAAAATTTCCACATTTCAATCACAATATATCACTTAAATATATTGACATAACAAACCCATTATCAAAACCATTTTCAATACCAAAATACAAAAAGAGTATATGGTATTTATTTACTTTTAAAAAAATTATGACTTGTTGAGGAAGCCAAAGATCAAAAAATACTCACGGCGGTGGAAAAGGTCATTGTCACTGCTTACATTAAAAGAAACATTCCTTTTTGTAGTTTAGTAAAACTCTTTTTAGAAAAAGCTTTCCTTTTAAAATTCAAGGGTGTTTATACAACATATAAAAGAAAATATTGTATTAGAACAAAATATTCCTCAATGAAAGGATATTGAGACGAAGTCCCTTACCTCATGTCCAACTTGACTCGATCGTTCTTTAATCTCCTGAATAAGAAACTAAAGTTAATTTCTACTTGATTAAGAACCTTTTTCAAGTTTATTATTCATTTTATATCACTTATTTCCATGTTATAAATATTATGTAATCATTTAAGTTAATAATGTTCGTTTTGTCGATATTTGGTACTTAAGTCAAAAATGGACTTCTTACAATGACATGTTGTTCATGTGGTCAAAGGTTAATTAAATCCAGAATGATATTCATGATTAAGATATCATATATTTCATATATATCATGAATATACATGTATTTATAATAGTACATAACATTTAGAGGTAAGAAATGAAATGCACCGTTCATGGAGACGGTAAGCCGTACGTACGCATGAATGCTAATTTCATTTATATTTCGTATTTAATGGAATGAAATCACAATGATATAAAGGTACATTATAATTCTAGTATAATATTATATATAATATTATTAACTCCATCCTTTATACGTCCCACATATGGCATTAACGATTCAAATCACTTTGAGGGGGTGGTAGTCCGCACTTCCAAAAATGAAATTATCGCGTTTATCCATTATGGAAACCATAAACGTATGACATAAATGAAAAATACATAAGCATAAGGAAAACATAAACATAATATATATCATAAATAAATACAGTGACATATTAATGGTCACCATGAAAGGTTTTAAGAGAATATTGAACAATCATCGTTTCGTGAGGCAGTAATTCGCCATCCACAAAAACAATATGTTCTTTAAACATTTGACAGAAGTGTGTGTAATTTTATCTTGAATACTTCTCATAAAAACATAATAGTATATTTAATATACTGGTGTTGTTACAAAATAAAGGAATAAAAATAGTTTTGGGGGTTGGATAAGCAAAATAAAACAAAAGAATATAAGAGAAGACATTACATTTAAATCGGTTAACTCCCCTTGGTTTGAACCAAAAGGGTTTCTTGAAGAGATTTCTGCCTAAGGTAGGGCTTCTAGGATGAAGAGAGGGATATTTGTATATTATTTTAGTAGTGGTTGGATGATACAAATGTCTTGAGAAGTGTGTGAAATGGGTAGGAATTGGGGTCTTTTTATAAGGGAGAGGAGGGGCTCTTTTGGAAAGCATGAAACTATTATTTTATTATATAATTCTTTTTGGTTTCTAAAGGTCCAAAAATTATTAAAGTTAAAGATAAGGTTTCCCATGTTCTAAATACAATAATCCAATAAGAATTGGACAATTTTTCTATATTATTTTAAACATTATCTTCTTATTTATTTAAATCATTTATTAATGACGTAAACACTGCATCATCATTGTGTCATAAATAATTTTATTTATTTGATGTCTAAAAATTAAAATTACCTTGTTGTAGGAAATATTATTAGATTTATAATGAATATTTATAGTCAAATATATCAATTATATAACCCCATGTAATAATTGTTTTAGTAAAAATTGTTTTAGTAAAACAATACATGTTTGTGACATTTTTATTTTTACTTTAAATAAAAGGTTTTAAAGTCATTATCTTACCCAAGTGGCTCCATGGGGTCCAAAAAATTGACCCATGGATTTAATTGGTCGGCCAGGACTCATAAAATAAGTGTAGGACATGTTTCAAGGTGATTTCATATTATTATAACATTATTCTTACCTTAAATTAAACTAATTACCTTTAATCGCGATTAATAAAACTTAAAAGTTACTATTCACCAAAAAAATATTTTCATCCCATTGAACCACATTGTACTTACTAATGAAAAAAATTTATGTTGAATTTTTGAAATTCAAATCACAGATGTGGTAAAGTTTTTTTTAAACGAAAAATTCAGTTTTTTAACTACCACTTAGTGGTTTCACTATTCATCAAAAATTGAAGTTTTTCAGAAAAATACCAAAAATTCACCCGAAGCTATATTTGATATTCTAAATTTAAATATGATGTCTATTTTACCAAATTAAAATCATATAAGTTGCATTAATTAATTTAATAATTAATTCCCGTTGTCAAAACAAATAGCATGTTTTTAAGAAACAATATCTATCAAAAAATTGACACTTGTTTAAGTCCAATTTCAAAGTGAAATTAATTCCAATGACCACCATTGGATTAAATGGTAAAAATATATTCTAATTTAAATTTAAAAAAAAATTCAAAAGATAATATAATCATATAAAAAAGTTAGATTAAAATGAGGTTTTGAATTAAAATACAACATTTTTCACTTATTCATTAAAAATGAACTTTATCAGAAAAAATAACAAATACATACACAAAGTAAATTTTGATTTCCCGATTATAGAGAAGGATTTTATTTGGTCCAATAAAATTTATAAGAGTGACCAAAACTATTTTTAAAGAGGGTTCACCATCAAAAGGCGATAAATTGACCTTTTAGTGAATATTAGAGCATCTATGCCTAAAATTGAATTATTTACTTATTTTAAGCCTTATATTTTATTGGATAAATGTAAAAACATTTAACAAACATATATAATAATATTTTAGTTATTTATATTCTTTCCCACCAATACAACGACTACGTGTTAACTACCATTTAAAATAATATTATTATATTATTAGTGTGCAACGTAAGATTTCAAAGAAACTTGTTGTTGCGTATTGGGTATGCTATCTAACATAGAAACCCCTTTAAAGTAAAATTAATATTTAATTCTAAAAATATTAATTAATATGAACATGTCTTATTCTTTATTTACCTGGGATGTTACAGGGAGACCCACTACGGGTCTTAAAGATCTTTCCTTTAGGATTTGTCAGATGGCAGTTGTGATTTAATGGTGGGGAGCCCATTCCAGTCTCCAAAAAAAGTCATTGAATTTTGGTAGTGCACTATGGTTTAGGAGATTATTGAGTTCATTGGGATAATTTCCAAAAATATAGTTCTTGTCTTGGTTGTGGAGGTGGTGGCTTGATCTTTCCATTGATTCTCTAGAAGTGGTTGTGAGTTGGTGTTTTGTTTGGGCAAGAGTATAAAGTTACATTGTTGGTGAATGATATTTCCTTAGATTTAGATTCTGTATTATGTTGATAAGGAATCATTAGGTGTTTTTCTTTTAGTTGAAAAGTGTTATGGATTTCTGGGGGCGGAAAGCTTTAATGGTGGGAGAATCATCACACCTAGTTTTTTTTCTCTTCATGTCATGGTTTTGATCCGTTTCATTGAAAATACATATCCTTTTCTTGGGTGTTGGGTGAGATTAATTTTTAGTTTTTAATTACCATATATGTATAATCACCCCAATTTGGGTTCCCCATTTTTTTATGAGTTTTTGGAGAAAGGGTGGTTACTTCATGATTTGGTCCAACTGTGAGCTCATTTCCAGTTTTAAAACCAAATTTGTTTCTTTTATAACTCCTTTTTTTAAACATTTTTCACCCATTAAACTTTATACATTTAATAAACTGACATATTTAAACCACCATATCCTTTTTTACACCTTAATAATTCATAATCATGGTGAATTTGAGTTACTTATTTAGGTATTGGGCCAGCCCGTGGGCCCATTTCCAGTTTTTTAAAAAATATATTTTTCTTTTATATATTTTTAAATTTTTAATATTTTTCGGTTATTAAACCTCCCAATAGAATCAAAAATACCTATACTCACCCCAATTATCTATTTTACCTCTTTGGAGCTCATTTGAATCGAATATTAGGGCGAAAGTTCTCAGGTTTCCTCAAATCATCCAGAATTGAGATGGTAAATTGTTTCATACATAAATAATTAAATTATTTTTTTCCACATATCTTATTTCCATGGTTAATCCATACCTTAGGAGCCTCTATAAGTAGTTATAACTCATTAAAATGTTTATTGGGTGTAGATATAATGGGTGATAAAGAGTTTTCCAGTTGAAAAGGTGAGATTCTTTCTCCTTTATCCTCCATCTTCTTCCACCTTTCATTATTTTGTGGTTTTATAATCTCACCAAGTCATGATGAACCTAGGGTTCTATTGTACCATTATTTTCGATGGGTTTTTTTCTTTTGGGGCTGTTCATCATAGGTTTATGGTTTTCAAACCCTCAGATGGTGATATTGGGTATTCCTTTACATTACATCAAGGATTTGAGGTAGGATATCCCTTGAAAATGCCTTTATCATTTAAGTTTCATCATTTTATTATTATTAAAATCTGATATATATGTTTATTATTGTTTTTCATCCTTTTTATAATTTTTTTTGGTGTGAAAAATTGTTGTTTAAGCCTTGTTTTGTGAAAGGTAGTGTTGTTTTTTCATAAAAGTGCACACCAAGTGTTTGTTTAAATGTTCCAGTAACTTTCACAACTATTTTGCAAGGTTCAGATCCCTTTTTATGTTATTTTAAACATGTTACAGTATCTTGAATAAAATATGGTAGGAAATTGGTGTTTCATTCCTTTTCAAGTTCTTAAAATAAAATATTTTGTTTAAAAAGTCCATGTAATGTGTTCTATAAATTTCCCAGTTGGCTTTTATGTGTTATGTGTGATTTAAAAATTATTTGTTTGGATTTATAAATGAGTTTTAATAATGATAAATGGTATTTTTGGGTTCTTATATGGATTTACAATTTGGATTTGGTTTTAAAAACAAATGGGTTTTGGTTTATAACATGTTTTGGCCCGAGTTGTTTGAAAATGGCCCGTTTCACATCCTTATGAAAATGGTTGTGTTTTGAATATGTAACCTGAGTTTCTTAATGGATTTATGAATGTGGTTTTCTGCTGTAAATGGTGTTCATACACATTATTACTAAAAGTGAAATCCATACCTTGGTCAAATGTTATTTTTGAGAAAGACTTAAAGGTCCGTCTGGTATTTTTTTTATAAAAATGGTTTCCATGTGTATTTCATATTCTATCTTTTCGGGCCATTTTATATTTCATGAAATTAATTTTTTAATTGGTTTTGGGGATGAAAAATCAGGGTTGTTATTTTATTGACGGGTTTGTGGCCTTAAAATAGCATTTTGAATGGATTTTATGTGCAAGGCATCATTATACTCCTTGAAATTGTTTTACGAATATTTTTAGTGGCTTATTGATTCAAGAAAGAAATCTAATGAATGCTTGTGGGATGTTTGTGTGTTTATGGTTTGGTAATGGAATTTTGATGTGAAAAGTGTATTTTATAATATGTGTAACTTTATTTAGGAGTAAAGGGAATCCTATGTATCTAGGTGGGAAGACGTGTACTAGTATGTTAGTGATCCCGTGGGGTTTGGCCCCTATTTCACATAGCAAGATTGATGATGACAACACTAACTAAACTATTATGATGATGTTGTTTGGGATCCACTACGTTATGGTTATTCTCCCTACTATTGGATCATGTTCACGAGAACAGATATTTATTATGGTCACATTCACCGAGATACGAGGTACCTGGGGCTCACAACTAACTAGTGCCAAGGGGTGTTGCCGTGAGTTGTGCTCATTGGCTATTTTGTACTCACTATCATAATACAATGTGTTTGGTTGTTGAATTCAGTAGTGTGTGTTATTTATTTAAAATTGTAAATTCTTTAAAGTATCCCTCTTGAAAACTATTTTCATTTTGAAGTTGCACCTATTTGAAAATTGTTACTAGCATTCTTGTTTATAAAACATGAAAGCTTTTGTCTGGTAATTTTTTATAGGATGAGACCTCATTTGGAAAACATACCTTTATATTTATATTTAAAACCTGAATTTTATGTTTCTTTTATTTTAAATGGATGTGCATTGGGAATAGAATATCAGGATAACCTACTGAGTTTTAATACTCATGCCTATAGTCTTCTTCTATTTTTATCCCTTGTGTAGGTTTCAGCTTTAGTTCAATCGCCTTGGGAAACATGTGATCATTGTGTTAAAGAGTGACCAGCGGGGTCACATGGAGTTAGTTGGTTATCATGTTTGTTTAGTAGAGTTGTTGTTTTATTTGTACATTATGTTTCTAGTAAAAATAGTGTTTAGTTTAATTTTTATATAAATGTATTTTGGGATGTCCATTTCTTTTCAATACTTGTTTGATTGCTTATATATGGGAGAAATCATTCTTTTGTATACTCTATTGATTCCCTTGGTGCTTGTCGCTATCCTTGGAGGATCAGAAACGCCTCTCAGTACTTGTCGCGGGCTGGCCTGGGTGACTAGTTCAGGGTCGACTCGGGATCATTCATGAAAAATATCATATATATTCACTATATATGTATTTATAATAATCCATAAAACTTTTTTATAGGAAATTAAATTCACCATTCATAAAGATGGTAGGCCGTACGTACGCATGGGTGTTGTTTCTATTTTATTATCATATTGAAAGAAAGAAAATTAAATGATATATATATATATAAATAATATTTACAATATCATTTTTATTTCATATATATCACATTTTTTTTGTTAAACCTTTACTTAATACATTCCATGTAAATCATTAATGAATCACATTGCTTCGTGAGACGGTAGTCAGTTTTACACACAAGCGACATTATCGTATTCCCACAAAATAGAAAGTAAGAAGTTATATTTGATATAATAATTTTGGAAGAATAATAGAATCTTAAATATCCTATATATAATATATAAAATATATATATCTCATTATTCCCAAACTTTAATGGTGGTAATGGAAAAATGAATGGCATTAGTTCATGAGGCGGTAGTCTTCCGTATACACAGACAACGATTTCATAACCCATTCGTAGAAAGTGTGTGAAGTTGTAGGTCATACCTTGAAAATTAAAAATATCTGTATATTTAATATAATATGGTTATTGTAAAATCACAGTATAATAATAATTTAATAAGGTGTAGAATTAAATAAAATAAAAATGATTTTAGAAGAACATTACTTATTCTTTGGGTATCCTCATTAGGTTTACACTTAAATCTTAAAAGGTTTAATTTATTACAGAAATAAGGCATATAGGATCATGGGATGAAACTTGGAAAGTTAATTGGGTATTTCTTTTCCAAAAAAGTGGTTTAAGGTGTAAAGCAAAGAGGAGAGTAGGTGACCTTTTATAAGTGGGGCGAGTGACAGACTTATAATTTTTTGAAATAGTGAATTCCACCAATGTTTTATTTCTATTTGGTGGCTCCAATAATGGACCAAAATTTATCCTAGAATTTTTAAGGTCTACATATTTCTATAATATTTTTTTAATTAGTTTTTAGGTTATTTTTCCTTATGTTTAGTCCCTTGGTAAACTTATTTTTCTCTTAATCACCGTAATTAATTTTAACAGCTTTCACCAATCATTTTGGTAAAATATTAAGTTTACTTTATTATAAATTATAAAATATTCTCATTAAAAATATGGAATAATTTTTTTAAATTATTTCCATATAAATATAAAAATATTAATTTAACATTAATCTAGCAGACATGACGAGAAAGTGAGTTTTTTAAGTGAAAATGTTCCAAAAGTTTACTAAATTTGTATATCAAAATTCAATATTAAATTGATTAAAATAAAATAAATTTGATTAATAAATTTATAATTGAAATATTTTTCATTTAAAAAAAATTCAAAATAAAATTTAATATTACAAATTATTTAGATGAAAAAATAGTTTTCCATTAAAATTCTGTATTTTCCATTATCCATCAAAAAATGAAACTTCTCAGAAAAATAACACAAAATGACCCTAAGATAATTTTAAAATTCCTATTTGAAAAATAAAGTTTTTTTTAAAAATTAAATTTACAAAATCATCAAAATTTAGTTTTAAAACAATTGCGCTATTAAAATGAGAAAAAATAACCTTTAGAAAAATACAGCTCTTTATGCCTAAAATTAGATTTTTTCCAATCTTATGGATATAAAATTTATTGGATTAATGGGAAAGATTTATTAAATATAATATATAATTTCATTAATATTATACAATAATAGTAATTAATTTAATTTATTATGATACAATTCCTTTGGGCGTATAAAAATAGTTTTTTATAAAGAACAATTTCTTTATATTCAACTGGTTTTTATTTTTATTTCTGATTAATTGGCAACAAATGAATTTATTTTATATTTGTAAAAAGAATATATTAATAATTTATTTAATTCTATTCACAACCATAAATTTAATGGTTGGGAGATAATTGTGATTTTAAATAATAATATTAATAGTATTTGGTAAAAATCGATCTTTCTTATAAAACAAGATATCAAAGAAACTCATTGTTGCGTGCAACACAAGCTAACTCAGTACTTAATGAATTTAAATATATATAATGGATTTAATTTATTTAATACACTAAATATACAAAAAAGTTTTAAGATGTTATATTCCATTCTATGCTAGGTTTTGCATGTCATAGATGCTATCAGATATGATGTTCATATGTTTAAATTTCGGGGTGTTAGATTCTTCCCACATTAAATAAATTACATCCTCACAATTTAAACTTTATATTGGTAATCAAGGGTTTGAAATTTTTTAATTCCATTCTTTAAAAACCCAAATTTAAAAAGGTTTAATAAAAAAATATCTTAATAAAAGATACAGGGAAGTAATAAGGCCATCTGAAATAATACATGACAGGGATTATATGTTGGAAAACATTAGTGGAAAGTGAAGATATGAACACGGAGTAAAAGTGTAAATATTTATTTGGAGTGACTGAGTTCATTGATTAAAAACACGTGAATTATCAATGAAAATTTTATGGGATCAAAACCTTAAATATAATAGGTGTGAAAAATTCATTGATATCATCATAAATGATGGTAATAGGATAACATTTTATTTCAAGATCATTTTTCCTGAAGCTGATGAATTATTTTACTGCTTAATAATATAAGGAAATATACTTACTTGATATATATTTTTCTCCTTATAATAATTTCATCCTTTGGTTTTGCTTTGATCAATTTAGACTTTATCGCTTATTCTATGAAATAAATATCTGAAAATTAATTTTTTATGCCTGAAGCACTAAAATTTAATTTTAATAGATCTTAAGATCCATAAAAGTGTGAAAAGTATTTTCATATATCTCTAAATATTTTCCAAACCCAATACGGTTAATAAACTAATCTATAAAACTTAAAAGTAATAGTACAAATTCATCATCAATATTTATTCATCAAATTGATTAACTAATAACAATAACACATTAACTAGGAAATCACAAAAGCTAGTGGTAGGCATAAAACCCTTACCATCCTTCAATCATGGGTTCAACCCCCACAACCTTTACAGACATGATGTGTGACATATGAAATGTAGGTTTCCATTTTTCTAAAACTATATTAATATAATTCTTAAAATGTTTCCAAAAATATTAGGGACATCCTTAAAATAAATTTAATCATCAAATACCATTTTTACTAATGTTTTCAACACAATTTTTTCAAAGTCTAATATTTTTTTAATATTATTACCATGATCATATCAACCCTAATGGTTATCAATAACTTTAAACTTATTTCTATATAATGTAAAGGCATTATTCCTAAAATAACTTTTCCACTAAAACATATTATTTCTATAAATTTCTCTAAAACTACTTTAATCTTGGTAGACTCTCATAACATAAATCCTAAAAATATATTTTTATGAATTTGAACTTCTGATCCATATTAAAGTCATTAACCCAAGATGATATCCATGAATCTTAAGTTAATAAATACATATATTATTCTAACCCTATCCAAATATGTTTCATGATTCTTATATCTAAAATAACATTGGTAAAATTTCCACTAAAATTTAATTTTTGGAATCCTAATTCATAAATACTTCTTTTATCTTTTCCACATAGGTAATTCCTTGGTCTAGGGTTTATCCTAGGTCATTAATTATCATTATCTATTCAAATCCTTCATAAAAATTTGTAAAGAAAATGTGAATTATCCTAAGAATATTCATCAAGGGTGTCAAACTAGGTTTATAGTAAAGCCCATTGTCGTGTACGAGGTTATGATCAAGTCAATGTCAACATTCCATTTTTAGAGTTTTTACCCCTAGGTACATCTGTGCTAGAATCATGTCCCCTTGTAGTATCCACACATGGATGTATTTCTAAAAAGTCCACATAATATCTAGCATACCAAATCTATAATATGTTCTTCTATACTAATCCTCAGATTTTGTATTAGGGTTATGTTCTCTAATCTATGTTTTTATAAATCAAGATTATAAGATTTCTACTAAACTTTATCTAATACAAACTATAGTGAACTCGACCCCAAAATCCCAAAGCCAGTTCCTACTACCATTACATTAACAAAGATACAAGGAAATCACATCCTAAAGGACTAAATTGTTTAGTAGTCTGGATAAATAAGATACATACACGAGTCTTTAATTATAATTGAATACACAAATTAAAACACAATTTATTTATTTTGAGGATAACTTTATTCCATCTAGCATAAAAATTCATATTATTCATAGTAAAATTCATGTAATTATGGAGAAAAAAATAATGGCGAGATATTTTTTTTAATAAAGGTTAAATAAAGTAGAGTCAATAATGAATTAATGATAATAATTAATATGTAAAGGTAAATAAATTATTCTCATTATATTTAAATAACTATATAAAGAATAATAAATATGGAAAGGTAAATAATTGAGACTCATGACATTTAAAGAACTAGATAATAATTAATCAATATGGAATGGTAAATAACCAAACACACATGCAATTGAATCAACAAACTAATAATGAAATGGATCCATATATTTTTTCCATAGTGAAAATATCATGGATAATAATAAATGAATACTAAATGAAGTTAATGATTAATTACTAGATTCTATTTTTCCCAGACACATGGAACCTTTACCATCAATAACTTTTAAAAGATGGTTTAAAACATACTGGGAAAAAACTCATTAGTTGAGTCTTTCCAACTGATTAATCCACGAAACTATCAGTGCATATAGGGTATTACTTTAAATGATACAAAAACTTTTTCATACCATTCCAAATCATTTCTCATATATAGTGTAATCAATTTAATTAATAAACAATGCGCCCTATCAAATATATGTATTGAATAAAGAATAACAATTTTTCAATATTTATAAAGTTAATCAAATAACTTTCAAAACCCCATTTGTAAAAATAGTATAGGTATATGAAATAATAATATTCAAGATAATTGATATGGTTATTTAGGGGACATTTAATGTTAACTGATCACAGGCAAGTGAATAAATCATGGGGAAGTTAATGATTAAGAAAATTATTCAGGTAAGTGAATGTAAATACCATGCATGATCAAAATAATCATAAGATATCTAGATGAATAATATTTATAATATCAATAAAATGTATTTGCATTGGAGTAATAATAATGGATGTTGTTATTGATGAAAAAAATAAAAAATATTCAAAAAAATTATTGAGGAAAATATCCTTTTCATTTTGTAAATTAATTTTTAAAACTTAAAACATTTTAAAGATCCTTTTCTTTAAAAATCATATTTTAAAAAAATCTCTTAAATATTACCTTTTAAACTTCAAAATGAATCTTCAATGAAATAATGGCAGGTAATTTTGTACATGGCATACATAGTAAAAATAATATTCCTTTTGCATTGTAAAAAGGTTAAAAAAGTACCTTGTTCAGAAAATATCAGGAATATTCATTTGAAGAAATTTTTTGATAATAAAAAATATTTAAAAATGTCTTTAATAAATAATTTTTAAAAGGTTAAAAACATTTTTTATTTTTTTTAGAAAACATGTTTTTTTAGAATAAAATAAGTTTTTGACCAAAGAGAGAAATGACGTCAGGTTTTCTTAAAAACATTTTCTAAAATGTTTTAAGTATCAAAGAGTGGAAAAATGGTACTATTAATTGAAAATAATCATGAATAAACAGAGTATAAGAAAATAAATTTTTTATTAAACAATGATCAAATAATTTCCTTCAAGTGAAATTCAAGTGTAAATAATCCCAAATAAAATGATATTGTGATGTAAAACCTTGAAAATATCATAATGTTGAAGTGAGAATAATCCAATTAATAGATTATGTGTATCAATTATAAATCCAAATAAAACAAGTGTAAATACAAAAATATATATTAATAAATAATTACTCACATAATCTTGAAATATTAATGACAATGAAGAAGTAATATAACCCAATGAAAATGACTTGGGTTATGAAATTATTTACCACTTGGTAACTTTTAACTCAAATCACCTTAAATGAAATAATTAAAATTGAAACTAAAAATACAATTAAGAATTAATTATTCATGATATTACATTTTAAGGGTAATTATATGCACCACATAAAAGTAATTTGGTGCATTATATTGCAATATACCTCAATGAAATGAAACTAAGATGAAATCCCTTACCTTACACTTACTTTTGGTTGAATGCTATTTAACCTCATGTATAATGGTTATAAATATGTTATTAACTTGTTAAAGAACCATATTAATATTCATGATATCATATATTATCCTTTTATAATATATTATTACATGTTCATTAATAATATCTCATTATATTCATTGTTTCGAGTGTTAATTACCTTGTTTTTTCAAGTATGTTTTGACTTGTTATTTTTTAGTTCCTATTACATAGATGAGGATTTAATAATCTAAAAAAAATGTAAAAAATGATAATAATTACATATATATTAATTATATATGTATTTATAGTAATCCATAAAATTTGGTGATAGGAAATGAAATTCACAGTTTATGGAGACGGTAGGCTGTACATACAAATGGATGTTATTTTCATTTGTCTTGTAATATTCAAAGAAATACAAGTAATATATATATATATATATTATCATTATAGTATAATTTTTATGTCATATATATCAAATATTTTTTTAAAATTATTCTTAATACATTCCATGTAGATCATGAAATAATCACATCGCTTCACGAGGCGGTAGTCCGCCGTACACACGAGCGACGTTATCATTTTCTGAAAAAATAGAAATCATGAAGGTATATGTGATATAATAATTATAGAAGAAAAACAAATATTATACATATCTAATTTAAACTATATATCCGTCATTATTCCCAACCTTTAAAGGTGGTAATGGAAAAAGGAATCACATTGGGTTGCGAGACAGTACTCCACTGTACACACAAACTATGATTTCATAACCCATTTGATGGAAGTGTGGAAATTTGTAGGTCTTAACCATAAAATAATAAAATATTATCATATTTAAGATAATTATGTTATTATATAATCATGTCATTATAATAATTTAGGAAGGTGGATATGGGAAAAAAATAAAAATTCTTTTCGAAGAACATTGAATCTTCTTTCAGAATCATTCATAGGTTTGCACTAAAACCTTAAAAGGTTTGATTTATGAAAAAAGAAGGATTATATAATTAGGTTAGAAATTTTTTAAGTTATTTAGGAGTTTATTGGACTAACCAAATTGATTTTATGGTGTTAAGTGGGGAGGATATGGGGTGTCCTTTTACAAGTGGGGTGAGTGACACACTCATAATTGTTTGAAAGAGTGAATTATACCCATGTTTTTTTCATGTAATGTGGATCCAATAATATTAATATATATATAATATTTCTTATAAAGGATATGTATTTCCATAAAATGGGTTTATTAAAATTTTATAGGTCATTTGGACCCTTAAGTTTAATGTTTAGTCCCTTGGTAAACTTGTTTTTCTCTTAGTATTTGTAATTAATTTTAACTATTTTCACTAATAATTTCGGTAAAAAATCATGTTAAACTTATTATAAATTATAATTTTTTCTCATTCCAAATATACAATCAATTTTTAATAATTATATCAAAAAAATTGGAAAAATATAATTTAAAACTAATTTTGCGGATGGGATGAGACAACGAGTTTTTAATGTGAAAATGTTGAAAAGTTTACTAAGTTATTATAAATAAATTAAATATGAAATTGATTAAAATGAACTAAATTGTATTAATATATTTATAATTGAACTATTTTTAAATTAAAACCAATTCAAAATATAATTTAACATTATAAATTACTTAGATGAAAAAGTAGTTTTCAATTAAAAATCTGGGTTTTTTACTATTCATAAAAAAATGATATTTCTTAGAAAAATATAAAAAATTCACCCTAAGATAATTTTGAAATTATGATTTTAAAAAAAATTATTCTATAAAATAAAATTTATAAAATTTGAAAAATTTAGTTTTAAAATAAGTGTTCCATTATAAGGCGCAAAAAACCGCCATAAAAAATATAGTTTTTATTTAAAAAATTGGATTTGTTCTTATCTTATGTCAATCAAATCTATTAGATTAATGTAATTTTTTTATTGAATATATAATATATAACATAATTAATTTAATCCTATAATATTAATTAATTAAACTTATTAGTATAAAAAACCCTTGGGCATATAAAAAGAGTTTTTTTCATAAAAACATTTCCTTTATATTTAATTGTTTTTTATTTTAATTTTTAATTAATTTGTAACCAATGAATTCATATTATATTTGTGTAAACCATATTTTCATAACATATTAAATACTTTTCATAACCTCCAATTTAATTTCTTTGAGATAATTTTCATTTTAAATAATAATATTAATACTATTCAGTAAAACCGAGTCTTGAATGTAACATAAGGCATCGAAGAAACTCATTGTTGCATGCAATATAAGCTAACTCTGTATTTCCTTCATTACAAGATATATAATATATTAAATTTATTTAATATAGTAAATCTATCATATAGTCTTTGGATTTTATATTTCTTTATATGATTGGTGTTGTATGTCATACATGATACCGGTTATTATGTTCATATTTTTAAATTTCAGGGTGTTACACTAGTTCAAAAAAGGAATGCTAAACCATTAATTCAAAAGGAACCCATATTTAGAAGGGGAGGATTTATTAAAGTACCTCGTTCTTCACCATATTTTTCATTTAACTTCTTATATCCACAATTAATAAATATTATTCTCTACAGTAATGAAGTTATACAAACATCATTATTATTTTTATGAAGTGATATTACTTTAATATTACTCTATACTCTTACTCACTCATTAGTATTACACATTCTTATTTCTATTTTTCCAACCACCTATAAAAACTATGAAATACTATATTCACTATTTACAACATGAAGGAGCATTATGATATTAATACTAGTAATATATGTTATTAAAGTGCAATTTATGTTATGAATATGGTTCTAGAAGGGTGAAAGAAATCCAAAATTAATATAAAAAACTCATTATTATCAGTAAATTACCCAAAACATGTTCATTTAGGATTACATTCCCATTAATCATACCCATACTCTCCATCAAATGAACATAATACTAAATAATTCATTGAAAAAAATAATTCCACTACATGGACTAATTTAGTAATTATGAACTTGGTATCAAAGAATGAGGATCACCAGCCAAATTTTAAAACTTGTACGAGAAAATAAAAAATACTAACATCCGATGATGAAAATAGACTATAACCAATTAATATATGTGTAATAAATAACTATAATTTAATATTATAAAAGGTTATAGATATTAATAATATTCTGAAATAAATTATTGAGATGGTTTTGCTTATTGTACATGAAGTTAAAATGATTTCATGGATGTTGGGGGAAAAGGAAAGGGTTTCCTATCCAGTATCACTTTAAATTTGAGATTTTTCATGACAAAATTTACATCTAGAAAAATTTAATGTTATTTCTATCTAAAACAACATACAGTTTATTATCTGATGTTTATTTCTTATTTTTTCATGCATTTTAACTATTTCAACTTTGTTTGGTTTATAATTCAACATAAGGGATTCTTGTAAGAGGGACTGACTTTATCTCTTAATTTTAGCCAGGTATCATTTTACTCCATATTCATATGATATATTTTAATATGTATATATATATATGTCATTTTATAAACCTCAATGATTGTTTAATGTCAATTTTTATTATATTTGAATTTCATTACATAAGTTTTTAAGAAATATTTTTAATGATGTATGTACGTGTCATTTTCTATTGATTTTACATTCTTTAGAAAAGTGGGAAAATAATATGCTATTTTAATTATTTCCACAAGAACAATTTTTCCCACCATTTTATCCATTTTTTTATGAATATTTTTTTCCATGTTTTTGTGGTTTTAAAAATTTAATTCATATTATCCTTTTTTATAAAATATTTTATTTTTAAATAAATGTTATAAAAAAGTAAAGGATATTTATTCTTATTTTTAAATAAAATTTAGATTGATCTTATAAATTTTTTTCAACTATTTAAATTCCTTTTAATACTTATTATTCATTAATGTTACCATCCACCTTATTTCTCTTGATGGATTACGATCATGTTTTCTGAAAATAATTATAGAATCCATTTCTTTCTCATGGGTTAACTGAGCTATAGTTAAATTATGAATGTTTTCAAGTTATTGTGGAAAATATATGTATTGTTTATAATTATTTTATAGATGTGACTATTATAGAACTATATTGACTTGGATAAAGTGTTAATTTTCATGAGCATAGGTTGGGACATGGGTGGTTTTCCTAAGTCCACTAATATATTCGAGATCAAGTTGTTAGCTCAAGTCCAATATATTATAATAATATGGTTTTTCTAGTCTATTATGACATGAAATTATTGGTGGTTAACCATGAAATATATTATTGTTTCTATACTTATGTTAGTGTCACATTATTATGTTATGAAATTTATATATGTTATGTCCTCACGACTCATGATTATAGACTCATGTTTCCACACTCCTATAACTCATGTCATATGTTATGCCTAAATATTTATACCTTGATCTATAAATTATAATACATTTTTATTGGGTATTTTTTCCTTATGTTATGTTTATATACCTTGATTATGTTCTCCAACCAAAATCTTCATATTATGCTCAATTATGATCTTTGATTGTTTATCTCATGCTTACTCTTACTCAGCATATGATCTCGCATTTATTAGGTTTCCATTTACTATACTGTGAAGAATAATATTATGCATGATATTTTTAGATGGGTACCTTTTTTGAATAGTTTTTGGGTGATTTTTTAGAATGTTTTTAAAAGCAATTTCACTATATATCAAGTCTCAATAGACACTAAAACTATTGTCTATAGGGTGTGGATTATTATGATATGAAATAAATATTCTTGTAAAATGATTTAATATGTATTTATGTTGTACTATGATAACCTCACTTAAATTAAAAATCCATCAATCCAAATCACAATGAAATGACTAAAATCATGGTGCACCACACAAATATTGGTAATCCTTGACCAAAATCATGGTGTATCTCTTCGCCTGTAGTGTCTAGCTATGATATCCAACAATTACATCATATAAAATTAAGGCATAATTTTACCCATCACAATGAAATTATGGAAATCATGATACAAGTAATAGTCCCTAATTAAAAGAGTAAAGTTCACTTTATCCATACCACTCAATAAGAAATCAATTAATAATAATAACTTATTAAAAAATGATTTATCGTTCAGATAAAATTTCATCTTAAACTAAACTTCTCCCCCACAATTAACTTCCAACCTCACTCTTAGAAGTTCTAGAACTTTAAAATCATAATGAATTGGACTAATAAAATATGATATTCTATAATATACCTTGATATAAGGATCTAATAAATCCTATTATTTAATTTCCAAAAAAGGTTTAAAAAAAAGGATAACTTTGATCTTATAACACAATGAAATGAAATTTATTTTAAAATAATTTGGGATCCCATGGAAATACAAAAAAGGATTAATAAATAAAAAATAAACTTATTTTACATATTTAAAACAAATAACTCCAATAATAAGTTTTAAAAAAACATACATATATGTATATGACATGGATATTGACAAAATTTAAATCCAAAACCTAAGTATTTTTTAAATATTACATAAACTACTCAAAGATACTTTAAATGATATAAAAATATGGTTAAATAAAATTAAATATAAGGGTATATATTAAATAATTAGGATAAGATAAAACAATTTGCTAGAGGAAATATAATATTATTGTATATCTTAATAATAATTAGATATTGAATTGATAATTAAAGATTATACCCTAAAATTTAAAATCCCCTTTTAACTTAGAACTAATTGAGATCCATTAAACACCATGGTTTAATTAAAATATATAAAGATAATATAATTATGGATAATAGATAAAATAGGAAGATAGAGGCTATATCCTTGAGAAATCATAAAGGATCAAATGAGAATCATCAATGGAAAAAAATACATGGTAGTTTCATTGACTAGGAACCCTTTAGGTTGATGTCCAAACCTCTTAGAAGAAGTATGGAAAAAGATTCAAAAAAATTAAGTTTAAAAATTATAAATGAAATATCACCAAATTAAGTAACCCAAATATGATGGTTATTTATTTCAATGGTATATAATACAATGATAAAAATAAAAAATATCTAATTTTTTATAGTCTTAATTGATTATATACATACATCATTGATACATTACATAAGAAAAATCATTAAAATAGATGAAATATTATTATTTTCATTTTTCTTTACATAGAAAATTCATAGTCAAATTCAAAATTTCTTGGGAGAAATGGTGAAATAATATAAAATGGGTGAGTTCACACACTCAGTAAAGGGTAAAATACAATGGAATCTATCATAAAATCAATAAAACATACATAATAAAACCTGAATAAATAAATAAATAAATCTGTATAACTGATCAAATGAGAATACTATATCCACGGATGAAATAATGATGAAAATAAATAATTACATTGATAAAAATAAATAATCTCATAGTGATGGAATGCATAATTCTAGACATAAAAAACATACTATCAAGGCATTAATATAGAGATCACATATAAATGGTTAGGAATACACCAAATAACCAAGCTAGTTTATCCCATGAGACATAAGGGGATATATAATTATGGGCCTCACACATCATATAATAATCCCAATGCATCTATAATATGAAAATAATAGCTAATAATAAATATGATAATGTTCTGTAAGAAACCTCATGCATAATCATGAAAAATTAACAAATATTTTTCTATATAGAAATAATGGATATAAAAATCATCAAGGTTTCCTCAATTAATGGAATAATATAGTTATAATGATGGATATCCATTAATCAAATTAGAATCTAAAGGATATTCACAATGTAAAGGAAAGTATCTATATCAAATGAATGACAATAGGGCAGCAAGATAAGATAATTTCATTATATAGAAATTTAAATAAGAAATAGTTAATGAATATAATAATCTATAATATTAGGATTTTAAAAAAATGATAGAAAAATACCCTATAATATTTAGGAATATGTGACACATGTATTTGATATGCATCGGGGATACAAAATGTGATGACATAAGAATAACATATACATATATTTCATTATTACACATAATTATCCATCATTAAACATAATAAATAACACATCCGAAACCATTAGGTTTGTTATATATGGACATTAGATATATAACCATATAATTTTTCAATAGTTCTTAATTATCTCTGAAAAAAATTTCACACATGTTACTCTTATAGATACTTTATACATAATAATCTTATTCCATACCAAGGGAATGGAAAAATAAGAAAATTTTGTTGTAAAACACTATGTAAAGGGTAAAGAACAATAGATAATAATATTGAAAAGAAAAGATACCTCAGTGAATGTCACAAGTAATTATAATATGAACATGTGTGTATGGTAACATAATCAAGGTATATGGACATAGAATAATAAAATCATACCAACTAAAACATGAATCATAAATCATGAATCATGAAATAAATATTTTTTTACATTGTATAATAAATGTGGAGTATAAATATTTCATGCCATATAAATGTGGTATATGAATAAACATAGAAAATAATATCTTATCTAAAGGCTCACTACTAGGACCATCATCACAAAGTGGAAAACATGTATCACAACATATTAGACTAAGATAATCCCACATGTCTCATTACATAAAAATTCATGAGATATAATGCTTTAACAACTCATTAAAGGGATATATAACTATATTCCCACCCATAACATGATGATAAACCATATATATTTGTGCCAAATGAATTAAAAATAAATAATAAATCCATCATCAAAAAAATAACTAATGATATTGAAATGGGTTTGAAAAAAAAATTATCAAAAAAAATGTGAAATAAATCCTACAGATATTGAAATTGGATTGTTTCATTAGAATATATCCCTAATAAAACATAAGAAACATTAAATGATATTAATATAGATTAAAAACACATTATAAATACATTAGAAATTTTTTTATAAAATAATAAGAAATATAATTTACATTTTTGATAACATATTTTCTTAAAAGGGAATAATTTTTAAATTAATGGTTTTTAAAAAATAACGAGAAAGTAAAGAAAACTTTAATTTTATGACCAAAAAAACATGTGAAGGAATATTCCTAATGAAAACTGAAGAAAATTATGGGATAATACAACAAAGAATGATACATAATGGAGGAGAGATAAAAATATTTATTTCAAACATTAAAAAAATGTCAAAACCATTGGAGAGGGGCCTTAATTAATCATATTATTAGAGATAATTGCATTATTTTAATAACTTAAATAATATGGAAATGGAAGATAAGTATTCCCTACATAAAAGAAGATATAAATGCAATTCCACTTACATGCATCGTTTTAAGTTAATTATGAAGCAATGAGAGGAAAAATTATAAGAAGACATGTAAATACCCAACATAATTAGTGGAGAATAATATTTTTTATTATATAGAAATTTATAACATATTATCCTAATATAAGTATATTAATTTATGTTCTCAGTTAAGAAGAAATATTGTGAGAGAAACTCTTACCTTTACTCTTGAATCCCATGAATTCACTTTAACCTCCTATATAATAAAAATAACCATATTAATAACTTATTTTAGAAAAATATTCATATCTATTACCATTTATAATATTCAAATATATTCATTTATAATATATATATATATATATATATATAATAGTTATAGTTTATTTTCACCATAATATGTTATTAGTTTTGATTGTCTTAGACAAGTTTTGAAATGATAGTGTCAATCCTTGTTTGTTTATAACAATTTTACAATTACATGACTAATCAAGGTAGTGGAATCATAGTATTATAATTATTTATACATTCCCATGATAATTTCTTGGATGATATATGTATGGTTCATAATAATGTAATTCATGACACACTTGTTTCTATCAATTTTACTGTTAACAATGAGTTAAATTATAAAGATAATTATTTTTTATCACCCTTACAGAATAATAATCATAAAAGTAATTAATATTTTATATCATATATTACCATCATTTATGATTTTATACTCATCCATTTTGGATATTTTTATCATAGTATAACATCTTACATTTAGGTTGTTGAACAGACCCAATAAAGAACATTTTATACCAATGAATGGGTAAGAGTATAGATTTATATTATAGTAATGTCATTTTTAAAGATGAACAATAATGTTAATAAATCATCATTATAGTGGTGAATTATATTTTAGAAAAGTGTAAATGATAAGGTGATTGAAAATGATAGAGAGGTACTTGGTACTTTGATGAATTCGATCAATCAACAAATAGGTTCCTCCATAATGAAACATTTAGGACTACATTATGTAAATAGAGGTTAAAAAATTTGATAGAAGAATTTAGGATATGAAATTTTTGTGAATATTTGATATTAAATTAAAAAAAAAGTGTAGTTTGAAGTGGGTATACGAGGGGTTCTTTAATAGCTGATTTTGAGTGGCATTTCTAAAAATACACATTCTTTAATGTGTAAGAAATGCCATTTTACATAGAAAGTGTATCCAAAGTTGAAAAATAATTGATTTGGGCTATGAATCCACTCATAAAAATTATTTATAGAAATTGTTAGAGTTATTTTATGCCTTTATCCCTTAATTCGAACCCTTCTACCATAATTTACCCTTTATTGTGGTACCTCAATTTTTAACTCCGTAAATTCTTTTTTCCCCAAAACTAAAATAAACCAAATTACTTAATTTAAATTCCCTAGATCCAAAATTTAAATAAATTTAATTTAATTTAATTTTTAAAAGTTATTAAAATTAATTTTAAATTTAAAATGAAAAAATGTAATAAAAATTTGATGAGAGGGTGAAGGAAGTTTTTTTTGAATTTGAATTTAAATTTAAAATTTAAAATTAAACTATCTATTAGCTATTAATTCTGTGAAATATTAATAAATATAGAGAAATTATTTTTCATATTGAAGAGTTCAATAGAAAACTGATATAGTACATAACTGAATAAATCCTTTTAGTATTGAAGAGAAAAGTAGATCCAACATTGATAGTATATTGAAGAAGCTACATGTGTAAAATATGAATAAGAATAAATGTAGGTTATGTTGCAATTAAGTATAACAAGAATAAGGTTGAAGAAGAATAAGTAATAATAAATGGATCCCACTATTCATTTTAGTTTAAACTGATAGAAGAGGAATAAGGAACAAAAAAATGTATTTAACTACTATAATGAAAAATAAGTAGGTGTGTGTACTGTTGTTCATATAAAGGAAGAATAAGAAGAAATTATTTCATGTTTTCATTCAAGTAATACATTGAGAAAAAAATACCTGAGTAACACATAAACAACTTAAAGAATCTATATTATTGAAATTATTTTAGTTTTTAACCAAATATTATATCATTATAATTATAGAATGAACTAAAGAAAAATTATGATATGTGAAAATGTGAGTTCTAAGGGAAACCCCTACTCATTTGTAGATAAAAATTTTATACATATGGTATTTGTGATATTGGATGAATCCATATCACACCAATTATTAGCCTTTAATTTTTGAAATGTTAACCTTCTACACCACCATGCCACTTTTCCTGGTGTGCTTGGAATGTTTCATGAAAGAATAAATGTCAGAAGATTTAAAAATAAAATTATTATGTTTCAAAAGTAAAAAAGGTAAAAGTAATTGGAATAAAAACTCTAAAGTGTTTTAAAATACACCAAAACTTATCCAACCAATATCAATATTTAATATATCATTGACTGGTCCCCTCAATTGGTATCAGAGTTTGATTAATCTTTGATTGGATTCTATAATTTTATATTTTTCTCTTTTTAAGATTTTATGTATCTTTATTAATTTATAATGAAGTTTAGTTTTAGAGACGTTTTATTTATTTCTCAAAAAAAAAAAATTATACCAACATTATTTTGAATAGGGAAAAATACATAGAATAGAAGATTGAAGAAGATATCTCACTTGTGTAAAAAGAAAGATGTTTCAGTTTCTCCAGGTCATTATATAAAAAAGACATATTTGGTTAAAATAGAGAATAATATGTGGTTCAGTTTACTACAATGGATATATACAACCCATCTATCTCAAATTATTCAATATATTCTGGTCATCATGAGTTAAGTGTAAATTCTTGTAAAAAATTTCATTTAGAAGAGCCAATAATTAGTGGGTATGATCATATTTTAACTCACATATTAGTTAGTGTTTTGAATTATTTTCTCCATTATTTTAAAATATAAATAGCTTCTTTAGTGTGTGGAATTTTCTAAATACAATAAGAAGAGGTAAAACAACTTGTAAATAGGTGAGACAAATAAAATAATTCTTTAAAATAAAATATTTCAACTCGTATAAAAATATCCAAAAAGGATGGTTCCAATGATGATGTGAATGTGTTACCTGAAGTAAATTGCTCCATGTTTGAAGAAGGGTTGATCAATACAATATAATAAACATATTCAATAATAAAAAAGTTATAAGATAATATCCATTCATTGGAATCAACTCAAAAAATAATAATTGATGTCAAGAATTTCTAATTGGAAGTTAAATATAAAAAGATCAAGAAAATTGACACATTGTTGCAAGAAAAGGTTTAAAGACATGATTAAGAAATAAGGGGAATCAAGGAGTGTGAAAATATATTGGAATATATGGAGAATGATAAAAATATTTTCAATATGAAATGTTTTGAGTATGAAGTCAAACTATCAAATATAGAAATTTCTCAATCTCAGTCTTCATATTATGTTTTCGAAATAGAATTTTCTTCTATAGAATGTACTATAAAGATTTTTTTTATAAAAATAACACTATATAATTGAAAAAATATCATAACATCATCCATATATCTTTCTCATATAGCCTTAAATATAAATATACAATCCATACATAAATCAAATGTGTGTACTGCATCTATTTTCATGAATGATGGAGGTATAAATAAAACAATATGTAAACATATAGATGAATAAAAATAGAGAGAAACCTACCAATATGTCAATGATGCATATAATAATATGTATGATTGATGGTTCCATAATAATATATCAACCAATTATGTAGAAGGCCCAAAATTAGCATGCTATCAATTCTGAAAATTCTTGTCTACATACAGTGGAGAAAATAATACCAATATTTGGGGTTTTTTTGGTGGTGTAGTAGTTTTGGGAATATGTAATTTATTCTTTGGCACAATAAATCAATTCCATAATTTCAAAGGAATACCATTTAAATGGGGATCATGATAGAGAATATTAAAAAACCACAAATTTAGAAAAAATTGTATAGTAAAAACATATTTTATGTTCCTTAAGATTTATATAGTGTATAAACTGAGTGTGGTCACAAATATATGTTCATATTAGTATGTATTAAATACTTATGATAAGATAAGAAAAAAAATGTTGATTAATAGATTAGATTCATCCTTGGGAAGGAATTTGAAGAAATATAGAAATTAGAATACTACCAAAAAGTTTTAGAATAAGTGTGGGTCATCCTTGTATATAAAACTTAATAAGGGTAATGTTTAAAGAAGGTCCAAGAATTTAAATAAGAGTACTACTTATAAAGTGAATTATATGGTAAAAAACACTCTTAATATGATATTTGGGAACTCTAAACAAGATGTCAACAAACCCAATGATTATTTAGTAATTTTTATATATTACTTTTAGAAGGTAAAGAAGATGAAAGAGGCATAATAAAAAAATGGTTCTAAATAAAAAGAAAATATTCCATATGAAGAAACTAAATTTCATGAGATTTTTTCACCAAATAACAACCCTTATGTTAAGGAATAACTATATAGGAGGTACATGAATACTGGATGTAATGTTTAAATATGTCTAACTTTGTTACAATCATAAGATTTTTTAAAGGAAATAAATACTACACTACTAGACAATCATTATTTAATGGCCAAATAAAGGAGAATTATCCCATACATGGAAGATAGAAATGTGAAGAGACCCATATTTCTAATGAGAGATCCTATTATTGGTCTATTATCAAATTTTATTTTTAAGACATGGAATATAGCACAGAGGCTGGATAAGGTTATATCTTAGGTTGATGGTCATAATGATTCCCCATTCTTGCACTTATTATTATTTTTGGTTGATTTCTTAATTTTTTATGAAATATAATAAAGGATTTGTATTCATGTAACATGTAAGAGAATGAAAATACTATAGAAAATGAAATGTATAAAATGATAAATTCCTAGAATCAAACTTAGTTATTCTTATTTTCATCACAACTTTGATCCCATAATTCTTCTCTTTGTGTGTGTTATAAACAACAACACAAACCCTCACTGCATACATGGTATGAATGGAGATCACACTCAAGATATTTCCCAAGTGTTCTGTTGATTAAACTCTCAAATGAACCACAATTATGAGTCCATACACTATTAAAAACACCAATACCATCATACATCAATGATCTAAATAGTGGGAGAGGAAATTATTTTATAAAAGTGAAAGAAAATGGGATAAATATAATCCCAAGATACCATTATACACATCTTCCCCTTAAATACGCAAATTCCATGAATAAAATAGGGAAAAAATCAATGTG
The DNA here is from genome assembly GCA_963277665.1 of Viscum album. Classification (NCBI taxonomy): domain Eukaryota; kingdom Viridiplantae; phylum Streptophyta; class Magnoliopsida; order Santalales; family Viscaceae; genus Viscum; species Viscum album. The sequence goes on along the minus strand of OY728156.1, from coordinate 1,362,096,534 downwards.
GGTGGCCTTGGGCTTTAATAGGTTTCATCTAGTGGGAGATCCTTGGGTTAACCTCTCATCATAGAAAAATATTGAAAATCACAACATGAAAATCAAAATAAAACAAGGTTGAATGATGCATAAACATATGAACATAATTATAAATTAGATTAAAATGCATAAATATAGTAAATTACTAAACTATGTCAATTAGATGTTGAAGTCCAAGGTTTTAATCCTTTAAAAATGGGTAAGATTAAACTCATATAGGAATCACAATATCTTTATCCTCCTCATCCTGGAATTTAGTGTTGAGAAATTATCCCTTCTTCTTCATCAGAAGACTTATTCATGTTAAAGTCAAGGATACATATTTATTTAAGTGTCCATCACTCAACTATACATGTTGAAACATTCCTTTTTCCAAAGATATTTATCTTTATTAGCTCATTGGATGATCTACATATGGATATAGTGGAAGATTTATTCTGAATTTGGGTAGAAATAAGAATGAAATTTTATTTTTAGTGGAGCCTTAAATCCTTTTTAGGTATTACTGATTACCATGACATAACTTCATTGTAGATTATAATGACAGTTATGAAGCTTTTTGGTTACATTTATATAGTATATGGACCATAGGAGTTACCCTCATGTAGTTCTTGATGTCCTTTACATAGCCTTATGAAATATGGAAGTAACTTTATGCGGAGCCTTAAATAACTTTTTGATACTAGTGGATAATGAGAGTTACTTTACATATCACCTTGATTACCCTTACATAGCCAGCACATACCACTCTTCACATTTACATGGTGGTAGTGAGACCTTTAAACAACTCTAAAATGAACTTGTAGGACCTTTATGTAGAATTTCGTAATTTTGGATGTAACTTTTCATAATGTTCACACAGACTTTCATGAAAATGAGGAAACATGACCTCTACCAATCACAACATGTCTAGATGTGGGAAACAATTCATAGAATGTGGATCTCTAAAGTCATATGGGATTTGTAATTAATATGCTCATTCCATCGAATTCATATGGTGGTAGAAAAGTTATACAATGTGGTAACTTAATTCATTTTAAATCTATGTAAAGTCATACTAAATCCAAGGAAAGTAATATGAAATGACTATAAAGTCATATTTTCCCCTTTTTTTTCATTTTTTTCTTAGATCTACAACCTATGAATAGAATTAACTCAATATAGTTTTTTTCTAAATTCATTCTAGAAATAATTTAAAATAATGAAACCATTAAAGATACTTTAACAATTCAAATTTATATTTTCAAAAGTGATATAATCCAATCAATTATATAGGTTATAAATTAATTATGGGGATGGTTTATAATAAAAAATATTATTTTTTGGAAATATTAACTCTCTTCACTCCCCCATAGTTACACTATTTCACCCTCAAGAGTGGAAAATAATTCAACCTAATAAAAATAATTGTACTTACTAGATTCATACAAACATACTAGAAAATATGTAAGAAAAAAATCAACCATCATTTCATGTATCAACCACCTCTATGAATTTAATTCATTACCCACACTTCAATCTAATAAAAAGTTTCAGTTCCAAGTTTTAAAATATAATAGATCTTTATGGAATCAAGAATTTAATTGGTAGAAACTTACTTGAAGCATATTCCCAATATTACTTTTTCAAAGTTCCTTTTCAAAATTCCATGATAAATCCTAAATAATGTTCAAATACATCATTTTCCAATTCTTCATCCATGTTCATAATTCCCCAAATATTTTCATCCTGTTTTAAATTAACACTTATTAAATTTTTCAGAGCTATGATTTTTGAAAATAACTTATTGGATGAGTGTAGATAAACCTAGAACTAAACCCCTAAATATATAAAGTATCCCCTGGAAAAATTGTAATAATCAAGTAATACAAACAATTCTCGGGAAGCTAACTTAACTATTATTTTATTTCAAACACGCACACATATGTTTTTTATCAACTTAGGATGGCTTATATATTAGTTACCATATTCTTTTTTAGTCTAGTTTATAATATCTATCTAAATGTATTTTAGGGGGGCTATATGATATTATACACAATAATAATCATTAATTCACCTATTTTTATGTTCAAAAGTCTTGTTTTACCATTATTTTATTTTGATTCCACTATGATGTTTTTCATCGCGAAAACATTCCATAGTTTTAAAGAATAATTTCTATAAAAAAATTAAATTCTCTTAGTAATAATATAATTTTATTAATTTTAAAAACCATGAAATGACTCCACTCTAACATGGTATTTTTCATTAGGAAATACAACAGTGAAACCCATGGTTTTATATCCTAATGATAATCTAAAAAACTAAAAAAATAAATAAATGGATAATTTTGTTTACATATTATAAAAATAAGTCCTAAAGAACATATAATAAGGTACTAAACTAATAATAAATAGTTTTAAACCTCCCCAAACTTATTCAATAACAACCATTAAATACTAGTACAAACTCACAAAGATTGTTGTGAAAATATAATTGTAAAAGCATTAAAAAACATGGAGTTTACTATTATAGAAGGTTTGATTTAATATATCACATAATACATTGTAAATATATTGATCTAGACTACTTTATGTATATCACCATAATAAACCTTTAAAAATAGAATAAATATCTAAAATCTTATTAAAATATTAAAAAACCAAAAAATGAAAGGGAAAGGGGAAAGAATCTTGGGTTATACCACCCAATATGGGATGTATAGGCTTTATATAGCTGAATAACCCTTTGATTATTCCCAATCCTCTATAGTATTTTTTTGTAATAAAAACCACCATATCCCATTCATTCCATAAATTATCATATTTAATTTTACATGGAGGTTTTCCTTGATAGAGTTCTTAATTTCTACCCTCAAATTGGTGTTTTGTGTCATGTAAAGTGTGGGTGAAAGAATGATATATGGGTCCTCCTCAGCCACATATCTTATATATTGTACTTCCAGTAACTGATCCAATGATGTTATTTTGACAAGTTCAACTAAGGGAGATCCATTAAAATATTTAAACTAAATAGAATTTAAATAATTTGAATACAAAATAAAATAATCTCCCTCATATGTAGCATATTGTACTCTATTTCTTCATGAGAGGAAATTGGGAACTCTTACCCTATTATTTATACCTCCATATATTCATCTTGGTGTTATTGAGGGGGGTATTTATAGGGGAAATCAATATTTGTTTCTTTTTATACCATAATTTTTAATAGAATTATCTTCTACTTAGTTCTTTAATACTTATCCACTTGTATTTTAGCATCTTATTCTAATTATTCTAGAGTATACTTAAATATATTATCAAAATATTATTTGTTTATATCCTCTTCAACTATTGAAACCTTTTGGAAAACACAATGAGCGAGTGAAACCCACTTCTATGAGTGGGTTCTCATATTAATTTTCTTAGATCGTTTGTTCATCATCGAAGTTAATGATTATTTCATATATTAATTTAATCTCAGTAATAAACCCAAGTGGTACTTACTTTAATTATTATATAACATATTTATCCTCTAAAATATTTAGAAAAAAATGTGTTGAGTTAGTGGTGTTATTATTTGGGAAATCAAAATAAATTTTAAGACCAATAAAATATTAATGAAATATATTTAATGTTAAGAAGTTCCCCTCATTTGTTTCATCTTGTTATTATTTTTTTATGTAAAACCTATGGGATTTTTCATATAAGTCTTGTGGTATGTGGGTTACCAAGTATATAATCAAAAAAATAACTCCATCTTATCATTATCATCATCATCCATTATATAATTGTTTTAGCTGATTCTACTATTTTAATACAGTAGAGGTCATATTTGCATGCAATATGAAGGAAGTGTGAATAAAATGAGTCCAATTTAAGGTTATATACCTCTTTAGATTAAACATGTAGTTCTTTATATAAAGTCAATTCCTCTTTTAAGTCTTCTAATGCAGGTGTTGAAATATGTGAAACTTCTATTTTTTCCTAAAAACATATCACATCTATTTTATTTCTTCATATCAAGATCTAACTATTATCAAACTTGTTATTTAGTCATTTATAAAGTAATAATGAAAGGGAAAAATATAATAATTATTTTATTAAAAATATAATCTGAAATTCATATTATTATTGTCTAGATACGTAACCCATTATTACTCAAGCGTACTTCCTAAGGGTAAGGTGTGTGATGGTGATACTTTCTTGGGGTGGTTTGAAAAAAATGGCTTGGGCCGTGATCTCGATAAGCTTGAACGTCTCTAGTAATTTTTTTCACTAATTCTTTAGTTTCTAAATATTATCTTGTTCTCGGTCAAGGGAAATGACCAATGATTCCATATACCATAGAAGCTATGATAAATGTATTCATAAGGTATGGTCCTACTGGTTGAGGCCATAACTTCTTCTGCCTCTGTCAATTAGAATTTACCATAACCCTAAATATATACTAATCTTAACCATCACTATAAAATGGATATATTATCAATGTTTAATATGCTTTACAGTATTTTAAATTCAATAAGTTATATTTATAATGGTCCAAAATGACCAAAATAGTGCATGTATTTTATATAACTATAAGACATTTACTCAATAAAAGGGAATTTCATTTATAATAGTTTAGATCATTATAGTGAGATATGCATGAGCATATAAAATCTTATGTTATTTTGAGGTTCAATACTATGATCATTATCATATAGTTACGAAAATATACCACAATATAGTAGGCTAGGAAAACCTCCCATGTACCATAATATAACATACCATGAGATATAAAGCATCACTAAATGAATTAGATGACTATATAATTGCAGTCCTACCCATCAAAAGATGATAAACCATACATATTTGTGCAACATGAACAAGAAAACATTAATAAATTAAGTATGTCATAATTAACATATGAGAATGATATTGTTTTTATACAAATCATTAGAGTACATAGAAATAAATTGTCCAGATAAAGAAATTAAATGATTTTATTAGAATATATTACCACTTAAATATAAGAAACATTAAAATATATTGATATAGATAAAAAACTATATAAGTTTATTATATTTTTTTAAGAAATAATAAAAATATCCCTTATTTTTTTGATAAAATACTTTTTAAAGGAAATAATTTATAAATCAATGGTTTTAGAAAAACAATGATAAAGTTAATAAAAATTTCTTTTAATAACCGTATGAACTTGGAAAGGATGATTTAAAATAAAAACTGAAGAAAATGTTGGGGGAAAATGATCGAGCGAGAAGCATAATGGGGGAGAGTAAAAATATTCCTTTCAATTTTTTTAAAAAGTTAAAATCATTGGAAAATAACCTTAATCAATTATATAAGTATAAATAATTTCATTCTTGAAAAAATTTAAATAATATGGTTATTGAAGAGAAAGATCCCTAACTGATATATAGAGAAAAAGATAATTCCAATTACTAGAATCATTTTAGATGAATTATAAATAAATGAGAGGGGAAATGGTGAGAATATTTGTAAATAACCAACATAAACAGATTAGAAAAAAGTGTGGATTAGAATAAATTTTATACATATTCTCCCAATTAAAGTTTAACAATCTATAATCTCATGTAAAAAGAATGATTAAAATAAAAACCCTTTCCTATACTCTCAACTCCCTCAAATTCACTTTGAACTACTATATAATAATAATATCCATATAAATTATTCTTTTAAGAACCTTATTAATATAGATTTATTTTTTATACTATTCAATTATATTCATTTGTTACATATATATTAGTTAGTTATAGTTTATTTGCATCATTAAATGTTAGTAGTTTTGATTTTCTTGAATATGTTCTAGTATGGTGGTGTTAAACCTCATTCATTGATAAAAAATCATCATTCCCAAAATATTCAAGGTAATGAAATAATAGTATTATAATTATTTATAGAGTCCCATGTACATTTTTTGGATGATATAGGTATTCTTTGTAAGAATAAAATTTAGAAAGAAAAGGTTTTGGTTAACTTTACCAATAATAATGTGTAAATTTATAATGAACATTAATTTTTTTGTATAACCATTAAAATGATATAATCATAAGATAAATTAATCCTTATTATCATGTGTTACTGTCATACCCCAACCATGGGTTTCCTTTATTTATAATTACCTTTAAATGTTGAATCTTTTGTTGAAGTTGGGTTTCAGGTCTTGGTTTAAATTGTTTGAAGTTTTTTTTTGACTTTGGTGGGTTTTGGGTAGGTGTATGGGCACCGCACGGTTAGCGGTAACCATACAGTTAGTTCAAGTAATTGTGCAGCTTATGAATTCTTAAAATAAATAAATTTTACAAGTGTTTATACATTAATAATAATATTATTGTGTAGAGAATAATAATAATAATATTATTATTAAATTACTGTAATACTATTATTTTTAAGTTGATATTAATAGTATTGTTTTTAAGTTTTTATTAATATTATTATTGTTAAATAAATGAAATAAATGTTATTAATGTAATTATTATTATTATTATTGGTATTATTATTATTATTATTATATTTTTAAAATTTTATATTAGGCTTATTTTATTTTTATTTTTATTTTAGAAAATCCTAAATTCCCCCCAATCCTCTCCCTCCCCTATCTTCCCATGACCCCCCCTTCGACCATCCCTATGGGAACCCCCTACTCTGACCTTCCATCCCAGTTCACCCTCCCTCCCCTGCGTACCTCACCGGTGCTCCCTCTACCTTCAGAGCGACACAACCTTCTCCCGGTAGTTCCCTCACCTTCGGCACCCTCCGGCTCTCCAGATACGACCCCTCTCATCGACAACCTTATATTTAGCCATGAACCTCCTCACTGCTGACCCTCTCTTCGACCAAGACCCCCCTCACCACCGAACATCTTTCTTGTAGTCTTCGCTCTGGCCACACCTCCCTCATCAGTTCCCTCCTCCTCGAGTGAGTTTTCTTTCAATTTTTTTGGGGTTTTCCTTAACCTTATCTAATCCCTAATCATTAGGGTATGTTAGTGTGTTTATATCGATGTTTTGGGTGTGAAGATTATTTCCTAGGGTGTATTCATCATTCCATTGAAGTTTCATCACGTTCAAACATGTTTGAGTTAGGGGAAGTAACGTTTCTTCCTTTCCAAAGCATTTCATTAATACTTGCATTCTTTAAATAAATTTTAAAATTTCATTCACTTTCTTTCATGTTCTTAGTTTATTTTTAAAACATGATTCTCTTCTTTTTAATTCCCTTGGTTAATTTATTTTGTTGTTTTCTTGATGATTTGGTTTTCCAAAAATATATTTTGAAGTAAAACTCTTATGGTGCCTATATTTACTTATGATAAATGTAGTCAATTAATGCGCAATTTTGTTTCAAATAATTTTTAAATGTGGTTCACATATTTTTATTGTGTATAGCTAGTCCATGGTATTGTTTACATGTTGGTATGATTTACTAAAAATAGGTTTTGAGATTATTTTATATCTATTACCCTGCCCATACCTATCCAATTGAATTTAATTAAATATAATTTTAGCTTAGATGGTTAAGTTAGATGATTTGGTTAGTGTTTGATTATAAAATCATTTTATTGAAATTGTTTGACTTGTGTTGGGTTGGATTTATGAAACAAGTTAGTTTTCATTTATGGTTCTATAACTCCACAAATGATTTATGTGTTTTTAGATGGTGTGGGAAGTGATGACCCATTTGGTGTTTTACAAAGTGAATGGTTTTATAAAGGTTAAAATCCAGTTTGGACCTTTCAAGCGCATTGAAAAGGTTTTATCTTGTTTTTTTGGATAAAATTGGATTTGGAGAAAAATCCCATTTGGCATCGCATTATTGAAAAGTGATTATATGAATGTGGTATTTAATTTTTCTTTTGAAAAACATTTGTAAAATTTTTGGTAAATTCATTGGGTGTGTAAAACTAGGGAGTGTTTGGAATTTTGAGTTGATTGTGCATTTTTTCTTAACTTTTAAATAATGAAGGACCTAGTTTCTTGAATGGTTATTTTTTTAAAGGAGTTAGGTTTTTTGGTGCAAATTTCAAAAGAATTATTTAAATATGAAACCTCAAAGAGAATGCCTATTTGGACCTTGGTGTGTGTTTCAGTGGATGTCCAGCTTAAAGGGCCTTTTTGGCACTCGAACTCAAAATTGAACTTTGTGTTAATTTTTAGAAAAGGATGTGGTTTGGAAAATGTGTGTTCCCAATTGGTGACTTAAAGTATTTTATGAAATGGATTAAATGATTATGTAAAATAATGACCCGATTGACAAGTTTCATGTTTTTAGAATAAATTACTGAATGCTTAGGTGATGTAATAACCTGATTATAACTTTAAACTATGTGAAATATGTATATGTATATAGTGGGAACCCGTATCTAGGATTTCTATTTATAGTTTATCTTATAGGGGATGTACCTTTTTGGGGTAGGCAAGTGTGGTGACGACAGGTAAGTTGAGTCATCGTGCGTGGGCCTCCTACTTACTCAGTTATACTACCACCATGGGTTCCTAGTAATATTTTATATAATTGAGTAATGACTTCTTTATAGTCCCGATTAGATGGGTTAGTACCCTCCAAGAGTTGTAGAGGGTCTAGGATGGTTATACTTATGGCGAGGCTAGGTTAGGGAAACCAGTTGGTTATTGACTTAGGGGATTTACCATACGCCAATAGGTGGTTCCGAATCGAGTGCGTCTAGGGATTTTCTAGCAATGTTTAGGATCACCCTTGGTTAATTTACATATATATTCTTGTCTAATTTCCTTTATTTATAGTTTTCACCTTGAACTGTTTATTTATTGAATGATTTATTTATTTTTTAAAAAGATAATTTTCTTTGAAAATTAAATGAGGCATGTGTTGGTTTTTAAAATGGGAAAAACTATGTTTTCTAAGTAAAAAAGTAAAAAACCTATTTTTATATTTTTATTTTCAAACTAGTTTTAATGGACTATTTTGGGAAAGGAGACACATGGAATATGGGGTGATTTCCTACTGAGCATTTTGGGGCTCACCCCTAATTTATCTCTCTAGTTACAGGTTCCATTTTTCATAGGTTATCTTGATTTAGTTTCTTATTATTGAAGAAGAGTGTGTTATGTGGTTTGTGGTGACCAAGTGGTCACATGGTGATTGCGGTATCATGGTCCAGTTTCATTTTTTGTTCTTAGATTTGTCTGTAGTTTTATTCTATGTGGTTTTATTCTAAAACTGAATTGTTTCATTTATTTATTTTTGTTTCAGTTGCAGGTTATATCTGTTTGTCTAGTTCTCAATTTGTGGATCTTGGTTATTTATTTTGGGATTAAATCGTTACCACTTGTATGTTTTTATGCCCAGAACTAGTTTCCAGCCCTTGGGGATCGAGAATGCCCTTCGGGTCATGTCACAAATTGGATCAGGTATTGGTTCAGGGTTGATCCGGGTTGGTTCATGATAGTTACTATCCATTAATTTTTTATACTCATCCATGTTGGAAATTTTGAAGATAGTATAACATCATTCATGTAGGTGGTTGAAATGACCCAAACAAGAACATTTTATACTAATGAACGAGTAAGATTATAGAGTTATGTTATAATAATAAAATTTTTATGGAAGTATAAATATTTTAATAGAATTTAATTATATTGGAGAATGAAATTTTAGAATATTGGAGATGAGAAGGTGATTGAAAAAGGTAGAGAAGTACTTTATACATTGATGAATAATATACTTCTTAAAATAGGTTCCTTTTCAATGAATGATTTAGGCATACATCTTAGAACCATAGCCTACTCAATATGGTACAAGAATTTAGGCATGAAAAATTTTGTTTTATTAATGTAAAAAATGATTGAAAATATTGGTTTTAATTTGGTATGAGAGGATTTATTCTATAGGTTAGTTTGAGTGATATTTCTTTAAATACACATTCCTTAATGTGTAAAGAATTTCATTTAATAGAAAAGTGAAAATAAATTTGAAAAATAACATATATAGGTCATAAATATCCTCATCCAGAAAACATATAAATAATTTTAGAGATATTATAGTCTTTTATCCCTTAATTTAAACTCATTTACCTCATTTTATCCTTTACCATGGTAAATCACTTTTTTTTCTTCAGTAAATTATTTTCCCCCAAAAATGAAATTGATATTATAATCTAATTTCAATTCCATAATTCCAAAAATAAAACTTTTTTTATTAAATACAAATTTTAAAAGTGATAAAAGTAATTTTAAATTAAAAATGAAAGTATATAATTTTTTTGAAACTATTATTAAATCATAAAATTTATTGTATTCTTATTCCTTAACAGTTAATAATCATTATAATAATGTCATTTTTTTATTTTCAAATAATAATTTTTTTAAATTTCATGCCTCAAATATGAAAAATTTAACATTTAAGTAAAAAGATATAATATATAATAAAAATATTTTTTTTAAATAAACCATTTTTTACCTTGAATCATTAAATTATTATTCCTTATATTTCTTTATCAATACATTTTATTTAAATCATTCATTAAAATTATTTATTTTAAAAAAATTCATATTTCATAAAAATAATTTCATTGAACTAAAATATATTTTTTCAAATGAGTTAGTATCTATTGTTTTAACTATGTATGAAATACAATATTTATATTAAATTTAAAACATTTATATTACTATTATAAAATCATCAATATATCTATTGGATACATGTATACCCAATGAACATATATCCAATGAAAGTATAATAATAACAATATAACCAAAAAAATATAGATATAATAGTCATATTACATTCCATATGTACTTATATGCTTCACTAAAATTCCTTCATAATATTAATTTATTTCCCTCTAAAAAGGTATAATATTTTTCTATATTTCCCTAGTTATAATCAATGGGATAATATTCAAGGAAAATCCCACAGAAAATGTATTCATGTACATGGTTTTTTAATTACTTATGGTTTTATTTATCTTTCAATTTTTATAATGATCTTTTATATTTATTTCATATAATATATTAATATTTTACATATATTACAATATTTTATCTTAATAAAATGTTTGTTTTAGTTTGATGTTACATGTGAAATATGTTATTCAATATATTTAAATAATATCATGGGGTGTAATAGAAAATTTCCCTAAGATGAAAATTCTAGGTCGGTTAGATATTTTGATAAAGGTGAATTTGTTCCACAATCAAGTTTAAAACTAGTGGAAAAAACACATTTTACATCTGTTAAAAAGTAATGTTAATGTAGATGACATAAAAATATAGTAGTTCAACACCATTTTTTATAATAATGATGTTGAAATACCATATAAAAAATAAAATATAGTATATTTTCATTTTTTTAATAAAACCAACATTGAAATCCATTGTAATTTTGTTTTACACATCAATTTTTAATAAACCTCATGGGGAAGATATTTTAACACCTCTTGTATGAAAAAATGACATCAAAATCCTTACTAAAAAGGCTTTCAACATTACCTTTTCCAAAAATCAACATTAAAAGTTAATACTTATTTCATAAAAAATATTCTAAAATTCATGATTATAGACCTATCAAATCCAAATTTCACACTAAATAGAAGAAACAAATAACATTAATAATTGCATCAAAACTCATTGAAAACTTTTACAGCATCTTTTATAAATAATATACACCTAAACAAAACTATATCTACAAATTAGTGAAAGTTAAAAAATAGTCTACACATAAATTTTGACAATGTTTCAAGTTGTTTGATGTAAACATTGAAACATCATTAAAAACCTTTAATGTAAATGGTTATGAAAATAAAAAAACAATATATTTTTTAAAATATAAGTGTTATAATGAAACTAACATTTTCAAAATATGTTACTGTTCTGGTCTTGATTATCTCACAAATGAATCATAAAACTTAATACCCATATTAAACACCCTTTTTTTATAATGAAACATTATTTATTATGTAATATTTATAAAATCAAAACACTATATTTGTAAGAATAAATAAGTATTCACTATTATAAAATTTTTCAAACTGTACTCTCACATATTCAATTTTTTTGGTTATATTGTTGAAAAGTGATCCCTATTGAAATCAATCCATGACCTATTTCAATTTAAAATATTAATTATCAAAACGAATTTAATATGAAAATATTATGTTTTAAGAACTAAAAGAATAAAATATGACTTACTAGTTTAACAACTCTCTGAATCTTCTTTGAAGACCACCTAATAAAGATAATAACCAATATTCCTTGCATTTATTTGGGAAAAATCTGAATAAGAACCAATGACCACTAAAATTTAAAAATTATAAAATTTATAATAGCATAATTAACAGTTGTTTATAATTATATATTCTTTCTCACCAATCAAGGAATATAAAAAATATATAGGTAATATTCATGTTTTTTAATATTTCATATATATATATATATTAGATTCAGACATGTTGGTGCATGTATTACATAACTACTGAAATGTATTATAGTTCCATAAAAGCATAAATAGAAGTGAAAATGTGTTTTATGAAAATAGTGTAGAAATACCTGATTATAAAATAATTTTTTTTACTAAATATAACATATGTTTACTTAAAGAAATTAAATTTACAATTGAAATTTACTTACATGAAATGAAACTGAAACATGGGAATAGTGAATTCATCACCCTTTACAACATCAATGATATTATTTTTTAAATATATTTAATGAATAATATCTTCAATAAATATTATCACCCATTATAAATGTATAATAATTCTCTAATATATAAGAAAATTGTGTGAAATGTTTTTCCTCATTAAGATACTATGGAGTACTTAAAGGTGATGTTTCTTAAAATTTCCACTCCTTTGAAATTATTCCTTTGATTTACGATATTTATATATAAGGTATTTTTAATAAAAAGTACAAGTAATTTTTGTTAAATGATAAATAAAAAATGAAAAACAATTCATGCCTCATATGTTAACTGATGAAAAAGAGTAGTTGAGAAAAGTAAAAAATAACCAATACTATTTAAAACTATGGTCACCTTTACAGTAGTCATTTACACTGGAGTAGTTAGATCAAAAATATCATTTTCCACTACTCTTACCTGACCCAAGTGCATAATTTTTTCATGTACACAATTCCCTAGATGATGTAATTTTGTTTAAGATACAATTTCTATATAGGGATACTCAACATAAAATGTACAACATATATTCAAATTTGAGTGAATAAGTTGAGGATTTAGATAATTAGGTCATAAATTTTGAGTCAGAAGTTATAATTCTTACTTTTATATTATTTTCTTTAGAAATCACAAACACCGTCTTAAAACATGTTTACTAAATTTTTATGTGCTAAGTGTTTTAGAATGTTTTTTTATAAAAAATTGTCTTTTACCATACATTAAATAATTTATATAATATTATGAATATAAAATTTACATTATTCAAAATGATTATGGTAATGAGTATGCATTCGATTATCAGATTCAACCTTAATTAAGTCTAGAGTTAGACTTTTTATTTTATATCTTACTGATAAAAGGCTTATCCATCAGACTGATTTAAGTATAAATTTATCAGACTGATAATATTAAGGATAATTGTATTTAAAATTTTAAGGAAGTCCATCAGACTGAATAATGTTTATAATCAGAATAGAGAAGGCTAATTTCTATTTTAATGAAAACCATTAACACCGTAATGGTGATAAATAATAGGACCATCAGGCATTCAGTTGCAAGTGAGATGCAAACACCAGCTATCTGAGGCCATTTCAAAAAACCCTAAAATATGTCTATTGGAAGGATTCATATAAATACATGGTCATTCAAAGAATTTAGTGATGATTCATTTGTTATTTTTCTTTCATTTTTATTGTTAGAGATCATGGAAGATTTCTTGACATGAACATCTTGTTCTTAGTCAATGTAATTGTTTAGAGTTTTGTAGTTCTAAGGAATCCTTGTCAGGGATGTTTCCTTAAGAAATTTTTAGAAATTCTAAACCGCATCGGATCTATGTTATGATAAAGGGATTCCGGGGATGTAAATATGGTGAATTCAGTCCATCGGATAGAGGAATTATGCAGATAATAAGATAGAGAATTCAATTATCATATCATGGGATTCTAGGGATTAGAAGATAGAAAAAATTTGATTTTCATACACAGGGATTTAGTTAATGAGGAAAGACATAGTTTACTGTAAGTATAAAAGAAATCATACCTTTAATCAGGGTTCCTAACTACCTTAATCTTAAGGTAAAAAGAGTTAAACTTTTTAATAGCTAGTAATTAATTCTTACTTATACTTTCAATTTCTTATTTTTACAAGTTTATTTTACACTATGAAAATTATAATAGTTGTATCATAATCATTATGAACATGATAAACATAATCTAAATTAACTAGATATACTATGAATTTGATCTACTTACTCTAATATTGTTAGATCGATCATAATTATGATTGTATTACTCTGATCAATCAAATCAATCATGATTCTAACTGTGATTCTAGTAATCATACTGATTCCAATTACAATAAAGTTACTTTAATAGGATTTATGTTTTGTTAAGTTTAAATAGTTTAAACTATGATTTTAAACTAAAATTCACCACCTCTTGTAAATATATCCATCATTATATTACTCTTAAGATACTGATATCAATATCATAGGTATTGATATAAAAAATTGGCATCAGATAATTTCTCTACTACTTATACTTACTGTGTTTTTACTTCTTCCATCAACTAAAAGTTTTATTATGTTTTGTTTTAAAATTTTTTCTTTATAAATTTTTATACACTAAAATGTGAGTAGAAAAAGGGTTTTCTATTCCTTTTAATATGATAGGTCTTAATGTTGGTTCAACAGATAATATAAATACAAATAAACCACATATCTTTGATGGTGATGATTATGAGTTTTAGGGAGATAGGATGAAGACTTTTGTTATCATCAATGGAGTGGATAATTTTTTCACGTTGATTCAGGATTACAAGATTCCAAATAAGGAATTAACTATTTTAATCATAAAAAATAGTAATATAAGTTAAACTATTGAGTTAAAAGTACTTTTGTCATGTTCTTTGACAAGAAGCATATGTAGGAAGATATATTCATGTGAAGTTTCTAATAGTATATGGAAAAATTTGGAAGCCACTCACTTTGGAAATTCTAATGTTTTTGAGACTAGAAGTTCTATGGTAAGAGCAGACTATCACGTTTTTTATTTCTTACCTAGATAATCAGTTGCAAAATATGAAGCAAATATTTATAAAAATCATAAATAGCTTAAAATATTTCAGTGAAAAGGTCTTGATGATGAAATATTAGTGGGAAATATTATTGATATAATTACCAATGAATATGAATATAAAAGGATAGCTATAGGTGAAACAAGAAAGTTTAATGATCTTAATATTGATGATCTCATTGGAACTCTTAGGTAGTACGAAGGTAGACCGAAGAGAGATACTGAAAATGCTAAGAAAAATAAAGGACACGTTTCGTTTTCTACTACTTTTACTATTTCTACTAAAGATCAAAACCCTGAAAAAGTTTTTAAAAACTTAAGGAATAAGAAATTAATTGTTCAATAATATTCTATCACTTATGAATATTCAGAGAATGAATTAGCTAATCTAACCAGAAGGATGAATAGTATTTTTAGAAAGAAAGATTTCTAATATCATTACAAGAAAACTCATTAGGATAAAGGTGATAAGAACAATAAATTCACTTTCTATGAATGTAATAATGCTTGACATATTTGACTAGATTGTCATAAGATGATGAGAAAAGGTAAGAAATAAATGAATTCAAAAAGTAATGCTAAGAAATATTACAAATCCAAAGTAAAGAAAGTATTAAAATATTTAAACACTTAGAGTGCTAGTGGTAGTTATTCCTCTAAAATTTCATCAAATAATGAAAGATTTAGATAGAGAAACAAAAGTATTTTTACAAATGTACATTTTTTAAATCAACTTCTTATGAAAAAATACCAAATGGGGAAAACTTTACTAATATATATTTATGTGTAAATTATTCCAATAAGAAAAAATCTATATATTTGGATGAAAAGTCTTCATAACCTAGTTAAAATAATTCCTTACATTCTTATGATGAACTTTACTAT
Source organism: Viscum album (assembly GCA_963277665.1). Lineage (NCBI taxonomy): Eukaryota > Viridiplantae > Streptophyta > Magnoliopsida > Santalales > Viscaceae > Viscum > Viscum album. The sequence continues at coordinate 1,362,080,387 of OY728156.1, read as the reverse complement.
TTTAAAAACATCTTTAAAATTAAAATTGTAAAACTTGTAAAAAACTAGGTAATGATATAGAAAATCTTTCCAAGGCTGATTCAAGAATAAATGTTTTAATAAATTACATATCTTATCTTTCTAAATATATTCATAATATATTTTTTTGAAGTGAAAATATTTATAAATATTATAAAAAGGTTTCTTTTGAGAAATTTTTTTACAAACTAGTTTCGATTCACTTAGTTTTAAAACTATTAGTAATGAGGATAAATAATTAGTTGTAAAACACAAATATAAGATTTCTAATTTGAAGAAAATTTTATCAAAATTTTCCAGTGGTAAAGAAAATTTTGATAAAATATACAAAAAAAACCATCCTTAAAATGATAGTACTGGAATTGGTTATACCTATAAAAACCATTTTTTAGTAAAACATTATTTTTTCCAAAAGGTGAACTCATTTTCTCTAAATTTCATAGTGGTGGAAATTGGAAAAATAATTGTTTATTATACAAAATAGAATCAATAGGTTTTTAGAAAGATTATTTTTCAAAATAAATTACATTTTTGTAAAATAAAGTTAGATAATTGTGGTTTCCTAAGATTTTATTTTCTAACAGTACTAGGCCCAAGAAGGCCTGGGTTCTCAAAGTATACTATTTTTCTATTAATAAAAACAATTATAGTAACAAAATGGTATATGGATAATGGGTTTTCTAGAAATATTACTTGAAATAATGAATCCTTTAAGAATATTATCAAAATGAATGGTTGAAAAGTCACTTTCAGGGATAATTCTCATGGAGGGATTATCAGAATAAGTAACACTTTTATTATTGGAAAATACCTTATTTCAAAAGTTTTATTCATTATAGGGAATAAGAACGACCATATAAGCATAAGTAAATTATGCAATGAAGGTTAACTTGTGAATTTTAGAAATGATAAGTGTATTTTTACACAGTTTCAAGAATGAATTTATTCTTTTTGTCCATATGAATGAGAATGTTTATACGCTTAACTTATAAGACCTTATGAGCCAAGAATTACCTTGACTTAATGGAATGGAAGATCAATATTTGTTATGACATAGAAGGTTAGAACACTATAACCTTATAAATTCATCTAAATTAACTAATAATAGACTTGTTAAGGATTTACCTGATCATATGTTTGATTATTAAAAATTTTATGAACCTTGTTAATATAGTAAGAAACATAAGTAAAGTTTTAAATATATTAGCAAAGTCTATAATTTTGATACTTTATATTTAGTGCACATAGACTTATTTGGTCCTATAAAAACTTGGATAATTGGTTGAAAATACTATTTATATGTTTTAGTTGATGATTACACTGGATATACTTGGGTTTATTTTCTATCAAGAAAATTATAGTCCTTTATTATTTTAAAACTTTTGTAGACAAAGTTAAAAATGAGAAAAAAATTTATTTGATAACTATTATTATTGATCATGGTGGAGAATTTGTAAATTCTGATTTAAAAACTTTTTTTAGTAAGAAAGGTATTGAATATATCTTTAAATCACCTAGAAATAACCAAAAAATTGGTTTAGTTGAAAGAAGAAATAGAATTCTTCATGAAATAACTAGAATCATGATTAGTGAATACTCAGCTGCTAATAATTTTTGGGATAAAGTGGTTATTACTGTCTGATATACTATAAATTTATTTTTAATTAGATCTTTTCTTAATAAAAATCTTTATGAGTTATGTATATGAAGAAAAAAAATTCTTACTTCATGGTTTTTGGTTTCAAAGTATCCATCCTGAATACTAAAGATAATTTACATAAATTTTCACCCAAATACATTGAAGGAATATTTTTAGGTTATTCCACCAGTTCTACGACTTATAGAGTTCTTAATAAAAATTATTATATTGTTGAGGAAAAAATACATATTATTTTTGATGAAACTGATCATTTTTTTAAACAAACCCAACCTACATCCTTGGATGTGATTTCTAAAACCTATTTTAAATATTTTTTAGAAAGTTATTCTCATAACGATATAAACCAATAACATGTTTCTTAAGTTATTAATCATGATGATTTTTACCTATAAACCTTTTAAGACTAGAAGTTCCTTAAGAAATAAAATTGGACATCTATCATTCTTATCTTAATTTGAACCTAAGAATCCTGGTAAGGATTTAGATGATGAACATTGGATTAAGACAATAAAATATGAACTCAGTTAGTTTGAAGGAACAATGTTTGGGATATAGTTGAATGACCTAAAGAAACTTCTATAATAGGAGTAAAATGGGGTTTTTAGAACAAATGTGATGAAAATTAAATAATTATTAGAAATAAATATATAACTATTGCTAAGGGATATAATCAACAAGAGGGAATTGATTAATAAGACACTTATTATCTGGTATCTAGACTTGAAGCTATCTGAATACTTTTAGGCTTTGTAGTATTCTTTAATTTCATACTTTTTAAAATGGATGTGAAGTGTGATTTCTAAAATAGATATGTTTAGGAATAATTTTATGTTTAAAACTACATTTTTTTTGAAAATAAAAAACATAAAAACATGTTTATAAACATACCAATGCATTATATGAAATTAAACAAGCCTGTAGATCTTGGTATGATAGATTAACTGGATTTTTGTTAGAAAGAAAATTTGTTAAGGGAGATGTAGATACAACTATTTTTATAAAATAAATTAACAAAAATATTATGATCATTTAAATTTATTCTGATTACATTATGTTTGGTTCATCTTAAAACTATTTAATATATTCATTTGTCGATCTTATAAAATCTATGTTTTAAATGAGCCTGATGGGTGAGTTAACATATTTTATAGGTTTTTAAATTTCAAAAAAACCACAAGTAACTTTTATATCTCAACATAAATATATAAAATATCATCTTAATAAATTTGGATACAGCAATAATAAAAGTATTAGTACTACTATTGGTACCTCAAATACCTTAGATCTTGATGAGGCAGGGTAACCAGTTGATAAAAATATTTTTAAAGGTATGGTATGAAGTTTATGTTACTTAACTTCTAGTTGGAAAGATTTAATGTTTTCTATATTATTATGTAAAATATATCATGAAAATCCAAAATATTACCATTTAAAAGTGGTAAAAAAAATTTTTCATTATCTTAAGGGAACTATGGATTTAGGACATTTCAATTATTTTGGAAATTTTTTTGAACTAAAATATTTTTTGGATGTTGATTTTGGTGGATGTAAAATTTATAGAAAAAAAACTTATGGAACGTTTCATCTCTCAGGAGATTATTTATTTTATTTTTTATGTAAGAAAAAACACTCAGTAGCACTTTACACTATGGAAGTTGAATATGTGGCAGGTAGAAGTTGTTGTGCTCAAGTGTTGTGGATGCAACACACACTCCCTGAATATGGAATGTTTTTTACTAAAACTAAAATACATTTTGATAATAAAAGTTCCATTTCCTTAAGTGAAAACCCAAAACATCACTCATGTGGTAAAAATATATATATAATAACCCATTTTCTTTTGGATCACACACTGAAAGGATGTATAATTTTATAATTCATCAGAGCACAAGAACTAATTTGTGATATTTTTAAAAAACCTCTTAGTTCTGATAGATTTTTAAAATATCCAATAGAATCTAGGAATGATCAATGTTAATTGATAATTCATATCTATTTCTTTTTAAAAAATATACTTACATTAAATTATTTCTTTTCATAGGGGGAGTAAAATTTATTCATGCTTTTAAAAACATTGAATTTTTATTAAAACTCTTAGTTTTTTGAATCTGATAGTTTTTCTAAAACTTTTTCATAATGAGTTTTTTGGACTCAATATTTTTATAATAATATTGGTGTTAGAAATATCCACATATTCTTCCAGATTATAAATTATTATAAAATTTTCACACTCAGTAATCATAATCAGTTTTCTTAAAAATTATTATTTTAATCATTTTTTAAAAAAAAATATTGAATTCAATTTTCTTGTTGAAACCATCATAATTAGTGTTTGTACTAACAATATCCTAATCAGTATTTTTTTAAAACTATCGAAATTTGTTTAAAGAAACCAAGAATAATAGGTTATCATATCAAAGAATATTTATACCCTAAAAGGTACTCTTCTACTATTTTGGTTTTTTTACTATCTCATTATGATTTGTTTATAAATATTTTTGTTATTATGTTTTAAAAAAACATTATTTTGTTTTTTATCTTAATTTTTTCTTAAATTTTTTATTAATATAATTGATTATTAATACAATGAATGTTTTTAAAATTTGAGAGTTCAATTTTTTTTAAAAAACTTTCTTCGAATCAATTCTATCCATCAGATCAATTTGTAATTCATCTCAACCGTAAATTACCTTATGGAAGTCTAACTATCAGCCCCAATTCCTATATATAGAGGGACCCCCTGTGTCCCATATCAGTTCTTCAGAATTTCACTCTCAAGATGCTGCACCCCTTAAGATCCTCATTTCTCAAAGATTTATTTATTTTTTATTATTATTGGATCCAATTTTAGATATGATAGAGACTAAGGAGGATTTCACAATGTGTGTTGTTTTTAGAGAAATATTGGTTGAAAGGTATTGGTATGAAAATTATGACTCTACTATGAAGAAGATAATTTTTTTTCAAGGTTGGGAGTAAGTATGTGTTGAAAAATTTGATAAGGATTTTAACCTTTAATATCCTGATCTTGATCATGAATTCTATTTATGTGTTCAATTATTGAAGGAATATGGGAAAGAAAAAGTTTCTTTTCCGATGTATGGAAAGAAATATAAATTTTATTATATGAAAATTGAGGAGTTAGTTATAGTACCCTATTTTTTAGTTCCTTGAAACATGTATTCTAGTTTTAAGAATCACTATTTCCAGGTGGTTTCCATTGGATTTATTCATGGAACTGGAAACTTCCAAAAGTTCTTTATCTAAAGGGGACCTTCTTTCCAAAGGTAAGAATTCATTATGTTTGAACTTTACGATACTTAGAAATGTACATTGGTTGAGAGGATGAGAGGTTGGAATCATCAAACCCTTTTGGGGGGAAATTATTGTCTACTATGGGACTCTCTTTATAAATTTAAGATATTTTCATGAATCCTTATTAATTCACCAAGTATAATATAAGTTTCACTTGGAAATTTTAATCACTTATTAACTTGTGTAAAATTTAGAATCATCAGTATGTATTCAAGGTTCTTCATTAATGGAAAAGTCCACATGTATTCAAGGTTCTACATCAATGGTATCCTTTCATATACAATTTAATTATTCTTTTATTCATCATTATGATGATACTAGTTTTTAAGCCACTTAGTGGGGCACTCTAGAATTTACTATCATCCAGGGAGACAAATGTTTGTTTTGATCTTGGGATTGTGCCATAAAATTGGCTACCTACATATCCTTGAGAAAGAAATCAGAACCCCTGTAGTTCAGTGTCTCTTTAACAAGACACGTCATACCTTTTAAGTTCATGTGATAAGGACCTAACCGTACATTTTAATGTCATTTGGTACGGACATCTAAACAAAATGTTCTTAGTAAAAGTTATGTGTGGGACTTATGGAAAATCAGCCCAAGGAGCTTGGAACAGATATGGATTTCCAAGTAATATTAGATGTAAAGACCCGTAAAATTCAAGGGAAATTTTTTTCTTAATTTTCTTTGGAATTTTACAAGAGCACGGTTTCAGACGGCACCTGATTCCGAGGCCCGGAGTGCCCGGAATCATTTTCCGAAGTTTGGCTCGGGTACGTTCAGTGAACGAACGAGCGGGTTTTCCTAACTTTTGATCCGGTGCTCGGAATTGAAATCCGAGGGCACCGATGAACTCGCAGCGCCGATATTAGCTTAAGGAGACCTTTCCCGAAGTTGCGTTTACACGAGGGGAGTTGAAAAAAAAATAAAATTGTGAAAGTTAAAATAAAAATTTAACTTCAATTTTTATTTTTATCTTCCTTAAGTGTTTTTATCCTTTGGGTGGAAGTTGGGTGACAACCCAACTTCCCTTGGGAGGTTAAGTGGGTGGTGGGGCCCACACTAACCCCACCCCTTCATATTCTATAACCCTCCCCAACTCACAATTAAGGATGTAAACTTAGGTTATAACTTATGTCATTAATAAGTGAGTTTAATTAAAGTTTTGAAATTCAAACTCTTGAATTTCAAAGGTTGGTGTTGTGTTAATAAATTAAGTATGAGCTTAATTTATTATTTTTGGGTTAGTCCCTTTGTTCCTTGAGAGGTGGAGAGCATTTTCTTCTTCTTCTTAATCTCTGACGAAGATCACGAAGAACGCTCAACTTCACGAAGAACGCGGCGTCCTTCTTCCACGACGTCGGACTGCAACGCGTTGGTTTTCCTCCACGACGCCGCAACGCATCCTCTCCGCGACGTGCTTTCCACGGCGAACCTACGTCCGACGCCGCAACGCACTTTCCGCGACGTGCCTCTCGCGGCGAACCCGCGTCCGTCTACCGCGATGCCGACGACGTCTTCTTCCGTGACGACCGACCTCCGTGATGTCCGATCTCCGCGACGCTCGTCCTTCGCGGATCGTTGACGAGCTCCGCGAACTTCCTTCGAGGTAGGGGTTGTTAATTCAATATTTATTTATTTCGTTCTTGATCGTGGATCTAGCACGTCTAACGTGAGACACTTGATTATTTTTAAGTTGCGTTATTATTTTAACGTGAGGGGGGCCGGACCGCACGAACACGGCCGACCCCCCCCCATCGTTCTTGTTTAATCTTGCGGGTGGAAGCAAGTGGCGTGGTGCCGTCGCACCACGCGGATGATCGTGCATTTATTTTACGCGGCGCCGTCGCGCTACGCCAAGGAAGAATCTTCAAGAACGCGACGCCGTCGCGCCGTGTTGAATGGAATCAAGGCACGGCGAAGGGGCGCGGTGCCGTCGCACCGCGCCGGATGACGAACGCCGCGGCCGGTTCCGGGCCGCGGCGGGACGAGGAGACCGCGGCCGGTTCTGGGCCGCGGCGGAAGAGAAGACCGGCGGCCGGGCCGCCGGCGTCGGAAGCCGAAGGAGGGGACCGGAAATTCCGGTCCCGTTTGAGAAAACCGGCCGGCCAGCTGGCCGGCCGGATGTCTATAAAACCGGGGGAATTAATCCCCCGGCCTTCACTTAAAACCCCCCTCTTTATGAGGGGGGAGCGTTTCCCTTGGGGGGGGGGCAGGAGGCCCCCCGTTTTTTTTTTCATGTAGCGGGCCCCCAGGAGGGGGGCCGTTGTTTGACAAAGCGGCGCGGCATAGCCGCGCCGCCACTCCAAGAAACGGGGGCTTGATTGCCCCCGCGTGCGGCCTCCTCGCGGCGACAGCCGCCGCGGCTCCCCGCGCCGCCGCACCGCCGCGCGCCGCCGCGCCGCCTCCGCGCGCCGCCGCGCCGCCGCCAGGCCTCCGCGCCGGCGCCGGCCGCCGCGCCACCGCAGCGCCGCCGCCGCGCCGCCCAGGGGGGGGGGGGGTCGGGCCGGGTCGGCCCGGACCCGGACCCCCCGTTTCGAACCAGAATTGGTCTTTTGGCCATAATTTGAGCCTCGGACCTCCGAATGACGAACCGTCTGCGGCAACGCGATCCTTGGATCGAGACGGTCGTTTCGGTATATCGCACTCAAGGTTTCGGTTTACTTTGAGTTCGGCCGGGTTGGTTCGTTCACGAAACCAACCGGGCCTTCGGAGCGGAAACGCTCATATCTTGAGCTACGGACGTCCGAACGGCGTGCCGTCAGTTCTGATAAGTTCCTCTTAATGAGACGGATCTTTTAGTATACTCTGCCCGAGGTTTGGGTGCCGACGGAGTACGGCCGGGTTGGTTCGTTCACGAAACCAACCGGGCCCTCGGAGCGGAAACGCTCATATCTTGAGTTCCGGACGTCCGATTGACGTGCCGTCGACTTTGATGGAATCCTCTAAGTGGGACGGATCTTTTGGCATACTCCGCCCGAGGTTTGGACGAAGGTGGAGTACGGTCGGGTTGGTTTTTCCTTAAAAACCAACCGGGCCCCGGGAACGAAAATGCCAATAACTCTCAGACCAGACGTCCGATCGACGCGCCGTCTGTTGCGTTGAGTTCCTGTTGACGATACGGAACTTTTGGATACATCAAATCCGGTCTTCGTGACAGTTGATGTATCAGCCTCTCGGCTCGTGGAGCGGACCCTCCGAACGAGCTTGCTGTGTGCGGGAACCCTAGTGCTGGCTGCGACTGTTACTGTGACGACTACTACTACTGCTACTGTGACTGCGACGACGACAGTACAGAGATCCTATGTGGATTCGACGACGACGACTACAACACTCAGCGATCCTACGTGGAACAGTGCTACCGAACATGTGTGAGCTGAATCTTCTGTTGATCTTGGGTGGTGGAGCGCTTGGGTGTAGCGGCGGACCCGTGGTACTTGACAGTGGTGGTGCGCTTGGATGCAGCAGCAGACCCTTGGCGGTGGAGCACTTGGTTGTAGCGGCGGACCCGCGATACTCTACGGAGTGTGTGCGCTTGGTTGTAGCAACAGACCCGCGATGGTGATTACGTTGATTAACGGTCCCTTTGAGAATACCCTACGGGAGTTCATGGTACAGTTGTGATTCGGCCGGGATTGGTTCGCTCACGAAACCAACCGAGCCCCTGGGACGAATAGGCTAATAACTCACAGACCGGGCGTCCGATCGACGCGCCGTCTGTTGCGTTGATACCCCTGTGACAAAACGGTCTTTTGAGATTCTTCTTTGCGAGACTTTGTGATGCTTGGAGTATCGACCAGTAGCTCGTGGAGCGGACCCTCCCGGAGACGAGCGTGCAGAGTACGGAGACCGTGTAGCCGGCTGAGACCTGACGATTGCTTGACCGACTCGACTTGGAGTGAGTCGACTAGCCCAGTGGACGGAGCGCCCGATATTTGGAGGCAGACCCACGGCGGACGGAGCTCCTGGTAGTTGGCAGCAAACCCGCGGTACTCGACAGGAGGAGTACCTCAGTAGGCTTTTTGGGTGAGCGCCCAGTAGTTGGCAGCAGACCCTCAGCGGACGGAGCGCCCAGTAGTTGGCAGCAGACCCGCAGTACTCGACAGGAGGAGTACCTCAGCAGTCATAGGTTAGTGAGCAGTACCTCGGAGTCGTGACAGGACTACTGCACACTTCAGAGACGGGCTCTTCAGCAGCTACGGTTTCGATAATAAAAATCCGGGTTTGAGCTGAGTCAATGATCTTTGTGTTTCCTCATGATTGAGATGGGTCGCTTGATAACTTAGGTATATGTATGGGCATATACCTGGGTAATAGTTATCCGTTGATTTCATAACTTGTTATAAACTGTGTGAACTTGTACTGTTATCCTGTGTGGATTTACTGTTTACTCTTCTTGTGGATTGGGTTGTTCTTGGGCTCGGTGTTGGAGCAGAACGGAAATTGGTGACATAGGTATATGTATGGGCATATACCTAATCATTACTGGATGTTACTTCGTGATTGTATCCTTCTTGTGGTTTATCCTTTGTGGATTTCGGGAGACCTTCGAGGGTCTCGGGGTCCCTACTGAGTATCTTATACTCACCCCTGCACGGGCTATGCCCGCACTTCGTTGTGTTGGTTGCAGACGACGGACAGCGCTGACTGCGGTTGAGGCTTACGGAGTAGGTCGGTACCCGGAGGAGGACCACTGAGCGGGACGTGCTCGGAGAGGACAGTTGGACCCGAGGAGTTGTGGAGCTATCTACACCTACCCTTCAGGTAGGATCCGTGGTGGACGATCCAGGAGCTGAGCCATCTGTACCTACCCTTCAGGTAGGAATCGAGGAGGACGTCCCAGGAGCCGCTTGTACTTTCAGTTGCTGTTTTCCCTTTCGAGTTGTACTTTACTTTACAGTTGGGCTTGTATTTCCGGCCCCATTACTTCAGCACAGTTGTTCTAGTTTTGTGTATTGTTTTACTTCCGCTTGTTACTCTGAGGTGCTTGTTTACTTTATTAAGGCAATGCCTTCCCTTTTTACTGGGATTTTACGCCTTGGTGCTAGTCGCCAGCCCCTGGCCTATGGAAGGCGGGCTTGGGGTAGTCACAGCACGGGCCCCGAGGGCGGGTCGTGACATTAGACCCTTTTGGGAATATGGAACAAGGAGAACATGGTTGATTTGAAATGTTGGGTTTTAACCTCAAGGAGGATTCCTACGTATCCCATATGGATGAGAATCAAAGCCCATGTATTTCGATAAATCTCATAAGAGAGTATAGTTCTTTGAGAGAAATGAGTTTGAGCTTACTTTATGAAAAGGATTCCTTAGTGATTTGGGGGTTTATTTTGGGGCTTATTCCTAAGGAGGATGCCCAGATTAAGGGAATTAGGTTTGTATTCCTGAAGAGGATATCTAGTGATATCGGGCATTGAGAAGGCTTTCTACATATCCTGGCTTGAACGGGAATCATAGTTCTCATAGTTCCTTCACTGTGGGTGTTTGTGAAAATGTTGTAATCATCAAGAATATCTAATCCCACATGAGTCATGCTAGGTGTGAGAAACAAGAGTATGTGAAAGATTCAACAATGACACAACTTTTCCTCCACTACTAGTGGAGGAGGGTGAGCCTACGGTAGCCAGGATGGACGAGGTCGAGGTGACCCTGGAAGAGGGAGTGTAACGACCCAAACTTTTTGAATAGTATATTAAGTTACACTTAAAAATTTAATAGAGATGTTAATGGTTAATGTAGAAAGAAGAGTCGATGGCTTCATCCAGTAGACTCGAACCATATGAATCCCACTTATCAGAGCTTGGGAAGGAGGTGGCATCTTTGGGATTCGCTTTGGACCAAGCCCAAGCCGAACTCCAGTGTGTCAAGATTGAACGGAATCACCTAAGGGAGAATTTCAAGTTAGTGGAGATTACTACTAGGGCAATGTTATCCGAGCCTCCCCAAAATTCTTTAACCATCACACACCTTATCCTTAGGTCACATGTGGGTGTTTGAAGAGATTATGTTTCAAATCCCTAATATGTAATCTCATAGTATTAATAAAATTATTGTTTCATCATTTCTATGTTATAACTATATTTTCTTAATAAAATATAATTTTATTGATTTTAGAAGTTAAAAATGATATTTAAAAGATTTCCCTTACATAGAGAGTTTTTATGGAAAAATAAACATCATTTTTGAATTGGAAATGTCAAAATTAATCTTGGATGAATTTTTGGAAGTTTTCTAAAAAGTTTCATTTTTGATGAATAGTGCTTGATGAATAGTGTTTTTATGAATAATAAAAAGATGTTTAATTGTTAAATAACTTTTTTTGTGAATTGATTTTCAAAAATCTGACAAACATGGTTGTAATTAATGTGAAAAATGTGGTTCATTGAAATCAAAATAATTTTTTGTGAATAGTAATTTTTACCCCTATGAATAGAAATATGAATAATAATATGAATGGTAAGATAAATATTAATGTAACCATTATAATTAGTAAAAAATATTATTTTTTTATTTTCATAAGGTTATAAGGTATTGGAATGTTGACTAAATTTCAAGGTGTTAAAAAATGAGTTATATATTTTGAATAATAATTATTGAATAAATTATGATTTTAATTAATAATTAAATTAAAAATATTTAGAAAATCTTTTTCAAAAAATGGAGTCCATTTTTCAATTCTATATTTTGAAAAATTGTTAGGGTGAATTTTTGGGATTTTTCTGAAACAATTAATTTTTTCAGTGAATAGTAAAAATACAGATTAGGGTTTCGGTATGTTTAATGATATCATGACGACATCATGATGATGCCATGAGTTTTTTTTAGGGTTGGTCAACCAAAGGGGATGGATTATTGTATGAGGGGTCCCATGTGGCCTAACACCATGGGAAATACCTTGGGCAAGCCCATGGTTTTGAGAAAACCACTTGCGAGGTGTCCCTTGAAATTATTAAAGTATCACCTCCCCTTCCCTATAAATACCCACCCTTTAATCCTATATTTTTCACTCACATCTCTCCCTCAACGAAGCTATGGTCTCATTACCTCCCAATGAGTCCCCCAAAGGTTCCCTCAAGCCTCCAAGGTCCTGACCATTGAGTTTTAGGACTTACGTTTAAAGGTATGAGATTCTTTCACTCTTCCCATTTTCAAAGTTCTACTTTCATGTAAAGTCATTAAAGTTCTTTTTTCCATGTTGGGGTATGATATATATATTCATAATACTTTAATTTTATGTTCACATGATGATATACCCTATTTAATCTCATCAATTAATTTTTTGAAGTTTTCAGTGACGCCGTTAGGCTGCTGAATTTTTCATAAGAGAAATCTTATTTTTGTCTTCCTTTCAAGTTTTTCATTTCATATGGTATGTCCTTAAAATTTAATTACCATGTTCTTATATCCTTTATATTCTGTCTATATAATATTTTATAGATCATTTATGAGTGGGTGACCCATGTCCCCTCTCTTTTCAATGTTTTCTAAAACCCTGCAACATAGCCGTTATGCTGCCGAATTTTTGTCTCAATATCTCTCTCTTTTTTTCAAATTCTTTTATTTTATTAAGTAAATACTAAAAACTATTTATTATACAGGTGTATTCACATATATATAAAAATATTCTATTTTAAATTATGGTATTTACATACATGATACCCTCTTTCCTTTTCTGTGGGTTAAAATGACATAAAGATCACGTCTTTAAAGCGGTTTTTAAAATGTTATGACTATGAAATGAAACCCATTTCTTTTATGATATATGGGTTATTTATGAAATTAATGATGATGATATATGTGGCTCACATTATAATGAATAAAAATTAAGGGTGTGGCTTGATAGCACTCCAATACATTGGGTAAAGACTTAATCTATAGAGATGACCATTTTTACGATACCTTGGTGAATAAACTTGGTAATTTTTTAATGAAACCTTGGGGATGGACCTTGGTGATACAGAAATGGTTTTCTAAGTTAAATTTTGTAGGATCATCTTCAAGTTATGAAACACATTATTTTTATTATGATATGCCTTATGATCTCTTTCTCATGCCTTAAAGTTATTTATCACGACTTTATTGATGTATCACAAGTTCACATGTAAAATGTTTCTCTTGTTTCCCTTACTGGGACTTCTTCTCAGCATTTCCTTTGATGTATGCTCCCAAGTTATGAGATGTTGTAATTAACTTAGGATGAACATTGAATAATACTTTCAAGCGTTTAAGTAGAATGTTTTTTGTCATCATGTATTAAGTTCCTGGTTTCCAAGACACTAAACCTTAAAGATCCTCGGTCTCGTATAATGTAGAGAAAATTTTATGTAATGAAAAAGGAGGGATGCCACAGGGTGAGGTGACTATCCCTCCCTATATTAACTTTATATTGGAAAAGGGTCAAAATTAAAGGAATAAGGGATGGCGGTTAGGGGCTTACACCGGGATGGATTCCCTTTTGAGGTTTGGTTGGGGCTTACTCCTAAAGAGGATGCCCGTTTGAGGTTGGCTGGGGCTTAATACTAAAGAGGATGACCATTTGAAATTGGTTGGGGCTTACTCATATAGAGGATTCCCATTTTAGATTTAACATGGAATATGATTCAGGTGATTAGGTTTGAGGAGTGTATCGACTCAAGGAATCCATATGGAGAGTCCAAACTCGAAACATGTGAAAGGAACCAAGATGAGTAAGTTGAATTAAGGCACTTCAGTGAGTGTGGAGGATTATCCCAAACCATGGTATTCAAAGACCATAGTTTGGGCCTCATAAAGGATAAAATAGAAAATGGTGTTGACCAGGTCGAAAGAGTTCATGGTGTGACCCTCCATTTTTTAGGGGGGTCGGTGACGGAAGTGAAGGGAATTTACCAAAGGGCCGATACCAAAGCCCGACACTGATCCTGAGTGGGGGTACGAGGGAGCATCCACCACGGTATGGACCAGAGGGGTCACACAGGTGCTCATCCAAGGTGCCTCACTTAGGTTCTCTACCTAGCTCCCCCAAGTAGGTACTCCACGTAAGTGCGACGCATAGGTGCTCCGTGTAGGTGCATCGCACAAGTGCATCGCGCAGGTGTGTCACGTAGGTGCTCTGTACAAATGCATGTGTTATAGAACTTGATGGGACATTGAACCATGTTTCCCCATTTAATTTTCTCTTCTCTAATTTTTTAGAGATATACCTAAGAATATTTGGGGGATCTTAGAGAAATAGCTACACAATGGGATCTTTGGGACTTCTTCCAACTTTTTTCTTCTTTGAAATGGGGAGCCAAAGGGTCCTATTTATAGGCATGGATGGAACCTGGTCAAAGGTAAATTGTCCATGCAGGTCCTCCATGTAGGTCATTCGTGTAGGTATTCTACATAGGGGTGTAGAACTTATATTTCCACGTAGGCCATCTATGTAGGTCCTCCGTGTTAGTCCTCCGCGTAGGTCCCTTTACGAAACATATCCATCTTCCAAGTTCCAAAACTTTTGATCCGTAAGTCTGTTTAGGATCCACGACTTGTCAAATATATGGTCTTGAAGAGATATAAACTTCTTGGGATGGTAAATACACCATGTCTTCTTGGAAGAAACTCTGAAATTGAAATTCAATCAATCGACACCTTTTCATCATCGATCTTTGAAATCCACAGCATACTCCTAGATGGGGGAATCATTCCACTTGCCCATAGGTATAGAGTTATATTTTAGAACATCAAAATACATCCTGAATCTTCATAATTCATGGTGAATACATCTTTACACATACATGAATTTTTTTTCAATTTGATAATCATATGTTCACTCTACATAAAAGTGCATGGAACATATTTCATGGTGTCAACATACCCACATAAGGTGAAGCCTATTTTCATTCACAAAATTTTGTAAATAGTCTTGGAACATTAAAAAAAACTAGAGCTGAAGATTATTTATTTTCTAAGTATGCTATGTTAAGGAATATTTCCCATCTCACACTGGATAATAGAGTCTTTTCATTGTGGATTCAAGGTTTTTTTATTCCAAGTAAGGGAGATATATATACTATCAAGCTATCAGATTTTTTCATATTGAACTATCTTGCAAACATGAAGAAGATAAATATGATCAAGTTTGTATTTATCATTTTATATAACATAAAAATAGTCTCCATAAAGTCATTAATTATCATGTTTCTGGCCTTGATTAGAGAAATGGATTTTGAGTGTTTGAAAGTTTTCAATATTTCATATAATTCTCATTTAATGAGGAAGAAAATTAAATTTAATAGCAACGATACAATGAACAAAATGAGATTTGTTTTTGATATAAAATCAGAGAAATTCATTAAGAAAGTTTGCGGAATAGTTTATGAGGAATATCCATCAAGTAAATATGAAAATGTAGATAAGAATAAGAAGAAGAGAAAAGCATAAACCTCTCCACCGGAGAAAAGGAATAAAGAAAATAAAGTTCCTGATGAAGTTTATGATAAATGGATGAAATATAAAGATGAGAAGAAACTAGGGGATCCAAAAATTATAATCGAATGTGTTGAGGCTAAGGCTTTAAAAATACAGGATTCTAAGACTTTATAAGAATAATTTAAAATAAATAATCATAAAAAGAGACTTCAAGAAGCTCAACTTTGTGAGAATTGGTTAAAAGATGTTGAAAGGACACCTGAGATGGTTGGTATTCAAATATATCATACCAATCAAGTGAATTTGGATACAAGCTTATTTTACAAGATAAATTAGTTTTTTATAGTTACTATTCATTCATTCAATGACAGAGGAAATGAAAAAGTTGATGTTGAAAAATCAGTCCCATTTCTTACCCAAAAAGAATCGGTATAGGTCCCAGCTAGAAAATGAGCCCTCAAAACTACTAGATAGAAAGAGGATGAGCTTGATCTGGATGAAAATAAGGAAGTTTATAGAGAATAAGAAGAATAATATATTTATGAAAAATAATAAAAAGAATAAGAAGAGAATGAAGAAAAATATGGTGATGGATAAGAAGCATTAGAACATGGAGAGGTCGAAAAAGAAATTGAAGTAGAGGTACAAGAAGAAGAAGAAGAAGAAGATGAACAAGATTAGGATTAAAAATAAGAAAACTATGATGATGAAAAACCTAATAAAAAGTAATCTTCACAATGATAATCATCATCATAGGAATTTTCCTCTAAGATGGATAAACAAAAAAAATCAGAAAGTACCTAGGAGGAAGAATCATAAGAATAAGAAGAAGAATCATCATCAAGGAATGAAGAAGAATAAGATCATATTTCAAAGACCAAAGTTAATGACAAATCAAAGTATGATGAAGAGATAGATATCATGGAAATATAATATGAAGAAAAAGTTTCTATTAAAGTTGAAAAGTTCATTTCAAAAATAGTTAAAAACAAATGAAAAGGAATCGAAGACAAAACGAGCCAAACAAAACCTCCCCAAGTTGATACATATTAATATAATTCAGTAGGAACAATTTCTCAAAAAGGTATTGATTATGTTTTTAGTATTTTGAGAAGGATATAAGTAAAAAATATTTATTTCTCAATACTTGAAGAACTGGGTTTCTTATTCATGATAGCGTAAGTTAAAAATAGTAATGAACCAAAATTTTAACAGTCAATAATTTGTATTGAAGTTGAATTTAAAAATATTCAAGAATGTTTTGAGACACATAAGTGATATTTTAATCAAATGGTGAAGTGGTATCACAAAGTTTAATTTGATATAAAAATACATGATGAATGATTTGAAAAATTCAAGAAACTCATGGTTGAATTGGATGACTCCTTAACTATGTTATCAAAATATATAGCAGATTGAGTGTTGTTTTTTGAGTAGTTCAAAGGTCAAACTAATGATCGTATTGAAGAAGTCAATGTTTTGAAACAAAAAGTTTATTTTTTGAGCAATATATTACTAGAATAAAATGTCGTTAAACTAAAATTTTCTTTGTTAAAGAAGATAATAATAAGTATTATGAGGAAGTTGAAGGATTGAAAGATCTAGTTAAGAAGCAATTCACTCTATAAGAGAAAGTCTACAAGATGTAGAAAGACTGGGGGAGTTCAAAAAGATGAAATATTTTTTCAAAACCTTGATAAATAATGAATAATTTTTTTTTTATTTTGAACTCTCAATTGCTTTTTAATTTTAAAAAAAACTTTTGAATGATTGGTTGATTATTAATGAATTACTCTTCATACAATATTATTAATGTTTGATTATTTTACAATTATGATTGGTTTTAAGTTATTTCATACTTACATGGATGATTAGATAATTAAATATTGTTTAATATGTTTTTTATTTCTAAATTTTTAGGAAACATCATATTCATTCCCCATTCCCCATTCTTTTTGGAAATAACAAAGGAGGAGAAGTTTTTGGGTGAAAGATTAATCAAAGGTGAATAAAATCTTAAATGAGGTGATGTTTTCTTAAGGGGGAGAACATATTTATAAGGATTTTTTTTATCAAAAGGGGGCGATATTATCATTTGGGGGAGTTCATCATATTCAAAATCATACTCTCCACCATATTCAGAAGAGTTACAAACTCAGGTGTAGTTAATGTTTAAAGAAAAACCCTCAATACAAATTTCTAAAAAGAATAGTGGGTGGTATGTTTTTAAAGTTATATTTTGATTTAAGTGTTTGTGTTTTGTACTTTCAAAAAATGGGGATATTTTTGAGTTAGAATTTCTACTTCTTAATTTCCCATTCCTTTTGTTTTAGAAATAAGAAAAACCTTTTTTAAACATGTTTAATAACTTTTTATATCCTATTTTTTTTATATTTTTTTTTATAGAAAACATTACCTTTTACCATATATAGAATAAGTTATAAACTATTATCAATATAAGATTTACATTATTAATTTTGATTATTGTAATGAATATAAATATTATTTTCAGATTCAACCTTAATTAGGCTAGGAGTAAGAGTTTTTATTGTATATCATACTGACAAAAGACCAACCCATTAGATTAATCATAGTTCTAATTTATCAGACTGATACACATAAGGATAATCATATTGAAAATTGTAAAGTAGTCCATCAGACTAACTAATATTTATAATTTGAACAGAGAATACTTATTTCTATCATAAGGAAAACTTTTAACATTGTAATGATGTTAATCAATATGACATCAAACATTCAGTTACAAGTGAGCTATCAAGCGCCAACTGTCTGAGGACATTGCAACAAACTATAAAATATGAATATTGGAAGGATTCTTAGAAATACATGGTCATTAAAATATTTTGGAGCAAATTAATTTGTTCTATTTATTGTATTTTTATTATAAAAGAGATCTGAATATTTATTAATGTGAATATATTATTCTTAGTATTTGTAATTGTTTAGAGTTGTGTTGTTCTAAGGAATCTTATCAGATATATTTTCTTGGGAAATTTTTACAATTGTAATCCATGTCTGATCTATGTTACCATTGAGGGAGTCCAAGGATTGGAAGATGGTGAATCTGATCCATCATATTAGGGGATTATGAGGATAGTAAGATAGAGAATGTGATCATCATATCGAGGGTTTATAAGGATAAGAAGACAAAGAAATTTTTATCTTCGTATCTAGGGCTATCCTTACTGAGGAACGATAAACTTTACTCTAAGTATAAAATAGGGGATAAATTTAGTCAGGGTTACTAACTAAATTACTATTAAGGTCAAAAAAGGTAAAATTTTTAATATCTAGTAATTCATTATTACTTATAATTAATATTTCTTGTTTTTACAAGTATATTTTATACTGTGAAAATTATAATAGTTTTATCACAACAATTATGAATACAGTAAGCATAATCTGAATAAACTGAATCTACTATGAATTGAATCTACTAAATCTAACATAATCAGATCCATCATGATTACCATTCTACGACTATGACTAATCAGATCAATATTGATTTTTATTATGAATTTGATAATAGGACTGAGTCCAAGTTCGATAAAGTATATTTAAGAGGATTTATGTTTTGTTAAGTTTAAATTTTTTAAATTAAGTTTTAAACTACAAATCACCCTACCTCTTGTAAGTATATCCATAATAATATTACTATTATGATCTTAATATCAATATCATAGGTTTTAGTGCACAACAATAAAGGCTGCACAAGCTGCATATATTCATTTCTTATAAAAAATTATCCACCATAGATGATTTAATTCTATCATCAAGATACTCATTAAAATTCCACTGGTTAACCTTAAAAAAATCTATTTCTCCCTTGTTTTCTTCCCTCATTGATTATATACTAGGGGTGAAACCAAAATCTTTCCTAAAACCAATACCCTTATTATACTCATTGACACAACCCACGTGTTCTTGTTTCCTAAAATCATTTGTTATAATATTTATCTTACCATGAGGGATAAAAGTACCCTGTGTCTTTTTCTCCCAAAGTTTATACTGAAATAATATTTTCAAATGTTATATTTGTGGGATGAATTTTATATATATTAATATTGAAAATAAAATAAATTAATTACTCATAATTTTATCAGTTACATATTTAATTTGATTAGTAATAAACTTACACTTTTTTATTATCCTTAACCTTTTCTATTTTTCATGGTGAGGGGGAGGAGATATAGGGTCATATTGAACATATTCAGTGCTGATAATTGACTTCTCTCACAATTAATTAATTTTTTCAACTCTCATTTTCTCTCTAATAAAGTATAACCTCTGCATGAAAATGTTTGAGGTTATAAATTCTAGGAATGTATTTCTTGACGATTTTAATAGAGGCCTATTATATAATAAAAAAATTAATAAGTTATCAAGTAATTAAAATTAATTTAATAATTAAAATTTTGAAATAACAATTACATACTATAAAGGATTCCTTCTATAGAATAGTGGAAAACTTATTCCATGTCTATGTATATATAAACCCATACTTTACCATTGAATATTAATTCTATTTACTCCTAAAAATATAATATGAAGTTAAAATTGTCTTAAAATCTCTCCATCTAGTTTGAATAAAGGATATACACCTTTTCTTAATTACATTCATCTATTCAAGGTTTAATTTATTCTATTCTTGAATAGATTAAATATTATTCATATGAAATGTACAATGAATAAACCATTAAAAAAAATATAAATATATTTTTAAATTTTACTAGTACGGAATCCCATAACTAATTTTTCACCTAATAGCCAATTCTCTTCCAGTAAGGGAATACAATAATTATCCTACAATAACTCTCCATACCCAAGTAACTCCTAAACTAATGGAATTTTGGGCCAACTCAGGGGTCGTTATCATCAAACTCAATTATCAACATTTTCTTTCCACTTGCAAGTAAATTTTTTGGTAAACATATAATCCCATGCTAACCATATTTAGATACAACCCTCTATGGTTTAAAAAAATATACAAATAATTTCAATAAATATAAGATTAATTTCATTACATAATTTAATTACTAAATATAGATTTATATAAAGAAACGTACAAACCTCGGTTACCTTGCCTCTAGGTTTTTCATTATTTAAAGATGTACGATACTTCAATGAAAGTTGTGTTTGGTTAAAATTAAATAAATTTAACAAATAAAAAATTAATTTTTCATAATATAAATAAAAAAATTGAATTTTATAAATTTCAAAAAAAATTGACAACTAAAATTAATTAATTTAAAAAGCAACAAAAAATTATAGAAAGTATTATCATCTAAAAATGAATAAATTTTTTTACATTTATTTGATTAGAAATAAAAAATTTCATAAGTTAAAAAATTTGAATGTCCAAAATAGTAATATAATTATAAATGTTATTTTTAATAAAAGAATATACATGAAAATAAATAATATAAAGGAAATAATCACAAAAAAATGATGAAGGAATGATTTTTTAACAAAAAATGGATATTTTAATCTAATGAAAATAAGATTTATTTAAAAAATAGAACAAATAATCTACATGTTTATATTTATATATAAAAGATTAAAAATAAAGCTTTTATCAATGATGGTTTCATATAAAATATATATCTACCCAATTAATTAGGATAGTAATGGAGTATTTTCCCATATCCATTCTACATGATCATTTCATGTTTTGTGTAATATATCTACATTGTAGTCATTGTTATCCTTAGGTAGTTAGGTAATTTATAAAAAAAAAATCATATAATTCTTCAACATTATTAGCATCCTCATCACCCAAATGAATTTTTTTCTTTTCAAAATAATATAGGAGTGATGATTTAATGTGTTAATAATATAAAATATTTGTTTTTAAATCATATCAATGATAAATTATTCCACTTTGAAATTGAATATTTTTAAATGAACAATTGTAAATCCATACTTATAATGTTTCACATCACAATTAATTTCAAACTAGTTATAATTATATACTACTACCCAACATTTAGTATAATCAATCTTCTGTAATCCTCAATAACTCCAAATTAATTTTTCTGATACAAAAATTGTATATTTATCTTTGTCAGTACATCAGTGATTACCATTACTAAACTACTTTTAATAGTACTATATTCATTTTATTTTTTATGTAAAATGTGTAACCATTAATGTCAAAACCTGACCATGTAATCACATTTAAACTTTTCCCCTGCTAAATATTTTAATGTTTCTAGTGTGAATAAATCAATGTTGAATTTCTCATTAAACCGTGAAAAAAATGTATTTTTATCTCCATTCATCAAAAAAATTTCATTTATTCGTAGATATGATACCTTCATTTAGGAAATATGTGACGATATATATGCTAAAACCTCACCTATATTGTTCAAAATATATTAATGTTCATGTATCGCTTCATCATGTGGAATTAACTTTACCTTGACACCATAGATCCCTTTACCTTCACTATCAATGATAAAAAATCAATATATATGGATACCATCATGCTCCACTTCAAATAAATAATCATTACCAAAATCAATAACCTATTCTGATATGTATTTTTAAAAAATAGAGGTCTTTGATTGATGCCGATTCTTAATCCATCTATTCAAAAAATATATATAAGTTTCAAAAAGATAAATCCAACATAAATAAACATTACCATATATTCTAATCTCTCATTCCAAATTAATTAATAAATGAACCATTTTATTACAAAATTATAGAAGAAAATTATTTTCTAGTTGATAAGTTATGAGGATAAATTCATTATTCAACAAATCTAACAAATTTAGATCTATGAATTTACTATAAATGGAAATGAAAAAGTAACACAAACTTATGATATAATTTTTTATTGGTATAATAAATACTCTACACAATGAAACTGATAATATCTATTTTATAAATGCATTAAAATCAGGATATTTCATACTTATTAACATCAAATCCTTTAATGATTATTGTTTCAAATTTAAATAAAAACCACTATGTAATTTAATACCATGTATACATTGACAAAAAAATTATCTTCTCACTTTTTATTAACGCGTGGCAAGATGAAGGAAAATATTATTTGAGTTGGTTCCCTAGAACTAAATTATATGTAATTTATGATAACCTATATTCATTTTTTGAATATTAATAAACTCTTTTTTACATCATGATTGTCCTTTTTTGTGACATAGTATGTGATAATTTCCTAAGAGTATCCATCACACTGAAAGGTCATAACAGTTCCATGATATGATGAGAACCCAAAAGTTCCATGATAGTATTTTTAAATATATGTTATATAGCTTAATTATGTCATTTGAGGGAACAAAATGATACAGACTATCAGAGGTGGATACTTATAGGACTTTGAGGAACCTTTTAATGGAGTATGCCCTTGGTAATTTCTAATGTAGGATATTTTGATAATGAGACCCACAAATAAAAAAATCCACATTTACATGCGTCATTAGATGTTCCTATCTACTAACATGTATTTTGATACTTATACTTTCTAATTATTGATAATTATTATTATAAGTCACTTAATTTTATGTATTGAAAAAAATCATGATGACAATGTTCATGGGGAGGTAGGATGCGTTGGGCATGTCACGAGTAATATTTAATTAATGTATAATGTGAGAAAGGATTTGTCCCTTATTTTCTTTAACAGAAGTTGTTATCTCATTCCATTTGATGGGAATGATATATCCTAAATAAATCTATATCCATGGTGTTCTTTAGTCAAGTTAAATTTCTAGGAAGTTAAAGAAATAAACCTCAAGAACATAGGTTGATGACACCAGAATGAAACCTGCTTGATTAGAGATATCAGAATAGAGAGATTATATTATGCAATAAATGTTTTTATGAGATATTATGTCATTGTGACATTAACTTATTTCTATATGGGTGCCTTGGTGTGTTGCTAGATGCTAACCTTGGGCTTTAGGCTACTTCGCCACATGCCACTAAGAAAGAGTCCTACATGGTTATATACTAAGTGTATAAAAAATCTCAATTAAATAATATATTATTATTTATTATTTAAAAAATTGAATAAATATTATTTCCACACATGGTTTAATAATTATTCATGTTTGGTTGATCACATATATTTGATCACCATTTTTTTGAGAGAATATTATGTGAGTGGAATATTTAATAAATATAAATTTTCTATTTAGTGAATAAAATATTTATTTATTTATTGGTGAATAATGTAGTGATATTTTTTTATTAAATAAATAGTCATTATTCAAGGCTTGATAAATATTTTGGGGGAATGGGGTATGGAGTTTATAGGTCCTATGACAAATAATATATATATATATATACATATTAAATTTTATTTTATTAAATAATATTTAATTTAATTCACGAGTTTAACAAATGTTAAGAAATAATAATAATATAGTTATTATAGAAATGGGGGTTTGCATGAATTAAATAAATAATAAAGGGCACCTATACAATTATTTATTCTGAACACTAGTGATATATAAACCCAATTATATTAATTTTCAGTGATCCAATTCATTTTTTTGTGTACAAAAAAATTAAGAGAATCCTATCGAAGTGGTATGGAGATCTCTTCTCCAAGAACAATCTTAAGAATAGAGTGAGATATTTCTAGAAATTGCACCCTCGAGTCAATAGAGATCAAAGAGAATCATTTTCAAGTGATTCTTCAGGTGATAAAAGGTGAAAAACACAAGCAATAAGATCTTCCATGCTCGCACTAGGAGATTACTATGGCGATGTTCACAGATTTGTGGACTATGTGTGGATCACTACTTGAGGGAATCTAATCATTATTCATACAATGCAATGGTGGTATGATGTAGATCTATTGTTAGATCCATAAAATAGAAATAATTTCACATGAGGTTATTCATTAATTTCTTAAATTAATTATAAATAACATGTAATAATCATGCAATTCAATTATGAAATTTATCTATTTTATATATTCTTTGATTGAACTCCATTAATCATGGTGTTTATTGTCATGTAAATCTCATATTATATAGATAATGAAAAAAATAATTTTTGGGCCTGACACATCACATGGTTCCACTATGATTGGAACTTTCAAGAGGTATTAGAGCAGGTCACATACTTATTTATAATTTTTTAAATATCATTGATTGATTTACGTGTTTACTATTGGTTTTCAAATCTAGTTTAATATTTATTTAATCCAAATTGAGATATTTTTTCTTTATTTTCATTTCTCATAAATAGAATCAAATTGTTTTATTTTATGAATGAAATAAATTCAAAGATCTTATCCTGAGGTGTTGATGAATCTATCCAGATGACACAAAAGTACACTCCATATAACCTAGAGGTACACATCATGTACTAGTGTTTAATTCACCAAGAATTAATTCAGAATTAATTCATGTCATTTTCATTTATTATACACTGTGAATTTAATTATACACCACATGTTGATTAGGCCAGTTTGGTGCATGGACTTATAGAGTACAAGATGTGTAACTTAAATACATGACTTGTAGTCCCTTAATCATAGACGTTCCATATATTCTCTTACAAAGACTATATAAATGGTGGTCGTGTAACATAGGGACCACACATCGGGTATCCCATGTACACACCATATACTCAAAAATTTCCCATGGCATGGTTACATGTTGAGTCCTTAGGTATGTGTCATGGATAGAAGGTGAGAATAATACAAGTTGTGTATCTTAAATGTACATTTCAATTAATTTTACCAATTTACAAAAAAGTGAAAATTAATTTATTATACTATGAAAACCTTATCAACATGTTCACACACGGGGTCATTAAATTTATAGGACATGCCATGTGATGTGTTTATACATAAATATATATATATATATAAATAAATGTCTAATTAATTTCTATGTAATTTTTATATCTGTATATCATGTATATGTTGTATTATAGTTATTACACTACATACATTGAAACATAACATGTGATGTAAATATCATAAAAACCATGTGATCATTAAGTTGATAGTACACATCGTAAAATTATGTGATTAATTATTGTATGCCACATGTTCCAATATTAAATAGTATACAAGTATAAAAAACATTGGGTAGTTTGGATGAGTACTCACTGTGTTGAATCCAATGCACTTTTTTTATTGTACATAATTAATTTTAAATAAATAAATTTAATTTATTTAAAATCAAAATGGATGAGAATCTCAAGGAAATTAATATGAGAATTAGGATAAAATAATTGATTAATTAAAGAAGATAATTAATTGATTCAATTAGGATTTATCTTACATAAGAATGATTAGAATTTAATCCTAATTTTATAAAATGCACAATTCATTGGATACATGTGGATGATCATGATCCTAGACCATAACTTTGTATGTGATTGGTTTCCTTTAATTTATTATTAAATTAAATTTTTGTCCTACGTGTTATATCTCCACTTATTATATAAAGGGATTTCTTTCCCATGGTTTCTTTTATGTAAACCCTTTAACCAATCCTTTGGTTCCCCTCACCTCTATGTGAGTAAAAAAATATTTAATTGATGGATGTACCAATCTAGTGGAGGTAGTTTAAGTTTGTATCTGAGGAAAAACCATTCTAAGAGAGATACATAGGTTGATACGTGGAAAGCTAAAACAAAAACCATAATTGGTTCATGGTTTTTTTCTCCTAGGTTGATTATTAGTTCATCATTATCTAGATAAAATAACCATTAGTAAAATCTCATGATCATTTCAATTAATTATTTTATTTCTCTCAAGTTTCATAGTTATTTAATTATAGATATTTTTTCATGATCACATCAATTAATGAATTAATAATCATGCAAGATAAAATTAAAACAAATTGGTTTATGCGTAAATATTATCTAAGACATGATTATTCACTTAAGTAAATCCAATTAAAATGAACAATCATATCATAAAGATAATAAATTGAAATTTATGTATAAAATATAAAATCACTAAATTATTTACATTAAGTCAGTATATCCTTCAACTACTTCATTTCAAATTGAACCATAGTTCAAATTTCATAAAAATCCCAAGTTAGGGTGTTTTAAATTATTAGGGAATTATTAATTGATGTTTTGGGTTTTATTAACTTTGTTAACATAAAGGGTTGAATACTAAAGTAGGACTTGCACATGAGGCTCAAACTAGTTGGTGAGGTATCTCTAAGTGCATCCACGAGACCCGGGTTCAAAACCAGGAAGAGGAATAATAATGGGGTACTGTAGCAGTACTATATTAGTAAAGTGTAGGCACTGTAGTAGTTATTATAGAAAATACTATTCGGTACTATAGCAGCCGGAACTATTGAAATTGGGCCACCTGTTTGGTCTTGGAGTATTTAAGGCCTTCGGGCCACCGATGCCTTCATGTCAGTAAGTCTTTCAGGCCATCTCAAGGCCTTTGGTCCACCTCAAGGCCTTTAGGGCCACCTGATATGTAGATGCCCAAACAGATTATACATAGAACCAACTCCATAGGAGGATTCAAGAGAAAGACACATTTACCAGAGTAGGGCTAACTAATTTGGAAGAATTAGAGGGTATGCCATTGTCATCGGTACCAGGACTATGCATCTATATATAGGAAAACTATCCAAACAACCATGAAAAGGTGGAGATATAATCACAATGTGGATGTTGGGGAGGGGCGGTTACAATTAGTCATAGTTTGTATAATTTCATTAAGACCTACAGGTCCTATAATGTCTCAAAGACTATGGAAAATGTAATATCTAAGCCTAAGGGCCTTATAAGGGTTCCCCCTCATCCCTTGAAGGGGGGGGGGGGTTATCAAAAATCAATAAAAAATAAAGCCTTTGATCCATTTAGTTAGGACTAAAGCAGGACTTAGTGCATCAAAGACGAAAAGGTTGAAGAAATCCATTTTAAGGATTTTAGGATGATAGAGTCTACTTAAAATATCATGGAAGTGCGAGTTAATGCAGTTATAATTTGGAATTATTACATGAAACCCTTCAAATTTCTTGACCAGAGAAATAATGAGTGATGAGAATGAGAATACGAATGCTTTCCACTAGAATGTCCAAGAAACAAAATATTTCAAAGTGAATGGTGAGGGACATTATGTTTTAATAAAATTTTGAGAGATTAATAAATATAATATATTTATTTCTTTGTCTAAAATTTATCAGATAAAGCATTAAAACGTTTCTCAACATATTTATGGAAACATCAATTAAAATTACTTCAGACACATCATAATGATCCATACTTGAGATTGATAACCTTCTCACCACCACAAATCTCCCCGAGTTGAAAAGGAGACTACACGTTAACCTATGCCATGAAAGGAGATTGTATGTGTTGGAAGAACCTATTATTAATGCACCTAGTAATGAGGTTAGTGAGTAAGATATTAATATCTATGAGAAAAATCTAAATGATGCTATAAATAATTAGTTATTCATTTTATCATCCATGAGCAATGGGATTTTGAAGCAACAAGAGGACATGGATGTGTATTGCATGATGACTGACCTTCAGTATCTCTATCCAGAGAAGGTGAGACAAGATATATACAATATCTCAAATGATCTGTTTAAAAATAATATTGGAGAGTTTTATCTTGTTGTGTCTCATTTAGTAAAGCTTATTTGTTACATTGAATGCTTATAAATCTTGGGGATTAAATTACTGGATGATTTGTGTAAAAATATCATAATTTCCACAGCACCCAAGAGCTTCTCTAGTTTTATTGTTAATTATAACATGATAAATAAATGTAAGAGTCTTTTATAACTTCTTAATTTGATTCTCAAAGTGAATAAGGACATGGGGTATGAAAAACCCATGGTACTTATGATGAACAAGAAGAGGAAGAACAAGTAAAAGGGTCCTAAGACTCATAATAAGTCTAAATCTCATGAGAATAATCCTTACAAGAAAAATAATATCTAGAGGCAAGGAAAGGAAAAGGTGGAAATATGTTTTTCATGTGGAAAGTAAAGAAACTGGAAGAATAAATGCACTCAGGAGAAAGGGGAAGCTAAATGTGTGTTCATTATCAAGTGTAATCATTTCATATCAACACATTACGTATTAGATATAGATTATGGTGCTCATATATGTATCCAAAGGCAATAACCAAGTATATTATGAAGTATTTATAGAGGATAGGTGGATTTGAGAGTTTCCAATGGTGCAAGGCTGGCTTCTCTTACCATTGGTGACTACCACATTTCATTAGCAATAAGAATGGTACTGATTTTAAGGGATTATTTTTATGTACCAACTATTACCAAGAACATAATTTATGTTTCATTCCTAGATTCAAATGATTTTATATTCATGTTTGGAAAGAAAAGTTTATTCTTTTATAAATTACTCATATGATATTGTATGGTGAATGTAAATAATGGTCTTTATGTATTAAATTATGAAAACCAAGTATTTTCAATAGATAAAAAATCATGTTCACGTGACTCATATAACACCCAAATATTAAACCACCATCTTGGTTATGTAAATGATAAGTGTTTGAAAAATCACTATCAAGATGGTTATTTAGACTTTTTTTAGACAAAACCACTTGAAAGAAGTGTAAGAACTCAGTTTTTCACTCAAGTATGGATCCTTTAAATTTCAGTCAAATTCTTTATTTTGGACCCAATTTGGATGCACAATGAGTTAGTGAAGGTCGTGAGGGTGTTTGGGGCTTGTTCGGAGCCCAAAAATCAACTTTTTTGGGAAAACAGGTTTGGCACATAGTTTATAGAAAACCATATGGGAAGTCATCATGGTTAGAGAAAACTGTGTAGGTGACATGTTTTTGGACAAAATACAAACCACATAGTTGGCACATGGTATCCCTAACTGTGTGGCCTAACCATACGAGTAACCCCGTTTTCCAGGTACTTGTGTATGGTTTGTGTATGATTTTTCAAACTGTGTAGAGAAATCACGCACAAGCTATTTTCTGGGAAATTTTACCATTTCTCCCTTAATGATCTAATTAAGCCTCCTTCTTCCTCATAACCTGAATTCCTATGGGATTAACCTATTTTTCTCTAATTTTGGAGATCTTTTAAGGACTAAGGTAAGGATTGAAAGATATATTTCATCTAGGATCTGAAAGAGCTTTCATTCATCATGTTGGATGCACAACAATAAGTACTTAAGTCCTTTTTAGTTGTTCTTCTCCTATCTTGCTCTCGAACTAGTTATTGAGGTGTGATAATTTATATTTTTTTCTCAAATTTACTCCATTATAAGCCAAGTTCGGGGTCAATATTATAGGATAAGAATTTTAAAACCCTAAGGTGGGTGGTCTATAACTCATACCTCAAGTTAGTTGATTTTATAATTGTCGTGCGAGGCCTACCGATTTCATCAAGTGATATTTATTTAATTTATATGCCATGATTATAATCATTAGAAATGTATAGTTATTCTATTTGAATATATGTGATTAATATTTGTCATTTATTCACAAAACACTATCCATCCCATGTTGGGTGCTATGCCATAATTGTTTTTAGTTTTTGACACATTTGGGCCACCGTTCGGGTGTGACTTGGCTTGACCCTTCTAAGTGTAAGATTTTCTATATTAAATGGATTGATTTATATTGAGAATTTCATAATGTAAAATACCATTTATTCTCAAAACTTGAAATACCTAAGGTATGTACTTCAATTGATAATTAAATGTGAAATGGAAATGGGAAAGTATACTAATAATACAACTTTACCGAATTAAATGTAAATAAATAACAGGTTGCATGTATGTAGATCCCCTTACCATATTAATGTAAGGTATCATAATGGAATTTAATTATTAAATATGATTTAAATGGATTTAATAATGGTTTCATGATACTTGGAATTGTCACACTAATTAAATTAAAGTCTTGAACCAATTGAAATTATACATGACATCATTATTAAATAATAGTGTCCTGACTCGATCTCACCATGGATTCTTATCGGGGAATTCCTTGAGCACTTGGTAAACTCATTCTGATTCGAGGATATTAATTTCTTAGGTTGATAACCACCTAGATCCTGATCCTTTTATATTATTGGATACCTATTATGACAATATAGGATCCCTCACATAGTATAACAAGATGTCTTGGATACAGTCCTTGGATCTAGCATTGACAAGTAGGTTCCATGGTTAAAACCCATAGGCCCCAGTAACTGCTTAGCCATATTTTACCTTAGAATATAACCTTGGATTTTTTAGGCACCTTCTTGTGGAATTCCTTGGTACATGATCCTTGTATTACACTCTTAACCCTTAGTTAGACTCAGATACTACTCAGTGAGTAGCCTAATCGCACCGCGATTCAATGTTTCATTTTCACCGTTACACCACTGTGCTAAACTAGTTTTGTATTGAAAATTATAAAAATAATAACACATTTCACTTCATGTTTGATTTAATTATTTTGTTTTTATTACTGTTAAAAAAGTAAATGTTACTTGGTTTGATAATTACATTGTTGGTGGAGGTGTTCTGAAGGGCCCATGATGATGTCCAAGAAAAATCGGCCAAACTGCATAGGATCCATGCAAACCAGTAGACTCATCCACACACCTATACTAAAAAGTGCTTCAAAATAGGATTAAATTATATGGAATGATCCAAAATGAATTTTATACATTTCATCTGAAGGAATACAAGACTCATTCGGCCATCTGGTGGCCCAACCGACCTGATCTGTCCAGAACACCAAATCTGCACGAAGTCAAAAGCGGCGTGCTGTGTTTTGTCAATATCTCAAGATGTGATTATCTAAATAGAATCAATTTTTTTTGTATATAGTCCAGATGTGGGGATACAACTTTTTAGTTTTTTCAAAAGTGAGATAAGACTGTATGGGCATTGAAAACCATGGGCCAAGTGGTTTCTCGAAATCAGGGTGCTCAAAACCACTTTCCAATTTTCCTATAAAATGGAACCTTGGGATCCCCATTTGAAAGAGCGACCAAGAGAGTGAATTAATTACAAATTTATGTTCTATAGGGGTCCTTTAATCTCCTTATAGTTATTGGATCTCCCCGTACTTATATGGGGATTAATAATGAAGAAGGAGTTCCACCCGAGCTTCCTCCTCATCCTGATGTCGAGCTAAACGGTGGGCATTCATTATGAGGGAGCTACACATCATGTCAAAGGAGTTATGATTCATATATTAGCTACTGGTTTGGATTTATTTTGGTGTTAAAACATTTCATTCCAATTATCTTAAATTATTTCTTATTTTAATTCTTGTTTTGATGCATGTGATTGATTTGCTCTTAATTTCTAACTGATCGGTGTGAGGTTTTGAGTGCGTGGCTTGTGTTTCTCCAATTGGACAACATAAGAATCCTTTTTTTACTGAATTTATTGATTTTTAAATCTTATTTGGAATATATTATTCTATTCATAAGTTCTAGACTTTGATAATATGATTTTTATGTCAAGGTTTGGTTCTTCACGAAATGAAATAAAGGCTTAGGAATTAATCGGGATTCCGATAAATTTCAACCAAATAATTACTCCAAAACAAAATGAATATCTAAGAACAATGAACTTGATATGTGTGTATTGTAATAATAATTACCCCTTTATTTCATATTTTTCAAAATACACTTGGTCTTTCAACTTTTAAACTATTTTGATTAAGTTATTTTCTTTAAACTGTTTTCAAAATCACCCCCTCTTTTAGTAATATTTTTTAAAAATATATACTATAATATACCAATGATCCTTGAGATATGACCTAGGGTTTTACATATACTATAAATAAACCTTAAACACATAATAAATTTGATGTTTCATGATAAAAAAATCAAATTGTGGCACTATTACTGGGGAGCACTTTGGTTTTTATGTATTTTTTTGATAAGTTTTTTGTAAATTTTGTAAATATTTATTGGTTTTATCTTATACCATTACATATATTTTTTGTGTTATGATTTTTTATTGTATAGGTTTTATGCATGATGTGTTCTACTCCATGAGATTTACCACATTTCTAACCCGAACCGGAGAGGATCTTACGTCAATGACTCTGAGATACACAAGACAACCCTTTAAAATATGACACGCCACAACTTGAGACTTTTGAAAAATCCATATTCTTCTAAAAACAAATTTAAACCTGAAATTAATGAGTATAAAATGGATTAAAATAACTAAAAATTAAAAGAACTAACCTATCTTGATATTGATATCCAACCCACATATATTCAAATATAAGGTGAGGCACCCAATTTTGAATAAAAATCCGGTATAATTCACTTATTACCAAGATTTTTTGGAATCACCAGTGAAGATCCAAATAGAAACTTAAAAGAATTTAACACAATGTGTTCTATATTAAAATATATAAATGTGTATTATGAACAAGTAAATATTAGGGAATTTACTTTTTCATTAGAATACACTACAAAATATCAGTTATAATATGTTAATTCCCCAATAAGACACTGGGCGGACATGAAATGCCTTTTTCTTGAAAAATATTTCCCAGCCGCTCGAACTACAACAATAAGGAAAGAAATATGTGTTATAATACAATATCAAGGGGACACAATTCATAAATATTGGGAAATATTTAAATGATAGTGTTCAAGTTTCCCACACCACAAAATAAGTGATCAACTTTTAATTCAATATTTTTATGAAGGTTTAATCCCTATTGATAGAAATAGTATTGATGCTGCTGTAGGTGGTGTGCTATTTGATAAGACCCCAATTGCTCCAAGAACCTTAATTGAGAACATGGTACAAAACACTCAACAATTCAGTTCAAGGTCTAGTGTACGCATTCACGGTGTCCATGAGGTGAAAAGTACATAATTCGAGAAGAAGGTGGACATGAAGTTTGAAGAGGTAAGTACCCTTATTAGACAACTTGCTCTTTCCCAAGGGAAATCTCAATCTCCTCCTCCGATATATTTTGGTATATGTTCTTCTGACACCCACTACTATGACCAATGTCCTCAATTGATAAAACAATCTGAGAGTTATAAGGAAATCTTTCAAGGTATCCCCTATAACTAACCCTTTAGGCGGGAACCATACTATCTATCCAACCCTAGGTGGAAATAAAACCAAGCTTATAGAAAATGGGGTATTCAAACCAACCTCAATAATAATGGAATTGACTGAGGAAGATTAGTCATCCACCACCACCACCAAGAAATACCCAACTACCACAAAGGACATTCCAAACACCCCCTCCAACACCAGAGCCTATCCTAGAAGATCTGCTGAAACAAATGGCTATAAAAAATCTCCAATTCCAAAAAACCACCCAAGAAGCCATAAAAGACCTAAAAACCCAATTAGGCTAACTAGATAACTCTGTGGGGGAAATTCAAATTCATGGATTGGGTAAAATACCCTCTCAACCAGTAGTTAAACCAAGGAATAAGAATTTTTTTATTTCCATCACCCTTAGGAGTGGGAAAAAAATTAAAACCCAAATTAAACCTCTGTTAGAGTCACCCCTTCTTGAGGAAACCACCATCTTAACTACTAAAAATGGTCCAAGAGAAGAAAATAATTATCTTGAGAGAAGACCTTCCAAAGGAAAGAGTGTTTTAGTTGATGAGTCACCTAGCCCAACCATTCCTCTTCCATTTCCCCAAAGGTCCACCCAAACAAGAAAAAAAAGGAAACTGAACTTGATAAGGAAATATTGGAAACTTTAAAAAAATTACAGGTTAACATCCCCTTGATTGATGATGTGAAGAAAATTCCATGATACACCATGTTTTTAAAGGAGACGTGTACACGCTGAAGGTGACTTTGTGTAGATGATAAGGTGAGATTTGGGAGGAACTCTCAGTATTGATAGAGGCGTCACTTCCCACCAAATGCAATGATCCTATAACATTCTCAATTCCATGCACCATAGGGGATTATTCATTTCCCAATTCTATGATTTATTTAGGTTCCTATATAAATGTGATTCATCACTCTATTTACTCTTAATTGTAGGTTAGAGAACTGAAGCCCACTGGAATTATTGTTCAATTAGAAAACCAGAGTACTGAACACCCCTCTGGTGTGTTAGAGGATGTTCTTGTGAGGGTGGAAAATTTATTTTTTCCTGCTGATTTTTATGTGCTTAAAATGAAAGATGATAAGTTGAATTGACATGTCCCAATTATATTTGGGAGACCCTTCTTGAAAAATTAAAAATCCATAATTAATGTCCACAATGGTATATTATCTATGGAGTTTGGTGGTGACATTGTCCACTTCAACATACTTGATTCCATGAAGCACCCCTCATAAGAACATTCCTCTCTCTCTGTTAACTTTATAGATATACTCCCTTCCCCTAAAAACACTTCTTTTCATTCCATAGATCCCCTTTCTGAGTTTTCATCCTTGATTGAAATAATTGGTAATGAATCATGAATTGATTGTTGTTGTGGTCTAGAAAAGTGTCATGCATGTTTATTAATTGATAATTTATTGAACACTGAGGATCCAATGACCATCAATGATACTACTAAGCTTTTAAAATCCCATTACTCATATGAGGATGATACCATTGAGAAGTTATAAGAGATTATTTACCTCTAAATTTTACAAAAACTCCCATCAATCCAAAATCCACCTAAATTGGAACTAAAACAACTGCCTCAAGATTTAAAATATTCATATATTAAGAATGGAAAAAAGCCACCCATCATCATTTCTAGTTCACTCCCTTCTAAGAATGAAATGCGACTGCTTAAACTTTTAAGGGATTATAAACAATCATTGGGATGAACACTTGTGGACATTACTGGTATTATCCCATAAGTTTGTACACATCATATTTTGTTAAATGATGAGGCTAAACTAGTGAGGTAGACACAACATCAACTGAACCCAAACCTCTTAGATGTAGTTAAAAATGATATAACAAAATTATTGGTTGTTGGAATCATTTACCCCATCTCTGAGAGACAATGGGTCAGTCCCATTCTAGTAGCTTAAAAAAACTTTTCCTACAGTAATAAAAAATGAAAATAATTTATTGGTTCTAAATTTTTTAAAGAATAGTTAGCATGTATGTATAGACTATCGCCGACTAAAACAACACACTAGGAAGGACCACTTCTCATTGCCACTCTTTGACCCAATGGAAGACAGGATAGCAGGGAAGTCCCATTACAATTTTATTAATGGGTATTCTAGATACTTTCAGATCCATATTTCCCCTGAGTATCAATAAAATACAACCTTCACTTTCCCCTTTGGCACATTTCCCTATAGAAGGATTCTATTTGGTCTATACAATTCGCAGGGTACTTTCTAGTGATGTATGGTTTGTATTTTTTTTGGATTATATGGATAATTGAATGGAAGTTTTCATGGATTATTTCACCATATATGGATCCTATTTTGATGAATGTTTGAGTAGTTTAGGTTTATTCTTATGTCATTGTATTGAAAAGAATATCATATTCAATTCTGAGAAATTCCATTTCATGGTGAGAAAAGGTATAGTTTTAGGGCATGTCATTTCTAGGGATTTTATCCAAGTAGATAAATCAAAATTTGTTATCATTTCTTCCTTACCATTCCCTAAAAATGTATGGGATGTGCGGTTTTTACTAGGTTATGCTGAATTTTACCAATGTTTCATTCGTGACTTTAGTAAAATTTCACTCCCCCTCTCCTGATTGCTCCTAAAGTAAAAAGAATTTTTTTTGATAAAGAATGAAATGAACATTTTAATAAGTTAAAATGGAGTCTCACATTACCCTCGATAATCCAACCACCTCAGTGGGATTTACCATTTGAGCTCATGTGTGATGCCTCCAACTATGTAGTTGGGACTGTCTTGTCACAAAGGATCGACTGAGCTCCATATTTCATAGATTATGCCTCACACACACTGGAACATGCCCAAGTAAACTACACCACAACTAAAAAAATAATTCCATTACATAGTGTTTTCCTTCGATAAATATAGGTCATACCATTTAGGGTTCAAATTCATTGTATTCTCAGACCATGAAACCCTATAGTATCTCCTAAAGAAACCAGAAGACAAACTAGTCTCATTCACTAGATTCTCCTCCTTCAAGAATTCAATTGAGAAATTAGAGATAAAGGGGAGTAGAGAATGTGGTGGATTACCATATTAGTAGGATTCACCCATCCTCTAACATTGAATCATCCCACTATATTCCCATAATTGACATGTTTCCTAATGAGAATACGTATTGAGTGCAAGATGAAATTCTTTAGTATGCTGAAATTTTAAATTATTTGGTAGCATCTTGAATTCCTTATGATTTTAATAAAAATAGACTAACCTTCTAAAACATGAGTCTCATTGGTACATTTGGGATGACCCTAAAATTTGGCGCACTTGTAGTGATCAAGTACTCAGGCATTGTATCCTCGATAGTGAGTTTCAGTCTATCCTTAGGTTATGTCAGACTCTTTCTTATGGGGGCCACTTTGGTCCCCAACAGATTTCTCGCATGGTCCTCGATTCCAGTCTATTTTGGCCCACATTTTTTTTCGGGATTCCCATTACTTATGTAAATCTTGTCCTCACTAACAAAGAATGGGGAATGTTTCTAAAAGAAGTGAAATTCCCTAACAACCCTTGCTCTTCCATGACATTTTTGATGTTTGGGGAATTGAATATATGGGACCATTCCCCAATTCATTTGAAAACATTTAAATTATTCTGAAAATGGACTACGATTCAAAATTGGTAGAGGAATGAGATACAAGAACTGATGACTCTAAGGTAGTTGTGGAATTTTTGAGAACCCAAATATTTTATAGGTTTGGATTACCTAGGTTCATCATCAGTGACTAGGGTTCTCATTTCTACAACTGAACAATGAAATCTCTTTTATGTCAGTATGGGGTTAGACATCAAGTGTATACTACTTATCACCCATAGACCAATGGTCAAGATGATGTGTCAAATAGAGAGGTAAAATAGATTCTTGAAAAAATGGTTTAACCCAACAGAAAATATTGGAGTCATAGACTCGATGCTTCATTATGGGCTTACTAGACTACTTCCAAAACTCCCATTGTAATGTCACCATATCAGTTAGTGTTTGGAAAGAGTTTTCACTACCCTATTGAGATTTAGAACTAGGCCTACTGAGTCATTAAATAAGGAAATTATAATATTTCAAGTGTAGGTGATCAATGGAATATTCAAGTGCATGAGTTGGAGGAAATGATAAGAGATACATATGAGAACTCCAAGATATATAATGAGTGAAACAAGGCTTACCATGACCATCTTATCCTTCATCATTAGTTCTAAATTGGTAAAAAGGTCCTCCTATATAATGAATGAAAGAATTTGCATCTAGATAAGCTTCATTCACACTATTTTGGACTATACATTGTTACTAATGTCTCTCCATTTGGGGTTGTTCTGGTTCAAAATGAAGAAACCAATCAAACCTTCACTTTTATTGGGTAGAATATGATGCATGTCCATGAATCCCTTCCAGAGTTCCTGATGGAGGAAATCCATATTCAAGAAGAAACATACCAATGACACTAACTAGATTTTATCCTTCCTTACCACATTCTCTTTTATTACAGTGAGGAAACTGCATATTCTAGGTGTGGGGGATGGGTAAATTCCTGGGTTAGTTTGGAATTTTCATCATTTTTTTATTTTATCACTTATTGAATAGTATTGGAACTTTCCCCTATTTAATCACTCTTTTTTTTTCAGAATATTAATTTTATCATGGAAAAAGATGTCCGCTTTAAAATAATTCCAATTTTTTTTTCATTCTTGAGTTGATTGTAGGGAAAATTCCATTATTTTTGGAAAAATATTTTTCAAATGAATGTTGATATGGAATCTTTTTCAATAATTTATATTTTCAAATAATTATTAGGTGTTTAATGGATTTTTGAAACCCATGACTCATTATCACTAACCAATATTTTAATCCCTTACATGAGAAACATTATAATCCCTTTATTTCATATTCTTCCTTTTAATAACTTTATTAAGAGTCTCAGGTCATGTAGAGAAACTATAATTTTCCTTGATTCTATTTGAATACATAATATTCAAGTGAGATACATTCATGATAGAGGCCATCATTCATTGAGAATCCCTTTCTACAATTAACCTTTATTTTTGGCCACCTTGATATTTTAGCCTTATTAAGCCTTCGAGACCATGAATACCTATTAGGTCGCCACATTACAAGATTATTTATCCATACCTACCCATATCTTGTGTAAATTCTTGTTTTAATTTTAGAAAGTGTGGGGGGTAGGTTGTTTCCATGGTAATTATTAGGAATAAATCATTGTTATGGATTGATAGAAAGGTTTCATATATTTTCCTTGGTAGTGGGTTCATAAGCCGTATAATATCATTGTTTTACAAAATTTCCCTCCTTAAATCCAATGAAAATTGTAATAAAAAAATAAAATATTTTAGAACATTGAAAATAAATAGAAAAAAATAAAAAAAACTAATGGAGAAAAGAGGAAGTTTATTAATTATTATTCACTGATCGGCTGTGACCCACACAAATTGACAATGGGGATATTGATTTGGAAGTGATACACTTTGTGAAGTGATGAATGTGTACATTCATTATGAGTAATTGTTGAATTTTGAAATGTTTTGTACTTAATAGATTAAACACTCCTATTCTTCCTAATATTTTTTATACATTAAATCCTACCAACCCTTGAACCTCAGAACAACCTGTTGGAAGTCCTCTTGAGTAGCACACTAGCTTCTACCGGTAGAGAACATAGAATCTTGGAAAGCATATGGTAAGATCACATGTACTCTAGGAAAAGAGAATAAATCCACTTTCATATGTTCCTTGAGTGATGAGGGAAAATTACTAATTGCGGTAATCTATGACATGTTTCATGGGCGAACAAATTAAGTTGAACAAATTTGAATGCGAGAGAAGAAAAATGATAGTAAAATTGATTTCATAAATGATACATAATGAATTTCATTTTAGAATAATCTTTTAAATTTTCTCACCTTTTATTTAGAAATGATACTTGGTTAGGATATAATACTTTTCATAATATTGAAAATGTTTAGGTGAGGGGGAGTGATCACACCGCGATTCACTATTTCATTTTCACCCTTACACCATTATGATAAACTAGTATTTTATTTAAAATTATAAAGATAATAAAAAATTGAACTTTATGTTTTATTAAATTATTTTTTTATTACTTTTAAAATGGTTAATTTTACTTGTTTTGATAATTACATTGTAGGTGGAGGTGATTTGGAGGGCCCATGATGATGTGCAAATAAATGGGGAAAACTGCGTATGATCCGTGCACACCAGTGGACTCATCCACACACATATGCTGAAATGTGCATCTAAATGGGATACAATGTCATAGGCTGGTATAAAATTAATTGGGATACATTTCATATTAAGGAACCCAAAACTCATTTTTTCATCTATTGGCCCAAACGACCTGATCTTTCAAGCACACCGAATCTGTATAAAGTCAAAAGTGGTGTGTTTTGTTCTGTCAATATCTCAAGATGTGATTTTACAAATTGAACCAATTTTTTTTAGAGATAGTCCGGATGTGTGAATAATTTTTTTAGTTTTTTTAAAAAGTGATATAAGACTATTTTTACATTGAAAACCATGAGACAATTGGTTTCTTGAAATCAAGGTGCTAAAAACCACCTTCCAATTTTTCTATAAAATGGAACCATGGTCTCCCCATTTTTAAGTGAAACTAAGAGATTGAAGTGCTTCCAAATTGAAGTCCCATAGGAGTCCTCTAATCCCTTTTGAGGTACTGGTTCTCCCTATCCTCATAGGGGGATCAAGAATGAAGAGGGAGTTCCACCCGAGCTTCCCCCTCATCCTGATGCCGAGCTAAATAGTGGGCGTTCATTGTGAGGGAGCTACACACATATCAAGGGAGTTCTGAAGAATATATTAGATAATGGTTTTGATATATTTGGGTGTTAAAATATTTCATTCCATCTATATTAAGTTATTTCTTATTTAATGATTTTTGATGCATGTGATTGATTTGCTCTTAATTTCTAATCAATTGGTGTGAGGTTTTGAGTGCGTGACTTGTGTTTTTATGATATGACAACATAAGAATCCTTTTCTTACCAACTTTATTACAATTTCAATATTTTTTGTAAGCCCTTATTCCATGAATAAGTTCTAGACCTTGATAATATGATTGTTATGTCAAGGTTTGGTTCTTCAAGAAATGAAATAAAGGCTTAGGAATTAATCAGGATTCCAATTAATTTCAACCAAAGAATTACTCCAAACCTAAATGAATATATAAGAACAATGAACTTGAAATGTGTGTAGTGAAATCAATATGGCTCCTTTATCTCTTATTTTTTAAAATCCACTTGGTCTTTCATCTTTTAAACTATTTTTATTAAGTTATTTTCCTTAAACTATTTTCAAAATTACCCCTATTTTAGAAATATTTATTAAAAATACAGACTATAAACTACCAATGCTCCTTGATATTTGACCTGGGGTCTTCCCTATACTATAAATAAACATTGAAAACATAATCAATTTGATGTGTCATGAAAAAATGTTCATATCTCTTGAGGTCTACGTTTCCTTAGTCATTACCTTGGAACTTCATTATTAAATATCATCAATCATGGTTGCCTTGTTACATCTTGGAACCTTCACTATTTATACTATCATGAGGTGATGTCAGTTTTGACTATGACTCACATGACCTAACAACTTAAATTAGTAATTAATTAATTAATAAAGTAGTTAAATGTTCAGACACCAGCCTAGGGATGAAGCAGGTACATGGGTATTTAGTTACATTATACTATTTTAATTTATATATATGCATGATTTCACAATGTTACATTTCCATTACACAGAATGGATATTAGAGAAACCATTGGTAGTAGCCTACTAAGATTTATCTCACACTCTCTTAAGGAACTGTTTGGTACTTAGATTAGATTACATGGTTGTAGGTGTTGACAAAGTGAAGAACAGAACATCAAACGCTTGATTTATTTCTATTTAGGATAGAGCTTGATAATAGATGACCGAGCCGATGCTTGGGATGATTGGGACAATATTTTGATTTCCTTTATAATTTTTTGGAACATGTTATTCTTACTATCTTGTATACCTATTTTCTAGTTTTCTAGATACATGACATATCATAATTAGTTGTTGTATGTAATTCCAGTTATTGTTACCGCTATCTCTATTTTTCTACCGTGCCTTCTATTAATTACATTGCTTCCAATATTTATATTAGTTCATATTTAATCTCTATGCCACACTTTTATAATGAGGGAATAGTCTCCCCATGTAAACACCCTAGGTCACCACTTCTAGTCGGTAGCCTCTGGAGTTTGGGAGATGCACTTGAGGCGATGTGGCCCATCGGGCTCAAGGACCCTATTAAGTGACATTCAGGTTTAGGATGTCACAAATTGGTATTATTGGAGTTTATTTTCTTGATTTACTTTTTGTCGATGCTATATTGGAGACTAGTAATTCTTATGACTTGGTCATAAGCCATGCTTGGGAATCGTGAACCTAGGTTCGGGGTAAAATCCATGTTACCAAAAATATAATTATTATTCTATTTTTCCTATTACAGCTGAAATTATTTCACCATTGGGTGATGAAAATGCTGTGTGGGGTTGTTGATTATTGTTCTGACTCATATTCTATTTTATCCTTGGCCCGATGATATGGGAGAAAGGATCCTTGTTACATGCATCATATTAAGGAACTAGAATTCACAAGTCATGCATATTTCCATGACATATAGGTGAATTTCATTGCTTCACATTGCTTGATATGCTTGTGATTGTTGAGTGATTATGTGATAATTATCTTATGATTGTGTAATTATTTGTTTTGATTTAGTGATTTCCTATCTCAATTAATGAGGTGTATGTGCCCTCATGGGTTAGGATGAGTAATTTACAAAGTCGAGCCATTATGTTATAAATAAATGGGTGTTATTTTCATTGATGAGGTGTATGAGAACTAAATCAATGGGAATGTATATCCATTATAAAGTGAAACATGAATTATAATATGAAATGGTTTCATGTCCTTATCCCACCTTTTCATTTTTAGGAAAGGTAAATATGTGAACCTGGTAATTAAATTTAAAATGAAATGAAAATTATACTTGAGCACTTACAAGTACTTGTCTATATAAGAGGGTAGTTTCTGTAGTATGCCTTGGGTAGAGAGTTTTCTTACGTTCAGATTATTCTAGTGATGATATCTTTTAGCTAAAGCTTATCCTGAGGCATGTGATTGTAATTTATAGACCAATACCACTACGAAATCCTCATATCATCAACCAAGAAAGTGGAAACAACCATACTACAGAAATGGTGGGCCCTAAGACGCCGGTCTTAGTACGAGGAGTGAAAATGGAGGCACCACTAGTTATATCTGATCTGGGCACTGATTCCCATGTTTGTGATAGTTTCCTACATCTGATGCAGTCCATGCATTGTGCTCCATGACTTGAACCTATGATGGCTGATCCGAATCGTGAGTTCTAGCAGTATCATTATCCTACCTTCTCATGGGATGGGGGTCTAACTACTGTTGAGTCATTGCTAGAGCCCACATTATCTATCTTTTAGCATCTAAAGGCACCTAAAGAGTGGAGGGTCAATATTTCTACATACATGATTTTGGATTCATCCAACTGTTGTAAGGATGTGATTACACAAGAAAGTTTTCATTAGGGCATGTTATGGGATGATTTCCATGTAGCCTTATATGATCAGTTATTTCCTCATATATTGATATATGATAGATTCAGAGAGTTCATGCATCTTGTGTAGGGTTGTATGTCAGTTATGGAATATTCATCACATTTCATGGAGTTTTAGTTCTTTTCACAGGCCAATGATGAGCTTTAATGTGCTAGACATTTCGAGGATGGGCTTTAGTACACCATCCGTACATAGGTTAATGTATTTTTCCTACCTAATTTCTTTGAAATAGTCAATTTGGATATTATCACTGAGTGAAACCTGAGGGACGACAATAGTAATGGGGATAAAGAAACAGTTTTGTGCTAGGATAGTAGTTCTTCTAGTGGAAAGAAGTGTTCTCTCGAGTTTTCTCATTAGTGAAGTGAAAACTAGAGTAATTGTTTCGATAGATATTTAGTGTTTCATAAGTGTGGATGAAAGGGGAATCTGAAACCTTAGTGTGATAGAGACCCACTAGAGTATTGGTATTATGTTCATATGGGTAATATTCAAATATTTTGTAGGACCTTTCCACAAACTTCAAATGGAAAAGGATCACCTCTAGCTCCACCATCAGGAGAAGGTTATTTTGCACTGCATCAAGTAGGGAATTGGAGTTTCACTGGTAGGACTAGTTGATGAGGAGGTCATGGACATGGTAGTTAGTCCCCTGATCATCAGCAGCTCTAGTAGAGAAGTTATGATCATGGTAGTCCATCTATTGAACATGGTCGTAGATCATGTTAGTTTCATGCACTATAGATAATACCCAAGGATCATGATACATGACCGTCTACAATATGAGGTTATATTCTTATGGAATCAACTATAGTATCTAATTTATTTGATATAGGTGCTTGAAAATATTTTATCTCTATATATATCATGGAAATTCTCATACTAGAGACACATTATTACTATGGTGTAATGAACGTATATATACCGTTAGGGGTATGAACATAGGGAATATTCCAATTTAGGTACTATCCCCTTCAGTTAGGTAGTTAAACTTTCTTATGAAACCTCTTAGTTCTTGATTGGAAAAGATTATATGTTATTATTGGGATGGATTAGTTGGTTCATTGTCATTATTTTGTAGACTGTTATCACCGTGGGGTATCATTTATATCACCATAGAGTAGTAACTATCTACATAAGGGTGAGTGGGATGTCCAGGATGGTAGAGTGGGACCAGAGCATCATGGGCTAAGTGGAGTTACCACCCAGATTGAAAATATCTTCATAGAGGATCAGGGTTTTCATCAATCTGATTTTCCTCCAGTAGTAGATTGTTTTAGGGATGTATTTACCAATGATTTTTTCTAACTTTCCTCTAGTTAGATAGGTAGAGTTTAAAATCAATATGGTTCTAGGAGTATCTATAGTGTCCATTCCTCTATAAATTATAGAACCTATAGAGTTTTATGAGATCAATTGGAAGTTAAAAGATTTAGAGGCCAAAGATTTTATATAGCCCCCTATATCCTCTT
This sequence comes from Viscum album, assembly GCA_963277665.1. NCBI lineage: Eukaryota > Viridiplantae > Streptophyta > Magnoliopsida > Santalales > Viscaceae > Viscum > Viscum album. Next base: position 1,362,035,758 of record OY728156.1, on the reverse strand, counting down.
GGGGTTCACATATTCTTTTCCCCACAAAGTCAGATTGATCCTTTTATCTATGTATGGATTATAGAAGGTTAAACCAGATTACTATTAAGAATTTGTATCCACTACATCAATTAGATGGTCTCTTTGACTAGATCCGAGGACCAAGGGTCTTCTATAATATCTAACTAAGGCTGGGATATAACCATGTACAAGTAAGGCCATCAGACATACCTTGTACAACTTTATGTATGAATTGTCTGTATGAGTATGTCGTTATTCCATTCGGTCTTATGAATTCTCCCACTATTTTCATGGATCTGATGAATAGAGTTTTCACCCCTATTTGGATTTTTTTTTCGTTGTCTTTTTGATGATATATTGGTGTATTATCACACTCATATGGACCATGAAAATCATCTTGATATCATTGTAAATACACTGATATACCACAAGATTTATGCCAATCTTCCTAAGTTCCACTTCATGATTGAAAAAGTTCACTTCTTGGGTCATATTATCTCAGAATAAGGCATATCTTTTGAACCATAAAATGTTAGTGTTGTAGTTTCCTGGGAGAATACTAAGAATGTGTTTGATATATGGAGTTACTTGGGGTTTGTTTGATATTACATAAATTTCATACAAGACTTATCAAATATTTCTTTACCTCTTAGTGATATTACTAAGAAGGGATTTAAGTTCATGTGGTGAGAAGCATGTGATAAATCCTTTCATGATTTTAAAGGGATGCTTGTCTTAGCACCTATTCTAATTTATCTAGATCTTGGTATAGGTTACAACATCTTCTGTGATGCATCGGGAATCATCCTAGGAGCAGTGCCGATGTTATAGGACATAGCCATTATGTATGGATCTCAAAATTCTAGGCCTCATGAGATAAATTAACCAACACAAAACCTTGATATAGCAGTTGTTTTGCATTCCTTACATTACTAGAGACACTATATTTTGGGTGAGCAGTTTGTGGGTCACACAGACCATAATATCCTCAAATATATATTTACTTAGTGTGATTTGAAACTCAGATAATAGAGATGGTTTGAATATCTACAATACTTTGATTTAGATCTTGTCTATATACCTGGGAAGGGAAATTTGGTTGCAGATGCACTGAGTCAGAAAACTCAAACATAGGCTATATGGGAAGATAGTAATTAATGGATGTTAATGGCCCTTTTTCTTGAACTACATATAAAGTTTCATGATTTTCATGAGCATTCTGACCTCTCATATTTAAAAATTACCTCTTCCCTCTTTGATAAGGTGAAGGGAAGACAATTTTCAGATCCTAATAGCTTAATTTTTTTCCTAACAGCTTAATTATCCATGATATTATATAAAAAGATTAACTGCCTCTAGATTGGTCTATGGATAAAGATGACATCCCACATTTTCATGGACGTGTTTGGGTTCCTATAGGTACGAGAGAGGATTTTATTCAAGATTCCAATGCTTCTCAGTGGGTAGTTCATCCAGGAATCTCAAAGATGTATTGAGACATGGGATGCCAGTATTGGTGGCCATAGATGAATTGTCAGATAGCAGGATTTATCACTAGGTGTTCTAATTTTCAGTAGGTAAAGGCAGAACACCAGATACCTATAGGATTTTTACAATCGCTTCCATTCCTAGAATCAAAATTGTAAGATGTTAATATGGAATTCATAGTCAATTTACCTAGGTTTCATAGAGGTAGTTATGTTGTATAGTATTTAATGGATAGATTGATGAAATTATCCCACTTCATTCCTATTTAGTAAACTTTATCAGTTGATGAGCTAGGAAGAATATATCTCCGTCAGATCATACGATTACATGGGGTACCTTATACCATTGTTTTAGATAGGGATGATCATTTCATGTCACAGTTTTGGAAGGGATTACAGAATGAAATGGGAAAAAATGTTCTTCTAAGCACAACCTTTCACTCTCACACCGATGGAAAATAAAAATGGAAAATATAGGTTCTATAGAATATGCTTCTAGCATGTGTCCTTGATTTTAGAAGATCTTGGGAAAATCATATCCATATCATTGAGTTTTCCTATACTAATTTCATTCATGTGACAATTAAGATGACTCATTTTGAGGTATTATATGGTAGATTTTTCGTTGAAATCTATGCTAGATTGAGGTAGGTGAGGAATCCCTACTAGGTCCACGTCCTGTTCAGGAGATTTCAGAGCAGGTTTAGCTGATCAGAATGTGTATGACTACTACATATTCTTGACAAAAATCATATTCTAATTTCCATCGATGACATCTAGAGTTTGACATTGGGGATCATCTTTTTTTCCTTCAGGTATCTTCCAGGATAGGGTATAGATGGTTAAGAAAATAAGGAAAGATATCACCTTGTTATATAGGGCCATTTGTGATCCTAGAGAGAGATGGGACGAGAGCCTATCAGTTTCTACTACCTCAGAAGTACCATTCCATGCACAAAATCTTCCATGTCTCATAGATTCGCCTGTATCATGACACCCCATATCATACCTTTGATCCCGAGGAAGTTGAATTAGATGCCGATGCTACCTTTGAAGAATACCCAATACACATCATTTTCTAGATCACAAAGGCTCTCTGAGTCCAGTCTATCCTTTTGGTATGGGTGATATGGAAGCACAACCATGTACATGATGATACATAGGATAGGGAAGCTGATGTACATGCCCGGTGGTTTGAGTTGTTATCAAATAGTGTTCCTCCACCCTTGGAAGGTGAACTCGGGGATGAGTTCTTTTAATAGGGTAAGACTATAAGAAATCAGTTTTTCACTCAGATATGTATCCTTTAATTTTTGGTCTAATTCTTTATTGTGGACCTAATTTGGATGCCTAATGAATTAGTAAAGTTCCCTAGGATTTATGGAGCTTTTTCGGAGCTTGGAACCCATCCTTTTGGGAAAAATAGACATGAAACATAGTTTATAGTAAACCAAGCGGGAAGTCCGCACGGTTAGAGAAAACCCTGTGGGTGGTATCTTTTTGGACATAGCCTTACCATACGGTTGGCACATGGTTGGCGTATGATTTCCCTAACTTTATAACCTAACTATACGAGTTCCCCAATTTTCCCAAGTACCCATGAATGGTTTGTGCATGATGCTTCAAACCATGTGGACAAACTGTGCACATTCTATTTTCTGGACAATTTTACCATTTTTCTTAATGATCTAATTAAGACTCATATTTCATCATAATCCAAATTATGGTAGAATTAACATTTTTTTCTCTCATTTTGGATCTCTTTGAAGGACTAAGGTAGGGAATAAAATATCTCCTTCATTCAGGATCAAATCAATCTTCCATTCTTCACGTTGGATGCATAGTGGTAAGTACTCAAGTCATTTTTAGCCATTCTTATCCTCTCTTGCATTCGACCTAGTTATCGAGGTGTGATAATTTTTTCCTTTTTTAGATATACGCAATTATAATCCAAATTAGAGGCCAATATTAGAGGAGAAGGATCATAAAACCCTATAATGGGTTGTCTATAACTCATCCCTTAAGTTCGATGATTTTAGAATTGTTGTGTGTGGCCCACTGATTTCATTGAGTGTCGTTTATTGAATTTACATTCCATGATTATAATAATTAGAATAGTATGGTTATTATCTTTCCAAAATTGTGAATAATTTTTGGTGGTTATAACCGAAACTCCATCCACGTCATGTTGGATGTTATGCCATAATTGGGTTTTTTGTATTTGACATAGTTGAAGCAGCATTTTGGTGTGACTTGGATTTACCCTTCTAAGGGTAAAAATTTCTATATTAAATGTATTGATTTATATTTTGAATTTTATAATGGAAATTACCATGTATTCTCACCACTTGACCCACCTAAGGTAAGTTTTATAATTAAATGTGAAATGGAAATTGGATAGTATACTAAGTATATGACTTGATAGGATTAAATGTAAATAAATAAGAGGTTGCATGTTCATAGAACCCCTTACCACATTAATGGAAGGAAACATAATGGACCTTAATTATTGAATATTCCTTAAATGGATTTAATAAAGGTTGTATGCTACTTGTAATTTTTACAATAATGAAATGTAAGGTTTTAACCAATTGAAATTATATAAGACTTCATTATTAAACAAGAGTGTCCTAACTCGGGATCGCCTTGGATTCTTATTGGGGAATGCCTTGATCACTGGGGAATCTCATTCTGATTCAAGGATATGTCTTGCTTAGGTTAAGACCCACCTAGATCTTGATACTTTTCAATTTTAGGATTCCATTTATGACATTATAGGATCCATAACATAGTATTATTGGATTCCTTGGATGCACTCCTTGGATCCAGCATTAACAAGTAGGTGCCATGGTTACAACCCATAGCGCCCAGTCCTTGATTTGTCCTATTTTACCATGTATTATCACCTTGGATTCGGTAGGTACCTTATTGTAAAATGACTTGGCACATGATCCTTGGATTACACTCTTATCCCTTAGCTAGACTCAGATACTACTAATTTAGCGGCCCTTAAGGTCTACTTTTCCTTGGTCATTACCTTGGAACTTCATTATTAATTATCCTAAATCATGGTTTCCTTATTATATCTTTGAACCTTCACTATTTATACTATCATGAGGTTATTTCAGTGCAGGTTATGCCTCACATGGCCTACCAATATAAATTGGTAATTACTTAATTAATGAACTGGTTACATGTTCAGACACTAGCCTAGGGTTGAAATAGGTACATGGGTATTTAGTTACATTGTAATGTTTTACTTTATATATATGAATTATTTCACACTATTACATTTACATTATAGAGGATAGATGTTATATACACCATTGGTGGTGGACCAATAATATTTATCTCACACTCTCTCCAAGCACTATTTGGTACCTAAAGTAGATTACATGGTTGTAGGTGTTGGAAAAGGAAGTGTACGTCTTCAAACACTTTATTGCTTACTGTTTATGACGGAACTTGATAGAAGATGACTGAGTCGAGTCTTAGGATGCTTGGGATAGTCTTTTTATTTCCTTTATACTTTTTTGGAACATGTTATGTCTACTGTCTTGTATCCATGTTTTCTAGTTTTCGTGATACATGACATATCATCATTAGTTTTTGTATATTATTCAAGTTATTTCTGTTATTGTTACCGTTGTATCTATTTTTCCATTATGCCTTCCATTTACTTATATTGCTTTTTCTATTTACCTTAGTTTATATTTAACAGTTTCTCTACACTTTTCTAATGAGGTAATAGTCTCCCCTTGGATACACCTTAGGCCCTCACTACTAGTTGGAAACCTCTGGAATTTGGGGAGATGCTCTTGAGGCCATGTGGCCCACTAGTATCGGGGCACCTATTAAGTGGCATCTGGGTCCGGTACCTTAGAATATGCCATTATTTTGTAAAAGGGAAAATAATCAAACTACCATTTGGTGGAAAAGGTGAAAAGGCCATAGATATTCTAGAATTGGTACACACTTATGTGTGTGAACCATTTCTAGTAGAAGATAGAGGTGGGTATTTTTACTTTATATCTTTTAATGATGAATTGAGTTGATATGTATAGATACCCAGACTTCCCATACATGTATATCACATCATTTTTTACGAATATTCATTACATTACATGAAAACATTTCTAAGGACCATAATAGTTCAGTGTATTTGGAAAATTATAATGAAAATTTCTAACTTGGAGAGAGTTATTAAATGTTTCCCACAAAGATCTTACCATTTTGTACTCCTACTTAAAACCATTCTTCATAACCTAGGGAAATGAAGCATAAAAAAGGATGAACTAAGATTCTCATTAAGGGTAAATATAGGATATACATATTCATAATATGAATATAATGGTATGAGAACATGATCATAACATTTAAAGATCATACGCTACCTATCAAATATCATAATCATCAGTCATCAAATAGAGGTTGGTAGTTTATAATAAATGAATCATAATGAAATCAAAGAACATGAGTTGTGAGATTATAACACTAGAATAATACATAGACTTATGGAATGAACATAATCTTATAATATTGTGAACATGTAGAAACCCGACCCAATCAAGCCTGGAGATGGAATCTAACACCATAAATTGGCATGATTATAAGGAGTCAAATTCTGAAGGACTGAAGAGTTTAGTATTCTTGGTAAACCAGATACATATAGGGGTCTTTTTATACATATAAATAAACTAATTATAACATAATTTTTTTTCTTTCAAGGATAACTTTATCACCACTTAGAATATCCTTGTACATATTCCCTAGTATACTTCTTGGAATATTGGGTAAAGGGAAACAAAATAACGATGAGATAAAATGCTCAGTAAGGGTAAGTCCAACATAATACATGATTAATTAATGAGGATATTAAATATCGAATGGTAATAAAAAATAAAAATTCCATGTTATCAACAAAATGAGAAGGAGGTACATAAAGAATATGAGAAGGTAACTAAATGGAAACACATTCAATTAAAATAACTAGATTAGGAATAATCAATATGGTAAGGTGATAAACTAAAACACATGGTATTTAATCAATAAACTAAGAATGAAATGTATCCATAACAAAATCAACACAATAATATCATGGATAATAATAATAAATGGATTCTCAATAATGTCAATTTTTAATTATTGGATGTCATGTATCTGAAACCTAAACCGTTAAACTGTAAAGATCTATCCTCAATAAAGTTTATGTTTTTGGGTATAAACCCATCTTTTCTACCTAGAAACAAACTTGAAGGGTTTTTTCCCAACTAATTTTGTATCATGATACAACAGACGCATCATGGGACTTGCATTAAATGGTCCCCAACATGTAGGTATTACCTTAAACGGTCCCTAACCCAAGTATTCATGTCAAAATAATTCCACATATATCAGTCAATCGATTTAATTAATGAAAAAATGCCTTATCAAATATCTGTATTTAATTAAAGATACAGATTTATCCATATTCCCCAGTAAATCAAATAAATTTCAAATTAAACACCATATGTAAAAAATGGTATATGTTTTATCCAATTAACATATCCATGATGAATGATATGGATGAATAGGTGAAATTAAATGATCAATGATCATAGGGAATCGAATATTTCATGGGGAATAACAAGGAAATAAAATAAGTGAATGTCAATACTATCCTTATATAAGTAAATCAAAAACCATTCATAGGAAGAATAATAATGATATCAATACAACATATTGCAAGTGGAGTAAAAATAAATGGGTTTTTGATTAATGGAAATAATATATAATTTTTTAAAAACAAATTCACAAGGAAAACATCCTTTTCATTTTGAAAAACATTTTGAAAACAATTTCTTTAAAAATAAATTTTAAAAACATTTTATTTAAAAAGTAACCTTTTAAACATGAAAAGGAATCTTCAAATAAATTATGTTGGGTAAATTTGTACATGCCATATGAGGTAAAAAGAAAATTCCTTTTACATTGTAAAAAGGTTAGAAAAATGAATTGTTTGAAAAGAGACAAGAAGATTACATTGAAAAAAATAAAAAAAGGTTAAAAATTTATTTAATAAACCAATTTGGAAATGATAATTTATTTAAAAAAACTTTTTATAAAATAGTGTTTTTAGAAGAAAATATGTCCTCTAACTAAAGAGAGAAATGAAGTCAAGTTTTCTTAATAACATTTTCTAAAACATTTCAAGTATAAAAGAGTGTAAAATGGTACTTTTAATCAAAAAAGGTTATGAATTACTAGAGGATAAAAAAATTAAAGGTTTTGTTAAACAATGATCCAATAATTTCCTCTAATGTAAATTTAGGTGTAAACAATCTCGAACAAAATGAGATTATGAAGTAAACTATTGAAAAGACCATAATATTGATGTGATAATAAATTAATGAATAGATTATGTGTGTAAAATGTAAATATGCATAAAAAAATTTGAGATAAAAAAATATATATTATAAACTTATTACACAAATATTCTTAAAATAATAACGACAACAAGGATGTAATATAACCCAAGGGAATGAAATTAGGTTATGAATTTCTTTACCACCTCGTACATTGTAACTAAAATCCCATGAGAAGAAATAATTAAAATTTAAACTCAAAATACCATTATGATAAAATAATTCATGATATAATATATCAAAATGTACAGTATATACACCACACAAAATAAGTAAGTGATGAATATGACATTTATCTCACGGATGTAAAAAGTGAGATGAAAATCCATTACCTTGCATTTCATTTTGTGTGATCGACCTTTAAAATAATGTATAATGGTTTTAAGAATTTCAATAACTTATTAAATCACCATATTAAATTTTTTATATCATATATGATCTTATTATAAACTTTTATTACCCATTTATCAGTAATCTTTCATTATTTTTACAATTTCGGGTGTTAATTTCTCGAGTATGTTTTAACTTTTTATTTTTTTTCCTATTACTTAGATCACGATTTCATAATATAAAGAATGTAAGGAATTATTTAAATATTATATATATTAAATATATATTTATTTATAATAATCCATAATATTTGTATATGGAAAATGAAATGCACCGTTTAGGGAGACAGTAGACTTTACATATGCATGATCATTGCTTCCATTTATTTTTTTTGTATTAAAATAATGAAAAGTATATTTGTATATTATAATAAAATTATCATATTTATGTCATAAATTCCTCTTATTTTTATTAAAACCATTTTTACACCTTCCATGTATATTGTGAACGAACCACATCGCTTTGAGGAGGCGGTAGTCCACACTTCCACAAACAATGTTATCACATTTACACAAAATTGAAATTATAAAGTTATCTGTTATAAAATAATTATAGAAGTATAAATAAATAATAATTATCATATATATAATATATAAATATATTTTCCATCATAATTCCTATCCATGATAGGTGGTAATGGAAAAATGAAAAATCATCGTTTCGTGAGGCGGTAGTTCACCGTATATGAATTGTAAGTTCGTTATCCATTTGATGGAAGTGACTATAGGTGTAGGTAAAAAACATAACAAAAAAATAGATATATTTTTGATAATAGTGTTATTATATAATCATCGAATAAGAAGATTTTATGGGGTGGGGAATGAAAATAAAACTAAATAGCTTGAGGAAGGATGTTACCTCTTCTTTGGGTAAATCCTTTTGGTTTACACTAAAGGGATTCCATGGTTTGATTTATTAATGAGGTGATTAGTCGAGGATTATGAGAAGGATGTTGGTATATATATATTTAGATATTTTTATATCCAAATTTTCTTGAGTTGTGTTATAAAGTTGGAGAAATGAGTTCTTTTTTATAGAGAGGAGTGACACTCTTGTAAATTTTTTGAAAGGGAATTCCACCACCATTTTCCCTTTCCAATTAGATCCAATTATGGTTCAAATTTTATACATGGGAGTATAGGGTAATAATATTCCCATCAAATTTATTTTTTACAAGTTTATAGGTCATTTGTGCCCTTATGATTAATGTTTAGTCCTTTGTTAAACTATTTTGTTTCCCTTAATCGTCATAATTAATCTTAATCACATTCACTAATATTTTTGTTCAAAAACTAAGTTGATATTATTATAAATTATAAATTATTATTATTAAAAATATGAAATCCATTTTTACAAATTATTATCACATAAGTGGCAGAAATTAATATAAATTTAATCCTACAGATGGGATGACAATGTGAGTATCTAAAGTAAAAACATTCAAGTGATTGCTAAGTTTTTATATCCAATTTCAAAGTTATTTTTTTAAAATAACCTAAATTTGATTAATATATTTATAATTTATCTAATTATACATTAAAAACAATTAAAAATATAATATATCTATATAAATAAATTAGACTAAAAAGCATTTTTGAATTAAATTTTAGTATTTTTCACTATTCATTAAAAAAATGAAACTTCATAGAAAAATACCAAAACTTCACCCTAAGATAATTTTTATGATCCTATTTAAAATATGAATTTTTTTAAATATAAAATCTATTAAATTTCTTAAAAATTTATTTAAAAGATATTCTTCATTAAAAGGCAGTAAAACCACCTTTATAAATATATTGGTTATTATGCACAATATTAGGTTTGTTCATATATTATGCCTATAAAATATATTGTATGAATATAAAAAATATTTGATTCAATATATATATAATATATATATATATATATTACACTAATATAACTCACTAATTATAATTAATTTAATTTATTTGGATACAACAACTTTGTGATCACAAAAATAGTTTTCTATAAAATGATTCCCTTTATATTCAATTGGTTCTTATTTTCATTTCTAATTAATTTGAAACCAATGAATTAATTGTATATTTGTGTAAAAAATATATTTTAATAAGTTAGTTAATAATATTAATATCCACTAATTTAACGGCTATGTTATATCTTATTAAATTAAATAATAATGTTTTATTAATATATTATTGTTTGGTAAAATTTGGTCTTCCGTGTAATGTAAGCTACTAATCAAAGTCTCTCTTGTGTGTGAAGTAAGCTACAGATCAAAGTCTATATTGAGTGTAAGGAAAGTTAACTTTGTGTTTCATTAATTTCAATATATAGAATATATTGAATCTATTTAAAATTATTAATATACTATAAATTCTTTGGATATTTTTTCCCTTACGTGCTTGGTGATGTCCGTGATACATTCTATCTAATACCATGTTATTAATTTATAATTTAAGACCATTATAGTACATGTTTAAATATAAATAGCCTCACTCATTAAGTTAAGGGCATTAAATCAGGCCCTCTCATAAACTTATCTACATGAAAACAGGTCCAGTCATATCATCATGGACATAAAATATAGGCCCAAACATAATATTGTGATCATGTAACTAGGTATATGTGTAACATTGTGAACATGTAATCATGTGCATGCATAAAATTTTGGACCTGTAATTATGTTCGCACATAATATTGTAATCATTTAATTAGGTCTATGCATAATATTGTGAATACATAATATGGTTCACACATAACATTGTGAAGTTGTAATTACATTCACACATAACATCATAGTATCCAAGGCTCATTGAAAAGGCTATATTAGTGGAATGTGATCACTCCAAAAACCATATTAGTAGTCAAGGTTCACTCTCAAGACAATATTAGTTGAAAAATTCTTTTAATGAATAGGGTTAACTCTCTAGTTCATCCATGTTTATCTCATGAGGTATAAATCTTTACCCAATCCATTGGAGGGAGATATAGGCCCCCCTGTCACATAATGAAATCATATATCTGTGTTCCATAATATCCTAAATATTCATCATATCATAACCCATGAAATTAAATGAGTATCATAAAAATTTCATCATATCATAGCTGATGGAAAATATAAAGGTTTCATAATCATTTCATCAAAGCATAACCCATGAAAAGAAGCAGGTTTCATAAGCATTTTATCATTGTATAACATATGGAAGAGAAACATCTTCATTAAAAAAATTTCATCATAAACATAAACCAGTCAAAGAAAGAATAATAATTATATCCTTAGATCATATCCCCATTAAACCATAAGTTACATCAAATTATTTTGTCATCTTATATGGAAAAGGATTTTGAAAGATCACTTTGATCATTTTTAAGGAAACTAACCTTTATTTAAAAATTACATTTTAAAACATAAAACATTTTCAAAACACTTTTCTTTGAAAATGAGTTTAGAAATATATAAATCATTAAAAATATTTTAAAACATTTCTTGATAAAATATCCTCTCCATATTGATTAATGTTTTTAAAACATAAAACATTTTGAAAAATGATTTCTTTGAAAATAACCTTGAAAAATTAAAAAGGAATATTTTAAAACCATTTTAAAAAAAATTTAAAATGAAAAACATTTTAAAAAATTAATTTCCTTGAAAATGATAATAAAATATTATTTAAAACATTTTTAATACATTTTTCAAAAACATTGTTTTGATAGAACAATGATTTACGACTGAAGAGAGAAATAAATTTGGATTCTCATCAAAACATTTTCTTAATTGCATTAAGTACCAAAGAGTGGATAAATAGTACCAATACATTAATATATCCTAAATAACTAGATGATAAGAAAATTCATTATAATTATTTAGAGGCAGATCATGATACTTCAATATTAGAGACCTAATAAAAAATAATCCCGATAAATGGTGATATTTTAACATATAATCTTTACCACATAGATCACAATGAATCATAAACCCTATGAAATAATAACATTACATTAATCTTAAAATATAATGAAAATAAGAATATTAATGGTATAAAATGTAAAAGGTGAAGTATATAAAAATATTAAAATATTATATGTGCATAACATAACATGTGTCTCAAAGAAGAAAAATTAAGACAAAATTACTGTACTGATTTGGTAACTTTTTCACCATAAACTCCATGAAAGAGAGATCCTAAAATAGATATGTATATAAAAATAAAGTTTATAATAATAATATTAAAATAAATTCATGTTCAATATATAAACCACCTAGAAGAAGGAGTTGGTAAATATATCACGTGTCTCATAAAAGTAAAAAGTGAGACATAAATCCATTATTACTTGAGTAACTTTTGAATCACGAGATATGTGAAAGAATAAAATCAATTGAAACTTATAATATCATGAAATAAATTAAATTAATTATATGACATAAAATAGGTCAAAATATATACCACACAAAAGAAATGAGTGGTGAATATGGCATAAGTCTCACAGAAATAAAAGTGAGACTAGATTTCCACTAAAATTAAGTCTTGAATCTTGTCGTACTCGTTAAAATATTCTATATAATAAATATAAATATATTATAATTATATAAAATAAAAATATTCATATATATAATACCATATAATATTTACTAATGACTTTATATTACCCATTTATTAACAATTTCATGTTTAAGTTAGGTTTCAGGTAATAACCACTTTGTTTTTCATACTAATTTTAAATTTTTATTCTTGATACTATTACTTAGATAAGGAATTAATCATATAAAAACTTTTAAACATGATATAAATAACATATATATTCATTATATAATTATTTATACTAACCCATACAATTTAGTGATAGGAAATCATATACACCATTCATGGAGATGGTAGGCCGTACATACACATGAACACTATTTACATTTTCCTACCATATTAAAAGAAAACAATTAAAGGGTATATATATATTATCATTGAAGTATAATTTTTTATGTCATATATATCACATATTTCTATTAAAACCATTCATAATACATTACATGTAAATTGTAAATGAATCACATTGACTCGTGAGGTGGTAGTTCTCCGTACACATGAACAACGTTATAGTATTCTCACAAAATGGAAAGTAAGAAGTTATTTGTTATATAATAATTTAATAATCATAAATAAGTCATATATATATATATATCTTATATAAATGAAATTTATATCATTATTACCAACCTTAATAGGTGGTAATGGAAGAATGAATGATATCGGTTCATGAGGCAGTAGTCCACCATACACACAAACTATGATTGTGTATCCCATTTGATGGAAGTGTGTGATGTTTTAGGTAATAACCTTAACATAAAAAAATATCAATATATTTTATATAATGAGGTTATTATATAATAATGATAAAAATAATTTAAGGGGTTTAAGGAAGAAATAAAGGCATATATTTTTAAGGTAGGGATGTTGGGAGTTTATTATGGTAGGGTTTTTATGATACAAATGGCTTCAGATGTGTGAACAAGTTAGAGGTGTGAGTGCCCTTTTATAGTGGATGAGTTCCATTCTTGTAAATACCAAGATTTAAACACTATTGGAAGGTATATCTTAAATAATGTGCCTAAAATAATGATAAAACTTTTATATAAGAAGTTATATGTTCAAAATATGTCCATATAATGGGTTTTTGGAAAGTGTCTAGGTCATTGTTCCCCTTTAGTTTAATTTTATTTCCTTAGTAAACTATTTTTTTAATCTCGGTGACTAATTTTAACTTTTTTGATTAATAATTAAGGTAAAAAAATTAATTTGGAATTATTATAAATTATAAATTTTGTTTTTCCAAATATTCATTCCATTTTTCCAAATTCCAATCACAGAAGTGGAATAAATTGAATTAAAATTAATCCCGCAGGCATACTAATGAAGCGGGTTTTTAAAATGAAAATATTTAAAAGTTTACTTTGTTTTTATATTAAATTTCAATATTAAATTTATTACAATGACCTATATCGGATTAATAGATGTATAATTTAACTATATATACTTTAAAAAGAATTAGAAAATTAATTTAACTAGATAAATAAATTAAACTAAAAAATAGTTTTCAATTAAAATTAAGTATTTTTTATTATTCATCAATGAAATGAAACATCATTGAAAAATACCAACAAATCATCCTAAGATAATTTTAAAATTAAGTATAAAAATATTTTTTTTTTCAAATATAATTTATAAAATTATTAAAATTTAGTTTTAAAATAAGCTAACAATTAAAAGGCGGTAAACCTACCTTTTAGAAAAATAAATATATTAGGCATAAAAATATATTTATTCTTATCTCTTTTCTATAAAACACATAAGATGAATGATAAATTTTTTATTGAATATATAATATATACAGTGCATTAAAATAATTTATCAAAAGTGGTTTTTTAATTTATTGAGATAAACCATGTTTGTGAATAGAAAAACAGTTTGTTTTGAGAAAAGGAATTTCTTTATTTTAAAATAGTTTTTACTTTCATTTATAAATAATTGGTAACCAAAAAATTAATTTTATATACATATGTAAATCATATTTTCATAATTTATTTAATATTTTTCATAAATTCCATTCCAATTCATATGAGATAACTACAATAACATATTAATAATAATATTAACAGTATATTGTAGTTTGTTAAAACTACATCTCACGTGTAACAAAAGATATTTATGGAACTTGGTATTGTGTGCAACACATGAAAAAATAGTGTTGTGTGTGCTGAAATATTTTCTTATTCTATCATACTAGACAAGACATCAAATTAATTTAACTTATTTAAAAAAAATAACTCATAAAAACCAATGATGTTACATTCTACCCCCCTTAAAATGAATTTCACCCTCAAACTTCATTTGGGTCATCAATGTTTTAATAATTTAAAGTTACTTTCATAGAAACCCACATCATAAAAATGAATAATTAAACTTCATTTTAAAAATGAAAGTTGGAAATGTAACTAGGTTTCCACATAGGAGAACATAAGTGGTAAGTGAAGATGAGGACATGGAAGAAAAGCGTAAATATTTATAGAGAGTGATAAAGATCTCTAATCAAAAAAAAGTTAGAGATCCATAAAAAGTTAACAATAAAAAAATCCAAACAAAATAGACATGAAATAGGTCATTAATATCATAATGAATGATGATAATAGAAGAAAATTTTATTTCATGATCCTTTTCCTAAAGTTGAAGAATTTTCGCAAGAATATATACTTACTTAATTTCACTCTATTTCATAAGAACAATCACACACATTATTTGTTCCTTGATAAATTTAAACATTATCTCTTACTCCATGAAATAATGGTGAATTTTTTATCCATTAATAACTAACATTTCATAATATCCATAGATAGAATGATAAGTAATTCTGTTTATCTCTAGTCTTCGTAAAAACAAAATGGCTTTCACAGGTTATCCAATATGAATAAATCTTCCTATTAAAAAACATTAATATCAAAAACCTTATTAAAAGTTCAACATAAACCTTTTAATAAATTGTTAACCTTTTGAACCATTTGAAAATTTAAATCCAAATTTTTAGAAATAAATTTTCTAAATTTACAAAATGAATTTATCATTAATCCCCATATACCATAAAGTGGATCTTGATTGTCACATACCAAAAATGTGAATAACTTCATCATGTATTATATTGAAACATGGTAATAACTTGAATTAGCATAAAATTGTTTTGAAAAAATGAATGCATCCTTACTTCTTAAAAACAAAGATAGTTGGATATATTCATTAAATATAAAAATTCTATAAACTCTCTCCATGATAGCATAAACCACTTTTCAACAAATCAGTAATCTATTTCCAAGGTAATCATTACTATAAAATATAATCTATTCTTATCCAACATATATTTATCCAAACTAAACAAAATTTCTCAATATTTGGAACAAATTAAATGTTACCTTCCCTTAATCATGTGTTTTCCATAAAATATAACTATTCCATTAAATAAATTTTCTAGGTCATCATTACAATTCAACATACTCTTTCATATTGATAATGAAAAACTTTTCTGAATAGTCCTTTTGTATTTCATAATTTAGATAATACAATCTTTGAATTCAAATACATAAATACTTATTTTATCCCACTTCATTCTCAAATAACTAACTAAGATTCATCATTTTATTATTTAAAACTTCTTTCCCTTCATATGTCATATGTATTCTATTAATAATCTACAATATATACATTACTCATACCTCCTTGCTGATTCTCTCCACATTATTTCCCTTTAGGATATCTATTTTCATAATTCCCATAACTTCCATAATTATTAATTCAACAGTAGATGATATCTTAGAGAGGCCATTATTATCATCCATTGTGTTAACTAAATTTTTAATTTTCTCTTTAAAGTTAATTGATTTGTGACCTTCATTTAAATAAAATTTCTACTCCTATAATACATCCACTTAGGTGTTTCTTCCTGCATTTTTAACACAGATGAAATCGACTCCTCTATCTTCCATGGCCTTTGTTACCTAAACTTTCACTGAACCCTATCCTTATATTCTTAAGTGAGTCTAATAGTTAGTTAAGGTACACATTGTTAATCATGTTATGTGAAAACAAATTAGGAATAATCATAAATTCATTTACTCTAATCATCATCCATTTTAGTTTCTCATCATTAAATTTTCCATCACAATCATTGTTAACCAATTTCCTTCTAGTTCCATCCATTGAATAAAACCATAAATCATAGTGTGAGAAACAAATATCATAATAGAAAAAAGTAATCTTTAAAAATTACTTATAGGATTTCTAAATCATGACACATTATTTAAAATCTATGAAAACTTTGTTTTTTCCTAGGTTATCAATGGTCATCATTTATCTAATTCTTTCAGTAAGGATCATAAAGATATTCATTTCTAAATAATATCCCTAGGGAGTTTCAAACCATGTGTGCAGTAAGTCCCACTGTTGTGTACAAGTTCCAGATCGAGTCCATCTCAATATGGTGTTTTTTAGGTTGTTACCCATATGTAAATCTATTCAAGAGTCGCATCCAATTTTAGTATCCAGGAAAGGAAGTAATTTCTTGGAAACCACTCTCTCAATCCTTTACAAAAATTCCAAGACATTTTTCTAAACCTTGACTCATCCTTCAAGACACCCCTAGACATATCTTTAGAAATATCCCTAGGAATCTCACTAAAGTATTCTCAACCTAGATTCTAAAGGTTTACTAAACCTTTCCTTTCATACCAACTATAGTGACGTGGGATTATCATACATGGATATTACATCATTTTATATGAATATTCAATACATTACATAAGCACATGCCCAATGCCTATAGTAGTTTAGTGTAATAGGAAAATTGGAACACAAAATTCTATGTTTTAAAAATATCTTCAATGTTTCCCAAAATGATCTTCCCATTTAGTACTCATTCATAAAACCTTTCATCATAACCTAGGAGAAGTAAACTTAAGAAATGGTGACCTCAAATGCTCAGTAAGGGTAAATAAAATAGATACATAATCACAAAACTAACATAAGGGTATGAGAACATGAACATAACATTTGAAGATCAAAACCTATATATTAAAGATCATAATCATGAGTGATGAAATAAATATTGGTATTTCAAAAGATATGTATCATAATGAAATCAAATAAAATGATTCATGAGAGGATAAAATTAACATAAGACATAGAATTGTGGAATGCACATCAACTTATAACATTTTGAACATTTGTAAATTGAAATAGGCTCACTCATTATGTTAAGGACATGAAATCAGGTCCTCACATAAACTTTGGGAAACACAACCAGGTTCACACATATCATTATAGGAATGAAATACAGGTCCACCCATAACATTATGAACATGTAATATGGTTCACTCATAACATTTTGAACATGTAATCAGGTTCATGAATTGCATTGTGAACATGTGATCAAGTTCATTAATAACATTGTGAACATGCAACCAAGTGCATGCATAACATCATGAACAAGTAAAAAGTTTTTCCAATAACACTTTCAACATTTAATTAGGTTCACACATAACATAATAGTAGTCAAGTCTCACTACCAAGGCTATCTTAGTGGAATTAGTTTGATCCAAAAACCATCTTAGTATTAAAGGTTCACTCCCATGACCATCTTAGTGTATAAAATCATTTTTTGAACTGGGTTCACTCCCCATTATTTCTAGGTATATATCTTGAGATAAAAATAATTACCCAATGTATTTATGGGAGATATAGGTCAAACCCATCACATTATAAAATACTACATATACGTGAAACAAAATAATAAATATTCATCATATAATAACCCATGAAATTAAATTTTTATAATAAAAATTTCATCATGTCTTAGATGGTGGAAAATAGATAGGTTTCATAATCAATTAATCATAGCTTAACTCATGAAAATAAGTTGGTTTCATAAGAATTTTATAATGGTATAACCCATGGGAGAAAAATGGGTTTCATAAAAAATTCATCATAAACATAAACCATTTATAGAATTAATAATAATGGTATCCTTAGACCATATAACTAGTAATGAATAAGTTACATCAATGGATTCCATCTTATATGGAGAAGTATTTTTAAAGATCATTTGGAGAATTTCTTAAGGAAACTAACATTTCATTGAAAATAACTTTTTAAAACATAAAAAAATTTCAAAACCCTTTTCATTAAAAACCAAATTGAAGACTTAAAATTTAATCCTTAAAAATATTTAAAACATTTATTTAATAAAATATCCTTTCTTTTTTGAAAAATTATTTTTAGAAAATAAAACAGTTTGAATTTTTTTTCATTGAAATTAACCTTGAAAACTAATAAAGGATGATTTGGATATAATTTTAAACAATTTTTAAAACATAAAACATTTTCAAGAATCAATTTTCTTGAAAAAGATATTAAAATATAATTTCAAACATTTTTAAAATATTTTTATAAAACATTGTTTTGAAATAACATTGATTTATAACCGAAGAGAGACATAGAATCATATTTTCTTAAAAATATTGTTGTTATTTGTATTAGGTACCAAAAATTGGCTAAATGGTACCATTACATGAATATATCATGAATAATAAGAGGAGAAAAAAAATTTATTAGAATTCTAGAGAGGTAGATCATGATATTTCAAAATTTGAGACCTAATTATAAAGAATCCTCATAAATGATGAGATTACAACATATAATAATTACCACTTTGATACCATTTAATAATAAAACCCATGAAAGAATAATAATAAATGAAGATTAAAATATCATTAAAATAAGGATATTAATGGTATAACATGTAAAAGGGGTATTATATATATAATGCAATAACCTGAGTTACCCTCAAAACTGGAACCCGACCTAATTTGTCACATATTCGAAGGGCGATCCCGATCTCCTTGGGCTAGCGATAAACACCCAGGAATAGAACAAAAAACTAGAGGGAACAATTTCACTCAAACTATACAAACACATGGCACACACACACACAATATATATATATATATATATATATATATATAAATGAAAAAGAAAGATACAACAAAATAATAATAAATATATTCCATAAATGTAAGAAGATAATGAAAATAAACAACTATAAAAGTGGATAAAACTACAAAATACAAGTACAACTATAAAGGGACAAAATGAAATATCTTCTCCAAGTTATGGTGTGGAAAAACTACCACCATATCATCACCAGCTACCCATCCTTGCTGATACAAAACCTCACCGCCACACTATGATGCCTTGCCTTTCCCTGCAATGGAAGACATATAATGGTCTATGAACCACTGAAGAGGTCACCAGGGTGTGATCTAACAAGCCCAGTAGGATCCCACCTAGGTGTTCCATAATAATTATATATATAATAATTAATGTATGATCATTTTAAATAAAACATTTCATGATAAGTAGTAAATAAGTTTTATAGAAAACCCGGTAAACATTTCCCTTTTATTACAGTTCTAAAAAAATAAGGTATATCAATTTAAATTAATATTTTCCACATCATATTTCTCAAGCATAAACATTAATATCAATGGTAAAACAACAAATACAAGAAATTTAAAATATAAGAAAAAATATCAGCACCAAGGATCACTATAGTTCATACTAGAAGACTCATACCACAATCAATCAAGTGCACAATATGATTCCTCGAACACATTCCTAGGAATTAGATTAATCACACATGAGTAAAACCATAAATAATTTCAATATTATTCCCCAAGAACAATGGTCATAGGAAATATAGGAAAGACACATGATAAAACCACCCAATAATAACAGAAAATGGACGATTACCTCAAGCTAAACCTTCCACCTAAGTACCCAGGGTAGCCCATGTGCTCGTTTTCACAATTAATTAAAATTATTTGAAAACCTTTTCAAAATCATTTCACAAATCCATTTCAATTATTTGAAAATACAAATTTTATTTCCATTTATAAAAAACTAGGGGAAACCAATTTTCTTTAAAAACTAGTATAAAAAAATAATCATGCCAATTATTTTATAAATCAGTTTATAAAACAAGAACAATCAAATTCTCTAACATAGGCTAGAGACTGAACCACCTACCTCGAAACTTTGGTTGCACACATCTGAAACATGATCCACCAACAAAGAAAACCCAATGAAGTCTATGAAGTCCCTAGAATCCAACCCACATCACAATATTGACTCTATTTAAAAAAAATGGATCTTTAGAAAAGAAAAAACCCATATACCTCAGGAATGAATACCCGATGCACCACAACCAATAATGGAATGACCTGTAGAATGAGATCACACGATGTAAATTGGAAGAAGACAAGAAGAAAAACCAATTTAGATCAACAGATTTGATAACATAGCACAATGGTGCTACCATGATCAATGGAAATGAAGAAGTGGAAATGTCACTGACTCGGAGAGACACACCACAACCACAATAAAGATCGAATGCAAAATGAATTGATCTGGAAGGAAGAATTTCTCCAAAAATCACCGGAGAGGAAGTTTGGGTTGATAGAAAAGAAAAAATAGCTACTGAATAGTCACCAAAGACCTAAAAATCACCCTAAAAATTCTCATCTTAGGGAATTACATGTGGTGTAACTCCTTTAAACATCATTAAATCCACATTGTTTAAGTACACTGAGAAATAAATTACTTAGGATTAAAAATAAATTGCATAGAATATTCATTATGTGAAACATATCTTCATGTGAAGTAACTATTCACAGCATGTAGTCTTTCATGAATTGCATCAAAAAATTCTTACACATCGTGTAACCTAGTTACATGGAATGGAATCCTCTTACAACATGTAGAAAATATAGTTAAATCTAAGAGTCCAACAAATATGTGAATTCACCAATATTGGTTTCCTCTCAATTACTTATCAGACCTATATAGACAATGTGAAAAGGAAACCACAATAATGTTAAGGACATACTTAACAGATCAGTAACAGGATGTTACAAACTCCTCACCATAAAGGCTTTCCATCCCCGAGAAGTCATGTGGAAGATGTAATCCCTAGAAAAGGATGATGACACTGTTCCATCATTATTAAATCACATTCCCAAGTCTCATGAGAATATGATCCATGTTGTCATAGTACTATGACCAATGGAATCATCTTCCCATGCAAGACTTTCACTTGAGAGCTGATGATATCAACTATTTTTTCCAAATCATAAACTTATGGATATAACTCAATTTATTCCCAATTCAGAATGTGTGTGAGATTGAGGGGGGGGGGGTACTTCCTGAGTTGAGATATGTGAAAAACATCATGAATATCTATCTACTGAACTGTAAATGATAACTGATAAGAAACCTATCTAAGATGATTAATGACCTGAAATGGTCTAATATATATCGGATCCAAATTTTCCTATTTTCTAATACAATAGTGAACCAACCAAGGAAAAACATTCAAGAAAACCCATTGACCAACAAAAAAATCTAGGGGATGACACTTTCGATCCCCAAATGATTTTTTTCGACTTTAGGCTGTAATAAGAAGTTGATGTACATCCTAAATCTTTGCTAACATATCATGAAGCAAAATTGGTCCAACTAAAGACACTTCTCCCACCTCCACCCAATAAAGAGATGGTCTACACGAGTGACCATACAATTCCTTAAAGGAATGTATTCTTATCGATGAAAAATAAATATTGTTGAAATCAAACTCAACCAGTCCCATATGGATATCCCATGATCCACTTTAATCCAAGACACAAGTATGAATCATATCCTCTAGGATATGGATCACATGATCAGTTTGGAAATCTGTATTTGGATGGTAAGATATGATCAAATTGACCTGAGTTCCCATTTCCTCTTGGAGACTTATCTAGAACCTAAAGGTAAACCTAGGATCCCAATCCAAAACAACAGAATAAGGACTCTTATGCAACCACAAAATTTCCTACACATACATCTTACCCAGATCTTCAACCTTACTGGTATCATTGATTAATATGAAATGAGAAGACTTCCTAAACCGATAAACAATTACCTAGATATATTTTTTCCCTTGGGGTGTCTGTGGTAGTCTAACAACAAAATACATGGACACCTTGTCCCATTTTCATACCATCACCAGAAGAGGCTGAAGAAAACCAAAGGGTTTCAATTTCTCTACACTTATATGTTAGTAGGTGTAACAATAAGACACCTAATATGAAATTTCACAGTTTATACCTGGCCATGAAAATATATATCTCATGTAAGAATACATATTTTTAGTTCCTAGATTGATGAACAACAAAGATATATGATAAGAAGAAAATACTAAACTCTTCATAGATACTAGGATGAAAACCTACTTCCCAAAGTGGAGCATACCATCTGAAGAGAGATACCAACCAGGAATGGTCTCCCCACCATAAAGGCTTTCCCAAAACTTTATAAACACATCATAATACTATTGGATATGAAAAAAAGACTCCATGAGAGATGATGATAACTTAACACTGGTCACAACCATACCTGAAACATCCTCCTAAGAATGCAGGTGCAACTAAAAAAATCTCCATAAGGTTCCACTTCTCCTTTGATTCTAGAACAACTTGGCATGATACTTTCAAACTAATAGATTCTATAACAACCTTCCCCTTACTAGAGGTGCTGGTGATATCGAAGTCAAATGTATTAAGGTATTCCACCCATCATATATGTACGAGATTCAAGACCTTCTAAGAAAAGATATATCTAAAACATTTATGAAAAAAAAGACCATGAAACTCTCTACAAAATGATAGTTCCTCCAAAATTTAAGTGCATGAATAACTATAGAAATATCTAAATCATGATTTGGGTAATTATTCTCATGTAGAATAAGCTGATGATATCCATAAGCTACCATATGATCATCCTACATAAGCATTCATATCAAACCATCACCATAAAAATCATAACACACCATATATCCCTTACCGAGATTAGGTAATATTAGAATAGTATCCGATGTCATAATTCATTTTAGTTCATTGAATGAAGACTAACACTTTACATTCCTTGTGAATTTAATTTATTTATTAGTAAGAGCGGTCAAAGGTGACACTATCTTAGAGAAATCCTTAACAAACTATCAGTAGTGTCCAACTAGACCAATGAAGCTCTATATCTCAAAGAAATTTTGTTGTTCTTTCCATGAAAAAACACCCTTCACCTTCTCTGGATCAACTGATAATCCATGTTCAAAATTTTTCCCCTAATAACTTCACATCTTGAATCCAAAAACTAAATTTTAAAATCTTTCCATATAAATAGTGACTTATCAGAATTTATAGAACCAAACATAGGTGGTTCACATGATCATGCTCGGATTTCAAATAGACTATAATATCATCCATTAAAACTACCACAAAAGTATCAATATATTGATGGAATATCCGATTCATTAAATCCATAAAAACCACATGATCATTTTTTAGACCAAAAGGCATCATAATAAATTCATATTGGCCATACTTTCTCCCGGAACATGTCTTTAGTATAACATACTCCCAAAATCTGAGATGATGATAATTTGACCAATGATCAATATTTGAAAAGCACTTTTCCCCCATTAACTGATAAAAAAATAATTTACATGAGGAAAATGTTATTTTTTCTTAACTGTTACGCAGTTCAAATTCCGATAGTCCTCAAACAACTGAAGTGAACCATTTAAATTATTGAAAAAGAGAACAGGGGACGCCCAAGGAAAAATAATAGGGAGAACAAATCCTTTTTCCAATAGATCATCCAACTGAATATTGAGCTCTTTTAGCTATTCTCATTTCATATGATAAGATGGTATCGATATCAACTACGTACCTGGAACTAGATCAATCATAAAATCTACCTCTCTCTGGAGGAAGACACAAAAAGTCATCTAGAAAAACATTAGGAAAGTCTCAAAAAAATAAGTAAGATCAATAACAGGAGAAATTTTATAGATATCAAATGCAACAACAGAAAAAAAAACTCCCGATCTTTGGGTGGGAAGGCCCTGCATGACTTGATCTTAGGTCCCACTCCCCTTGAAACACACTAGATCTCCCATCGATATTAAGAAATGAGACACACTGATGATAAAAATACACCTCAGCTTGATGAGTGACTAGCCAATCTGTACCGATGATTACATCGAATAGATCCAGATCAAGAATGTGAAAATCCTAGCCTAACTCTATATTAGTTACTGTTAACGAGCAAGGACACTGAAACCCCTGCTCTCTCTTCTTTCCAAGAGGTGTCACTAAATCCATTAAAATGGTCATAAGTTCCATTGGAAGTTAAATAATATAAAAAAACATACATAGATAAAGTAGAGAGAGGCACTAATATCAAATAATGTAATTGCTTTGGAAGATGAAATAATGATAGTACCTCTCACTTTTGCTGAACCTGTATCGAATTTAACTAGAAAATCTTCTACTAAGTGAAAGTGCTTCACTCCTGGGGCCTATAGTTGGAGCCCTGTATTATTTGAATCTTATGAGTAAATTTCATTATCCTTTGGAGCTGACAAACCCTAACCACAATGAGGTGTAGTCATATCCTGATAGAAGCACTGTAAATGACTAATACATCCATAGTTGTTGCATGTCTTTGCGAGCATTAGAAAATATCAACTTGTGTTTTGGACCATGACAAACTAATATAAAGTTATAGACACATTAATAATTGTATAATATGGTGTATAGGAGGCTCACTGCTAAGACTGACCTCCACCACTCTTTCTATAGTCATTCCACTTCTTCTTCTTACCATGCGTGCCACTGAAGCTACCACTGGATGGAAGAGAAGAGGTGGAAAATCCATCCCTTCCTTCAATTTTCATCTCTTCCATCATAGATATATCTACCATATCTGTATAGGTATAAAGATTTAATATAAACTCTTTAGATATGATATCAGTTTGAAAACCCTGTAGGTACTTCCGATCCATCAACTAGTCATTCTTTACCATGTTCGAAGAAAAAATGAACAAGCTCAGCTAACCTATTTTTATACACCCACATCGAATTATCTCCCTTATGCAATGTTAGTAAATCTAGATAATCTTCTAAAATCAGTGACTATAGACAAAACTTATAGAAGAACAGGGTTTTGAAACCCTTATAATCCAAATCCACGTGTCGGTCTTTCAGGGACATAGAATCCACCATCACTTCGCAGAAACCTCAAGCCTAGACACTGCACACTTTAACCTAATATTCTCAGGTGTATCCAAGAAGTCAAAGATTTTATTGATATCATCCATACATTCTTCCACCTATTCCGTTTCATTCATTTCATTAAAGGGTGGTGGCTTCTTGCTTAAGAACTCCCACAATAAATATCTCTCTACCCCAGCTCCAGGATGTACCCTAATGACCACATTCTGAACTCGTGGCACATCTGGATCAATAAAATGAACTTTCTATATGATAGTATCAATGATGTTATTATCCAATATCAGATTACATTGGGGAGAATCAACTATACCTTACTGAGGGACCCATGGAATACATCTCGTAGGCATATTGTTGCACACTGAAATAGAAGGAACGATAAGGCAATAGCATAAATCTCAGTTTAAACCAGAAAACCCATAATCATAAACTAATATTCAAAGAAAACCCCAACACTAGAGACACATATCCCAAAATCCCTTGGAATCTTGAGTTTCTTCATGACAAGAGCTGGCCAGGCACTTATCGCAACATAACTCTCAAGTCTTGAAAATCCTATCTCCAGTCTAATAGATTTCTCCAAAAAATAACTTTTAAGAAAGATAACCAAAAAAATGTCTACCCGACTATGATATAATTTTTAATGCACCGACCCAGGTTACCCTAAAAACTAGAACCCAACCCGATCTATCACAAACCTGAAGGGCGTTCCCGATCCCCACGAGTAGGTAACAAGAACCAGGGCATTATACAAAAAAAGATGGAATGATTTCTACCAACCTGTATAAACACATGGAATATATATATACACACAAACATGGAAAATAAAGATACAGTGGAAGAATAATAAATATATTCCATAACTGTAAGAAGACAGTGGTAACAAACAACTGTAAAAGTGTCTAAAACTCTAAAAGACAAGTCCAACTGCAAAGGACTAAAATTAAATATCTACTCCAAGCGACGGGTTGGAAAAAATCCTACCATATCACCACTAGATACCCAAAACAGATGAAAACAAACCTCACCCACTCACTACTACACCCTTCCTTTCCATGTAATGGAAGACATAGAAAGGTCTACGCACCACTGAAGAGGTGTTTAGGGTGTGATCTAACAGGATCTGCAGGATCCCACCCAGATGTTCCATAATAAGTCTCTGTATAACAAATATTTTATTATCATTTTAAATAAAACATGGAATGCTAAGCAATAAAGTAGTTTTATAGAAAATATGGTAATATTTCTCTTTTATCATAGTTATAAAACAATAGTAGGTTAATCAATTTCAATGCATATTTTCCATATTATCTTTCTCTAGAATAAACATGCATATCAAGGTAAAATAATAAAGCCAATAAATATAAGATAAAAGAATAGTTATTAGCACAATATATCACTATAATTCATAGTAGATAACTACTCATACCGTAATCAATCAAGTGAATAATACGGTTCATAGAACATATGCCTAGGATGCAGAGGAATACCCTATGAGTACCCCCCCCAAACGTCAATATCAGACCCTAAGAACAACATGCTTAGTAAAAATAGGAAAATCCCCATGAGAAAACCCTTAGATAATAAAAAAACATGGAATATTGACTCAAGATAAACCTTCCACCTATGTACCCAAGGTAACTGATGTGGTCATTTTCACGATTCATTCCAATGATTTGAAAACCAATTCAAAACCATTTCACAAATCCATTTCAATGCTTTTAATATACCCATTTTCTTTCCATTTATTAATAACTAGGGAAAACCATTTTTAATTAAAAAATATTTTCAACACACAAAAAATAATCACACCAATTCCTTTATAAATTATATTATAAAACAAGAACAATCATGTTCATCAACATAGGCTAGATACAAAACCACCTACCTTGAAACTCGGGTCGCACACGTCTGCAATGGGATACACCAATTAAGAAAACCCAACGATGTCTACAAAGGCCCTATAATCCAATAAAAATCACATGAATTATTCAATTTAGAAAACAAGGGGTTGATAGAAAGGATAAAACCCACATACCTTAGGAACAAACACCTACACACAACAACAAATAAAGGAAAGGCCACCATAATGAGATCACACAATAGATCTTGGAAGAAGACATGAAGAAACACCAATTTAGATCAATGGATATGATAAAATAATCCAAGGGTGATACCATGATTAATGGAAATTAATAAGTAAAAAGATTACTTACATAGAGAGACACACCAAAACTACAATGAATATCGAATACCGAACAGATCGATCATGAAGGAACTGTGTCTCAAAAAATTAACAGAGAGGAAGTTTGGGTCAAGAGAAAAGGAAATGTGGAAGCTTAATGGTCACCCAAAACCATAACAACACCTTAAAACTTCCCTTATCAGGTAATTACATGATGTTTAACTCATTTACACCTTGTGAAATCCATGGTGTTTAAGTACACTGAGAAATCCATCGCTTCATATTAAAAATCCGTTACTTAAAACATTCATAACATGAAATATATCTTCACATTGTATAACCATTCATAGTGTGAAGTATTTCATGAATTTTATCTAGAAATTCTTTCACATAGTATAACCTATTTACATGGTGTGAAATGCTTTTGTAGCCTATAGAAAATCTAGTTAAATATAAGAGTCCAATAAATAAATGACTTCACCATTATAGGTATCCTCTCAATTCCTTGACGAACCTATACATAGAACAAGAAAAATTAAAAATGAAGAGGTTAATGAAATACCTGATAGATTAGTAATCAGGTGTTAGAATATAAAACTCTTAAAAGAATATAGGTTCATAACAAATCAAGTGTCTCAAAGAAGGAAAATTGAGACAATATTCCCTTACCAATTTGGTAAATTTTGAACCGTAAACCCAATGAATGTGAGATAATAAAATAGTTATGTAAATAAAAATAAATTTTATGAGTGTAATCATAAAATAAATTCATGGTAATAATTTACACCATATCAAATAAATAGGCGGTGAATATAGAATTTTTCTCACAAAAGTAAAAATCGAGACGAAAATACCTTACTACTTGAGAAACATTTGAATCAGGAGATATGTGAATGAATAAAATCAATTAAAACTTAAAATATCATGTCATAAATAAAATTTGTGACATAATATCTCATAGTGAAGTACATACACCACAAAAAATGAGTGATTAATATTATATAAGTCTAACAGAAATAAAAGTGAGACTATAAATATCTTTACCATAAGTTTGGACTCTCATCATACTCATTAACTTCTCCTATATAATAAATATAATTTTATTATAAATATATCAAAGAACCATATTCACATATATTATACCATATAATATTTACTTATAACATTATATTATCCATTTATTAACAATTTTAAGTTTAAGTTATGTTTTAGGTACGAAACGTTGTGTTTTTCATACATGTTTTGAATTGCATTTTTAGTCATATTACTTAGATCATGATTTCATAATATCTATAATGATAACCATGATATAAATATCTTATATATTTATTATATATGAATTTATTGTAAGCAATAAATTATCTTGATAGGAAATGAAATACATCGTTCATGGAGATCGTAGGTTGTGCGCACACATGAATGCTGTTTCAATTTTCTTATCATATTAAAAGAAAAAAAGTAAATTATATATATATATTATCATTACAATAGAATTTTTATGTCACATATATCTTATATCTATATTAAAACCATTATTAATACAATCCATGTAATGTGTGAACAAATCAAATCTCTTCACGAGGAGATAGTCTACTGTACACACGAACGGCGTTATCGTACTATCACAAAATAGAAAGAATAAAGCTATATTTTATATAATAATTTAATTAGAATAAATAAATCATAAGTATTATATATATTATGTAAATATCATGTACATTATTATTCAAAACCTAAAGAGGTGGTAATGGAAGAACGAAAGACATTAGTTCGCGAGGTGGTAGTCCGTTGTACACACGAACAGTGATTTCACATCCCATTTGATGGAAGTGTGTGAAGTTTTAGGTCATAAAATTATCATAACAACATATCCATATATTTATTATACACAGTTTACTATATAATCAGTATATAAAAAAATATAAGGGGTTTGAGAAAAAAATAAAACAAAAACATTTGTTGATGAACGATACCACTTCTTCAGGTATCTCCTTTTGGATAGAACCAAATTACTTACTTGGGTGGATTTATTACAAAATAAATGCTTATATAATTAAGGGAGGGAAGTTTGGATGTTTTTTAGGGTTTTTTACTGAAAAATTACTTGATAGTTTTGAATAAGTGATGGGGTGAGTTCCCTTTTATAGTGGAGGAGGAGTGACATTCTTGTAGATACCAAAAGGTAAACACTATTGGGAGGTCTCACTTACCTAATATGCCCACAATAATGAACCATTTATTATAAAATAGGGTATATTGTTGAAATAGTTCCATAAAATGGGTCTTGGACAAGTGTATAGGTTATTTTTTCCTTATGTTTAAAGTTTCATCGCTTAGTAAACTCATTTTTCTCTAAATCACTGTGATTAATTTTAACTTTTTTCATTAATGAATATTGTAAAAAAAATATTATGGACATATTATACATTGAAAATTATTATTATTCCAAATATGTAATTCATTTTTCTAAATTAAAATCATAGATGTGTTATAATTTAATTTAAAATTAATCCCACAGACAGAATGAGAAATTGGTTTTTTAAAGTGTAAATGTTCAAAAGTTTACTAATTATTTATATTCTATTTAAATATTGAATTTATTAAAATGAGCTAAATTGGATAAATATATGTATAATTGAAAAAAATATACTTTAAAACCAAATATAAATATAATTTAACTATATAAAAAAATTTAAACAAAAATAACATTTTCAATTAAAATTCAGTTTTTTTAAATATTAATCTCAAAATGAAACTTCTTTGAAAAATAACAAAATTTCATACTAATATAATTTTTTAATTAATATTTCAATAATAAAGATTATTCTGTAAAATAGAATTTATAAATTTTTAAAAATTATTTTTAAAATAAATGTTCCATTAAAAAGAGGTAAAAACACCTTTTAGAAAATATATCTTTTTATGTGTAAAATTAGATTTATTCTTATATATTGACTCAAAAATTAATAAGATTAATGTTAAATATTTTATTTAATATATAACATATAAATTAAATTTAAATACTTCATAACTTTTTTGTTTAATTTATTGACATAAAACGAGTTTGGTTATAGAAAAATACTTTTTCAAAAAATGAATTTCTTTATTTTTAAATAGTTTTTACTTTAAATTATAATTAATTAGTAACCAAAGAATTAATTTTATACACATGTGTAACCATATTATCATAATTATGTTAATCATATTCATAACTTCCATTCCAATAGCTAGTTGATAACTATAATAACATTTTAATAATAATATTAATAGTATATTATAGTTCGTTAAAACTCGGTCTTTCATGAAACACAAGATATAGAAGGAAAATGATTTTGAGTATAACACATGAAAAACATAGTGTTTCAAGTACCTATAGATTAAATTGGTGTAGCAGGAAACACATTCCATCATAGTATTTTAATTTATTTTGAAAAAATTCATAAAAAATCAGGGTGTAACAATATAGTTATATATACTTAAAGATGTAAAAGTTAGAGTGCTTTGAGAAATTATAAAAATTAAAAAATGAAGTTGAAAATCCAATTGGAAAGAATATAAAGATTTTTTGATCAAATCATGGTGGTGAATATTATAACAAATAGTTTATCAACATTTTATGAGAGTTTTATATTCTATCTCAACTCACTCCACCTTACAAACTATAGTGGATTGGTGTTAGTGAAAGGAGGAACTGTACCATATTCGATATGGTAAGGCTGAAAATGAGTTATACATGGGATTCATTTATGGTATGACTTAGAGGGAATATTAAAGTATTGGGAATTTACAGTTCTTGTAGAATGTTAATTGGGATTCCTTCCAGATTTCTTTGGATGGGATTAGGGTGCCTCCTTTTACATTATAATGATTGATTTTAAATTAAGGAATAATAATGTGTAACTAAAATTCTAGGGACATGTGTACCAAGACAAATCACATTCTTGGGAATGATCCACATATTGAGACTTATTTATTTTGGCACATTAATCCTTATATTATACTTTTACAGGTTCACCTTGGTTCAGAGACATTCATATTAGGAAAAGGTAGGTAAAATCGGATGGGTGTCTCATGGGGAACTCAATATGAGGTATTTTAATTATTTATTACATTTAATTTATTATTATTGATTCACTTATAATTTTATATAAACAAAAGGGATTAATCTACACAACATTGGTGGGGTATTACTGAGTATATTTCAAACCATTCTTAGGCCTCCCTCAGTACCCAAGTAGACTTCATGATTGTAGGTCTGGATAAACTGAAGAAGCGGGCTTCTAATACATGATTTTCAGTTCTATAATGGAGTACAAGAGCATATCATTGAGCCTATTATTGAGATTCTAGTTTTATCTTATTTGGTCATGTTTGTATTTTTGTATAGAAAATGGAATATGCTTGTTCCCATGAATTCATGTGTACTATTTTTTATAGCAATATGACATTATCATAATCAATGTTTTTGTATCCCTTATTTATTATCATCTTCTGCTTGTTTATTTATCTTGGTTGATATATAATTTTTATTCTACTACTGGTTATTTATTATTGATTATACTGTTACCTATATATCATCTACCGTTGTTATACACACTGACTCATGAGGTAATAGTATTCTCACAGACTCACCTGAGTCCCTCGCTTCTAGTCAGAAACCTCTAGTGTACATGGAGTGGCACCTGAGTTAATATGGAAAAATATCCATGGGCACCATTAAGTGGATTCCAAGGAATACTTCTATAATATCCACTACACTGATTCATACCTCCTTCTGGTTCTATTCCTCCAAATTTATTCATTACATTCAATGAACAAAAGAATGACAACCAAAAACACATTCAATCCCATGGTACACAAAAATATTCAGAAGGATTAAGTGGTTCAATCATATTTCCTACGTCTATGGGCAAATCAAAACATCAATTTTACTAAATTAGGGGAAATATCTAGGTTACAAGAATTACTATTTTCTAGAACTCTACCTAGATCACAAGAAGATGTTCCACCAACATTTTTCGATCATCAAAGCGGCTGGATACCACCTTCTCATATTCACCCTTGAGGGTCTCATCCTTTACCATTGGCCTTATTGCCTTCAATTATTTTTTTACACTCAAGTTGGATTGTGCATATAGGTAGACACCGTAGAATTTTTCAGTCCCTATAACCACTCAATGTCCATACTAAGAAATGTCACTGCATCCATTTATATAGACTCCATGTACACATATCCAATTAATGTAGTCAATATTAATTTCTTCCAATAACTAATATTGAGAATTAACTCTCCATTTATGTTGAGTTAAACCCCTCTATTAATGTTGAAAAAAATATCCCTATATTTTATGAATACATTTTCATATTTACAAGGATTTATGGTTAAAATCTCAAGATTCCTAGGAATACTCCATAGTAATTTAGGAATAAAATATACCTCAATTAGAGCTCCCTCCTAAAAGATAATGGTGGATTATGGCACTGGAATAATGAATTTAGTTCAATGAATCAGTATGATAATGACAACAAAGTCTTAGTATAATGTAGCACCAATTTAGTAAATGATGTATAATACCTATATAAGACTTTGTCCCATATTAGAGTATATATATCTCATCCTCTATTTAATATACAATATTCCTATATTAATACTCTACAATATCTTATATACTTAAGAAGTTTTTTCAATATTTATCTATCTTTCTTCTCCTTAACTATATTATACAGAACTGTTCTCACTTCATACTCCATGACCATTATTTGTGTGGTTAAAATTTCCTTATCCCTTTTCATGTCTAAATTTAATACCTCAAATGCAATAATTTTTTTCAACTAACATTATCTTCAAAAATAATAATTTTTTATATTTTAAATTTCCATTTGCATTAAAAAATAAATATTTTTGTTATTTATTATAAAAAATTCCCTTAAAATTTATAATTACTCAAAAATAATGAAAGATAATAAATACATGTTAAAAAAATAAATTTATTTATAAATTTAATAACGTTTAATTCAAAAATTCATACCTAAATTATCACGATCAAATATCCTACACTTAAACCATTATTTACCTCAAGAATAAAATATCAACGTCAATCATCAAGGAACAACATGATACTAATATTCATGTTTCATGACATAAAAATTACAAAACTAACAATGGGGTGACTGTACAATGATGAATCACATAAGAATTTATTTAAAATAATCTTTTTTCAACGAAACTGACCAACCATGTATTTTAATTTTATATTTTTAAATAGATTAAACATATTAAAACCTCCATTAAACCATAATTATTTATTGTACTTAATAATTCCAATCATTATATACCTTGAAATTATTCTTTCACATATCTCTAAAGTTTATAATTGATGTGGAATTTTATAATAGCCTTAATACATGATTCTGACCATAGAAATGCATTGGATCTAAAATATCTACATCATAAAGTCATAGATTGAAAATAAATAATAGGTCTTAATTTTTAGGTTCAAATGACTCTAAGGATTAAGGGTATATATGTAATGATGTGAAAAATAAATAAAAATAAAAATTAAATTAATATATTAAAATGTTTCATTATAGACAAAAGTAAAGATAAATTAAACTCTCATATTTAACAATATATCACCCCACTTACCCAATAGTTAATTCAAGGTCATGGATACAGAATAGAATAATGAATGATACACTATCATAATTTTTTATTAATGT
This sequence comes from Viscum album, assembly GCA_963277665.1. NCBI lineage: Eukaryota > Viridiplantae > Streptophyta > Magnoliopsida > Santalales > Viscaceae > Viscum > Viscum album. The sequence continues at coordinate 1,362,000,892 of OY728156.1, read as the reverse complement.
TTTACAATTTTCTCAAAAGTTGAAATTAAGAAAAGTATCACATCCACTACTAAAACACAGATGATAAAGATCATTTTTCTTTCAATGATTATTTTTTACCCACCAAATAAACAACCAATTTTATTCTAAATTTTTATATTATTATTTTTTCTATAATTTTTTTCCATAATGGTTTTTATTATTTCATATTGGAGCTAACATTTTATATTTTTTAGGAGGGGTAAACAATGAAAGTTTAATGAATAATAAATTATGAACCTTACCAATAACCAATTAATTTCCTCACATCTCTCTTTGAAATGGGTAAAGCACTTTCCAAAAAAAACATCCTTTCACTCACTATTAAACCATTGAAAACCATTGAAAATACAATGAGTAAGGGTAGAAAAGTATAATTTTTTTAAATTGACTTTTCCCCATATAAGACTATTAATGTATTCTATGGTATAAATAGGATAAAATATAAAGGGTTGGTATCAAGGATAATATATAAATATTCAAAATTTCACATTTGTAATAAAAGTTTCTTTGTTCATTCATAGCTTCAAAAAAATGACTACAAAAGATTATGTAAGTTTATAAGTCCCATATTACCTTAGAAAATATGATCAATAAATATATAAAATATTGATTTCCAATCCAATTAACAGTTATAACATATAATATATATTTAATCACTCAATTCATGACTAATAATATTAAATAAATCCACCAAAACATCCGAAATTAACATCATGAAAGTTTTTAAGATAAATTTTGTTTAAATAGATTAATATGTCCCCCAAAAGATTTATTCATAAAAAAACACCACTATGATTTTATCTAGTCATATTCTCCCTATTTTATTCAATAACATATATTAAAAAAGAAATCAGAAATATTTGGTAAATTTGTATCATATATTCAAATCACAACACACAAATAAGTATGAGGCATGGATTTTTCTGCTTCAAACTCAAACAAACATATTTAATTTTAGTGGAGTAATAATGAGTGATAAATTTAAATCCTAGTTTCCTTTGAACATGAATCTATTATTGATTTTTAATTTTTATTGACTTCTTGGTCATTATTCCCTTAATCATATTAGAATTGAAAATACAAACTAAACACTAAAATCATAAGACGCATTCTTATATAAAGCCAAAAATATAAAGGAATGTCACTACTTACTAAAAAATAATTTAAATGATATAAAAATTAGATCCTAAAAACATATAAATATATAAAAAAATCATATTACCTCTTTGAATAACTTTTATTATCATTATTAAGCTTATCCATACCTCTTTGAAGTCAAGTTATACTAGATAGGAAGGATGTTACCTGATCTAGTTCAATGAAAGGCCGAAGATTTGATTCCATCATATAGATGTGTCTATTTATATTATATATGATTAAAATTAGTGTTATTATAGGTAGTACTTTATCCTCATATCTTAGGCCATTCTAGTGGTGTTTTTTAGTTCTTGAAAATTCAAATGTTAATTCATTGACCTACAAAACTTGTTATCCTTATTTGAACTTCCCAAATTCAATATCACCTATACTATCATTGATTATCTCATGGAAACATTCCCTTTTTACACTATTTTTCATATTTCATTATTTACATTTATATTTATAACATATTGTTCCTCAAGGAAAGAGTAATATCTAACTTCTTATTTTATGAACTCACAGATATCATCTTATTCTTAAACCAGATTCATTATTACTCAGTGGATTATAAACTATATTTCTTCACCACCTACCCATAAACTCATCTCTCTAATTTTAACTATAATCAAGAATCTTTATATATACAATAATGGTCTTCCAAATGTTTTGTAGGTTTTCTCTTCCTCCATGTAAAATAGAAGGAAGTAAATTGAGAATTAGAATATATCCACATTATCTATGGCATCTTCTAGAAAACCTTATGGATAAGTCACTGTTGTGTTTTCATTTTTAGAACAACCTTTTTGGTTATTATCTCTTCCGACCACAAGTTATTGAATATAGAGTATGAAATAATTTTCAAAATCTCTCCTAGATCATATAGAGCCTTTAAAAAATCATTAGACCCAATGTTAATTGTAATTTAAATTCTGTTATAGTTTTTTTATTCTTCAATAGAATCATTGAAACCATATAGAAGAATTATACCATGAGTATAATTATTCCCAATTCCTCTAGTTTCTTATTATTTGATACTGGATAGTTCATAAAATTTTCATAAGTGGTCATGTTCTCTATTACTTCAGTGAAAGAAATATTAATATATTGATTTTTAAATAATTATAGAAATTTACCACCATCATTTTATAATTTCCTTTTCTCAATACTACTCAAAAAAGATATTAATGCCTCATAGGGTTGTGGGGATTATTTTCTAACCTCTTTCTCAACTTTTCCACATTTTTTCCTCTCATTCTTAGATTTCCACTTTTTTTCTTGTTCATAATTTTATTTTCATAATATTCCAAAACTGGAATGGGTGCGTTTACCACTTCTCAAGGAGATTTATTTCACTTTCCCATGTGTATGATCATGAATTTATCTAATAATACTCAGTGTGGCCTCATCGTGATCTTATTATCATTCTGTCTAACATGGTATTAAATATTTCACATTGAGATATTCAGATAATTTAAATCATACTTTATTTCATTGATGTAAACCTCATTATTTATCAAAAAAAAATTCCAATGATTCCACTATGTTATGGATTTGTCCTTTAAGGGAAGTTCCTTTTGTTAGTCGAAACACTGGTGGCATTTTTTGGTACCCTTGATTCAATTTTTTGTTGTGACATTGAACATTAAAAGTGATTTTATATTTTATAATAAATGTAGTTAACATAATCAACATACATAACTTTGGTATGGTATAATGACATCCTTGAATTCATTTTTGTTGTCATGACCTCCATCTGGGAAACAAACTATCCATTTTCTTCTGGGAAAACTTCTCAGATTTTAGATCCTTCTATTTTCTATTAGAAACTACTGGTCTTCATTTAATGTTGAAAATTTTATCTATCATTCATAAATTTCCCCATAAATTGACCTCCATTAGTGGTATTAATGATTAAACTATTTTCCGAAGACAAATCCATATGAAAAGTATAAATTAGAATCCATGTTTACATTATTTGATGATGGGACTTCTGTATTATATTTTAAAACCCATTCCATGAATTATACAATGATTCATTATCATTTCATTCGAAATTCAAAATCTGATCATGAATATTCAAGGACATTGGTATAGGAAATAATCAAATTAGATATTTCCATTATAACTCATCCAATATTGTAACAGAATGAGGTAAAAGGATTTGAATCCATTACCTATAATTTTATCTCAATGAAATTTGAAAAAATCTCAGCCTTAACATGTCTCACAAAATATTATAAAATTATAATGTATAATTTTTTAGAAATATATTTATATATATATGAATCTGAATCTTCAAGAAATATATTGATGATTTGGATTGATATTTATATCATTTAAATTATGTCCAGATTTATCTCAAAGTTATGTGAAATAACTGAAGGTTCTACGATATTAGATTGTACCCACATTATTGAGGGTATTCTATATTCTATTAATGTTATTGTACAAGTATATTATTTTTTAAATTCCTGGGCCTATACTTGTTTTCGTTTCTCTTCTATCACTTATTTATTGATATACTTTTACTTTAATGGGGTCCTTTATAGATCAGTATCATAATAATTTTTTTTATTTTTCTTTACCTTGAGTAAAGTAGTTGTGTTTCAAAATTGTACCAACAACAATAATATGATAAAGAAAAGTATAAAATATATAATAAAGATAAAAAATAACTATTTAAGAAAAACATCCTGAGAAACCTTTCCCCAATAATGAAAATAAAACCTGACTAGCTCAATGAGTGTTGTTAGTTCCACCAAGAAATTAGTTTAGAATATACAATGATAAAAATTTATATTGAAAAAATAAATTAGTAATATATGTAAATCTAGGTTGACCACAATGAGAATATTTTGGAACAAATTACAAAAATTAGGAAAGAGTGGTGAAATGGGAAAATTTGGAATGGTTTTGAAAAAATAAATAAAAGAAAACATACTAAGAGCAGTATATTAGAGTTCACAATCTTGTGATGTGGAAAGAAATAAATTAATCTTGATTTCATCTTAATAAGATCATTACGATAACCCTCTCAGAGTACACAATCTTTATTATACAGACCCTACTTTTTAGCTCCTATAAACATTGGTTGACCAACTGGATAGGTAATATGAATCCTTATTTAAATATAAACACCCTTATCTAACCAATGGTAGTTTAATGAACATGTATAGTTAGATTTTACTTTAAATTCATACCCTAATCAACCCACAATGGTCATAGTATGTAAAAAAATTATACGTTTTATAAAATTTAATAACAAACAAAAAACTAAAAAAAAATATTAAGAACAAAAATTTACATCACTAGATATAATCCCTCCTCCATATATTAATTTCCATTAAAAACCTACGGACTCATGCCAACCATGAGAGTAAATAAAATTAAAAGATGAACTTATAAGTATAAAAAAACTCCCCATACATAATCCTAAAGAAATTCATCATATAAATTAGTCTAATATTTCTTGTCAAAAGTTTCCCTCATAAGTTCACATAAAATACCTTTTTATATACGAAGTCTTTTTGAGATATCTCCCATTTATCAAATCCTTTGTATCCCCTTTATCATTATCTATATTTAAAAGAATTCATATTAGAATTACACTCTACTTAAAATCATTCATTTATTTCTGATTAAAATTTATCTTAAATTTTATGTTGGAGGTAAACATGTTCATGAGGGATGTATATCTATATGTATCAACATTCTATATCTCAAATATTTTCCCTTGAACTATGGTAAATCCCCACTCCTTTAAATTGACCTCAATCTTTATATGGGTGTAGATAAATTCAGCACACATGAATCCTTTTAAACTATAAATGTATATATCAAGATTATATCATTAATATATATTCATTAATTTGGATATATATCTATATATATTCATTTTGTAGTGTAGACATTATCTCATGGAGTTGCTTCATCTTATACAAACCTCATGAAATTGTGGGACATGCACTATGGAGTGGGTATCATCTCTATATAAACTCGAGTATCTATTTATTTGAGATCCTCTATAACATATCAGCATAATATGCCACAAAACCAACTCCCATTTAAATCATTATTCTCTATTTCTAGTCCAAGGTGAAACCAAATAATCTTCACTGTAACACTCCCCAAGTGTCAAAGACATATCTACTACTAATCTTGTAACCATAATATATATCATAAGGAACCTTTAATCATCTAAATTAATCCCCTAAAATATATATGGATTCCATGCTTTAACAGAAATACTTTACTTCATCCATCCCATCATGCATGAAAAACCTCACAAGGCTATGTCCATCACCTTCCTAGAGCCATTCATATAGTGCACATGACCAATCTAGGAGAATATATCCTGCTTATTCCAACCTTCTTCACACTGAATGCATGTACGTTCATATTCACAAGGATTTATGGGGAAGATCCCAAGATTTCAATGAATTTTCTATGGTTATTGTGCCATTCGATGTACCTTATATTAAGCTCCTTCATCATCAATGGTGGATATTATCATAGTAATATTATATTTTTCCTAAATAATTAGTGTAGGGAAGATGATGTGGTCCCATTTTTATGTGACATAGTTTTAGTAAATTATGTAATATATATTGAGAACAATTTATCACACATAAGAGTTGTGGGAGTTCGACCTTTGAAAAAAATAAAATCATAATGTTTGAAGGCTCTGTAAAGTTACTTAATGTCAAAAATGGGTGATATACACCTTATCTATTTCTTCTCATTGATAACAGTATGAAAACCCACACACATTACTTGTTCCCAAGTCATCATTTGGGAACTTTAAACTATTGAGACTGGATTCATGGATATCTTTTCCCACCTAAAAACAATCATTTTTTCAATTTAAAATCCCCTTTTAAAGAATTCATTTTCCCATTTAAAATATTTTTCCAAATTAAAAATAAAATTTCACTTTTCTTTTTTTTTATAATATTAGAATAAAAATTTCAAATAGATAAAAATACTATAAAACATTCAAAACATGGTGATAAAAACTATAGTAAACTTAAAAATTAATAAACATTAAATAAAAAACATGCTGAAATTAGAGAGATCAAATACACCACAGTAAAAAAAAGTTTTTCCACAAACATAACATCTCAAATTAGATTTAAAAGGAAAATCATGCTAATAATATTAATGTTTCAAATAAAATTTAATGTCCCAAGCCTGATTCACTGAAATGTAACCCGACCTAGTGGCCGAATAGGCTCTAGTTCAACTCTTTATATTCTAAAGGATTCTGAATAGCCGTGATGTCCAAAGTGGTATAGTTTTGAGGTTAAAACCTCTTTAACAGAGAGTTTCACAATGGTGAATAATGTATAAATCAGTGGAACATATATGATGGAAACATCATAAGTAAATCAGCCAGACATATAAATAATGAACCCAATTGTAGAAAGTTTCATATAAAAATGATGAAATCATGATGCCATATAAAAATGTGGTGTAATTGAAGTAGTAAAGAAGGTATACAAAAATTAATTATATAAAAAATATACAAAAAGAAACCAAAATATATTCTCTAATAACATCATGTACTGGATAAATCCACTGTACCCATACTCAATCCAAGTACAGAAATCAAGCATCAATAGATGGACATTTCCCCTTATCCCTTATTATAACCATGAAATATTTCTGGGTACCGAATGGTTTCTCGAATAGGGATTGAATTAAACATAGTAGGGAACCACCAGTGGTTTCTAGTACTATCCAATATTTTAATTTGAAATGAATTCTGTGTAGATATAATAAATTTAAAGTTAAAAATATCAATATCACTCTTTTGGAACTCAGGTACCTCATGGGATTCCAAACTAACCTTACATGATTAGGCCTAAGTTATAATGTCTAAATAATATATCATAAGGGTGCCATAATTTAAATAAGGATGAATTGATCCAAGGACCTAAGCCAAGGGGGCATGGTGCATCATGTCCAACAATTCGTGATAAACTTTGATGAGTACCATGTCCAACATCATGATCCTAGAGATCATAGATCATTATGTCTTATGATTCCCAATAAAATATGAGGATATCCACATCCAATAATTCCAAAAAAATGATGAGGAGCACCATGCTCAACATCACTTAATGATTAATACATTATTTTAATAATTTAACAATTCAATCCTCCATCAATTGATAAATAGGGGTCACGTGGAGTATTTATGTCGTTACACCTTTCATTTAATCCCCTTTATTCATGTAAGTAATTTAAAATTTTATGAGGTCCACGTTACATGACCTTACCATTCATAATTCACATAAATTCATTTATAATTTCACATACTAGTGATAAAAGCATCAAGTGAATGATCCATGTTATTTACTATTCATTAGTTTAATTTAAACATTTTCCATTATCTAGGGTCAATCAAAAAATGTCCAAGAGGTGTTTTAGTTAATTACGTGCAATAGTAATCAAGTTCATAGAATCGGAAAACCCAAATGGGTTTCTGATTTTGAAATATGAACATCCAATTATATCAAAAAATATCATAAATCATATATTCCATGGTATAGAAAAGAAATTTAAAGAGTTTCAAGTTAAAGGAGAAGTAACATAATGTCTGATGTAAAGTATAGTGATTCATGATACATAAACTAGACTTTTAAGGAAATTTACAAGACCATATACCATAAAAGGGTTATAGAATCCTCATCTAGTATCAGCCTAAAATTTAGGATGCAATGATTGAAATAAGAAAAAATAGATAAACACACTATAAATAGATTATATTTGCTCGCATGGAGATAACACCAATAGTAGTGATAGAAACAAAATGAATGAAGAAACACAAATATTATTCTTATGGAGGGTGATTCAATGAAATTGGTGACATTTGATTTAGAGGACTTATAAAGGAGATAGGTTTAAACCTAGGAGAATAAGGATGACAACTCTCCTAGTATGTTCATTTATATTCATTTTGAGGAAGGATAAATGTGGTAGAATTCTTAAGTGAAACATGGGAAAATGGTAAAATCACACCATTTAAAATGGATCATGGTTTGGATGAATGTTTTCAAAATCTATGCACCGACCTTGTAGTTGTCACTTTCCAATAGAACATGCCCTACATAGACAATGTTCATGGTTAGAAAAACTATGCATAGACCTTTCACGCATACTATCCAAGGGAACCAACCTTGCATGTTTCGTGTACAGTGTTAGAAAAACCATGTGTAAATCATGAAAGTTACCTAAAAAATTTATTTTTAGTTTACCATGGACATAAATAACTATTTTTACGATTTTGTTAAATTTTATCCTCCCTTTACTATGCCACAAAATTAATCTATAATATTTGAACTGACCACATGGAAACTACGTGCCTCAGTCAATTTCTCCAAGAACTAGAACTTCAGGACCCAAACCAAGACCAAATTATCCCGATACCTCCATGATATCATTAAGAAATTATATAATATTAAAATAAGTTATTTATAATAAAATCAAAAGTATTTTAACCTTAATAAAAATTTGGAATATTATAACCTCCCCTCTTTAAAAAAACTCATCCCAAGGTTTCATTAAGGGTGGTTTACCTACATCCAACAATAAATCTGGTCATTTAGTGGTTATATAAGACTCTATATCCTATGTATCATTCCACACATGAACATGATACCATATAAACCAAACAAAATGAACTCAACTACATTAAATATACTTCATGCTATGATCAACAATAAAATATGGATACTCCTCAGTAGAAAAACTAGTCTCTAATTCAACATCGTCATGATCAAATGCATGAGATAAGTCTGAATGATAAAAGAGAAGATGAGAGACATGAAAAATATCATGAATAGAATATTACCTCTGGGGTGGATATATTTGATAGTCTACTGACCTTACTGTATAAAATATCTCAAAAGGTTCAACAAACCTCGAATCTAGAATCCCTTATTTCCAATTTCATCGATGCCCCAATATAGGGAACCTACACAAGAAGACCTTATTTACCACCTAAAACATGATAGTTTAATAGTTATGATAATTTTATGACTTATTCCAAGTTTTTAGCTATAAATTTCTTGATAAGTTATAACTGATATTAATTATCATAAATGAGATGATGTCCCAGTATCATTACCTCCCATACCACTAACAATCACATAGTTGATTGATATGACCTAGCTTATAGAGTCTTACAAGGACACATATTTAATGTCACTTCAAATATATTTTTATAAGAAAACTCATCTAAATATAGTTTATTTTTCTAATAGCTTACAAAATCATTTACACACTCTCAAATCTTTTCCTCAAATACCTGTATAATACACTCAAACTGACCATCAATATGTGGGTGACATGCATTGATCATAAGCACCTATGAACCCAAAGCCTTATGTAACCCATATTAGAACCAGCAAGTGATCCAGGAATATCTGATAGATATAAAATTAAGTATAGCTTCATAAGTAAGATAATCTCTCAGACATAAAGTCTTTAATGTTTTTCCATTAAAGAGGTCTCTTAAATATGAAGGAAACATGTGACCTTCAGTATCTTATCTTTGATCATCCATACAACGTCACAATATCAAAGTGATTTTGGTAATCTTGTAAATAAATCCATAGTGAAATCATCCAATTTCCACTCTGAAATGGGTAATGGATATAAAATACCAATTGGTCATTGGTGTTCCGCCTTCTTATTCTTACAAGTGGAACACTGAGTAACAAAACCTGTTATCCTCCTCTTCATGTGAGTAATCTAATACTAGAAGCATAACTCATGGTACATCTTAATATTTATGGGATGTAATGTACATATTTAAACAAAAGACTCTAGCATTAATTCCTCTCGTATGTCTATAGGTACCTAAACACACCCATGGATATGTAATATCTCATCATCAACAATGGTCCAACCAGGCAGTGATTCCTAATCAGTAACACTTTCCCTCATGAATAAACTATCACGATTAAAAAGTATCCACCTATTTATTATATCATGAAATCATGTATACACTGTTAAATCCATGAAAAAAGGAGACCCGATATTCTCTTTAACCTCCAGATGAAACATAGAAAATAGGGAAATCAAATTGTATTAACTACTAGATTCTTGAATAGCTTGTTTTTAATTCATTTAGATTAGAGACTCAAACACTACATTTCCTTTCCCAGGTGTATAATAAATATCAAAGTTGTATGTTTTTTGGTATTAAACCAATATTTTACATTAAATGTTCATTTCACGCTGATTGAATATATATTTGAGGCTTTTATGGTATGTGTATAAAATAAACTGTTATACTAGAAAGTAATGAAACCAACATCACAAGGAATGAACAAAGATGATAGTTGGAGATCATGAATCAGGTAACTACACTCATGTGGCATAAACTAATGATACCCAAACTTCAAAAACTATTCTATTCACATCAAAATGGATCCCATATTGATTCCTGATGCATCATAATAAGATTTAAAGATTTTTCTAGCTCTAAAAGAATTAGTATTTTTATTGAGGTTAACTATTATTTTATATCATGAAATATATTCTCAGAAGATTCAAACAAAATGAATTTGATGCCACTCTTGGTCAATATTGTAATATGTTTTGTAAGGTATGAGAAATTATATATATAAATCTTATAGTAACTGGCTATCCCTAAGAAAATACATACATCACATACGATATTAGGTTACTCCCACGAAACAATGACTCTCACCATCCTTGGATCAAAAAATACTCAATATTATAAGATAATATGACATATTATGTTTACTTTATTAATATAGAAGTGAAATTTTTGGAGTTTAGCATATTGAATTTTCTTTCTCAGTGTACTTAGTATGATTTCTAGTTATTTGGAATGATCGTGTCAAGTCTAAGATTACACCCATATGTCTTCCATGGAAATTACTACACTGGAATCCAAATATGGGTACAAACCCAAATTTATCAAGGCCATAAAAAATTGGTACATTGGTTATACAGAATGTCATAAAAATACTCTTAATGTCTATACTAACTCTAATATCTTATATGTGGTATATCGGAGGGCCTAAATCACACCAAATGATAGAATAGTCTCAACTCTATCTTCACAAAAACCATAGATCCTCCAAGATATCTAAGAGATTGTCTGTGTGTGGAAGTGGGTACCAATTCTTAATATTAACCTAGTTAAACCTTTTTTAATCCACACACAACATTAATGTCCCATCAAATTTCTTGTTTAAATGAATCAGGGAACCCAAATGTGAAATATTGTCCCATATAAATCCTTTGGAATCCAGGTCCTCTGATTATATATTTTATTCTTGAAGATAAATAGGATCTATTCTATATAGTGGGACAGAGACCACTGCTTCTCCTAGAACAAGTTAAATGGTGAAATCTACCTCTATTTCTAGAATAATCCAAAAAATGTAATAAGGAAAAACATCCCAACACCAATATACCACTAGAGGAAAAAAAATATCTTTATACACCGATATTATCTGGAAAAAGACTATAAATATAGGATGACACTCAGTATATCCAATGATTCTCTCAAGTAGATAAAACCTTCTAGACATACCATTCTCCCTTATTAATATAGTTACTACCCTTAGGTGAGGCAAAATACACCCTATAGTAATAATAGTCAATATAGGCTCGATAGATAACTAACCACTCCATCTTGAGAATTATGTCAAAAACCATCATGTTGATGATGACATGGTTCTATTAGAAACTCTGCCTACAAATTTTGAGGGGGAACTCCCCACATTGGAATTCACTTTCTAACCATTCTCCCAACAGAGTATCAACATTCCCCGCAATGTAAAAGCACTCAATTTCAATCCTAAGACATTACATAATAGCCATAGACATAAAATTGTTGACATCACATGTATTGAGTAATTATTATACAAATATTTAGGCTACTAAAATCATAAATTGTACAATATATGTCCCAACACTCTACTACTAATGCATAGGTTATAATTTATGTGACTAGAAAAAACCATAAAACCATGATACAACATGACTACCCTGAGTAGGTATTCTCTAATGTAAATTCATCTCACGAGTATAACTTCCTTTACAACATCCACCTCCTTGGAATGTATAACCGATAGTACTGTAGATCTATATCATACATGGAGCTACTAATCTTGTTCTGGAGGGTGGAGCTAGTGTGGATCCTCTCCCACTGGAAATTGGTGGGAAGGATTAAAAAAATCATTGAAGATGGACCATTCATCTATAGAATCAACACACAAAATGGTATTTATTGCACTGAGGTTTAGTTTGTCATTGATTTCAACACTGGTTCTATACCACATAATTACTGTTGTGTACACTCTGAATGATACTTACCTCACAAGAATACTCGAAGAGATAATTTCTATATGTTGATAGATAAAATTCTTCCTCACATTGGCATTTAACCACCATGACCCAAAACTTATGCTTCCCTCATATTAGAATACGTGATAAGGGATTCATTCACTATTTCATTGATATAATCTCATCAAAAAAATATTCACCTATGATTAGATAGTATACCAATTCTCATCCTAAAACTATCTCACTCTCAATAGTTCAACACCATCAAGATTCAGTGTGATGTACTGGAGATCAGTGAAGCTTTCAAAATAGTAAATAATATATATATATATATTAACCTATTGAAGGTGAATAAAATCATTTTCCCAATCATCTCTCAGCAGTCTAGGGAAGAAGTAATCATAAAAAATAGACTAAAAATCCATCCAAATCATGTTCTGATGTTGATTTTCATGATTTAGTACATCCCAAAAATTCTCATTGGATCCAGAATGTAAACTACAAACATGAAACTACAATCATTAATAGTATATAGATCTTGAATATATAAGGAATAGAATCTATCCTTGACTTATTAGTCCAAGATCCATAATACCCCAAGAA